>JARFIZ010000260.1:0-600000 GCA_036325965.1 Sinopyrophorus schimmeli
TATAAAACATGTTAATTTGAATTTTCAAAACGTTTTCCCAAAGCTCTGGAATAGCACGCCTATGGTTTCTTATGCCTATCTGAAGCCAAAAGGCTGCCAAATCCGAATATGTATAGTTTTTAAATATTGGTCCGTAAATAACGGCGCTACAATTTTTGAAAGTTCAAAATCGTGCCAAAATGAGCTCTAAAATTGCAATTTTTATGTTCGAAAAATTTACGTTGCGCCCTATACTTATTATACATGTATCTTATGTAAAAAGCCTCAGGATTCCGAATCCGTGTCGTTTGTAATGATTGGATCGAAAATAAGGGCGCTACGATTTTTTGTGAATCAAGGGGTACGTTTTTTATTCATTTATTTGTATCGAAAATTTTTATTTTAGAGGAAGCGCGGGAAATGACACCGGTTATAGTTACTAGGGGTACGTAGGAACATCCCTGGCAATATAAAGCAATTCTATTTTTTCATTTTTCTCAAAAACATGGGTTAAAACCCATCGATTTTGAATTTTCAAAACGTTTTCCCAAAGCTCTGGAATAGCACGCCTATGGTTTCTTATGCCTATCTGAAGCCAAAAGGCTGCCAAATCCGAATATGTATAGTTTTAAATATTGGTCCGTAAATAACGGCGCTACAATTTTTGAAAGTTCAAAATCGTGCCAAAATGAGCTCTAAAATTGCAATTTTTATGTTCGAAAAATTTACGTTGCGCCCTATATTATTTTACATGTATCTTATGTAAAAAGCCTCAGGATTCCCAATCCGTGTCGTTTGTAATGATTGGATCGAAAATAAGGGCGCTACGATTTTTTGTGAATCAAGGGGTACGTTTTTATTCATTTAATTTGTATCGAAAATTTTTATTTTAGAGGAAGCGCGGGAAATGACACCGGTTATAGTTACTAGGGGTACGTAGGAACATCCCTGGCAATATAAAGCAATTCTATTTTTTCATTTTTCTCAAAAACATGGGTTAAAACCCATCGATTTTGAATTTTCAAAACGTTTTCCCAAAGCTCTGGAATAGCACGCCTATGGTTTCTTATGCCTATCTGAAGCCAAAAGGCTGCCAAATCCGAATATGTATAGTTTTTTAAAAATTGGTCCGTAAATAACGGCGCTACAATTTTTGAAAGTTCAAAATCGTGCCAAAATGAGCTCTAAAATTGCAATTTTTATGTTCGAAAAATTTACGTTGCGCCCTATACTTATTTTACATGTATCTTATGTAAAAAGCCTCAGGATTCCGAATCCGTGTCGTTTGTAATGATTGGATCGAAAATAAAAGGGGGCTACGATTTTTTGTGAATCAAGGGTACGTTTTTATTCATTTAATTTGTATCGAAAATTTTTATTTTAGAGGGAAGCGCGGGAAATGACACCGGTTATAGTTACTAGGGGTACGTAGGAACATCCCTGGCAATATAAAGCAATTCTATTTTTTCATTTTTCTCAAAAAACATGGGTTAAAACCCATCGATTTTGAATTTTCAAAACGTTTTCCCAAAGCTCTGGAATAGCACGCCTATGGTTTCTTATGCCTATCTGAAGCCAAAAGGCTGCCAAATCCGAATATGTATAGTTTTTAAATATTGGTCCGTAAATAACGGCGCTACAATTTTTGAAAGTTCAAAATCGTGCCAAAATGAGCTCTAAAATTGCAATTTTTATGTTCGAAAAATTTACGTTGCGCCCTATACTTATTTACATGTATCTTATGTAAAAAGCCTCAGGATTCGAATCCGTGTCGTTTGTAATGATTGGATCGAAAATAAAGGCGCTACGATTTTTTGTGAATCAAGGGGTACGTTTTTTATTCATTTAATTTGTATCGAAAATTTTATTTTAGAGGAAGCGCGGGAAATGACACCGGTTATAGTTACTAGGGGTACGTAGGAACATCCCTGGCAATATAAAGCAATTCTATTTTTCATTTTTCTCAAAAAACATGGGTTAAAACCCATCGATTTTGAATTTTCAAAACGTTTTCCCAAAGCTCTGGAATAGCACGCCTATGGTTTCTTATGCCTATCTGAAGCCAAAAGGCTGCCAAATCCGAATATGTATAGTTTTAAATATTGGTCCGTAAATAACGGCGCTACAATTTTTGAAAGTTCAAAATCGTGCCAAAATGAGCTCTAAAATTGCAATTTTTATGTTCGAAAAATTTACGTTGCGCCCTATATTTATTTTACATGTATCTTATGTAAAAAGCCTCAGGATTCGAATCCGTGTCGTTTGTAATGATTGGATCGAAAATAAAGGGCGCTACGATTTTTTGTGAATCAAGGGGTACGTTTTTTATTCATTTAATTTGTATCGAAAATTTTTATTTTAGAGGAAGCGCGGGAAATGACACCGGTTATAGTTACTAGGGGTACGTAGGAACATCCCTGGCAATATAAAGCAATTCTATTTTTTCATTTTTCTCAAAAAACATGGGTTAAAACCCATCGATTTTGAATTTTCAAAACGTTTTCCCAAAGCTCTGGAATAGCACGCCTATGGTTTCTTATGCCTATCTGAAGCCAAAAGGCTGCCAAATCCGAATATGTATAGTTTTAAATATTGGTCCGTAAATAACGGCGCTACAATTTTTGAAAGTTCAAAATCGTGCCAAAATGAGCTCTAAAATTGCAATTTTTATGTTCGAAAAATTTACGTTGCGCCCTATATTTATTTTACATGTATCTTATGTAAAAAGCCTCAGGATTCGAATCCGTGTCGTTTGTAATGATTGGATCGAAAATAAAGGCGCTACGATTTTTTGTGAATCAAGGGGTACGTTTTTTATTCATTTAATTTGTATCGAAAATTTTTATTTTAGAGGAAGCGCGGGAAATGACACCGGTTATAGTTACTAGGGGTACGTAGGAACATCCCTGGCAATATAAAGCAATTCTATTTTTTCATTTTTCTCAAAAAACATGGGTTAAAACCCATCGATTTTGAATTTTCAAAACGTTTTCCCAAAGCTCTGGAATAGCACGCCTATGGTTTCTTATGCCTATCTGAAGCCAAAAGGCTGCCAAATCCGAATATGTATAGTTTTAAATATTGGTCCGTAAATAACGGCGCTACAATTTTTGAAAGTTCAAAATCGTGCCAAAATGAGCTCTAAAATTGCAATTTTTATGTTCGAAAAATTTACGTTGCGCCCTATATTTATTTTACATGTATCTTATGTAAAAAGCCTCAGGATTCGAATCCGTGTCGTTTGTAATGATTGGATCGAAAATAAAGGGGGCTACGATTTTTTGTGAATCAAGGGGGACGTTTTTTATTCATTTAATTTGTATCGAAAATTTTTTTTTTAGAGGAAGCGCGGGAAATGACACCGGTTATAGTTACTAGGGGTACGTAGGAACATCCCTGGCAATATAAAGCAATTCTATTTTTTCATTTTTCTCAAAAAACATGGGTTAAAACCCATCGATTTTGAATTTTCAAAACGTTTTCCCAAAGCTCTGGAATAGCACGCCTATGGTTTCTTATGCCTATCTGAAGCCAAAAGGCTGCCAAATCCGAATATGTATAGTTTTTTAAAAATTGGTCCGTAAATAACGGCGCTACAATTTTTGAAAGTTCAAAATCGTGCCAAAATGAGCTCCTAAAATTGCAATTTTTTATGTTCGAAAAATTTACGTTGCGCCCTATACTTATTTTACATGTATCTTATGTAAAAAAGCCTCAGGATTCCGAATCCGTGTCGTTTGTAATGATTGGATCGAAAATAAAGGCGCTACGATTTTTTTTGTGAATCAAGGGGTACGTTTTTTATTCATTTAATTTGTATCGAAAATTTTATTTTAGAGGGAAGCGCGGGAAATGACACCGGTTATAGGTTACTAGGGGTACGTAGGAACATCCCTGGCAATATAAAGCAATTCTATTTTTTCATTTTTCTCAAAAAACATGGGTTAAAACCCATCGATTTTGAATTTTCAAAACGTTTTCCCAAAGCTCTGGAATAGCACGCCTATGGTTTCTTATGCCTATCTGAAGCCAAAAGGCTGCCAAATCCGAATATGTATAGTTTTTAAATATTGGTCCGTAAATAACGGCGCTACAATTTTTGAAAGTTCAAAATCGTGCCAAAATGAGCTCTAAAATTGCAATTTTTATGTTCGAAAAATTTACGTTGCGCCCTATACTTATTTTACATGTATCTTATGTAAAAAGCCTCAGGATTCCGAATCCGTGTCGTTTGTAATGATTGGATGAAAATAAAGGCGCTACGATTTTTTGTGAATCAAGGGGTACGTTTTTTATTCATTTAATTTGTATCGAAAATTTTATTTTAGAGGGAAGCGCGGGAAATGACACCGGTTATGGTTACTAGGGGTACGTAGGAACATCCCTGGCAATATAAAGCAATTCTATTTTTTCATTTTTCTCAAAAAACATGGGTTAAAACCCATCGATTTTGAATTTTCAAAACGTTTTCCCAAAGCTCTGGAATAGCACGCCTATGGTTTCTTATGCCTATCTGAAGCCAAAAGGCTGCCAAATCCGAATATGTATAGTTTTTAAATATTGGTCCGTAAATAACGGCGCTACAATTTTTGAAAGTTCAAAATCGTGCCAAAATGAGCTCTAAAATTGCAATTTTTATGTTCGAAAAATTTACGTTGCGCCCTATACTTATTTACATGTATCTTATGTAAAAAGCCTCAGGATTCCGAATCCGTGTCGTTTGTAATGATTGGATCGAAAATAAAGGCGCTACGATTTTTTGTGAATCAAGGGGTACGTTTTTTATTCATTTAATTTGTATCGAAAATTTTATTTTAGAGGGAAGCGCGGGAAATGACACCGGTTATAGTTACTAGGGGTACGTAGGAACATCCCTGGCAATATAAAGCAATTCTATTTTTTCATTTTTCTCAAAAACATGGGTTAAAACCCATCGATTTTGAATTTTCAAAACGTTTTCCCAAAGCTCTGGAATAGCACGCCTATGGTTTCTTATGCCTATCTGAAGCCAAAAGGCTGCCAAATCCGAATATGTATAGTTTTTAAATATTGGTCCGTAAATAACGGCGCTACAATTTTTGAAAGTTCAAAATCGTGCCAAAATGAGCTCTAAAATTGCAATTTTTATGTTCGAAAAATTTACGTTGCGCCCTATACTTATTTTACATGTATCTTATGTAAAAAGCCTCAGGATTCCGAATCCGTGTCGTTTGTAATGATTGGATCGAAAATAAAGGGGGCTACGATTTTTTGTGAATCAAGGGGTACGTTTTTTATTCATTTAATTTGTATCGAAAATTTTATTTTAGAGGGAAGCGCGGGAAATGACACCGGTTATAGGGTTTCTAGGGTACGTAGGAACATCCCTGGCAATATAAAGCAATTCTATTTTTTCATTTTTCTCAAAAAAAATGGGTTAAAACCCATCGATTTTGAATTTTCAAAACGTTTTCCCAAAGCTCTGGAATAGCACGCCTATGGTTTCTTATGCCTATCTGAAGCCAAAAGGCTGCCAAATCCGAATATGTATAGTTTTTAAATATTGGTCCGTAAATAACGGCGCTACAATTTTTGAAAGTTCAAAATCGTGCCAAAATGAGCTCTAAAATTGCAATTTTTATGTTCGAAAAATTTACGTTGCGCCCTATACTTATTTACATGTATCTTATGTAAAAAGCCTCAGGATTCCGAATCCGTGTCGTTTGTAATGATTGGATCGAAAATAAAGGCGCTACGATTTTTTGTGAATCAAGGGTACGTTTTTTATTCATTTAATTTGTATCGAAAATTTTTATTTTAGAGGAAGCGCGGGAAATGACACCGGTTATAGGGTTTCTAGGGTACGTAGGAACATCCCTGGCAATATAAAGCAATTCTATTTTTTCATTTTTCTCAAAAACATGGGTTAAAACCCATCGATTTTGAATTTTCAAAACGTTTTCCCAAAGCTCTGGAATAGCACGCCTATGGTTTCTTATGCCTATCTGAAGCCAAAAGGCTGCCAAATCCGAATATGTATAGTTTTTAAATATTGGTCCGTAAATAACGGCGCTACAATTTTTGAAAGTTCAAAATCGTGCCAAAATGAGCTCTAAAATTGCAATTTTTATGTTCGAAAAATTTACGTTGCGCCCTATACTTATTATACATGTATCTTATGTAAAAAGCCTCAGGATTCCGAATCCGTGTCGTTTGTAATGATTGGATCGAAAATAAAGGGCGCTACGATTTTTTTTTGAATCAAGGGTACGTTTTTTATTCATTTAATTTGTATCGAAAATTTTATTTTAGAGGGAAGCGCGGGAAATGACACCGGTTATAGTTACTAGGGGTACGTAGGAACATCCCTGGCAATATAAAGCAATTCTATTTTTTCATTTTTCTCAAAAACATGGGTTAAAACCCATCGATTTTGAATTTTCAAAACGTTTTCCCAAAGCTCTGGAATAGCACGCCTATGGTTTCTTATGCCTATCTGAAGCCAAAAGGCTGCCAAATCCGAATATGTATAGTTTTTAAATATTGGTCCGTAAATAACGGCGCTACAATTTTTGAAAGTTCAAAATCGTGCCAAAATGAGCTCTTTAAAAATTTCAATTTTTATGTTCGAAAAATTTACGTTGCGCCCTATACTTATTTACATGTATCTTATGTAAAAAGCCTCAGGATTCCGAATCCGTGTCGTTTGTAATGATTGGATCGAAAATAAAGGCGCTACGATTTTTTGTGAATCAAGGGGTACGTTTTTTATTCATTTAATTTGTATCGAAAATTTTATTTTAGAGGGAAGCGCGGGAAATGACACCGGTTATAGTTACTAGGGGTACGTAGGAACATCCCCTGGCAATATAAAGCAATTCTATTTTTTCATTTTTCTCAAAAAACATGGGTTAAAACCCATCGATTTTGAATTTTCAAAACGTTTTCCCAAAGCTCTGGAATAGCACGCCTATGGTTTCTTATGCCTATCTGAAGCCAAAAGGCTGCCAAATCCGAATATGTATAGTTTTTTAAAAATTGGTCCGTAAATAACGGCGCTACAATTTTTGAAAGTTCAAAATCGTGCCAAAATGAGCTCTTTAAAAATTTCAATTTTTATGTTCGAAAAATTTACGTTGCGCCCTATACTTATTTACATGTATCTTATGTAAAAAGCCTCAGGATTCCGAATCCGTGTCGTTTGTAATGATTGGATCGAAAATAAAGGCGCTACGATTTTTTGTGAATCAAGGGGTACGTTTTTTATTCATTTAATTTGTATCGAAAATTTTATTTTAGAGGAAACGCGGGAAATGACACCGGTTATAGTTACTAGGGGTACGTAGGAACATCCCTGGCAATATAAAGCAATTCTATTTTTTCATTTTTCTCAAAAAACATGGGTTAAAACCCATCGATTTTGAATTTTCAAAACGTTTTCCCAAAGCTCTGGAATAGCACGCCTATGGTTTCTTATGCCTATCTGAAGCCAAAAGGCTGCCAAATCCGAATATGTATAGTTTTTAAATATTGGTCCGTAAATAACGGCGCTACAATTTTTGAAAGTTCAAAATCGTGCCAAAATGAGCTCTTAAAATTGCAATTTTTATGTTCGAAAAATTTACGTTGCGCCCTATACTTATTTACATGTATCTTATGTAAAAAGCCTCAGGATTCCCAATCCGTGTCGTTTGTAATGATTGGATCGAAAATAAAGGCGCTACGATTTTTTGTGAATCAAGGGGGACGTTTTTTATTCATTTAGTTTGTATCGAAAATTTTATTTTAGAGGAACGCGGGAAATGACACCGGTTATAGTTACTAGGGTACGTAGGAACATCCCTGGCAATATAAAGCAATTCTATTTTTTCATTTTTCTCAAAAAACATGGGTTAAAACCCATCGATTTTGAATTTTCAAAACGTTTTCCCAAAGCTCTGGAATAGCACGCCTATGGTTTCTTATGCCTATCTGAAGCCAAAAGGCTACCAAATCCGAATATGTATAGTTTTAAATATTGGTCCGTAAATAACGGCGCTACAATTTTTGAAAGTTCAAAATCGTGCCAAAATGAGCTCTAAAATTGCAATTTTTATGTTCGAAAAATTTACGTTGCGCCCTATATTATTTACATGTATCTTATGTAAAAAGCCTCAGGATTCGAATCCGTGTCGTTTGTAATGATTGGATCGAAAATAAAGGGCGCTACGATTTTTTGTGAATCAAGGGGTACGTTTTTTATTCATTTAATTTGTATCGAAAATTTTTATTTTAGAGGAAGCGCGGGAAATGACACCGGTTATAGTTACTAGGGGTACGTAGGAACATCCCTGGCAATATAAAGCAATTCTATTTTTTCATTTTTCTCAAAAAACATGGGTTAAAACCCATCGATTTTGAATTTTCAAAACGTTTTCCCAAAGCTCTTTGGGAAAAGCACGCCTATGGTTTCTTATGCCTATCTGAAGCCAAAAGGCTGCCAAATCCGAATATGTATAGTTTTAAATATTGGTCCGTAAATAACGGCGCTACAATTTTTGAAAGTTCAAAATCGTGCCAAAATGAGCTCTAAAATTGCAATTTTTATGTTCGAAAAATTTACGTTGCGCCCTATATTTATTTTACATGTATCTTATGTAAAAAGCCTCAGGATTCGAATCCGTGTCGTTTGTAATGATTGGATCGAAAATAAAGGGCGCTACGATTTTTTGTGAATCAAGGGTACGTTTTTTATTCATTTAATTTGTATCGAAAATTTTTATTTTAGAGGAAGCGCGGGAAATGACACCGGTTATAGTTACTAGGGTACGTAGGAACATCCCTGGCAATATAAAGCAATTCTATTTTTTCATTTTTCTCAAAAACATGGGTTAAAACCCATCGATTTTGAATTTTCAAAACGTTTTCCCAAAGCTTTGGAATAGCACGCCTATGGTTTCTTATGCCTATCTGAAGCCAAAAGGCTGCCAAATCCGAATATGTATAGTTTTAAATATTGGTCCGTAAATAACGGCGCTACAATTTTTGAAAGTTCAAAATCGTGCCAAAATGAGCTCTAAAATTGCAATTTTTATGTTCGAAAAATTTACGTTGCGCCCTATATTATTTTACATGTATCTTATGTAAAAAGCCTCAGGATTCGAATCCGTGTCGTTTGTAATGATTGGATCGAAAATAAAGGGCGCTACGATTTTTTGTGAATCAAGGGGTACGTTTTTTATTCATTTAATTTGTATCGAAAATTTTTATTTTAGAGGAAGCGCGGGGAAATGACACCGGTTATAGTTACTAGGGGTACGTAGGAACATCCCTGGCAATATAAAGCAATTCTATTTTTTCATTTTTTCTCAAAAAACATGGGTTAAAACCCATCGATTTTGAATTTTCAAAACGTTTTCCCAAAGCTCTGGAATAGCACGCCTATGGTTTCTTATGCCTATCTGAAGCCAAAAGGCTGCCAAATCCGAATATGTATAGTTTTTTAAAAATTGGTCCGTAAATAACGGCGCTACAATTTTTGAAAGTTCAAAATCGTGCCAAAATGAGCTCTAAAATTGCAATTTTTATGTTCGAAAAATTTACGTTGCGCCCTATACTTATTTACATGTATCTTATGTAAAAAGCCTCAGGATTCCGAATCCGTGTCGTTTGTAATGATTGGATCGAAAATAAAGGCGCTACGATTTTTTGTGAATCAAGGGGTACGTTTTTTATTCATTTAATTTGTATCGAAAATTTTTATTTTAGAGGAAGCGCGGGAAATGACACCGGTTATAGGTTACTAGGGGTACGTAGGAACATCCCTGGCAATATAAAGCAATTCTATTTTTTCATTTTTCTCAAAAACATGGGTTAAAACCCATCGATTTTGAATTTTCAAAACGTTTTCCCAAAGCTCTGGAATAGCACGCCTATGGTTTCTTATGCCTATCTGAAGCCAAAAGGCTGCCAAATCCGAATATGTATAGTTTTTAAATATTGGTCCGTAAATAACGGCGCTACAATTTTTGAAAGTTCAAAATCGTGCCAAAATGAGCTCTAAAATTGCAATTTTTATGTTCGAAAAATTTACGTTGCGCCCTATACTTATTTACATGTATCTTATGTAAAAAGCCTCAGGATTCCGAATCCGTGTCGTTTGTAATGATTGGATCGAAAATAAAGGGGGCTACGATTTTTTGTGAATCAAGGGGTACGTTTTTTATTCATTTAATTTGTATCGAAAATTTTATTTTAGAGGAAGCGCGGGAAATGACACCGGCTATAGGTTACTAGGGGTACGTAGGAACATCCCTGGCAATATAAAGCAATTCTATTTTTTCATTTTTCTCAAAAACATGGGTTAAAACCCATCGATTTTGAATTTTCAAAACGTTTTCCCAAAGCTCTGGAATAGCACGCCTATGGTTTCTTATGCCTATCTGAAGCCAAAAGGCTGCCAAATCCGAATATGTATAGTTTTTAAATATTGGTCCGTAAATAACGGCGCTACAATTTTTGAAAGTTCAAAATCGTGCCAAAATGAGCTCTAAAATTGCAATTTTTATGTTCGAAAAATTTACGTTGCGCCCTATACTTATTTACATGTATCTTATGTAAAAAGCCTCAGGATTCCGAATCCGTGTCGTTTGTAATGATTGGATCGAAAATAAAAGGGGGCTACGATTTTTTGTGAATCAAGGGGTACGTTTTTTATTCATTTAATTTGTATCGAAAATTTTTATTTTAGAGGAAGCGCGGGAAATGACACCGGTTATAGGGTTTCTAGGGGTACGTAGGAACATCCCTGGCAATATAAAGCAATTCTATTTTTTCATTTTTTCTCAAAAACATGGGTTAAAACCCATCGATTTTGAATTTTCAAAACGTTTTCCCAAAGCTTTGGAATAGCACGCCTATGGTTTCTTATGCCTATCTGAAGCCAAAAGGCTGCCAAATCCGAATATGTATAGTTTTTAAATATTGGTCCGTAAATAACGGCGCTACAATTTTTGAAAGTTCAAAATCGTGCCAAAATGAGCTCTAAAATTGCAATTTTTATGTTCGAAAAATTTACGTTGCGCCCTATATTATTTTACATGTATCTTATGTAAAAAGCCTCAGGATTCCGAATCCGTGTCGTTTGTAATGATTGGATGAAAATAAAGGCGCTACGATTTTTTGTGAATCAAGGGGTACGTTTTTTATTCATTTAATTTGTATCGAAAATTTTATTTTAGAGGGAAGCGCGGGGGAAAAGACACCGGTTATAGTTACTAGGGGTACGTAGGAACATCCCTGGCAATATAAAGCAATTCTATTTTTTCATTTTTCTCAAAAACATGGGTTAAAACCCATCGATTTTGAATTTTCAAAACGTTTTCCCAAAGCTCTGGAATAGCACGCCTATGGTTTCTTATGCCTATCTGAAGCCAAAAGGCTGCCAAATCCGAATATGTATAGTTTTTAAATATTGGTCCGTAAATAACGGCGCTACAATTTTTGAAAGTTCAAAATCGTGCCAAAATGAGCTCTAAAATTGCAATTTTTATGTTCGAAAAATTTACGTTGCGCCCTATATTATTTTACATGTATCTTATGTAAAAAGCCTCAGGATTCCGAATCCGTGTCGTTTGTAATGATTGGATGAAAATAAAGGCGCTACGATTTTTTTGTGAATCAAGGGTACGTTTTTTATTCATTTAATTTGTATCGAAAATTTTATTTTAGAGGGAAGCGCGGGAAATGACACCGGTTATAGTTACTAGGGGTACGTAGGAACATCCCCTGGCAATATAAAGCAATTCTATTTTTTCATTTTTTTTCAAAAAACATGGGTTAAAACCCATCGATTTTGAATTTTCAAAACGTTTTCCCAAAGCTCTGGAATAGCACGCCTATGGTTTCTTATGCCTATCTGAAGCCAAAAGGCTGCCAAATCCGAATATGTATAGTTTTTAAATATTGGTCCGTAAATAACGGCGCTACAATTTTTGAAAGTTCAAAATCGTGCCAAAATGAGCTCTAAAATTGCAATTTTTATGTTCGAAAAATTTACGTTGCGCCCTATATTATTTACATGTATCTTATGTAAAAAGCCTCAGGATTCCGAATCCGTGTCGTTTGTAATGATTGGATCGAAAATAAAGGGGGCTACGATTTTTTGTGAATCAAGGGGTACGTTTTTTATTCATTTAATTTGTATCGAAAATTTTATTTTAGAGGGAAGCGCGGGAAATGACACCGGTTATAGTTACTAGGGGTACGTAGGAACATCCCTGGCAATATAAAGCAATTCTATTTTTTCATTTTTCTCAAAAAACATGGGTTAAAACCCATCGATTTTGAATTTTCAAAACGTTTTCCCAAAGCTCTGGAATAGCACGCCTATGGTTTCTTATGCCTATCTGAAGCCAAAAGGCTACCAAATCCGAATATGTATAGTTTTAAATATTGGTCCGTAAATAAAGGCGCTACAATTTTTGAAAGTTCAAAATCGTGCCAAAATGAGCTCTAAAATTGCAATTTTTATGTTCGAAAAATTTACGTTGCGCCCTATATTATTTACATGTATCTTATGTAAAAAGCCTCAGGATTCGAATCCGTGTCGTTTGTAATGATTGGATCGAAAATAAAGGCGCTACGATTTTTTGTGAATCAAGGGGTACGTTTTTTATTCATTTAATTTGTATCGAAAATTTTATTTTAGAGGAAGCGCGGGAAATGACACCGGTTATAGTTACTAGGGGTACGTAGGAACATCCCTGGCAATATAAAGCAATTCTATTTTTTCATTTTTCTCAAAAAACATGGGTTAAAACCCATCGATTTTGAATTTTCAAAACGTTTTCCCAAAGCTCTGGAATAGCACGCCTATGGTTTCTTATGCCTATCTGAAGCCAAAAGGCTGCCAAATCCGAATATGTATAGTTTTTAAATATTGGTCCGTAAATAACGGCGCTACAATTTTTGAAAGTTCAAAATCGTGCCAAAATGAGCTCTAAAATTGCAATTTTTATGTTCGAAAAATTTACGTTGCGCCCTATACTTATTTACATGTATCTTATGTAAAAAGCCTCAGGATTCGAATCCGTGTCGTTTGTAATGATTGGATCGAAAATAAAGGCGCTACGATTTTTTGTGAATCAAGGGGTACGTTTTTTATTCATTTAATTTGTATCGAAAATTTTATTTTAGAGGAAGCGCGGGAAATGACACCGGTTATAGTTACTAGGGGTACGTAGGAACATCCCTGGCAATATAAAGCAATTCTATTTTTTCATTTTTCTCAAAAACATGGGTTAAAACCCATCGATTTTGAATTTTCAAAACGTTTTCCCAAAGCTCTGGAATAGCACGCCTATGGTTTCTTATGCCTATCTGAAGCCAAAAGGCTGCCAAATCCGAATATGTATAGTTTTAAATATTGGTCCGTAAATAACGGCGCTACAATTTTTGAAAGTTCAAAATCGTGCCAAAATGAGCTCTTTAAAAATTTCAATTTTTATGTTCGAAAAATTTACGTTGCGCCCTATATTTATTTACATGTATCTTATGTAAAAAGCCTCAGGATTCGAATCCGTGTCGTTTGTAATGATTGGATCGAAAATAAAGGCGCTACGATTTTTTGTGAATCAAGGGGTACGTTTTTTATTCATTTAATTTGTATCGAAAATTTTATTTTAGAGGAAGCGCGGGAAATGACACCGGTTATAGTTACTAGGGGTACGTAGGAACATCCCTGGCAATATAAAGCAATTCTATTTTTTCATTTTTCTCAAAAAACATGGGTTAAAACCCATCGATTTTGAATTTTCAAAACGTTTTCCCAAAGCTCTGGAATAGCACGCCTATGGTTTCTTATGCCTATCTGAAGCCAAAAGGCTGCCCAATCCGAATATGTATAGTTTTTAAATATTGGTCCGTAAATAACGGCGCTACAATTTTTTGAAAGTTCAAAATCGTGCCAAAATGAGCTCTTAAAATTGCAATTTTTTATGTTCGAAAAATTTACGTTGCGCCCTATAATTATTACACATGTATCTTATGTAAAAAAGCCTCAGGATTCCGAATCCGTGTCGTTTGTAATGATTGGATCGAAAATAAGGGCGCTACGATTTTTTGTGAATCAAGGGGTACGTTTTTTAATTTATTTAGTTTGTATCGAAAATTTTATTTTAGAGGAAACGCGGGAAATGACACCGGTTATAGTCACTAGGGGTACGTAGGAACATCCCCTGGCAATATAAAGCAATTCTATTTTTTTCATTTTTTCTCAAAAAAACATGGGTTAAAACCCATCGATTTTGAATTTTCAAAACGTTTTCCCAAAGCTCTGGAATAGCACGCCTATGGTTTCTTATGCCTATCTGAAGCCAAAAGGCTGCCAAATCCGAATATGTATAGTTTTTAAATATTGGTCCGTAAATAACGGCGCTACAATTTTTTGAAAGTTCAAAATCGTGCCAAAATGAGCTCTTAAAATTGCAATTTTTTATGTTCGAAAAATTTACGTTGCGCCCTATACTTATTATACATGTATCTTATGTAAAAAAGCCTCAGGATTCCGAATCCGTGTCGTTTGTAATGATTGGATCGAAAATAAGGGCGCTACGATTTTTTGTGAATCAAGGGGTACGTTTTTTAATCATTTAGTTTGTATCGAAAATTTTATTTTAGAGGAAACGCGGGAAATGACACCGGTTATAGTTACTAGGGGTACGTAGGAACATCCCTGGCAATATAAAGCAATTCTATTTTTTCATTTTTCTCAAAAAACATGGGTTAAAACCCATCGATTTTGAATTTTCAAAACGTTTTCCCAAAGCTCTGGAATAGCACGCCTATGGTTTCTTATGCCTATCTGAAGCCAAAAGGCTGCCAAATCCGAATATGTATAGTTTTTAAATATTGGTCCGTAAATAAAGGCGCTACAATTTTTGAAAGTTCAAAATCGTGCCAAAATGAGCTCTTAAAATTGCAATTTTTATGTTCGAAAAATTTACGTTGCGCCCTATACTTATTTACATGTATCTTATGTAAAAAGCCTCAGGATTCCGAATCCGTGTCGTTTGTAATGATTGGATCGAAAATAAAGGCGCTACGATTTTTTGTGAATCAAGGGGTACGTTTTTAATCATTTAGTTTGTATCGAAAATTTTATTTTAGAGGAAACGCGGGAAATGACACCGGTTATAGTCACTAGGGGGACGTAGGAACATCCCTGGCAATATAAAGCAATTCTATTTTTTCATTTTTCTCAAAAAACATGGGTTAAAACCCATCGATTTTGAATTTTCAAAACGTTTTCCCAAAGCTCTGGAATAGCACGCCTATGGTTTCTTATGCCTATCTGAAGCCAAAAGGCTACCAAATCCGAATATGTATAGTTTTAAATATTGGTCCGTAAATAACGGCGCTACAATTTTTGAAAGTTCAAAATCGTGCCAAAATGAGCTCTAAAATTGCAATTTTTATGTTCGAAAAATTTACGTTGCGCCCTATATTTATTTACATGTATCTTATGTAAAAAGCCTCAGGATTCGAATCCGTGTCGTTTGTAATGATTGGATCGAAAATAAAGGGGGCTACGATTTTTTGTGAATCAAGGGGTACGTTTTTTATTCATTTAATTTGTATCGAAAATTTTTATTTTAGAGGAAGCGCGGGAAATGACACCGGTTATGGTTACTAGGGGTACGTAGGAACATCCCTGGCAATATAAAGCAATTCTATTTTTTCATTTTTCTCAAAAAACATGGGTTAAAACCCATCGATTTTGAATTTTCAAAACGTTTTCCCAAAGCTTTGGAATAGCACGCCTATGGTTTCTTATGCCTATCTGAAGCCAAAAGGCTGCCAAATCCGAATATGTATAGTTTTAAATATTGGTCCGTAAATAACGGCGCTACAATTTTTGAAAGTTCAAAATCGTGCCAAAATGAGCTCTAAAATTGCAATTTTTATGTTCGAAAAATTTACGTTGCGCCCTATATTTATTTTACATGTATCTTATGTAAAAAGCCTCAGGATTCGAATCCGTGTCGTTTGTAATGATTGGATCGAAAATAAAGGGCGCTACGATTTTTTGTGAATCAAGGGGTACGTTTTTTATTCATTTAATTTGTATCGAAAATTTTTATTTTAGAGGAAGCGCGGGAAATGACACCGGTTATAGTTACTAGGGGTACGTAGGAACATCCCTGGCAATATAAAGCAATTCTATTTTTCATTTTTCTCAAAAAACATGGGTTAAAACCCATCGATTTTGAATTTTCAAAACGTTTTCCCAAAGCTTTGGAATAGCACGCCTATGGTTTCTTATGCCTATCTGAAGCCAAAAGGCTGCCAAATCCGAATATGTATAGTTTTAAATATTGGTCCGTAAATAACGGCGCTACAATTTTTGAAAGTTCAAAATCGTGCCAAAATGAGCTCTAAAATTGCAATTTTTATGTTCGAAAAATTTACGTTGCGCCCTATATTTATTTTACATGTATCTTATGTAAAAAGCCTCAGGATTCGAATCCGTGTCGTTTGTAATGATTGGATCGAAAATAAAGGGCGCTACGATTTTTTGTGAATCAAGGGGTACGTTTTTTATTCATTTAATTTGTATCGAAAATTTTTATTTTAGAGGAAGCGCGGGAAATGACACCGGTTATAGTTACTAGGGGTACGTAGGAACATCCCTGGCAATATAAAGCAATTCTATTTTTTCATTTTTCTCAAAAAACATGGGTTAAAACCCATCGATTTTGAATTTTCAAAACGTTTTCCCAAAGCTTTGGAATAGCACGCCTATGGTTTCTTATGCCTATCTGAAGCCAAAAGGCTGCCAAATCCGAATATGTATAGTTTTTAAATATTGGTCCGTAAATAAGGCGCTACAATTTTTGAAAGTTCAAAATCGTGCCAAAATGAGCTCTTAAAATTGCAATTTTTATGTTCGAAAAATTTACGTTGCGCCCTATACTTATTTACATGTATCTTATGTAAAAAGCCTCAGGATTCCGAATCCGTGTCGTTTGTAATGATTGGATCGAAAATAAAGGCGCTACGATTTTTTGTGAATCAAGGGTACGTTTTTTATTCATTTAGTTTGTATCGAAAATTTTATTTTAGAGGAAGCGCGGGAAATGACACCGGTTATAGTCACTAGGGGTACGTAGGAACATCCCTGGCAATATAAAGCAATTCTATTTTTTCATTTTTCTCAAAAACATGGGTTAAAACCCATCGATTTTGAATTTTCAAAACGTTTTCCCAAAGCTCTGGAATAGCACGCCTATGGTTTCTTATGCCTATCTGAAGCCAAAAGGCTGCCAAATCCGAATATGTATAGTTTTTAAATATTGGTCCGTAAATAACGGCGCTACAATTTTTGAAAGTTCAAAATCGTGCCAAAATGAGCTCTAAAATTGCAATTTTTATGTTCGAAAAATTTACGTTGCGCCCTATACTTATTTACATGTATCTTATGTAAAAAGCCTCAGGATTCCGAATCCGTGTCGTTTGTAATGATTGGATCGAAAATAAAGGCGCTACGATTTTTTGTGAATCAAGGGGTACGTTTTTTATTCATTTAATTTGTATCGAAAATTTTATTTTAGAGGAAGCGCGGGAAATGACACCGGTTATAGTCACTAGGGGTACGTAGGAACATCCCTGGCAATATAAAGCAATTCTATTTTTTCATTTTTCTCAAAAACATGGGTTAAAACCCATCGATTTTGAATTTTCAAAACGTTTTCCCAAAGCTCTGGAATAGCACGCCTATGGTTTCTTATGCCTATCTGAAGCCAAAAGGCTCCAAATCCGAATATGTATAGTTTTAAATATTGGTCCGTAAATAACGGCGCTACAATTTTTGAAAGTTCAAAATCGTGCCAAAATGAGCTCTAAAATTGCAATTTTTATGTTCGAAAAATTTACGTTGCGCCCTATACTTATTTTACATGTATCTTATGTAAAAAAGCCTCAGGATTCCGAATCCGTGTCGTTTGTAATGATTGGATCGAAAATAAAGGCGCTACGATTTTTTGTGAATCAAGGGGTACGTTTTTTATTCATTTAATTTGTATCGAAAATTTTATTTTAGAGGAAGCGCGGGAAATGACACCGGTTATAGTTACTAGGGGTACGTAGGAACATCCCTGGCAATATAAAGCAATTCTATTTTTTCATTTTTCTCAAAAACATGGGTTAAAACCCATCGATTTTGAATTTTCAAAACGTTTTCCCAAAGCTCTGGAATAGCACGCCTATGGTTTCTTATGCCTATCTGAAGCCAAAAGGCTGCCAAATCCGAATATGTATAGTTTTAAATATTGGTCCGTAAATAAAGGCGCTACAATTTTTGAAAGTTCAAAATCGTGCCAAAATGAGCTCTAAAATTGCAATTTTTATGTTCGAAAAATTTACGTTGCGCCCTATACTTATTTACATGTATCTTATGTAAAAAGCCTCAGGATTCCGAATCCGTGTCGTTTGTAATGATTGGATCGAAAATAAAGGCGCTACGATTTTTTTGTGAATCAAGGGGTACGTTTTTTATTCATTTAATTTGTATCGAAAATTTTATTTTAGAGGAAGCGCGGGAAATGACACCGGTTATAGTACTAGGGGTACGTAGGAACATCCCTGGCAATATAAAGCAATTCTATTTTTTCATTTTTCTCAAAAACATGGGTTAAAACCCATCGATTTTGAATTTTCAAAACGTTTTCCCAAAGCTCTGGAATAGCACGCCTATGGTTTCTTATGCCTATCTGAAGCCAAAAGGCTGCCAAATCCGAATATGTATAGTTTTAAATATTGGTCCGTAAATAAAGGCGCTACAATTTTTGAAAGTTCAAAATCGTGCCAAAATGAGCTCTTAAAATTGCAATTTTTATGTTCGAAAAATTTACGTTGCGCCCTATACTTATTTACATGTATCTTATGTAAAAAGCCTCAGGATTCCCAATCCGTGTCGTTTGTAATGATTGGATCGAAAATAAAGGCGCTACGATTTTTTGTGAATCAAGGGGTACGTTTTTTATTCATTTAATTTGTATCGAAAATTTTATTTTAGAGGAAGCGCGGGAAATGACACCGGTTATAGTTACTAGGGGTACGTAGGAACATCCCTGGCAATATAAAGCAATTCTATTTTTTCATTTTTCTCAAAAAACATGGGTTAAAACCCATCGATTTTGAATTTTCAAAACGTTTTCCCAAAGCTCTGGAATAGCACGCCTATGGTTTCTTATGCCTATCTGAAGCCAAAAGGCTGCCAAATCCGAATATGTATAGTTTTTAAATATTGGTCCGTAAATAACGGCGCTACAATTTTTGAAAGTTCAAAATCGTGCCAAAATGAGCTCTAAAATTGCAATTTTTATGTTCGAAAAATTTACGTTGCGCCCTATATTTATTTACATGTATCTTATGTAAAAAGCCTCAGGATTCCCAATCCGTGTCGTTTGTAATGATTGGATCGAAAATAAAGGCGCTACGATTTTTTGTGAATCAAGGGGGACGTTTTTTATTCATTTAATTTGTATCGAAAATTTTATTTTAGAGGAAGCGCGGGAAATGACACCGGTTATAGTTACTAGGGGTACGTAGGAACATCCCTGGCAATATAAAGCAATTCTATTTTTTCATTTTTCTCAAAAACATGGGTTAAAACCCATCGATTTTGAATTTTCAAAACGTTTTCCCAAAGCTCTGGAATAGCACGCCTATGGTTTCTTATGCCTATCTGAAGCCAAAAGGCTGCCAAATCCGAATATGTATAGTTTTAAATATTGGTCCGTAAATAACGGCGCTACAATTTTTGAAAGTTCAAAATCGTGCCAAAATGAGCTCTAAAATTGCAATTTTTATGTTCGAAAAATTTACGTTGCGCCCTATATTTATTTTACATGTATCTTATGTAAAAAGCCTCAGGATTCCCAATCCGTGTCGTTTGTAATGATTGGATCGAAAATAAAGGCGCTACGATTTTTTGTGAATCAAGGGTACGTTTTTTATTCATTTAATTTGTATCGAAAATTTTATTTTAGAGGAAGCGCGGGAAATGACACCGGTTATAGTTACTAGGGGTACGTAGGAACATCCCTGGCAATATAAAGCAATTCTATTTTTTCATTTTTCTCAAAAAACATGGGTTAAAACCCATCGATTTTGAATTTTCAAAACGTTTTCCCAAAGCTCTGGAATAGCACGCCTATGGTTTCTTATGCCTATCTGAAGCCAAAAGGCTGCCAAATCCGAATATGTATAGTTTTTAAATATTGGTCCGTAAATAACGGCGCTACAATTTTTGAAAGTTCAAAATCGTGCCAAAATGAGCTCTAAAATTGCAATTTTTATGTTCGAAAAATTTACGTTGCGCCCTATACTTATTTTACATGTATCTTATGTAAAAAGCCTCAGGATTCCGAATCCGTGTCGTTTGTAATGATTGGATCGAAAATAAAGGCGCTACGATTTTTTGTGAATCAAGGGTACGTTTTTTATTCATTTAATTTGTATCGAAAATTTTTATTTTAGAGGAAGCGCGGGAAATGACACCGGTTATGGTTACTAGGGGTACGTAGGAACATCCCTGGCAATATAAAGCAATTCTATTTTTTCATTTTTCTCAAAAAACATGGGTTAAAACCCATCGATTTTGAATTTTCAAAACGTTTTCCCAAAGCTCTGGAATAGCACGCCTATGGTTTCTTATGCCTATCTGAAGCCAAAAGGCTGCCAAATCCGAATATGTATAGTTTTTTAAAAATTGGTCCGTAAATAACGGCGCTACAATTTTTGAAAGTTCAAAATCGTGCCAAAATGAGCTCTAAAATTGCAATTTTTATGTTCGAAAAATTTACGTTGCGCCCTATATTTATTTTACATGTATCTTATGTAAAAAGCCTCAGGATTCCGAATCCGTGTCGTTTGTAATGATTGGATCGAAAATAAAGGGGGCTACGATTTTTTGTGAATCAAGGGGTACGTTTTTTATTCATTTAATTTGTATCGAAAATTTTTATTTTAGAGGAAGCGCGGGAAATGACACCGGCTATAGGGTTTCTAGGGGTACGTAGGAACATCCCTGGCAATATAAAGCAATTCTATTTTTTCATTTTTCTCAAAAAACATGGGTTAAAACCCATCGATTTTGAATTTTCAAAACGTTTTCCCAAAGCTCTGGAATAGCACGCCTATGGTTTCTTATGCCTATCTGAAGCCAAAAGGCTGCCAAATCCGAATATGTATAGTTTTTAAATATTGGTCCGTAAATAACGGCGCTACAATTTTTGAAAGTTCAAAATCGTGCCAAAATGAGCTCTAAAATTGCAATTTTTATGTTCGAAAAATTTACGTTGCGCCCTATATTTATTTTACATGTATCTTATGTAAAAAGCCTCAGGATTCCGAATCCGTGTCGTTTGTAATGATTGGATCGAAAATAAAGGGCGCTACGATTTTTTGTGAATCAAGGGGTACGTTTTTTATTCATTTAATTTGTATCGAAAATTTTTTTTTTAGAGAGGAAGCGCGGGAAATGACACCGGTTATGGTTACTAGGGGTACGTAGGAACATCCCTGGCAATATAAAGCAATTCTATTTTTTCATTTTTCTCAAAAAACATGGGTTAAAACCCATCGATTTTGAATTTTCAAAACGTTTTCCCAAAGCTCTGGAATAGCACGCCTATGGTTTCTTATGCCTATCTGAAGCCAAAAGGCTGCCAAATCCGAATATGTATAGTTTTTAAATATTGGTCCGTAAATAACGGCGCTACAATTTTTGAAAGTTCAAAATCGTGCCAAAATGAGCTCTAAAATTGCAATTTTTATGTTCGAAAAATTTACGTTGCGCCCTATACTTATTTTACATGTATCTTATGTAAAAAGCCTCAGGATTCGAATCCGTGTCGTTTGTAATGATTGGATCGAAAATAAAGGGCGCTACGATTTTTTGTGAATCAAGGGGGACGTTTTTTATTCATTTAATTTGTATCGAAAATTTTATTTTAGAGGAAGCGCGGGAAATGACACCGGTTATAGTTACTAGGGTACGTAGGAACATCCCTGGCAATATAAAGCAATTCTATTTTTTCATTTTTCTCAAAAAACATGGGTTAAAACCCATCGATTTTGAATTTTCAAAACGTTTTCCCAAAGCTTTGGAATAGCACGCCTATGGTTTCTTATGCCTATCTGAAGCCAAAAGGCTGCCAAATCCGAATATGTATAGTTTTTAAATATTGGTCCGTAAATAACGGCGCTACAATTTTTGAAAGTTCAAAATCGTGCCAAAATGAGCTCTAAAATTGCAATTTTTATGTTCGAAAAATTTACGTTGCGCCCTATATTTATTTTACATGTATCTTATGTAAAAAGCCTCAGGATTCGAATCCGTGTCGTTTGTAATGATTGGATCGAAAATAAAGGGCGCTACGATTTTTTGTGAATCAAGGGTACGTTTTTTATTCATTTAATTTGTATCGAAAATTTTTATTTTAGAGGAAGCGCGGGAAATGACACCGGTTATAGTTACTAGGGGTACGTAGGAACATCCCTGGCAATATAAAGCAATTCTATTTTTTCATTTTTCTCAAAAAACATGGGTTAAAACCCATCGATTTTGAATTTTCAAAACGTTTTCCCAAAGCTTTGGAATAGCACGCCTATGGTTTCTTATGCCTATCTGAAGCCAAAAGGCTGCCAAATCCGAATATGTATAGTTTTAAATATTGGTCCGTAAATAACGGCGCTACAATTTTTGAAAGTTCAAAATCGTGCCAAAATGAGCTCTAAAATTGCAATTTTTATGTTCGAAAAATTTACGTTGCGCCCTATATTTATTTTACATGTATCTTATGTAAAAAGCCTCAGGATTCGAATCCGTGTCGTTTGTAATGATTGGATCGAAAATAAAGGGCGCTACGATTTTTTGTGAATCAAGGGTACGTTTTTTATTCATTTAATTTGTATCGAAAATTTTTATTTTAGAGGAAGCGCGGGAAATGACACCGGTTATAGTTACTAGGGTACGTAGGAACATCCCTGGCAATATAAAGCAATTCTATTTTTTCATTTTTCTCAAAAAACATGGGTTAAAACCCATCGATTTTGAATTTTCAAAACGTTTTCCCAAAGCTTTGGAATAGCACGCCTATGGTTTCTTATGCCTATCTGAAGCCAAAAGGCTGCCAAATCCGAATATGTATAGTTTTAAATATTGGTCCGTAAATAACGGCGCTACAATTTTTGAAAGTTCAAAATCGTGCCAAAATGAGCTCTAAAATTGCAATTTTTATGTTCGAAAAATTTACGTTGCGCCCTATATTATTTACATGTATCTTATGTAAAAAGCCTCAGGATTCGAATCCGTGTCGTTTGTAATGATTGGATCGAAAATAAAGGGCGCTACGATTTTTTGTGAATCAAGGGGTACGTTTTTTATTCATTTAATTTGTATCGAAAATTTTATTTTAGAGGAAGCGCGGGAAATGACACCGGTTATAGTTACTAGGGGTACGTAGGAACATCCCTGGCAATATAAAGCAATTCTATTTTTTCATTTTTCTCAAAAAACATGGGTTAAAACCCATCGATTTTGAATTTTCAAAACGTTTTCCCAAAGCTCTGGAATAGCACGCCTATGGTTTCTTATGCCTATCTGAAGCCAAAAGGCTGCCAAATCCGAATATGTATAGTTTTAAATATTGGTCCGTAAATAACGGCGCTACAATTTTTGAAAGTTCAAAATCGTGCCAAAATGAGCTCTAAAATTGCAATTTTTATGTTCGAAAAATTTACGTTGCGCCCTATACTTATTTTACATGTATCTTATGTAAAAAGCCTCAGGATTCGAATCCGTGTCGTTTGTAATGATTGGATCGAAAATAAAGGGGGCTACGATTTTTTGTGAATCAAGGGGGACGTTTTTTATTCATTTAATTTGTATCGAAAATTTTTATTTTAGAGGAAGCGCGGGAAATGACACCGGTTATAGTTACTAGGGGTACGTAGGAACATCCCTGGCAATATAAAGCAATTCTATTTTTTTATTTTTCTCAAAAAACATGGGTTAAAACCCATCGATTTTGAATTTTCAAAACGTTTTCCCAAAGCTCTGGAATAGCACGCCTATGGTTTCTTATGCCTATCTGAAGCCAAAAGGCTGCCAAATCCGAATATGTATAGTTTTAAATATTGGTCCGTAAATAACGGCGCTACAATTTTTGAAAGTTCAAAATCGTGCCAAAATGAGCTCTAAAATTGCAATTTTTATGTTCGAAAAATTTACGTTGCGCCCTATATTTATTTACATGTATCTTATGTAAAAAGCCTCAGGATTCGAATCCGTGTCGTTTGTAATGATTGGATCGAAAATAAAGGCGCTACGATTTTTTGTGAATCAAGGGTACGTTTTTTATTCATTTAATTTGTATCGAAAATTTTATTTTAGAGGAAGCGCGGGAAATGACACCGGTTATAGTTACTAGGGGTACGTAGGAACATCCCTGGCAATATAAAGCAATTCTATTTTTTCATTTTTTCTCAAAAACATGGGTTAAAACCCATCGATTTTGAATTTTCAAAACGTTTTCCCAAAGCTCTGGAATAGCACGCCTATGGTTTCTTATGCCTATCTGAAGCCAAAAGGCTGCCAAATCCGAATATGTATAGTTTTAAATATTGGTCCGTAAATAACGGCGCTACAATTTTTGAAAGTTCAAAATCGTGCCAAAATGAGCTCTAAAATTGCAATTTTTATGTTCGAAAAATTTACGTTGCGCCCTATATTTATTTACATGTATCTTATGTAAAAAGCCTCAGGATTCGAATCCGTGTCGTTTGTAATGATTGGATCGAAAATAAAGGGCGCTACGATTTTTTGTGAATCAAGGGGGACGTTTTTTATTCATTTAATTTGTATCGAAAATTTTTATTTTAGAGGAAGCGCGGGAAATGACACCGGTTATAGTTACTAGGGGTACGTAGGAACATCCCTGGCAATATAAAGCAATTCTATTTTTTCATTTTTCTCAAAAAACATGGGTTAAAACCCATCGATTTTGAATTTTCAAAACGTTTTCCCAAAGCTTTGGAATAGCACGCCTATGGTTTCTTATGCCTATCTGAAGCCAAAAAGGCTGCCAAATCCGAATATGTATAGTTTTAAATATTGGTCCGTAAATAACGGCGCTACAATTTTTGAAAGTTCAAAATCGTGCCAAAATGAGCTCTAAAATTGCAATTTTTATGTTCGAAAAATTTACGTTGCGCCCTATATTTATTTACATGTATCTTATGTAAAAAGCCTCAGGATTCGAATCCGTGTCGTTTGTAATGATTGGATCGAAAATAAAGGGCGCTACGATTTTTTGTGAATCAAGGGGGACGTTTTTTATTCATTTAATTTGTATCGAAAATTTTTATTTTAGAGGAAGCGCGGGAAATGACACCGGTTATAGTTACTAGGGGTACGTAGGAACATCCCTGGCAATATAAAGCAATTCTATTTTTCATTTTTCTCAAAAAACATGGGTTAAAACCCATCGATTTTGAATTTTCAAAACGTTTTCCCAAAGCTTTGGAATAGCACGCCTATGGTTTCTTATGCCTATCTGAAGCCAAAAGGCTGCCAAATCCGAATATGTATAGTTTTAAATATTGGTCCGTAAATAACGGCGCTACAATTTTTGAAAGTTCAAAATCGTGCCAAAATGAGCTCTAAAATTGCAATTTTTATGTTCGAAAAATTTACGTTGCGCCCTATATTATTTACATGTATCTTATGTAAAAAGCCTCAGGATTCGAATCCGTGTCGTTTGTAATGATTGGATCGAAAATAAAGGGCGCTACGATTTTTTGTGAATCAAGGGGTACGTTTTTTATTCATTTAATTTGTATCGAAAATTTTTATTTTAGAGGAAGCGCGGGAAATGACACCGGTTATAGTTACTAGGGTACGTAGGAACATCCCTGGCAATATAAAGCAATTCTATTTTTTCATTTTTCTCAAAAAACATGGGTTAAAACCCATCGATTTTGAATTTTCAAAACGTTTTCCCAAAGCTCTTTGGGAAAAGCACGCCTATGGTTTCTTATGCCTATCTGAAGCCAAAAGGCTGCCAAATCCGAATATGTATAGTTTTAAATATTGGTCCGTAAATAACGGCGCTACAATTTTTGAAAGTTCAAAATCGTGCCAAAATGAGCTCTAAAATTGCAATTTTTATGTTCGAAAAATTTACGTTGCGCCCTATATTTATTTTACATGTATCTTATGTAAAAAGCCTCAGGATTCCGAATCCGTGTCGTTTGTAATGATTGGATCGAAAATAAAGGCGCTACGATTTTTTGTGAATCAAGGGTACGTTTTTTATTCATTTAATTTGTATCGAAAATTTTATTTTAGAGGAAGCGCGGGAAATGACACCGGTTATAGTTACTAGGGGTACGTAGGAACATCCCTGGCAATATAAAGCAATTCTATTTTTTCATTTTTCTCAAAAACATGGGTTAAAACCCATCGATTTTGAATTTTCAAAACGTTTTCCCAAAGCTCTGGAATAGCACGCCTATGGTTTCTTATGCCTATCTGAAGCCAAAAGGCTGCCAAATCCGAATATGTATAGTTTTTAAATATTGGTCCGTAAATAACGGCGCTACAATTTTTGAAAGTTCAAAATCGTGCCAAAATGAGCTCTAAAATTGCAATTTTTATGTTCGAAAAATTTACGTTGCGCCCTATATTTATTTTACATGTATCTTATGTAAAAAGCCTCAGGATTCCGAATCCGTGTCGTTTGTAATGATTGGATCGAAAATAAAGGCGCTACGATTTTTTGTGAATCAAGGGGTACGTTTTTTATTCATTTAATTTGTATCGAAAATTTTTATTTTAGAGGAAGCGCGGGAAATGACACCGGTTATAGTTACTAGGGGTACGTAGGAACATCCCTGGCAATATAAAGCAATTCTATTTTTTCATTTTTCTCAAAAAACATGGGTTAAAACCCATCGATTTTGAATTTTCAAAACGTTTTCCCAAAGCTTGGAATAGCACGCCTATGGTTTCTTATGCCTATCTGAAGCCAAAAGGCTGCCAAATCCGAATATGTATAGTTTTTAAATATTGGTCCGTAAATAACGGCGCTACAATTTTTGAAAGTTCAAAATCGTGCCAAAATGAGCTCTAAAATTGCAATTTTTATGTTCGAAAAATTTACGTTGCGCCCTATATTATTTTACATGTATCTTATGTAAAAAGCCTCAGGATTCCGAATCCGTGTCGTTTGTAATGATTGGATCGAAAATAAAGGGCGCTACGATTTTTTGTGAATCAAGGGGTACGTTTTTTATTCATTTAATTTGTATCGAAAATTTTATTTTAGAGGAAGCGCGGGAAATGACACCGGTTATAGTTACTAGGGGTACGTAGGAACATCCCTGGCAATATAAAGCAATTCTATTTTTTCATTTTTCTCAAAAAACATGGGTTAAAACCCATCGATTTTGAATTTTCAAAACGTTTTCCCAAAGCTTTGGAATAGCACGCCTATGGTTTCTTATGCCTATCTGAAGCCAAAAGGCTGCCAAATCCGAATATGTATAGTTTTTAAATATTGGTCCGTAAATAACGGCGCTACAATTTTTGAAAGTTCAAAATCGTGCCAAAATGAGCTCTAAAATTGCAATTTTTATGTTCGAAAAATTTACGTTGCGCCCTATATTTATTTACATGTATCTTATGTAAAAAGCCTCAGGATTCCGAATCCGTGTCGTTTGTAATGATTGGATCGAAAATAAAGGCGCTACGATTTTTTGTGAATCAAGGGTACGTTTTTTATTCATTTAATTTGTATCGAAAATTTTATTTTAGAGGGAAGCGCGGGAAATGACACCGGTTATAGTTACTAGGGGTACGTAGGAACATCCCTGGCAATATAAAGCAATTCTATTTTTTCATTTTTCTCAAAAACATGGGTTAAAACCCATCGATTTTGAATTTTCAAAACGTTTTCCCAAAGCTCTGGAATAGCACGCCTATGGTTTCTTATGCCTATCTGAAGCCAAAGAGGCTGCCAAATCCGAATATGTATAGTTTTTAAATATTGGTCCGTAAATAACGGCGCTACAATTTTTGAAAGTTCAAAATCGTGCCAAAATGAGCTCTAAAATTGCAATTTTTATGTTCGAAAAAATTTTCGTTGCGCCCTATATTATTTTACATGTATCTTATGTAAAAAGCCTCAGGATTCCGAATCCGTGTCGTTTGTAATGATTGGATCGAAAATAAAGGCGCTACGATTTTTTTGTGAATCAAGGGGTACGTTTTTTATTCATTTAATTTGTATCGAAAATTTTATTTTAGAGGGAAGCGCGGGAAATGACACCGGTTATAGTTACTAGGGGGACGTAGGAACATCCCTGGCAATATAAAGCAATTCTATTTTTTCATTTTTCTCAAAAAACATGGGTTAAAACCCATCGATTTTGAATTTTCAAAACGTTTTCCCAAAGCTCTGGAATAGCACGCCTATGGTTTCTTATGCCTATCTGAAGCCAAAAGGCTGCCAAATCCGAATATGTATAGTTTTTAAATATTGGTCCGTAAATAACGGCGCTACAATTTTTGAAAGTTCAAAATCGTGCCAAAATGAGCTCTAAAATTGCAATTTTTATGTTCGAAAAATTTACGTTGCGCCCTATATTATTTTACATGTATCTTATGTAAAAAGCCTCAGGATTCCGAATCCGTGTCGTTTGTAATGATTGGATCGAAAATAAAGGCGCTACGATTTTTTTTGTGAATCAAGGGGTACGTTTTTTATTCATTTAATTTGTATCGAAAATTTTATTTTAGAGGGAAGCGCGGGAAATGACACCGGTTATAGTTACTAGGGTACGTAGGAACATCCCCCGGCAATATAAAGCAATTCTATTTTTTCATTTTTCTCAAAAACATGGGTTAAAACCCATCGATTTTGAATTTTCAAAACGTTTTCCCAAAGCTCTGGAATAGCACGCCTATGGTTTCTTATGCCTATCTGAAGCCAAAGAGGCTGCCAAATCCGAATATGTATAGTTTTTAAATATTGGTCCGTAAATAACGGCGCTACAATTTTTGAAAGTTCAAAATCGTGCCAAAATGAGCTCTAAAATTGCAATTTTTATGTTCGAAAAATTTACGTTGCGCCCTATATTTATTTTACATGTATCTTATGTAAAAAGCCTCAGGATTCCGAATCCGTGTCGTTTGTAATGATTGGATCGAAAATAAAGGCGCTACGATTTTTTGTGAATCAAGGGGTACGTTTTTTATTCATTTAATTTGTATCGAAAATTTTTATTTTAGAGGAAGCGCGGGAAATGACACCGGTTATAGTTACTAGGGGTACGTAGGAACATCCCTGGCAATATAAAGCAATTCTATTTTTTCATTTTTCTCAAAAAACATGGGTTAAAACCCATCGATTTTGAATTTTCAAAACGTTTTCCCAAAGCTCTGGAATAGCACGCCTATGGTTTCTTATGCCTATCTGAAGCCAAAAGGCTGCCAAATCCGAATATGTATAGTTTTAAATATTGGTCCGTAAATAACGGCGCTACAATTTTTGAAAGTTCAAAATCGTGCCAAAATGAGCTCTAAAATTGCAATTTTTATGTTCGAAAAATTTACGTTGCGCCCTATATTATTTTACATGTATCTTATGTAAAAAGCCTCAGGATTCCGAATCCGTGTCGTTTGTAATGATTGGATCGAAAATAAAGGCGCTACGATTTTTTGTGAATCAAGGGTACGTTTTTTATTCATTTAATTTGTATCGAAAATTTTTTTTTTAGAGGAAGCGCGGGAAATGACACCGGTTATAGTTACTAGGGGTACGTAGGAACATCCCTGGCAATATAAAGCAATTCTATTTTTTCATTTTTCTCAAAAACATGGGTTAAAACCCATCGATTTTGAATTTTCAAAACGTTTTCCCAAAGCTCTGGAATAGCACGCCTATGGTTTCTTATGCCTATCTGAAGCCAAAAGGCTGCCAAATCCGAATATGTATAGTTTTAAATATTGGTCCGTAAATAACGGCGCTACAATTTTTGAAAGTTCAAAATCGTGCCAAAATGAGCTCTAAAATTGCAATTTTTATGTTCGAAAAATTTACGTTGCGCCCTATATTTATTTACATGTATCTTATGTAAAAAGCCTCAGGATTCCGAATCCGTGTCGTTTGTAATGATTGGATCGAAAATAAAGGCGCTACGATTTTTTGTGAATCAAGGGGTACGTTTTTTATTCATTTAATTTGTATCGAAAATTTTATTTTAGAGGAAGCGCGGGAAATGACACCGGTTATAGTTACTAGGGGTACGTAGGAACATCCCTGGCAATATAAAGCAATTCTATTTTTTCATTTTTCTCAAAAAACATGGGTTAAAACCCATCGATTTTGAATTTTCAAAACGTTTTCCCAAAGCTCTGGAATAGCACGCCTATGGTTTCTTATGCCTATCTGAAGCCAAAAGGCTGCCAAATCCGAATATGTATAGTTTTTTAAAAATTGGTCCGTAAATAACGGCGCTACAATTTTTGAAAGTTCAAAATCGTGCCAAAATGAGCTCTAAAATTGCAATTTTTATGTTCGAAAAATTTACGTTGCGCCCTATATTTATTTACATGTATCTTATGTAAAAAGCCTCAGGATTCCGAATCCGTGTCGTTTGTAATGATTGGATGAAAATAAAGGGGGCTACGATTTTTTGTGAATCAAGGGGTACGTTTTTTATTCATTTAGTTTGTATCGAAAATTTTATTTTAGAGGAAGCGCGGGAAATGACACCGGTTATAGTCACTAGGGTACGTAGGAACATCCCTGGCAATATAAAGCAATTCTATTTTTTCATTTTTCTCAAAAAACATGGGTTAAAACCCATCGATTTTGAATTTTCAAAACGTTTTCCCAAAGCTTTGGAATAGCACGCCTATGGTTTCTTATGCCTATCTGAAGCCAAAAAGGCTGCCCAATCCGAATATGTATAGTTTTTAAATATTGGTCCGTAAATAACGGCGCTACAATTTTTTGAAAGTTCAAAATCGTGCCAAAATGAGCTCTTAAAATTGCAATTTTTTATGTTCGAAAAATTTACGTTGCGCCCTATACTTATTATACATGTATCTTATGTAAAAAAGCCTCAGGATTCCGAATCCGTGTCGTTTGTAATGATTGGATCGAAAATAAAGGGCGCTACGATTTTTTGTGAATCAAGGGGTACGTTTTTTATTCATTTAATTTGTATCGAAAATTTTTATTTTAGAGGAAGCGCGGGAAATGACACCGGTTATAGTTACTAGGGTACGTAGGAACATCCCTGGCAATATAAAGCAATTCTATTTTTTCATTTTTCTCAAAAACATGGGTTAAAACCCATCGATTTTGAATTTTCAAAACGTTTTCCCAAAGCTCTGGAATAGCACGCCTATGGTTTCTTATGCCTATCTGAAGCCAAAAGGCTGCCAAATCCGAATATGTATAGTTTTAAATATTGGTCCGTAAATAACGGCGCTACAATTTTTGAAAGTTCAAAATCGTGCCAAAATGAGCTCTAAAATTGCAATTTTTATGTTCGAAAAATTTACGTTGCGCCCTATATTATTTACATGTATCTTATGTAAAAAGCCTCAGGATTCCGAATCCGTGTCGTTTGTAATGATTGGATCGAAAATAAAGGCGCTACGATTTTTTGTGAATCAAGGGGTACGTTTTTTATTCATTTAGTTTGTATCGAAAATTTTATTTTAGAGGGGAAACGCGGGAAATGACACCGGTTATAGTTACTAGGGGTACGTAGGAACATCCCTGGCAATATAAAGCAATTCTATTTTTTCATTTTTCTCAAAAAACATGGGTTAAAACCCATCGATTTTGAATTTTCAAAACGTTTTCCCAAAGCTCTGGAATAGCACGCCTATGGTTTCTTATGCCTATCTGAAGCCAAAAGGCTGCCAAATCCGAATATGTATAGTTTTTTAAAAATTGGTCCGTAAATAACGGCGCTACAATTTTTGAAAGTTCAAAATCGTGCCAAAATGAGCTCTAAAATTGCAATTTTTATGTTCGAAAAATTTACGTTGCGCCCTATACTTATTTACATGTATCTTATGTAAAAAGCCTCAGGATTCCGAATCCGTGTCGTTTGTAATGATTGGATCGAAAATAAAGGCGCTACGATTTTTTGTGAATCAAGGGTACGTTTTTTATTCATTTAGTTTGTATCGAAAATTTTTTTTTTAGAGGGAAGCGCGGGAAATGACACCGGTTATAGTTACTAGGGGTACGTAGGAACATCCCTGGCAATATAAAGCAATTCTATTTTTTCATTTTTCTCAAAAAACATGGGTTAAAACCCATCGATTTTGAATTTTCAAAACGTTTTCCCAAAGCTTTGGAATAGCACGCCTATGGTTTCTTATGCCTATCTGAAGCCAAAAGGCTGCCAAATCCGAATATGTATAGTTTTTAAATATTGGTCCGTAAATAACGGCGCTACAATTTTTGAAAGTTCAAAATCGTGCCAAAATGAGCTCTAAAATTGCAATTTTTATGTTCGAAAAATTTACGTTGCGCCCTATATTTATTTTACATGTATCTTATGTAAAAAGCCTCAGGATTCGAATCCGTGTCGTTTGTAATGATTGGATCGAAAATAAAGGGCGCTACGATTTTTTGTGAATCAAGGGGTACGTTTTTTATTCATTTAATTTGTATCGAAAATTTTATTTTAGAGGAAGCGCGGGAAATGACACCGGTTATAGTTACTAGGGGTACGTAGGAACATCCCTGGCAATATAAAGCAATTCTATTTTTTCATTTTTCTCAAAAAACATGGGTTAAAACCCATCGATTTTGAATTTTCAAAACGTTTTCCCAAAGCTTTGGAATAGCACGCCTATGGTTTCTTATGCCTATCTGAAGCCAAAAGGCTGCCAAATCCGAATATGTATAGTTTTAAATATTGGTCCGTAAATAACGGCGCTACAATTTTTGAAAGTTCAAAATCGTGCCAAAATGAGCTCTAAAATTGCAATTTTTATGTTCGAAAAATTTACGTTGCGCCCTATATTTATTTTACATGTATCTTATGTAAAAAGCCTCAGGATTCGAATCCGTGTCGTTTGTAATGATTGGATCGAAAATAAAAGGGGGCTACGATTTTTTGTGAATCAAGGGGTACGTTTTTTATTCATTTAATTTGTATCGAAAATTTTTATTTTAGAGGAAGCGCGGGAAATGACACCGGTTATAGTTACTAGGGGTACGTAGGAACATCCCTGGCAATATAAAGCAATTCTATTTTTTCATTTTTCTCAAAAAACATGGGTTAAAACCCATCGATTTTGAATTTTCAAAACGTTTTCCCAAAGCTTTGGAATAGCACGCCTATGGTTTCTTATGCCTATCTGAAGCCAAAAGGCTGCCAAATCCGAATATGTATAGTTTTAAATATTGGTCCGTAAATAACGGCGCTACAATTTTTGAAAGTTCAAAATCGTGCCAAAATGAGCTCTAAAATTGCAATTTTTATGTTCGAAAAATTTACGTTGCGCCCTATATTTATTTTACATGTATCTTATGTAAAAAGCCTCAGGATTCGAATCCGTGTCGTTTGTAATGATTGGATCGAAAATAAAGGGGGCTACGATTTTTTGTGAATCAAGGGTACGTTTTTTATTCATTTAATTTGTATCGAAAATTTTTATTTTAGAGGAAGCGCGGGAAATGACACCGGTTATAGTTACTAGGGGTACGTAGGAACATCCCTGGCAATATAAAGCAATTCTATTTTTCATTTTATCTCAAAAAACATGGGTTAAAACCCATCGATTTTGAATTTTCAAAACGTTTTCCCAAAGCTCTGGAATAGCACGCCTATGGTTTCTTATGCCTATCTGAAGCCAAAAAGGCTGCCAAATCCGAATATGTATAGTTTTAAATATTGGTCCGTAAATAAGGCGCTACAATTTTTGAAAGTTCAAAATCGTGCCAAAATGAGCTCTAAAATTGCAATTTTTATGTTCGAAAAATTTACGTTGCGCCCTATATTTATTTACATGTATCTTATGTAAAAAGCCTCAGGATTCCGAATCCGTGTCGTTTGTAATGATTGGATCGAAAATAAAGGCGCTACGATTTTTTGTGAATCAAGGGGTACGTTTTTTATTCATTTAATTTGTATCGAAAATTTTTATTTTAGAGGAAGCGCGGGAAATGACACCGGCTATGGTTACTAGGGGTACGTAGGAACATCCCTGGCAATATAAAGCAATTCTATTTTTTCATTTTATCTCAAAAACATGGGTTAAAAGGTTGTAGACGAAAATCGCTAGCACTAAATTAAATTGTCGTATATTTAAGCTGAAACATAAACTTTGCAAGTTTGTTTGCTTGTAGGGCTTTTATGATTCGAATGCATTTCGGCCTTGTTTTATAACTGGCCATTAAAAAGCGCATTAGTTCAAGCACCAGCTTCAACCTTATTACCAATTTTCTTCGCCTTAATTCTCATAAGCTTTGCTTTTCATAACTGCGCTTTAAATATTCGTTATTTTCTCTAATTTTACTAAACGAAAACTGTTTCCACAGGGCCAATTAAAAAATTTTTTTCAACAACTAAAAAGGCACAATTCTATATCACAATTAATTAAAAAATTTTTAAATAAAAATGATTATTTAATTTAACACTAGAAATTGATTTGAGTAATAAGATTTAAATTTTCTACGACTTAAATAAAATCTTTCCCTGCCTTTTTGGGTCGGCTTGGAATTTTGTAATTAATTTTCTGGTTTGTTATAAACTATAGTAAACAACTTCCACGCATTATTTTCCCTGAATTCGCGATTTTAAATAATTGTGTTTTGCCCAAGGCGAATTTAAAAGCAATGCATTTCGACTTTAATAAAATCCTCCCCTGCCTTTTTGGGGTGGCTTGAAATTTTTTAATTATTTTTCTGGTTCGTTGTAAACTACACTAAACATCTTCCAATCTACATTTTCCGCAAATGAGCGATTTTAGAAAATCGCGTTTTTTAAGTAATGAACTGAAAAAATTTATCCAGCGTATAAATAAGTAGGCGCACTACACACACACATTTTCTGAATTTTATTCGGTTCAAATGATGGAAATAATCCTTTTATAAATTAGAGTTCGTCATACGCATGAATATCTTCATTCGACATAAATCCGGCGCCATTTTTTTAATGCTCACACATCACTAACGTCGTAAATAACGTCACAAAGCTTCGACGAAGAAAAACTGTTAATTATAGACATTTTAATAATACGTTTGCTTTGACCTGATATTAAAAAAAAATACTAATCTACAGAATTTTTACACTGATTTATTTTTCGAAAAACTCGCAATTTTTTAGAATATTTTGTGTAAAATTAAAAACGAAATGGAACCCCCAATTTCGAGCGATAAACTTAAACTCATTTGTATGCAACAACATGAAATAATTTCAGCAGATTATTGATCGTACATATCAATATTTTGGATAGATAATTCGTCAAACTAAAGCATAAATTAATGATTTTACTTGCACAATTTGTTTGTGTTAAAGTTGGTTTACTTTGGCGGTGGCGGTTTTCCAATCTCAGCAAAAATAATAATCTTTGATCGTGAATTTAATTGAGCTTATCTTTGCTCGCCCTCAAAACGCATTTTTTTGACATTCAAAACAGAACGAAATGTCATTTGCAATCCGTTTTATTAAAAAATTGGGAAAAAATTGGAAATGACCTCTAGAATATATTTCCAACAAGAAAAAACAATTATTTTTAATAATAAAAAAGTTATGGTTCGAATTACAGTCGTGCACCCCCAGCTAAAGATCGAATTGTTAGGGCGAGGGTAAAATTTCGTTCGTTAACAGTATTACTACAAGAAATGACCTTTTTCGCATGTAAAATGATCTCGAGAAAAAAAAAATCGATTAATTCAAATAATGAAAAAGTTGTGGCCCGAATTACGATCGTCCACCCCCCTAATAAATATCTAATTTTTTGGGCAAGGGTAAAATTTCATTTGTTATCAGTAATATGTTCAGACAATTTTGTTGTGATAATCGGATTTTCTATATAACATTTTTAAATGAATTTTCCCAAATATTTGAAGCAGGGGGAGGAGGGAGCCTTATTTTTTCCTCAATATAAAGCAACGTTCTAAATAGTCCTTTTTGCACAATTTTCCAAATTAAATTAAATTTAAACTCATTTAATAATTGCTCGATTCGAATTAGGACGATTTAATGGAGGCCTTATTAGGCACACGTTCGTCGCTCTGCGAAGCGATAAAACAATAATAAGTTTAATACGCCAAGAGCCATTATCAAAAAGCCGAATGATTGATTTGCGACGACGAAGAAAATCGCGCTATTATCTCCAAAGAAAATTAGTTCCGACTTGAATCGAAACTTCTTAGAATCACTACCGACTCTTCGAGTGGGTATTGATTAACTTTCAAACTGAAATTGGGATGATTAAGCTATTATTACCTTTCGATTCCATTCAATCTTTACGTTGGGCGCGTTTTTTTTTTTAAATTAGCTCCCCCTTTGAAATAAATTTAAATGGGCTAAATGTGTGTGTGTGTGTGTGTGTGTTGATTTTAGCACTAATTAAAAAAATGAGTGGGCGCTGGAAGTAAAACTTCGATGGTTGTGCCAGATATTAGTAGAAAAATGTATTGTAATTGTTAATTAATGTGAATGGTGCTTAAAGCCGAGTGCGCGCATTCGAGCTCAAAGTGGCACATTTCCGATCTCGGGAAAATGTGCCACTTTTCGCTCGAACGCGCGCATCTTCGTATTAAATGGATAATGTCATCTCTTTCTAACTCATTTTAGTAAACAAAACTAGATTTATATTAGCAAAAATTTAATTTTTTAATAATTTCGTTTAAAAGCAGCCAAAATACATTTTTTGGTGCCAAAAAGGCCTTCTATGTGCCTTATAATTGTTTATTGGCTATGTCTAAATACCAGAAAAATAATTAAAAAAATCCCCGATAGCTATCAGATCAGAAATTAATTTTTTTAGTACTGGATTTATTAAGTTTTATATCCCCAAATATGTAAATTTCAAAATTTGACAATACGGCCGTATATGTGGGTCCTAATTGTTTATTGTATATATCTGAACACCAGAAAAATAATTAAAAAAATCCCGGATAGCTATCCGAGCAGGAAATAATTTATTTCATATTGAATTTGTTTAGTATTTTGTTCTGAAATATGTAATTATCAAAATTTGCCAAAAGGGCCTTCTATGTGCCTTATAATTGTTTATTGGCTATGTCTAAATACCAGAAAAATAATTTAAAAAAATCCCCGATAGCTATCAGATCAGAAATTAATTTTTTTAGTACTGGATTTATTAAGTTTTATATCCCCAAATATGTATATTTCAAAATTTGACAATACGGCCGTATTTGTGGGTCCTAATTGTTTATTGTGCATATCTGAACACCAGAGAAATAATTTAAAAAATCCCGGATAGCTATCCGAGCAGGAAATAATTTATTTCATATTGAATTTGTTTAGTATTTTGCTCTGAAATATGTAATTATCAAAATTTGCCAAAAGGGCCTTGTATGTGCCTTATAATTGTTTATTGGCTATGTCTAAATACCAGAAAAATAATTAAAAATCCCTGATAGCTATCAGATCAGAAATTAATTTTTTTAGTACTGGATTTATTAAGTTTTATATCCCCAAATATGTAAATTTCAAAATTTGACAATACGGCCGTATATGTGGGTCCTAATTGTTTATTGTGTATATCTGAACACCAGAAAAATAATTAAAAAAATCCCGGATAGCTATCCGAGCAGGAAATAATTTATTTCATATTGAATTTGTTTAGTATTTTGTTCTGAAATATGTAATTATCAAAATTTGCCAAAAGGGCCTTCTATGTGCCTTATAATTGTTTATTGGCTATGTCTAAATACCAGAAAAATAATTTAAAAAAATCCCCGATAGCTATCAGATCAGAAATTAATTTTTTTAGTACTGGATTTATTAAGTTTTATATCCCCAAATATGTATATTTCAAAATTTGACAATACGGCCGTATTTGTGGGTCCTAATTGTTTATTGTGCATATCTGAACACCAGAGAAATAATTTAAAAAATCCCGGATAGCTATCCGAGCAGGAAATAATTTATTTCATATTGAATTTGTTTAGTATTTTGCTCTGAAATATGTAATTATCAAAATTTGCCAAAAGGGCCTTGTATGTGCCTTATAATTGTTTATTGGCTATGTCTAAATACCAGAAAAATAATTAAAAAAATCCCCGATAGCTATCAGATCAGAAATTAATTTTTTTAGTACTGGATTTATTAAGTTTTATATCCCCAAATATGTAAATTTCAAAATTTGACAATACGGCCGTATATGTGGGTCCTAATTGTTTATTGTGTATATCTGAACACCAGAAAATAATTAAAAATCCCGGATAGCTATCCGAGCAGGAAATAATTTATTTCATATTGAATTTGTTTAGTATTTTGTTCTGAAATATGTAATTATCAAAATTTGCCAAAAGGGCCTTCTATGTGCCTTATAATTGTTTATTGGCTATGTCTAAATACCAGAAAAATAATTTAAAAAAACCCGATAGCTATCAGATCAGAAATTAATTTTTTAGTACTGGATTTATTAAGTTTTATATCCCCAAATATGTAAATTTCAAAATTTGACAATACGGCCGTATTTGTGGGTCCTAATTGTTTATTGTGTATATCTGAACACCAGAAAATAATTTAAAAAATCCCGGATAGCTATCCGAGCAGGAAATAATTTATTTCATATTGAATTTGTTTAGTAATTTGCTCTGAAATATGTAATTATCAAAATTTGCCAAAAGGGCCTTGTATGTGCCTTATAATTGTTTATTGGCTATGTCTAAATACCAGAAAAATAATTTAAAAAAATCCCCGATAGCTATCAGATCAGAAATTAATTTTTTTAGTACTGGATTTATTAAGTTTTATATCGCCAAATATGTAAATTTCAAAATTTGACAATACGGCCGTATATGTGGGTCCTAATTGTTTATTGTGTATATCTGAACACCAGAAAAATAATTAAAAAAATCCCGGATAGCTATCCGAGCAGGAAATAATTTATTTCATATTGAATTTGTTTAGTATTTTGTTCTGAAATATGTAATTATCAAAATTTGCCAAAAGGGCCTTCTATGTGCCTTATAATTGTTTATTGGCTATGTCTAAATACCAGAAAAATAATTTAAAAAAATCCCCGATAGCTATCAGATCAGAAATTAATTTTTTTAGTACTGGATTTATTAAGTTTTATATCCCCAAATATGTAAATTTCAAAATTTGACAATACGGCCGTATATGTGGGTCCTAATTGTTTATTGTGTATATCTGAACACCAGAAAAATAATTAAAAAAATCCCGGATAGCTATCCGAGCAGGAAATAATTTATTTCATATTGAATTTGTTTAGTATTTTGTTCTGAAATATGTAATTATCAAAATTTGCCAAAAGGGCCTTCTATGTGCCTTATAATTGTTTATTGGCTATGTCTAAATACCAGAAAAATAATTTAAAAAAATCCCCGATAGCTATCAGATCAGAAATTAATTTTTTTAGTACTGGATTTATTAAGTTTTATATCCCCAAATATGTAAATTTCAAAATTGGACAAAAAGGCCGTATTTGTGCGTCATAATTGTTTATTATGTATATCTAAACACCAGAAAAATAATTAAAAAAATCCCGGATAGCTATCCGAGAAGAAAATAATTTATTTCATATTGAATTTGTTTAGTATTTTGATCTAAAATATGTAATTATCAAAATTTGCCAAAAGGGCCTTCTATGTGCCTCATAATTGTTTATTGGCTATGTCTAAATACCAGAAAAATAATTAAAAAATCTTAAGAGTTAATTAATTAATGTGAATGGTGCTTTAAAGCCGAGTGCTACTTCAGAAGTTGACATTTCCAATCTGAAATTCAAATTTAGTCAATCGGCGTATATTCGTACAAATAATTTTATTTTGTAATGTATCTTTTAATCATTTTAGTAAAAAATAATTTAATTTAAAAGGTTATTTTTAATAATTTCGTTTAAAAGCAGCAAAATACATTTATTGGTGTTTCTAGTATTGTATTATTTGTTTATATAATTTTTTTTTTATAAATTAATTATCATTTCTCAAAATTTATAATTTTAATTTTCGTGTAAAACAGAAAAATCCTTAAAAAAGTTTGGTGTTTATAGGTAAATAATTTTTACAGTACCCTTATTTTAGTATTTACAATTTTATAGAAATGTTAATTTAAAATTGTGAAAGGGTATTAAGTCGAGTGCGTACATTAAAGTAATTTGCCATTTCTAGTCTAGGGCAAAATAAAATTAAATACGGTCCTTAAATTTGTTTAAAGTTCTTGAAAGTAAATTAATAATTGTAAATGTCTTAAAGCGATTCGCAAATTTGACTAAAAGTGGCACTCAGTTATATTTTAAATAATTTATTCAAACTTCAATAAATCAATTCTAATAGTTTTCGAGAATTTGCTTTATTTGTAATCGGGCAAATTAAAGAGTCCACATTTGTAATGGAACAAGGGCCGGCTTGCATTTTTAAAGGTAGTTAAAAAAATTTAATTATTTTATTGGTTTATTGTAAATTATTGCAGTAAAGGCTTCTATTGTGTTTTCAGTAGGTCAAAAAATAAATAATTAAATTATTTTATAACTTTCATAGTAAGTGCCGTAAAAGTTATATTTAATATAATATTTTTTTCTTCTAAATATTCATGTATTAGAAAAGGGTAATAATTAATCATTTGCCTCCCTCGTTCGGAAATGTGCCACTTTCGCTCAAACGCGCACTTCTTCGTATTTATTACAGTTCTCTACTTTATCCTTTGCTCTATCAAAATTATAAATTTAAATTTAAATTAAGTTCAGTAAAAATCGATTCTATGTTCGAAAAGCATATTTACCATAGCAACGAGTGGAAGGGAGCGAAAAGATACAACAATCTCGTGGGTGCGAATGCGAGAAAACGATTAAAATTATTCAACCGATTTTTCGTCTAATCTATCGGTCTAAATTATTGTGAATTGCGCTTTAAACCGAGTGTGCACATTCGAGCTCAAAGTGGCACATTCCGATCTCGGGAAAATGAAGCGCGCCGCTCCGCGTCGCGCTTCATTTGCCTCCCTCGCTCGGAAATGTGCCACTTTTCGCTCGAATGCGCACATACCCTGCATTCATGCCGTACTTTCAAAACAAAAACTTAAATTTGAGAAAAACCACGTCATTCCAAAATCGCGTAAAACGAAGTCTGAGCATAAAATAAATCGACCGCCCCCTTGTTGCTTTTAAATTATAATAAAATTCCAGTGTAAATATTTTTGCAAGATTGCGATACGATCTGCCCCGCAATACTGTTGAAAGAAGGGGTTCCGAACAAGTGTAATTTGCATGTTAAAGATTTGCTATAAACTTGTCCTCTTTTGCAGGCTGAAACTTTTAAAACGAGGAAATAATTTCTCGTAGAAGTGTCTATATCTTTTACATTTATCAGACTGGATTTCCTTTGTCGCCCTAAGAGAAACAAGCTCAATTTCCAGGGGCGGGCTTAAGGCCCGGAAAAACGATCAAGCGAGAGCTCTGCATTTTTTATGCGTTACCATTTTTTGAATCACCAAAAAATGCTATCTTTAATAAAACCCCCAATTTAATTAAATAATTTAATAACGAAAAATAGATACAGTGGAACCTCGATAAGTCGAAAACACTGAAACTTAATTTTTTTAACATTCGAGTTACCGAAGTTCCACTGTAATAATAATAAATTTTGCAAAAAACTCTTTTAATTGTTGGATGGGTGCAGGTATATTTCATTTCGAAACGAAATTTAGCCACATACTCTTCACGCAAAGCCCAAATTTGCAAAGTTTATAATGCACCAATGGGAGAGCTGCTTCACCTCTTCGGGCGACAAAGGCCCCGGCACAGCTTCCATGCAAAACGTATGCAAATTAATTCGAATGCTTATTCAATCAAAATATTTGTTGATGTCCGAATCTCCGGAGGCTGTGCGAATGCCAAAATTGCTCGTTGACCGATTGGTATGTTTTTTTGAAAAAATTTCGATCTCGAAGTCAAAAACGTTGCGGCATCGCAACCCTTAAATCTCTCGACCGATTGCGGGCAGATTTGCGAAGATTTTGCGTGGAACGAATTTAGTAGGGTGTATCGCAGAAGAGGGCCAATAAATATAATAGAAACGTAACCGGCGATAAATTAAGGGCAGTAACGCATTGCTCGGAGGAACGGACATCGATTCTTGCGAACATTTCCATCGCGTTCATTGATATTCCCGGCGAGAAATTCGTGTCGGGCTGAATTTTGTTAGCTTAACGCAGCTTTGTAAACTTGATTGTTCCTTTGCTGAATTTGCAAGACGCAAAGGTGCGGAACTAAGCTACTCTTCTTCTACGCATCTTAAACAAGTCGAACGCCAACTTCCTCATACAGTGAACCCTCTTTTCGGCGGACATCTCTTGACAACAGACAAATGAAAAAAGTGCGCGTTCGAGCGAAAAGTGGCACATTTCCGAGCGAGGGAGGCAAATGAAGCGCGACGCGGAGCGGCGCGCTTCATTTTCCCGAGATCGGAATGTGCCACTTCGAGCTCGAATGCGCACACTCGATTTTAAGCACGATTCACAATAATTAAGTTATTTTCTAAGAACTTGAAACTAAAATTACAGGACCGTATTTAATATTTATTTTTCCCAGAAAAAAAATGTGAAAATTCTAGCTCGAATGTGCGGACTCGGCTTAAAGCCCCATTCACAATTTTAAATTAACATCCGAAAAATCGTCATCCAAAATAAAGGTGCTTCATTTTCTCGAGAACTTATACTCCCAAATATGTAAATTTCAAAATTTGACAGAACGGCCGTATTTGTGCGTCCTAATTGTTTATTGTGTATATCTGAACACCAGAAAATAATAATAAAGTCGGTTCGAGGCTTCGGTTGTTTAGTGTAATTCGACGCCCCCGACATTTTCAAATTTACCGCCCTATAAAAATTTAATAAACAGCTGTAACAATCTCGCTCCATTAATTATCGTTCTGAAGAATGTTTGTTTGAAAAATAAAGCCCAATGTTCATGTTTTTCCGTAGTAGTAAGTTGGCTGAACAAAGCCCGTAGGCGCACATTTCGATCGGACGGGCGCCGCGGCGCTACAACTTAAGTCGTTGGCGGCGGCTGCGCTTTTCGAATTTCACATATAGCAAATAATAACACATCAAAATACAATAAGGCACAAAGGATATCAATAAACATAGAATCACAACCCTTAATTTTGATTAACATGGTCTTATAAATCTGAAAATTCAATGTGAAGCAATTAAATTGAAATCAAGAGTTGAGATTTTTCAAAAATACATTAAAAACCAAAAAATCCTACCTTATAAGTCGACGATCAGAGGTCGGGGGGGCCGAGGCTGCTACCCATCCAAAATGGCACAAAATACACCCGCACGATGTACGTGTTCACTCTTCAAAAACCCGGGGACGACTGAAAGAAGGGTAACGCGCATGGCGTACTTCGAATTCGCAAAGCAGACCGGCACAACTCTGATTGTGCGAATTGCACCGATGATACTAATCGAACTACGCAACGCACAGCTGGCCGATTGTATAGTCACTCGCAAGGCTCCGACTTTCACTTGTTGCAGACGGGTGAAATAAAATTCTGATAGAACACTCTAGATTTGTTCGATTTAACGCTTTTTGAATTACGTTTTCGAAAATCGAATAATGGCAATCGATTGATTTAATTATGCTATTTCATATGCCGTTTTTGAACTTTGAAAATATCTGGATTATCACCCGAAAAAAACAAAAAACTTGTTTTTGGGGCACTAATAATCAAACTTTTTTAAATTAAAAATAGCAATCAATTTTAGGGTGATATTGGCTACCTAATTCTGATATTAGATTTATCGAAAGTTTTGAAACAACCCTTGAAAAAAATTAAAACCTACTTCAAAGGTTTAAAAATTGTTCTTTGTTATGCCTTAAGGGATTTACTTCAAATTTTAAAATTTGATAGACCAGTAATGTATCTACCTTTGGTAAAAATTTCAGCCTAATATCTCTACCCGTTTTGAAATATGATTTTTTCAATATGTACAGCGAAATGGAATTTTCCAGAACGATTTTGGTAAAATTCAAATTTGGGACTTTTAGAATTCAAATTTGAGAAATCGATTAATGAAATCCGATGAAATGAACTACCGGGTTTGCAATGACGATTTTGGATTTTGCAAAAAATTCGAGAAGACACTTGAAAAAAATTAAAAACGTACCGATTCAAGTTTACTGCAAATTAAAATTAAATTATTCAAAAGCACAAATATAAGACTAAATACAATAATAATAACAATTAATATTAATAACAATTAATTGTTTAAAAAGTCCCAATTGGTTTTTAAACAAGAGATTATATGTTTTGTTGGTTTTTCTATGTTTAAATTTTAAATGTAGTGTTTAAAAAATCGCCCCTTTGTTATTCTTTAAGGAATTTATTTGAAACTTATAGAATGGATACATAATTAATATATCTTGATCTGGTAAAAATTTCAGCTCAATATCTTGAGCCGTTTTTCAGAAATAATTTATTTTTGAAATGCTGAATTGATCGTTCGCAAAACAGTAAGATTTAAAAATTGTCCTTTTGTTATTCCGTAAGGGCTTTATTTCAACTTTTCAAATTTGATAAACCATTAATATATCTACCTTCAGTAAAAATTTCAGCCCCATAACTCCATGGGTTTTCGAGATATGATTTTTTCAATATGTACAGCGAAATGGAATTTTCCAGAAGGATTTTGGTAAAATCCAAATTTAGAACTTTTAGAATTCAAATTTGAGAAATCGATTAATGATATCCGATGAAATGAACTACCGGGTTTGCAATGACGATTTTGGATTTTGCAAAAATTTTGAGAAGACACTTGAAAAAAAATTAAAAACGTACCGATTCAAGTTTACTGCAAAATTAAATTAAATCATTCAAAACCACAAATATAAGACTAAATACAATAATAATAACAATTAATATTAATTACAATTAATTGTTTAATTGTTTTTAACCTTAAGTTTTTAATCTTAAGCCGTTTTTGAGAAATAATTTATTTTTGAAATAGAGAATCGATGGTAAGCAAAATAGTATCGCACATTCTGAAATAATTTCAAACATTGTTAATTAAGACCTATTGGATTATTGCATACTTTATTATTACATACTTAATTAATATGTTAAATTCCAAAAAAAATTTCGGCTAAATAACTTTATCCAATTCCAAGCAATAAATATTTATCGCAATGTGCTATTCAAGATATCGGATTAGTGGCATCAAAAACAACCTGACGTCACAAATTGTTTGTAACAAGAAAACGCAAAGGCCAAATTAAATGCGATTGTTACCATTCGAAAAAGTATTAAATTTCGGTTCATAATTGTCACGGCGATTTAAAAAAACAAATTATTTTATGACCACGCTAAGTTTCGAAATAAAAAATCATAACTAATCACTTCAAATTTTAAATTGCCTTTACAATTAAAATATTTCACTGGGGCACAAGTCTCAGCGTATTAACATAATCCAATTTCGAGTAATTAATTTTTTTCGAAATGCACTATCAAAAACATGCATTTGAGTGCATCAAACACATGACGACGTCACAAATTGCTCATAACAAAGAAACAAAAAGCCCAAATCAAATGCGGATTTCACACGTCAAAAAAGAACAAAATTCTAATAAATACGTGTCTCGGTGATTTTTCAAAAAACGACTTTGTGATTTGTTACAGTTGCGCCAAGTTTAAAGCGAAAAAGTAAACTTAAAAAAATTATATTACTGTTATCTCTTAAACTAATTGCTTCAATCCTGCAGGATAGGTCCGTAATTAATATCTTTCACTCCAGTAAAAAATTTTGGCTTCGTATCTTCATCAAAATTCAAGAAATTAGTTCTTTTTAAAAGGCATTAACCCATTTACGGCCACCGATGCGTAAACGCATCACCTGACATTTTGATTTTTGTTAGTGAACAACGTTAAGCAAATTCGAATTTTTAAAAACACAAAATTCCGCTTCTAAGGCAACCACTGTAAATTTTTGACCCTGTAAGCTTTTATAAATCAATTTAAACTAATGTGTATTATTTTTTCGAGATCATAATTAAAGCTTATTGAACTTTCTTCTATAAAAATATTTTAAAAAAGACATTTCTAAATCCACAAAATTCCGCTTATAGCGCAACCACTGTAAATTCCTTGCCCATGTAACCACCTGTTCGGCAAATCTAAAAATCAATACTTTGAAGGCTTCGTGAAAAATCAATACATAAACTCCGCCTCGTTACTTAAGGTTTTGTGGACGCAAATTTGCCTTAACTTATAGGCAGTTTCAACACCACGTGATTTGAATGTTGCATATGTGCTTCAAAGCAAAAATAGAAAATTTAAATTATACCGGTCTTTAAAACACTTTTCAAATGATTTTAATATTAATTAAAAATTGAAATTGCAAATATACATTGTAAATAAATACGAGGGTAAATCAATTAGTTTAGTGCATTAAAACGATAAATAAATTAGCAAGTAAGGGGCCGTTCAAGTATTACCGAAAGCAGGGGGCTTGCAAAACGTTACTATGTGTTACATAGAGGGGTCGACCATCGCGTTACGTAACATTGTTTTTTTATTTAAATAAAAAGCAAGGGAATTAAAATTTCCCAAGTTGGGAACCCTTTCGTTTATGATTTACGGGGAACAATGGTGGATGAAACCAAAAATGTATGTAGATACAGGGCCAAGTCAAGAAAACAGCGTAATTAAACGTAAGACTAGTAGTAAAAGTTTATTAGGACAAATTTGAGCCCATTTTAACATATTTTAAACTTAAGCAAATTTTTATTACATTATGTGTGATTATTTATTCAATTTAACACAATTAATAAATCAAATAAACCACATATGTATGTATTTACGCATGTATTGCGCGTTAGAAATGTCTTGTTTTATTTATTATTACCGCAAATGCGATTAAAACAATAACAAAAATATTTTAGCAAGTTTCCGGTACTTTGCGCAACATAATTGTGACTTTTAGATAAAAATGGTCACTTGGGTGTTACGTAAATTGCAAATATACGTTGTAAATAAATACGAGTGTAAATCAATTAGTTTAGTGCATTAAGACTGTAAATAAATTAGCAAGTAAGTTAGATAATTATTAACTAAATCTAGTATTTTAGTAATTGTTATTAAAATAAGCGATAAACATTTTTTAATCGTTCCCTCTCATTTGCACTGACAAGATTATCGTATCTTCTCGCTCCCTTCCACTCATTGCTATGGTAAATACGTTTTTCGAATAGAAAATCGATATTTACTAAATTAAATTAAAATTTTGGTTTGAACGAGCACACGGTAAATTACACTAATGTAAAAAATACGAAGATGTGCGCATTCGAGCGAAAAGTGGCACATTTCCGAGCGAGGGAGGCAAATGAAGCGCGACGCGGAGCGGCGCGCTTCATTTTCCCGAGATCGGAATGTGCCACTTTGAGCTCGAATGTGCACACTCCGTTTTAAGCACCATTCAAATAATTTAGGCCAATAAATGTGATAAAAAATAAGTTAAATAATTTTAATCGTTCCATCTCGCTTGTACTTACGAGATTGTAGTATCTTTTCGCTCGCTTCCACTCATTGCTATGGTAAAAATACGTTTTTCGAATAGAAAATTGATATTTACTAAATTAAATTAAAAGTTTTGGTTTGAAAGAGCGCACGGCAAATTATACTAATGTAATAAACACGAGGATGTGCGCATTCGAGCGAAAAGTGGCACATTTCCGAGCGAGGGAGGCAAATGAAGCGCGACGCGGAGCGGCGCGCTTCATTTTCCCGAGATCGAAAATGTGCCACTTTGAGCTCGAATGTGCACACTCGGTTTTAAGCACGATTACCAATCGTTCCGTTTTAACAAAAAAAAATTGTTCGCATTAGTTACCCCACCTAGTACATTAATTCTAAATTGAAATTGCAAATATACATTGTAAATAAATACGAGTGTCAATCAGTTAGTTTAGTGCATTAAAACTGTAAATAAATTAGCAAGTAAGTTAGATAATTATTAAGTAAAACTAGTATTTTAATAATTGTTATTAAAATATGCGACAAACATTTAATTTAATGTTTTTGCAGACTCAAAAAAAAACGTAGCTCGACCCTGTACCGCTTTCAATGCTTGTTTTACATTAAGCAATCTAAAATAGAAGTTCGAAAAGCTTTGTTTGAACATTATATTTGTCTAACGCAACTTATCAAAAGGATACGGCAATTTGTAAAAGCTGCACGACTTTCATTTTACAAGTTTCAGGTTTGATTAGCATGCAATATGTTGCAATAAGCGAGCTTTGCGTTTTTGCGAGGGCCGCGCGCGACAAGCTGAAAACGAGACGTGTTCGAATCGCGAACCGGTTTCGAAATAATTTTTTTGGCAAATTTCGCCCCCCGAAAATTTTTTTGCGACGCGGAGCAAGGGAAGTCGTTCATTTCGGCCGCCCCGTAGTTCTTTAAGCGAGCAACTTTTTCCATTTCGCTCTTCAAAAAGTTTATATTAAATCTTTTGTCTGTTTCTGACAACTTTTAGTTGGAGCTTTGCGTCGTTTTTATTTTTTAAAATTATTCTCGCGACAAACTGTTTCACATCTGCTCTTGGTCCATTGAACTATTTTCGAGAAATACGCTCGAGGTGAAACTTTTAGAGAACTTGCAGCGCCTTTTTGCAAAAGTTGTTTGTTTAATTTCTTCGCTAAGAAGCACGTAACTCTTTTAGGGGATGTTGTCGGCATGGCGTTAGAGGGGGGTGGGAATTTATGTAAAAATGTTAGGTTACGTTGCATTGTGCTTATTAATAATTTTTTTTATTAATAAAAGCAAAACTAACAGTCCTGCATTTCCACTTGAATTTAAGCCGGCCCTGTCTTTATGAGGTTAGTTAGATTTTTTTAATTATTTTTCTGGTTCATTATAAACTATAGTGAATAACTTCCATGCAAAAGTTTGGCCGAATTCGCAAATTTCAAAAATGCCCTTTTTTAATAAAAGCAAAACTAAAAGTCCTGCATTCGCACTTGAATTAAAGCCGCCCCTGCCTCTATAGGGTAGTTAAATTTTTTTAATTATTTTTTTGGTTTGTTATACACAATAATAAATAACTTCCATGCAAAAGTTTGGCCGAATTTGCAATTTTCAGAAATGCCCTTTTTTAATAAAAGCAAAACTAAAAGTCCAACATTTCCACTTGAATTAAAGCCGCCCCTGCCTCTATAGGGGTAGTTAAATTTTTTTAATTATTTTTTGGTTTGTTATACACAATAATAAATAACTTCCATGCAAAAGTTTGGCCGAATTTGCAATTTTCAGAAATGCCCTTTTTTAATAAAAGCAAAACTAAAAGTCCAACATTTCCACTTGAATTAAAGCCGCCCCTGCCTCTATAGAGGTAGTTAAATTTTTTTAATTATTTTTTTGGTTTGTTATACACAATAATAAATAACTTCCATGCAAAAGTTTGGCCAAATTTGCAATTTTCAGAAATGCCCTTTTTTAATAAAAGCAAAACTAAAAGTCCAACATTTCCACTTGAATTAAAGCCGCCCCTGCCTCTATAGAGGTAGTTAAATTTTTTTAATTATTTTTTTGGTTTGTTATACACAATAATAAATAACTTCCACGCAAAAGTTTGGCCGAATTTGCAATTTTCAGAAATGCCCTTTTTTAATAAAAGCAAAACTAAAAGTCCAACATTTCCACTTGAATTAAAGCCGCCCCTGCCTCTATAGAGGTAGTTAAATTTTTTTAATTATTTTTTTGGTTTGTTATACACAATAATAAATAACTTCCATGCAAAAGTTTGGCCGTATTCGCAAATTTCAAAAATGCCCTTTTTTAATAAAAGCAAAACTAAAAGTCCAGCATTTACACTTGAATTAAAACCGCCCCTGCCTCTATAGGGGTAGTTAAATTTTTTTAATTATTTTTCTGGTGTGTTATACACAATAATAAATAACTTCCATGCAAAAGTTTGGCCGTATTCGCAAATTTCAAAAATGCCCTTTTTTAATAAAAGCAAAACTAAAAGTCCAGCATTTACACTTGAATTAAAACCGCCCCTGCCTCTATAGGGTAGTTAAATTTTTAATTATTTTCTGGTGTGTTATACACAATAATAAATAACTTCCATGCAAAAGTTTGGCCGTATTCGCAAATTTCAAAAATGCCCTTTTTTAATAAAAGCAAAACTAAAAGTCCAGCATTTACACTTGAATTAAAGCCGCCCCTGCCTCTATAGGGGTAGTTAAATTTTTTTAATTATTTTTCTGGTTTGTTATACACAATAATAAATAACTTCCATGCAAAAGTTTGGCCGTATTCGCAAATTTCAAAAATGCCCTTTTTTAATAAAAGCAAAACTAAAAGTCCTGCATTTCCACTTGAATTAAAACCTCCCTGCCTTTATGGGGGTAATTAGATTTTTTTAATTATATCTCCGGTTTATTATAAACAATAATAAATAACTTCCATGCAATAGTTTTTCAGAATTTGCAATTTTTTTGAGAGAGCAGCGTAGGGGCGTTTTTAGCTTAAAATCAATTCGGGAAATTGTTTATGTTCCACCGAATTTTCTGATAAGGGATAATTGTGTGCCGAAGCACCTGGAAGGGGGACGTCGAGAAGCATGCCCCAAGGTAACGCACGTGTGGCAGTCAGCTTCTTCGGCGGTTTTCGTTCGATCAGCCCTTCAAAAAAAATCCCACTTTTCCATTTGGAAATTTTCCGAAATAATTAGGTCTCGCCGAAGGGTTAAAATTGACACAATGCCGACCCCATTCCACCAAACTGCATTTGCTGTGCAAAATGGAACTAATGCTCTACGTGATAAGACTACTTGCTATCCCTTATCTCCTTTGTTGCGTAATCCTCCAGGGCCGTATTCAAGTCGCCGAACGTCACGTCCCTTAGTTTTCTAATCGCCCCCTCGGAGGAGTCTTAATTCAAAAGAAAAAGGCGAGCTTCCTGCGAAAGAGCGGCCGCCTGATTAAATTCCACCTTCCGCCAAAAAAAGTGAGACATTCGGCCGAAAGGGCGGGAGGAGGAGGAAGAGGAAATTGCAGTTTTGCACAAATAACGTAGTTTAAAAGAGTAACTGCGGCAATGTCGTACGGAATGTTAAGACGAACACAAATTTAATATGACAAAGGACGAGGCGAAAAAGGAAAACTACCGAAAACATTGTATTTCATGCATACAAAGAGGTGTTTTTCACGTGGCATGCTTATCATACGTTCCCATCGACTAAAATCAATATGGACAAGTTATTTTGAAGATTATGCGCTTTCTTTTTTGGGAAGGGTGAGGGGAGGCGGCCGTTGTCTTCGAAAGCACACAAACGAAGTGCAATTAAAAGTAATTTAATGGTTTTTGAGGTTATGTTTTTTTTGGGGCGCCGAGAGTGAAATTTTAGGAGGCGACGAAAGTTGCGCGCGCACTACAAACGAGTATTAAGCTGCAAAGCCGCTTATTTCAGGCAACGGAAGTCTGCAGTTGAAGAGAATAAATTAATTATTGTGAATGAGGCTTAAAACCGAGTGTGCACATTCGAGCTCAAAGAGGCATATTTCCGATCTCGGGAAAATGAAACGCGCCGCTCCGCGTCGCGCTTTATTTGCCTCCCTCGCTCGGAAATGTGCCACTTTTCGCTCGAACGCGCACATCCTCGCATTTATCGAATTTTGTATAGGTACTAAACCTTTCTTCAAATCAAAAAATTTAATAAAATATCGATTATTTGTTCAAAAAACGCATTTTTATCATAGCAATGGGTAAAAGCGAGCCAAAAGATGCGACATTCTCGTAAGTACAAGCGAGATGAAACGATTAAAATTATTTTTTCCTTCTTTGATAGCTGTCCTGGAATTTTTTAAACATTTTTCTGAGTTATAATTAACCATAATAAATAATTGCATCGCACGCGACAGGCCGTTTAGCCATTTTTTAAAATTTTTCAAAAATCTTGAGTTTTACATAATTTAATTTGACACTTCTAATAGTAAAAAAAATTATTTTGCTCTCTGATAGCTATGCTGCAATTTTTTAAACATTTTTGGGGTATAATAAATAACAACAATTAATTGTGTTGCATGAGAATGGCTGTTTAATCATTTTTCAAAAATCTCCAATTTTACAATAATTAATTTGGCAAATCTTATAGAAAAAGATATATTGCCTTCTTTGATAGCTACCCTGGAATTTTTAAACATTTTTTAGTGTTATAGTAAACAATAATAAACAATTGTATTGCATAATAACAGCCATTTAGCCATTATTAAAAAATTTCGAGTTTTACAGAATTTAATTTGCCAATTCTAATAGGAAAAAAACTTATTTCCTTCTTTGATAGCTACCCTGGAATTTTTTAAACATTTTTGGGGTTATAATAAACAATAATAAATAATTGTATTGCATGAGAATAGCCGTTTAGCCATTTTCCAAAATATTAGTTTTACAGAATTTAATTTGGCAGTTATAACAGAAAAAAATTTATTTCTTTTTGATAGCTACCTTGCAATTTTTTAAACATTTTTCGGGATTATAGTAAACAATAATAAACATTTGTATTGCATAAAACAGCCATTTAGCCATTTTTCAAAAATTTCGAGTGTTACAATCTTTAATTTGGCAATTCTATTAGGAAAACAAATTATTTCTTTCTGTGATAGCTACGCTGGAATTTTTTAAACATTTTTTGGGGGTATAATAAACAATAATAAATAATTGTATCGCATAAGAACGGCCATTTAGCAATTTTTCAAAAATTTTGAGTGTTACAGTATTTAATTTGGCAATTCTAATAATAAAAAAAAAATTATTTCCTCCTTTGACAGCTACCCTAGAATTTTTTAAACATTTTTTAAGGTTATAATAAATAATAATAAATAATTGTATAGAAAAGAAACGGCTGTTTTGCTATTTTTCAATCATCTCGAGTTTTAAGGTATTTAATTTGCCAATTCTAATAGGAAAAACAATTATTTCCTTCTTTGACAGCTACCCTGGAATTTTTAATACATGTTTTAAGGTTATAATAAACAATAATAAATAATTGTATTGCATGAGAATAGCCGTTTAGCCATTTTCAAAAATTCCGAGTGTTACAGTATTTAATTTGGCAATTCTAATATTAAAAAAAAAATTATTTCCTCCTTTGACAGCTCCCCTGGAATTTTTTAAACATTTTTGGAAGTTATAATAAACAATAATAAATAATTGTATAGCATAAATACGCCCATTTCTCAAAAATCTCAAATTTTACAGTATTTAATTCAACTTCGAAGCATTTGCAGTCATTGCCAGACGTACTGTTTTACATATTCTATTAAACGCCCTTTTTTTATTTAAGTTAACAACAATTACTTTCATTGCTGGGTCAACCAGTAATATTAAACACGGCGAAAAACAATTTTTACGGATCTACGGCGAACCCGGTTTCAAAAATTTAAACGCGGTACGCGTCCGGAAAAAGTACTTCGTTCGGTCAATTTTTAGGCGATCTCAGTTTATATCGTTTCATATCTTAAGAAACGTCTCTTTCAAATTTCGCCGGCGCTTATAACTGAAAGTTCCCAGAAAAAGTCTTTCGCTCGGTCAACTTTTAGGCACCCGCGGCTTATACGGTTTCGTAGCTTAAATATAAATTCCTGTCATTTAACAAAATCAACAATTTTTTTTTCTACAGTATTGTTTTAAATGATTAGAATAGTGATGCATTTGAAAAGCAGTCGTCTAAGTTTGACGTTGCGTTAATTAAAATGAATTTTCAAGTGACAAGTCGAGGTCAGCGAAAAAATGATCGCGACATAAATACACCTTTCAATTTTATACAAGAGTGGTTGGACTTGTTCACCTCATAATACCTGAGAAGGTGTTATCATTGAGGCAGCAGGAATGCTGCTAGTCCGTCAGTGTTTGAGTGCGTATTCCTCCCTGACGGACATGCCAATGTGTACATCTGATCAGTTATGTTAGACTTCACATGCTGCACTAATACTATCCAGCCCAGGATAATATAAGTTCACCGTGGAAGTCTAAATATGAGGTGACAAGTTCGAACATTTTGTTTTTTTAAAAAAAAAATCTTTCCAACTCAAGCAATATTCTCTGTGTACCTACAGTAGACCCTCAATTACCTTCTTAAGAGTTAGATTAATAAATTTTGCCCAAATTGGTAAAATTAATTAAATGGCATTTGTACACAATCAAATACGATTAATTTTGTGTACTACAGTAAACCCCCGATAATTTTATCAAGTGTTAATAATTAAATAATTTCTTAAAAATTAAAACCATTAATTAAGTGGCGCTCTAACGAAACGAAATATAGTTAATTGTGTGTACTACAGTAGACCCCCGCTTACTTTTTTAACTGTTAGATTAATAAATTTGTCTAAAACTAAAAATTTAATTAAATGGCATCTTTACACACTAAAATACGATTAATTTTGTGTACTACAGTAAACCCCCGATAATTTTATCAAGTGTTAATAATTAAATAATTTCTCAAAAATTAAAACCACTAATTAAGTGGCGCTCTAACGAAACAAAATATAGTTAATTGTGTGTACTACAGTAGACCCCCGCTTACTTTTTTAACTGTTAGATTAATAAATTTGTCTAAAATTAAAAATTTAATTAAATGGCATCTTTACACACAAAAATACGATTAATTTTGTGTACTACAGTAAACCCCCGATAATTTTATCAAGTCTTAATAATTAAATAATTTCTTAAAAATTAAAACCACTAATTAAGTGGCGCTCTAACGAAACAAAATATAGTTAATTGTGTGTACTACAGTAGACCCCCGCTTACTTTTTTAACTGTTAGATTAATAAATTTGTCTAAAATAAAAAATTTAATTAAATGGCATCTTTACACACAAAAATACGATTAATTTTGTGTATTACAGTAAACCCCCGATAATTTCATCAAGTGTTAATAACTAAATAATTTCTCAAAAATTAAAATCACTTATTAAGTGGCACTCTAACGAAACGAAATATATTTAATTGTGTGTACTACAGTAGACCCCCGCTTATATTTTTAAGTGTTAGATTAAGAAATTTGTCTAAAACTAAAAATTTAATTAATTGGCATCTTTACACGATAAAATACCATTAATTCTGCGTACTACAGTAGACCCCCGATAATTTTATTAAGTGTTAATAATTAAATAATTTCTCAAAAATAAAAACCACTAATTAAGTGGCGCTCTAACGAAACAAAATATATTTAAATAAGTGTATTACAGTAGACTCCGATTACTGTTTTAAGTGTTTTGCTTTGATCTCTATATTACTCTGTAAACCACGTACGTTGTGTTCAAAATTGTTTTAACTTTCTTTCGTTTAAAAGCCATTCGCGGTTTACGAACGTTCCTCGCACACAGGTCGCGTTTATTAATTTCGCTCTCCCTCAAAATTATTATGTACAATGTCTATTTTGATCGGTTTAATTTCGCTCGTAGACCCATACGTAATATCTAAAATTGCTTTTTTTTTTCAAACGATGACGTTTTGCTATTGGGACGGAAAAGAACGGAAGTGCAGAGCAGCCGAAAGGTAATGCTAGCGAAATTGTTCTACATAAATCTTCTGAAAGGTATGTAAGGATATTACTTTTAGAAGCTGCCATAAAATATATTACTTTAATATAATATTTCACTCGGACGAATCGCCTCGGAAGGTCCCACTTTATCTTTCACAAAAAAATGTAATCGGAAATTTATTTAAATGCTTAAAAACACAATTAATTTACAAAAAAAAACAACGCATAAGAAGTTTCACTTCAAAATTAAATTTTCCAAAATGGATTATTTTATTTTAAACTTTGTTTCTATTTTTTATATTGGTCAGTTTTTGATTTTGGCTTAACACGACGTACTTTAACGTTTTTTTGATTAACGATTAACAAAATGTCGAAGAGAAATTTCGTACGAGCAGGTCAAAAACGATTTTTTTAAGCGAATGGAGTTTGAACGATTTAAATACATTAAAGAGATGCACAAGTGTTGGCGGAAAGCTGCAATAAAATTTATGTAAATTTAGTTTTTAAAACATCCACGCTAAATTTGAGCTTTGCATAGTGGATTGTTTGCTTTATAATCAAACTTTATGCAAACAGTAAGAAAATCAAAGTTTTTCTTCGCCGTTTGCGAACTGACATGCATCACGAACTTTTCGAGTCTGAGAAATGATCGAAAATTAACCCTAACTTTGCTTTTTCGCGTAAAACGAGTCCTTGGGAGAAATTAATTATTTTTCTAAGTTTCTACGAAGTCAATTCTTTTTTTTTGAAAGGGATTGTTTCGTGGACCGCCAGTAATGTTTTCTGGGATTAAAGAAGTGTTGAATATTTATTTAATTCTTGATAATAAACTTTAGTTAAAATTTTATTTAAATATTTTAATTAGTTTTTGAGATATGATGTGTTTTTTTAAATTGTAGCAAAGAATTTTGAGGAATTACGCACTAAATACAGATCGATGTGACAAATTGTTTATAGCAACAAAACCGAAACTTTAATTTATATGCGGTTTTTTTTAAACAAAAGAGAACTAAATTTTAAAAAATAAGTGTCGCGGGGAATTTTTTTAAATTGATTTTTTAATTTTTTCTAAGCCCCTTAACTTTCTAATTAAGATTTTCTCTTCAAAACTCGCTATTTTCTTATTTCTTTAGGAAATCGATTCAAATTTTAATATTGTATATAAAATTAATATTTCTAACTATGATTTAAATTTCATTTAAATATCTTAATTAGTTTTTAAGATATAATTTTTTCTTTAAAATTATAGAAAAACGTGTTAGAAATAAGACACCAATTACACTTCGGGACGACAAATTGTTTCTAGCAACAAAACAAAAACTTTGATTTAAATGTGTTTTTTTTAATCAAAAGGCAACTAAATTTGAGTAAATAAGTGCCTTGGGTAATTTTTTTAAATTGATTTTATGATTTTTATAAGCCCCTTAACTGTATAATTAAGATTTTTCCTTCAAAACTCGCCATTTTCTTATTTCTTACGGAAATCAATTCAAATTTCAATATTGTATACAAAATTAATATTTCTAACTTTGGTTTAAATTTCATTTAAATATCTTAATTGGTTTTTAAGATATAATTTTTTCTTTAAAATTATAAGAAAACTTGTTAGAAATTAAGACACCAACTACACGTCGTGGCGACAAATTGTTTCTAGCAACAAAAAAAAACTCTGATTTAAATGCGGTTTTTTTTAACCAAAAGGCAATTAAATTTGAGTAAATAGGTGTCTTGGGAATTTTTTAAATTGATTTTTTATTTTTTTTATAAACTCTTTAACTGTTTGATTATGATTTTACTCTTCAAAACTCGCCATTTTCTTATTTCTTTAGAAAATCGATTCAAATTTTAATATTACATACAAAATTAATATTTCTAACTTCGGTTAAAATTTCATTTAAATGTCTTAATTAGTTTTAAGATATAATTTTTTCTTTAAATCATAGGAAAAAGTTTTAAAATTAAGACACCAATTACACTTCAGGGCGACAAATTGTTTCTAGCAAAAAAACCAAAAGTCCGATTTAAACGCGGTTTCTTTTAATCAAAAGCCAACTAAATTTCAGCAAACAGGTGTCTCAGCGATTTTTCCAAAAAAATTTTATAATTTTTTACAAGCGCGCCCAATTTACAGTTAAGATTCGTTCGTTTCTTTTAAACGAACGTTTAATCAAACATTTCGGTAGAGCAAAGGAGGCACAATTTGCTATATTTTAGAGCAAATTTAATTCGGGGAGAGAGACCGAAACAGAAACGGAAATAAAAAATCATTAATGGGGAAACTGTGATTAAAAGCAATATTTCGGGATTAATATTGGCCTGTCAGAATTGTGTACTTGTACGTAAATAAATACGGGCAAATGTAAGCAGGGCTTGTTATGGAATCGATTTAGTCTGACGGAGATCTTTGTGTAAGTCAGCGGTTTCCAATCTTTTTTAATAATGCGGCTCCCCGTTACAGGTTGTAATTATTTCGTGACGTCCTTCTTAAAGAATATATTTATTTGTTGCTCTAGCAGATATTAATGTTAATTAATTTATTTGTTATTTAAAAAAATGTTTTAAAGACTAATATAATTTAAATTTTGTAATTTTTCTTTGAAGCACATATGTTGCATTTAAAGCACGTTGTATTGAAGCTGCCTATAAGTTAAGGCAAATTTGCGTCCACAAAACGTTAAGTAAAGGGGCGGAGTTTATATATTGATTTTTTACGAAAGCCTTCAAAGTATTGATTTTTAGATTTGCGAAACACTAAATTAAATGTTTGTCGCTTATTTTAATAACAATTACTAATTTACTAGATTTGCAAAGAAGGAAATAATTTTTTTTCTCATTAGAATTGCCAAATTAAATACCTTAAAACTCGAGATGTTTGAAAAATAGCAAAACAGGCGTTCCTTTTTTATACAATTATTTATTATTGTTTATTATAACCCTAAAAATGTTTAAAAAATTCCAGGGTAGTTATCAGAGAAAGAAATAATTTTTTTCCCTATTAAAATTGCCAAATTAAATACTGTATCACTCGAAATTTTTGAAAAAGGCTAGACGGTCGTTCTCATGCGATACAATTATTTATTATTGTTTATTATAGCTCCAAAAAATGTTACAAAAATTCTAACGTAGCTATCAACAAAAGAAATAATTTTTTTCCTATTAGAATTGCTAAATTAAATACGGTAACACTCGAAATTTTTAAAAAATGGCTAAATGGCCGTACTTTTGCAATACAATTATTTATTATTGTTTATTATACCCAAAAAATGTTTAAAAAATTCCAGCGTAGCTATCAGAGAAAGAAATAATTTGTTTTCTATTAGAATTGCCAAATTAAAGACTGTAACACTCGAAATTTTTGAAAAATGGCTAGACGGCCGTTCTCATGCAATACAATTATTTATTATTGTTTATTATACCCCCAAAAATGTTAAAAAATTCCAGGGTAGCTATCAAAAAAGGAAATATTTTTTTCCCATTAGAATTGGCAAATTAAATTCTTTAAAACTCAAAATTTTTGTAAAATGGCTAGACGCCCGTTCTCATGCAATACAATTATTTATTATTGTTTATTATAACCTTAAAAATGTTTTAAAAATTCCAGGGTAGCTATCAAAAAGGAATATTTTTTTTCTATAAGATTTCCCAAATTAAATATTGTAAAATTGGAGATTTTTGATAAATGATTAAACGGGCGTTCTCATGCCATACAATTATTGTTTAAAAAATTGCAGCATAGCTATCAGAAAAAGAAATATTTTTTTACTGTTAGAATGGCCAAATTAAATTGTGTAAAACTCGAGATTTTTGAAAAATGGCTAAACGACCGTTCTCATGCGATACAATGGTCGCACATAAAAAACTGGATTTAATAACAACACTTTCCTGTATAATTTTTTTGCAAAATTTAATAAAAGGAAATTTAGCAATATTAGAGCTGCCTATATGTTAAGGCAAATTTTCGCCCATATAATTCTTAAGTAAATAGGCGGAGTTTATGTATTGATTTTTCATAAAGCCTTCAAAGTATTGATTTTTAGATTTGCCAAACAGGTAGTAATATGTTTACAGTGGTTGCGGTATAAGCGGAATTTTATAGACCAGGACTTCCCAATCTTTTTTATACTGCGACTCCCTCTACAGGTTATAATTTTTTTTGCGACGCCCTTCTAAAACAATATATTTATTTATTGCTCTAGTACATATTAAATTTTATATTGGTTATTTCTATTTAATTATAAGATATTCGTTTGGTGCGTCGCGCGCGGACGACCTGTGCGAATATGCGGATGGTCGCGCGACGCCCTTACAACGCACAGTTTGAGAACCCCGGCTATAAGTTATATCGAGCGAACAACGGTGTATGTTGTTGTCATAAAAGAGAATGGTTTCAATTGTAATAGCAATCACAATACGGCAGAGCTTTTAGAACAAACGTTGATGTGCTAATGAAATTTGTCAGACATTTGCTCTCTTATCAACCGTAAGCGATGCTGTTCGAATTTTGCCTTCCCTCTAAATAATATTGTCCATCGTTCCGAAAAAATCTGGCGTACGGGCGCTAGAAGTTATACTTCTTTGTCGAGACCAAATGAAATAGAATCACGTGCAAAAATTAATGTGAAAAACTTCGATAAATGCGAAGATGTGCGCGTTCGAGCGAAAAGTGGCACATTTCCGAGCGAGGGAGGCAAATGAAGCGCGACGCGGAGCGGCGCGCTTCATTTTCCCGAGATCGGAATGTGCCACTTTGAGCTCGAACGTGCACACTCGGTTTTAAGCACGATTTGCAATAATTTAGGCCAATAAATTTGACAAAAAATAAGTTAAATAATTTTAATCGTTCCATCTCGCTCGCACTTACGAGATTGTCGTATCTTTTCGCTCGCTTCCACTCATTGCTATGGTAAAAATGCGTTTTTCAAGCATATAATTGATATTTTATTAAATTTTTTAATTTGAAAGAAGGTTTAGTATACAAAAAAAATAAATACGAAGATGTGCGCGTTCGAGCGAAAAGTGGCACATTTCCGAGCGAGGGAGGCAAATGAAGCGCGACGCGGAGCGGCGCGCTTCATTTTTCCGAGTTCGGAATGTGCCACTTCGAGCTCGATCGTGCGCACTCGGTTTTAAGCACGATTCGCAATCACTTTTGTGTCGTAAATATTTTTTATCGTTTCATCTCACTCGCACTTACGAGAAATCGAAACGAAACAACCAAAATGGAGCGAAAAACAACTAAGAAAGAAAACACTTGGAGAAGGACTAATGATAATCCAACTTTCTCATTTACGGAATTCCTTCCGCTTGTAAATGAGAAAAATTCGAAGTATTAGTAAGCGAGATGAGTGGAAATCGATTTGGCGAAACGCGCCTTTTATTACGTACACGAGGTTTGCCTTATTAAATTGGCTCGTTTCGAGCTTTTTTTTTGAGAAACCAACTCGAGTATAACTCATCGGACAATTACCGAAGAAAATGGAAGCGGTAATCTAATTAACTCGTAAACGTTTATCTTCATTAGGGCTCGAAAAATATAATAATTCTTTCGTTAACAAATTCTTATACTCGATTATTTTCAATTTGCTCAAAATTGGCTTTCGAATTGTTTTATTTTTATGAAATAGAACGAATTAAGGGCGACGATAAACATAATAAATTAAAAATGATCAAAAGAAAGAATGTAAATTAAAAAAAGATTTTTTTTGCAACAAGTTTTAAACTAATTGTCGCATCCAATTGTATTTCGAGCGTTGATCCCGAAAATGATCTGCAACTATTTTATAAAACAAGATACATCTCAAAAACAAATAAAAACAATTAAATCACCGTTAAATATATTAATCTTGTATACAATAATAAAATTTAAATCGATTTCTTACCGGAATAACAAAATGGAAAAGTTTTAAAGCATAAATCGGTACTTTAAATTTGGCGCGCTTGTAAAAAATTAAATAATGGTTTTTAAAAAAATCGCCGAAACACCTATTTATTAAAATTTTGTAATCTTTTGATTAAAAAAAACCGCAATTAAATTAGTTGTTAGGTTTTGAAGCTACAAACAGTTTGTTACATCGAACTGTGATTGGTGCATTAATTTTTATTAATCTTCTGAACCATTTTTTGAAAAAAAATCGTATCTCAAAAGTTAACAAAGATATTGATATAAAATTTGAACCAACGATAAATATATTAATTCTGAATGCAATATAAAAATTTGAATCAATTTCTTTTTGAAATAACATATTGGCAAATTATTGAAAAATAAATTGGTACTTTACATTTGGCGCGCTTGTAAAAAATACAAAAATTTTTTTAAAAAAAATGGCCGAGACACCTATTTACTCAAATTTAGTTGTCTTTCGAATAAAAAAGACTGCAATTAAATTGAATGATTAGTTTATATGCTATAAACAATTTGTCACATCGAACTGTGAATGATGCATAAATATTTACAAATTTCTACAACAATTTTTGAAAAAAAATTATATCTCAAAAATTAGCAAAGATATTGATATGAAATTTAAACCACAGTTAAATATATTAATTGTAAATACGACACTAAAATTTGAAGCGATTTCTTCTTGGAATAACCAAATGGAAAATTTTTAAATAATAAATCGGAAATTTACATTTGGCGCGCTTGCAAAAAATTAAAAAACTATTTTTAAAAAAATCGCGAGACACCTATTTACTCAAATTTAGTTGTCTTTTGAATAAAGAAAACCGCAATTAAATTGAATGATTATTTTTAATGCTACAAGCAATTTGTCACAACGAACTGTGATTGGTACATTAATTTTTACAAATGCCTGCAACAATTTTCGAAAAAAAATCATATCTCAAAAGTTAGCAAAGATATTAATATGGAATTTGAACCAAAGGTAAATATATTAGTTCTGAATACAATATTAAAATTTGAATCGATTTCTTTTTAGAATAACAGAATGGAAATTTTTTTAATAATTAATCGGTACTTTACATTTGGCGCGCTTGTAAAAAATTAAAAAAATACTTTTAAAAAAATCGCCGAGACACCTATTTACTCAAATTTATTTATCTTTCGAATAAAAAAAACCTCAATTAAATTGGACGTTTAGTTTGAATGCTACAAACAATTTGTCACATCGACCTGTGATTGGTGCATTAAATTTTACAAATTTGCGTAGCAATTTTTGAAAAAAAATTATATCTCAAAAATTAGCAAAGATATCTATATCAAATTTGAACCAAAGTTAAATATATTAATTCTGAATACGACATGAAAATTTGAATCGATTTCTTCCCGGAATAACAAAATGAAAAATGTTTAAAAAATAAATCGGTACGTTACATTTGGGGCGCCCGTAAAAAATCAAAAAATCGTTTTTGAAAAAATCGCCGAGACACGTATTTACTGAAATATAGTTGTCTTTTGATTGAAAAAGACCGCAGTTAAATTAGATGCTTAGTTTTTTCGCTACAAACAGTTTCTCCCATCAAACTGTGTTTGGTATATCAATTTCTGCAAAATGTACTACAAAAAATTCAAAAATAATTCATATCACAAAAACCAATAATAAAATCATAATTTAATTTAAACTCAACTTAAATATATTAATACTGCATATAATACTAAAAGTTGAATTAATTTCCTAAAGAAACAACTAAATGGCGAAGTTTTTACGAATAACTTTAATTTCAACTTGCATCTCTAATAAAAAAAATTCAGAAACTCTCAAAACAATAAAAAAACTAAATAATAAACAATATTGTTAGTACAATAGTTTATTAAAATGGTATTTAAAAAAAAACCAAGGTTTTCCTTTCTTCTACGCTTCCTCGCCGCACCACCAAAAATGTGTGTTTTTCTTCTGACAAGCGTAAAAAGGAAAAATGTGATTGAAAATAAAAAAAAATCTAATAAAACTCGGGTATTTGTAGTTGAAAATTTATTTTAGCATTAGCATAATCTCGCCGGTCGAGATTTGAGAAAGCAGGATACAGGTGGGAGTTAAAACATCCAGATAGGGGTTGATCTGCGAGCGTGTGTGTGTGTATATTGCTTACAAGGGGATGAGATGCTTTTATGTTATGCATGTTTGATACAAAGCTCAAGACTGTTTTGCTTGCTTTTTGAGGAAAACTGGGTCGTTCGTTTTCAACTGCCGTACAGGAATCGCTAATTTCGGTTACATTTGCGTTAAAACCGCTAAAATGTTTATCAATTCCCCTTTTGAATTTTTTAACACACTTCGGAGCTCGCTACGTTTCACATATTTTTATCATCCCTCGGAGATTTTACATTTGTTTTGTTTTAATTAAAATTAATGTAAAAGTATTTACTGGGTTCGTTCCTATTTGTTTAACCTTCCGCGCACTAGGTGGGGTATAACTAAGGGGAACAATTTTTTTTTTGTTTAAACGGCATGTTCGGTAATCGAGCTTAAAACCGAGTGTGCGCATTCGAGCTCAAAGTGGCACATTTCCGAGCGAGGGAGGCAAATGTGGCCACTTTGAGCTCGAATGCGCACATACCTCGTATTCATTCGATTTTCAAAATTAAACTTTTTTCCTTTTAATTTAGTTCCAAAAATATCGATTATATGTTCGAAAAACGTATTTTTATCATAGCAATGAGTGGGAGCGAGCGAAAAGATATAACAAACTCATAAGTACGAGTGAGAGGGAATGATAAAAATTATTGACTAAATTTTCGTCAACAAAATATTGCAAAATTATGCTTAAAACCGAGTGTGCACATTCGAGCTCAAAGTGGCACATTCCGATCTCGGGAAAATGAAGCGCGCCGCTCCGCGTCGCGCTTCATTTGCCTCCCTCGCTCGGAAATGTGCCACTTTTCGCTCGAATGCGCACATCCTCGTATTTATTATATTAGTATAATTTATCGTGCGCTCCTTCAAACCAAAAATTTTAATTTAATTTAGTAAATATCGATTTTATATTCGAAAAACGTATTTACCATAGCAATGAGTGGAAGGGAGCGAGAAGATACGATAATCTTGTCAGTGCAAGTGAGAGGGAACGATTAAAAAATGTTTGTCGCTTATTTTTATAACAATCATTAAAATACTAAATTTACTTAATAATTATATAACTTACTTGCTAATTTATTTACAGTCTTAATGCACTAAACTAATTGATTTACACTCGTATTTATTTACAACGTATATTTGCAATTTACGTAACACCCAAGTGACCATTTTTATCTAAAAGTCACAATTATGTTGCGCAAAGTACCGGAAACTTGCTAAACTATTTTTGGTATTGTTTTAATCGCATTTGCGGTAATAATAAATAAAACAAGACATTTCTAACTTGCAATACATGCGTAAATACATAGATATGTTGTTTATTTGATTTATTAATTGTGTTAAATTGAATAAATAATCACACATAATGTAATAAAAATTTGCTTAAGTTTAAAATATATTAAAATGGGCTCAAATTTGTCCTAATAAACTTTTACTACTAATCTTACGTTTAATTGCTCTGTTTTCTCGACTTGGCCCTGTCTCTACATACATTTTTGCTTTCATCCAACGAAAGGGGTTGCCAACTTGGAAAATTTTAATTCCTTGCTTTTTATTTAAATAAAAAAACAATTTTACGTAACGCGATGGTCGACTCCCCCCTTGAACGGCCCCTTACTTGCTAATTTATTTACAGTTTTAATGCACTAAACTAATTGATTTACCCCCGTATTTATTTACAATGTTTATTTGCAATGTATATGTATTTGCAATTTCAATTTTTAATTAATATTAAAGTCATTTAAAAAAATGGTTTAAAGACCGATATAATTTGAATTTTCTATTTTTTTTTGAAGCACATATGTTACATTCAAAGCACGTGGTATTGAATCTGCCTATAAGTTTTTTGGTGTACCCTTTTAACCTGTAAAACGCGCAATTGAATTGCACTATTAATTTTCTTGTTGTAAACAATTTCTTTCCTATGGCGTTTGATAGCACGAATTCCCTATCTCGAATAGCACGTTTCGATGAACAATTTATTTATCGAAAATGAATGGAAGATATCTAATTGGGATTTTTACAGGAGTTAAATGTAATAATTACCTATCTAATTGCGGAGTTTGAAGTCGATCCCTTAAGGGATGAAAGAGGAGCGAATTGTTAAACGCTCAGCTAAGTGTGTCGTTTTTTTCTCTTGGGATAAATTCAATTTTTTTTTAATTTTAAAAACGGTGGTTGAAACCTCGTAATTTGTTAAATGGATTGTCCCAATCAAAAATTCAAAAGGTCCTAAGTTACAGTTTTCGAATTTGTTCAATTTAAGCGAGTCATAACTTGCTGTGTAACGTCACGCTTAATTCGGTAGTTGGGAAAAAAATTATTTATCAGGAACGGCCTAAGATATTAAGATGAGATTTTTACTAGAGTAAGATATATTAATTAGGTGTGTAATTTATAAGTTTGAAAAGAATCCCTTAAAGATTACCAAAGGGGCGATTTTTTTAAAGAGGACGTTTAGCACTTAAATATGAAAAAAACAGCAAAACTTATAATTTCTTGTTTAAAAAACGATTGGGACTTTTTAATGAATTAATTGTTATTAATATTAATTGTTATTATTAATGTATTTAGTCTTATATTTATGGTTTTGAATAATTTAATTAAATTTTGCAGTTAACTTAAATGGGTACGTTTTTAATTTTTTTTCAAGTGTCTTCTCGAATTTTTTACAAAATCCAAAATCGTCATTGCAAACTCTGTAGTTTATTTCATCGAATTCCATTAATCGATTTCTCAAATTTGAATTCTAAAAGCCTCAAATATGACTTTAACGAAAATCCTTCTGGAAAGTTCCATTTCACTGTACATATTGAAAAAACCATATCTCGAAAACGAATGGAGATATGGGGCTGAAATTTTTACTGAAGGTAGATATAATAATGGTCTATCTAATTTAGAAATTTGAAGTAAAACCCTTAAGATATAACAAAAGGATAATTTTTAAACCTTAATGTTTAGCGAACGATCAATTCAGTTTTTCGAAAATAAATTGTTTTTCAAAAACGGCGCAAGATATTGGGTTGAGATTTTTTCTCACGTTAAACACGCTAATTGTCTCATTAATCTAAAAGTTTGAAAAAAAATCCCCATAGGATAACAAGGGAAACAATTTTTAAATCCGTAATTGTTTTTTTTTGGGTTTAAATTAATGGTTTTTCAAAATCGAAAAATGGCATTTAAAACTACGTAATTTATTTAATTGATTTCTATTGTTTGATTTTTAATAACAATATTCTAATAGGTCTTAATTAATTTACAATTTTTAGTATTATTCCAGAACGTTCGATTAAAATGACTCATACCAGTCTGTTTTGCTTAGCATCAAATCTCTATTTCGCAAATAATTTATTTCTCCAAAACGGCTCAAGATATTGCGCTGAGATTTTTACCAGACCAAGATATATTAATTAGGTATGCATTTTATAAGTTTCAAACAAATCCCTTAAAGAATAACGAAGGGGCGATTTTTTAAACAGTACATTTAATTACATATTAAAAAATGAACAAAACTTATAATTTGTTGTTTAAAAAACGATTGGGACCTTTTAATCAATTAATTGTTATTGATATTAATTGTTATTATTGTTGTATTTAGTCTTATATTTGCGCTTTTAGAAATATTAATTTAATACCACTATTAATTAAACTTGGTTTTTAATTTTTTTCAAGTGTCTTCCCAAATTTTTCCAAAATCCAAAATAATCATTACAAAGTACGTAGTTTATTTCATAGAATTGCATTAATAGATTTCTTAAAGATCCAAATTTGGATTTTACAAAAATCTTTATGGAAAATTCCATTTGGTTGTACATATTGAAAAAATCATATCTCGAAAACGGATGGAGATATGGAGCTGAAATTTTTACTGAAGGTAGATACATTAAGGGTCTATCTAATATAAAAATGTGAAGTAGATCCCTTAAGGCACAACAGCAGCACAATTTTTTAAAACTTTGAAGTAGATTTTAATTTTTTTCAAGGGTCGTGTGAAAATTTTTGATAAATCCAATACCTGAATCAGGTACCCAACAGCAACCTAAATTGATTTTCGATTTTTAATTTCGAAAAATATTTTTATTAGTGCCTCAAAAACAATTTTTTTGTTTTTTTCGGCTTAAAATCGCGTCATTTTCAAAGTTCAAAAACGCCATACGAAATTACATAATTAAATCAATCGATTCCCATTATTCGATTTTCAAAAACGTAATTCAAAAAGCCTTAAATCGAACAAATCTAGAGTGTTCTATCAAAATTTTATTTAACCCGTCTGCAACAAGTGAAAGTCGGAGCTTTGCGAGTGACTATACAATCGGCCAGCTGTGCGTTGCGTAGTTCGATTAGTATCATCGGTGCAATTCGCACAATCAGAGTTGTGCCGGTCTGCTTTGTGAATTCGAAGTACGCCATGCGCGTTACCCCTTCTTTCAGTCGTCCCCGGGTTTTTGAAGAGTGAACACGTACATCGTGCGCGGGTGTATTTTGTGCCATTTTGGATGGGTAGCAGCCTCGGCCCCCCCGACCCCTGATCGTCGACTTATAAGGTAGGATTCTTGCTTTTTAATGTATTTTCGATAAATCTCAACTCTTGATTTGAATTTAATTACCTCACATTGAATTTTCAGATTTATAAGACCATGTTAATCAAAATTAAGGGTTGTGATTCTATGTTTATTGATATCCTTTGTGCTCTATTGTATTTTGATGTGTTATTATGTGATATATGTGAAATTCGAAAAGCGCAGCCGCCCCCGATGATTTAAGTTGGAGCGCCGCGTCACCGTCCGAAGGAAATATGCGCTTACGGGCTTCGTTCAGCCAACTTATAACTTCGGGAAAACTGAACGTTGGGCTTTATTTTTCAAACAAACGTTCTTCAGAACGATAATTAATGGAGCGAGATTGTTACAGCTGTTTATTAAATTTTTATAACGCGGTAAATTTGAAAATTTTGGGGGCGTCGAACTGCACTAAACAACCAAAGCCTCGAACCGACTTTAACGCATAAAATGGTTTGTGAACAACCCTTAATCTGCAACGCACGACAATTTTGTCTAATAGGAAGTTTTAATTGGTTCATAGTGCAATTACTTTATGGGTTTTTTTAAGGGAAGCAATTAAATTTACAAGGGAAATTCAGCAACCCCAAAATTCGGTCTAAAATACATTCAAACCCTCTTTTGTATGGTGGATTTGTTTCTCAAGGCCCCTTGTTTGAAAACCACTGCAAATTTATACACGGATGTTGTCTGAAAATCGAAATCACGGTCAAAAATCTTTTGAATTAAGGGAGGTGTCGAGCTCCCAACCCTTCATTACTATATTTTATAACGTACCCAATAAAAATTTTTTTTTAGGAATTATACAAAATTGGGCTTTAATGCATTTGAGATTTTTGACCGCATTTCAATACAAAATTCTGAAACATTTCAAAATTAAAAAATCTATTAAATTAAGGTGTATTGAGCTTCCAACTCTTCAGTATTATTTTTTTGAACATGCTGTATAAGCACATTATTTATTTTTTTCATTTGGAGCAGTGGTTTTCAAACTAGTGCAAGGGGGAGGGGGGCATAAAGTTTAACGAAATTGCAATTTGTTGTATTAACGCTTGTTTTTCTATTTAATAATGTGTTGTGTTATTTTATGAAGTACACCTATACCTTCATTTACACGGTTTTTTTTTACATGAGAGTAAAATATTAGCAACCAACGGAAGTTGTAGCGCACAGCTAACAAACAATTATGAGGCACATATAAGGCCCTTTTGGCAAATTTTGATAATTACATATTTTGCAGCAAAAAACTTAAGAAATCCAATACGAAATAAATTGTAATTTGTTGTATTAACGCTTTTTTGCTTCATTTTAAAATGTTATGCGTTATTTTATGAAGTACACCGATACCTTCATTTACACGTTACTTTTTACACGGTTTTCAAAAAATTTCTCAAATTAATAGTGCGAGCGCGACTTTCGTTGTCCATTGAAATTGTACTCTCAAACGCCAAAAGAAGTATAACTTCAACAATCCAATACTGCAACCATAAGCGTCCGCGCGGGGCGAACTTTTAATTCGTTCAGCTCGTAAATTTTTTATTCGACCCAAGCAAAAAGATAAAAATCGTCCCGAAGCCCTCTCGAATCAACTGGTGACCTAAATTTCGTTTTCCCATTAAGGAAATTGGTCGGAAAAAGTTGTCCTAATAAAACAAAGATTTGTTGTACTACACACTTCTTTTATGAAACAGATGCTGGAAACTTTTTTACGGGGTATACTTTTCGAACTAATATAAATTTCGCAAAAGCAGCACCGACATTTGAAAATGGATGTAAAAAAGTTTTACATGGAAAAAACGTCAAAGTTGTCTCCTTTTCTTACATTGTCGAATTTAACTCTCCGAGGAGATATTCGAACCGACAATCTTTATTTCACATTTTACAAACGAACATTTGTGGGACCGTAATGTGTAAAAGTGCATTGGAAAATTCGCAAATCGAAATCGGACCTTGGGCCCCGAGCACGAACGCCTCTTTATTAAAAATTATTAAGCTTATCTTGTGCGGTATCGTTAAAAAAAAAATTAATTAAAATTATCGAAAGGGCCCAAACTTATTATTTTTTTTAAGAAAAAAATTTAAAACAGTTGACCAACAGATTTTTTATTTTGCAATTTATTGAATGGGAATCAAAGGACCTTTACTAAGACAGTCTCCAGATGCATTATTAACAAATTTTCCAAACCATAAACAAATCAATTCAAAACACAAGAACAGCATAGCAACTTTTATATTAACAAATCAAATATTTAAACAATTTTAATTACGATGTTCAATTAAACAATAGCAAATTAATTAACGTTGCAAAATATAAACCGAATACCCCTAATCCCTTTTATTTATATTTCGTGCCTAAAACCAGAAATTTCCAATTAAATTAAACGCAAATAAGCCAGCGCAATTAATTCCACCGAACTCCTACTATTTTCCATTAAATTCCAAATTCAAAAACTCAAAAAAAAAACTATTTTGCAATTAACAAATAGAACTCGTCAAAACCGTTCCAAAAATGTATGGCAACCGGTCCACAATGGGGCAAAAAATAGCAATTTTTACTTCAAAAAAATGTTTTGGACATTTTTGGCAAGCTCTTAACGAAAATTAATACGTCTCTATTTAAGCTGAGAGAATAGCGCCATTTTCGGCCAAACCGGAAGTGGCACACGATTTATATTGACATACAAAAAAAACCGAATTTGATGAGTCCGAAAAAAACCATTAATTTGGCTCAATTTAACTGTTATGAGCATACACAAATAACATAAAATAAATAATTAATAGTTTTAAAATATTTTGAAATATGTAGAGCAGTGTTTCCCAATCTTTTTTTAACATTCCCCACCTAAGTCATTCTAAAATTTTGATGCATATAATATATAACATATAAATATTTTTTTATATTTAAAAATTGAATTATTCAATAAATGAAGCCTAATTACAACTTGTTCAAGACACAAGATTTAGGTTTTAGCAAGAAATCACTAGGAAATTATTAAGAAAAAGAAACAATAAGTAAATTTTAAAAACATAAACTAAAAAATATTTTTATATCGATAGCTCGAATTTTTGATAACGCGAATTATTTTTAGTTTCTCTTCAACTTCGACCTATCGAGGTTTGACTGTATTTAATTTTATAAATTTAATATTTCTGAACAATTAAGATAATTTATTTATTGAGTTTTCTCCAATATTAATTTTATTTGCGTTAATTAATGATCTTCAAAGTTTTTTGAAAAACCACAAATTCTGTATTTACTCTATTTGAGTTTTTTGAAAATACATAATAATTTTTTCATCAAAATTTCCTTTTAAATTTACCGAATAAAGTTTTATTTATTCAATTTGTGTTATACAAAAAAAATTGATAATTAAAAATTTCTAAAGTTCTTAAATATATTTTAAAAAATTTCTAAGTTATTTATTTAATTTGAGTTGTCTAAAAACTTAAAATAATTTATTCTTCGAGTTTACTTTGATCATTTTGCTAAATGTTTAAAACTAAATTTCATTCTGTGTAAAAAAAAAACCGGTGCATGTACTTATGTAAGCACGTTAGAAGTAATACTTCTTTGGCGCGACTAAATTAAATATAACAACGTGCTATGTTGCGCTTGTGTATAGCTAGACCAGTGGTTATCAAACTATATGTTACTGCGCAAATGTCGTTTTATTTGAATACATTGCTATTTCCTTTTTAAATCCAAAAAGTAATTTAAACAAATTGAATAAATACGAAGATGTGCGCGTTCGAGCGAAAAGTGGCACATTTTCGAGCGAGGGAGGCAAATGAAGCGCGACGCGGAGCGGCGCGCTTCATTTTCCCGAGATCGGAAATGTGCCACTTTGAGCTCGAATGTGCACACTCCGTTTTAAGCATTATTAGCAATAATTTTGTCAACGAAAAATTAATAAATAATTTTTATCATTCCCTCTCACTCGTACTTATGCGTTTATCGTATCTTTTCGCTCGCTCCCACTCATTGCTATAGTAAAAATACCTTTTTTGAATATATAATCGATATATTTACTGAACTAAATTAAATTTGTTGATTGAAGAGAAACTTTAATTTACAAAATTCAATAAATACGAGGATGTGCGCGTTCGAGCGAAAAGTGGCACATTTTCGAGCGAGGGAAGCAAATGAAGCGCGACGCGGAGCGGCGCGCTTCATTTTCCCGAGATCGGAAATGTGCCACTTTGAGCTCGAATGCGCACACTCGACCTTAAGCACACTTTACAATAATTAATTTACTCTCTGACAATTCGCAATTAAATATTACAGAATTATATTAATAACAAAATTCCCAAATCGCCAATTTTGTGCCTTTTAACAAAATTATTGTTGAAAACGCACCTTTTTCGGAACATAAAATTGAATACAGTTCTTGACGTCTTAGAGACGTCAAAATCTACAATGACACCCTAAACGATTGACGTCTCCTAGACGTCATTGTATGTCAAGGGGTTAACGAAAATCGATGGATTATATAAAATTGAAAAAAATGGGTGGAAACACCCGAAAACCCTTTTTTTTCGATTTTGAGTCGAGCCCAAGAAAAAATTCACAACCTGGCAACGCTGTTCGATCTCCCACTGTGACGTCATCCCATATTTATCCTGAGCAGACTCTATTTTGTCCACGTCGCTACGGCGAACAAATGCGTTTGGTTTCGTCGTCGCTAGACGGCGCTGATTCGCGACAAAGAATCGCAACGAAGCGAGCGGGGCGTTTAAATTTAGCAACGTCGCTTTGCGGATTAGAGCGTGAGCGGAGGCGTCGTCGAGGGCGCGCGCTTTTGCACGCAACGATGTGCAAGAAATCCAACACACATGCACACGTTTGACCAATAATTCACGCCGGCTTATGTTTGCGGCGCTGCCGCAGCTTAATTTCATTAACAGAAACAATACTTTGATGTTTTGTCAACCAATCTTAATGGGTCTTAGTTCACATGTGCACAATTTACGGTCTCCCCCGTCATTTCGTTAGCTTTGATCGGCCATTCGTGGCTGATCGGAGGCTTTGTGCCGGCCACATAAGGTAATGCCTTTTGAAGATTATTGTAAAATTCTCACAGGACAATGGTTTTAAAAATTTCTTGGTTGAAAGTACACGAAATTTGAGCGTTTGACCGTACGTTTGCCGGTTTCTCTTTTGCGTATTCGGCGCCCTTTTTGTGTTTGTTTTTTTCGGTGTTATTTTTAGGTCCTAATGCCTAGGTCGCCTCGCTGACCATTCGCCGATCGCCTTTTGAGATTATTCGAAACGAGCGCACAAAAAAGTTCGCACAAAGACAAAAATTGGCCCCGTCAAAAGGAGCTTTTTCGGGTGTGAAACGCGGGGGTCGTTTGAAAAAAAAAAGAGTTCGTGGCGCGTTCTGCGAGGGGAATTAATTTTTGGGTTTGGTTGTTAGAAGGGGGCTTCCCGTTGCAGGTTTACGTGTTTATGTTTATTAATAATGCAAATGGGAATTACACAGATCAAATGTAACTGTTATTTAGTAATCTACTAAAACTGTTATGGTGGAATTAATAATGAAGTAATTAAATTAATGGACTGCCTTAGTAAACGTTTGGCTTCAATTTAATAAGGGGCAAAATGGGGCGATTCCGGGTGGGATCTACATTTTTTTTTAATTCTGTGGATTGGCGAAGTTTCCTTTTGAAAGCTCTAAGAAAAAATCGTAAGTCCGGCCCTGGTTTTTTTTAATAAACCAGTAGATGAAACTACAAATTTACAAAAGTAATGTGTTCAAACAAAAATTAAAAAAATTTAAATTACAAAATAAAATAATTTAGATCAAGGGAGGTTCGTCGCTTAGTGAGGATTGGTATCTCCTTTAATCCTGTTTTAAAAAAAATCATAACATCGGTTCCATTCAATAAATTTTTTGAATTTTTTTTTAAAGGATTGCCAAAGGACCAAACTGAAAGGCTATAACAAAATTTGCAAGCTGCGCCCAAAGAATTTTATAAAATACACCCCTAAACTTGAGTGTTTTTTTACTTTGTATTTTTCTATATTATTTTATCAAAATTAATTGAATTAATGTTTTTTTTTCTTCAAAACTAGTAAAGATAGCAAAAAAAGTTTTGAATGGAAGTTGTAAATAATATTGAGATTAATACAAGTAGAAAGTTTCGAAATTTTATTCAGAGGCGCTCGTCTGCGGGGGGCCAAAGGCACCAGTTTTTTAAAATAGCGTTCCGTTGGTTAGTTTTGCTAAGAGAAATCAAAATCTTTTAATTTTCTGTTTTTTTTTATACGACATGTTCTTATGTATAAAAATAAAAATGGGGGAGATATAAAATAATTTAGATCGAAGGAGGTTCATCGCTTACTGAGCACTGGTGTCTTTTTAATGCTAATTCAAAAAAATCGTAACGACGGTTTCCTTCCATAAATTTTTAATTTTTTTTTAAAGGAAGGTCAAAAGACCATACCAAAAGGCTATAACAAAATTTGCAAGCTGCGCCCAAAGAATTTTATAAAATACACCCTTAAACTTGAGTGTTTTTTACATTGTATTTTTCTGTTATTTTATCAAAATTAATTGAATTAATTTTTTTATTTTTAAAGATAGCAAAAAAAAGTTCTGAACGGAAGTTGGAAATAATATTGAGATTAATACAAGTGCAAAGTTTCAAAAATATAATCAGGGGCGTTCGTCTACGGGGGACCAAAGTTACTTTTTTTAAATAGCAACCCCTTAATTTTTTGAGATTAATCAAATCTTTTTACTATTTTTCTTTTTTTTTATATTACATATGTATTTTTAAACGTAAAATTAAAAATGGGGGAAATATAACCTGATTTCGATTAAGGGAGGTTCGTCGCTTACTAAACATTGGTGTCTTTTTTAATGCTAATTTAAAAAAATCGTAACGCCGGTTCCCTTCCATAAATTTTTTTGAATTTTTTTTTAAAGGAAGGTCAAAAGACCAAACCGAAAAGCTATAACAAAATTTCTAAGCTGGGCGCAAAGAATTTTATAAAATACACCCCTAAACTTTACTTTGTATTTTTCCACTTTATTTTATCAAAATTAATTGAATTAATTTTTTTATTTTTGAAGATAGCAAAAAAAGTTTTGAACGCAAGTTGTAAATAATATTGAAATTAATACAAGTACAAAGTTTCAAAAATATAATCAGGGGCGTTCGTCTACGAAGGACCAAAGTTACCTTTTTTTTAAATAGCAACCCCCTTAATTTTTTAGGACTAATCAAATCCTTTTACTATTCTTCTTTTTTTTATATTACATATGTATTTTTAAACCTAAAATTAAAAATGGGGAAAAATAACATAATTTCGATTAAGGGAGGTTCGTCGCTTACTAAGCATTGGTGTCTCTTTTTTAATGCTAATTTAAAAAAATCGTAACTCCGGTTTCCTTCGACGAATTTTTCTCAATTTTTTTTTAAACAAAAGCCAAAAGACCAAACTAAAGCCCCATAATAAAACTAATACCCTGCGTCCAAAGAATTTGATAATACACAACCCCAAACAGAAGGGTCTTTTCTATGCACTTTTTGTACGCAATTTAACAAAATTAATCACATTTATAAGTTGTATTTCGAAACTAATCGAGATATCAAAAAATTTTTCGAATATAAGTTGCAGATACGAACGGGCTAAATACACCCCTAAAATTTCAGAGCCCTAACCAGCGGCGTCCGTGCCGAAAACCCAACGACCCTTCCCATCACCTTTTCAAACAAAGAAATGCACATAAACAAATGTGGAACAATGATAGATCGTTTTCCATCAGTAAAAACACTTAAAACATTAGCAATTTCATATTCAAACAACTACTCCCATTAAAACCTATTAATATAATTAGAATGAATGAAACGTATCGTGCACGACAGCCAAAAGGATCAATATTTACTTTTACAGCACGCATTACTAAATACATTTGACAAGTTTACAAGCTTTCCTTGCCTTTTCCATCTCAATCCGTCGAAATTAATTTCGCCCCCGCGAAGCGCAATTTTTGCGTCTCAATTCGGGCAAAAAAGAAAACGCGCCGAAATCGAACGTTTTCGAATGAAAGGCGGCCGAACGTCGTTCGAGTAATTATGCGACGCGGAGTGGGGTGTTTTTTTTTCCGAGTCGTAAATCATAATTATCACTTTTGCGTTCAAGAGTTAAATTACACGTATTATTCATTCAACAGGTGTAATTTGGTTGCTTTTTGCGCGCCATTGTTTATTAGTCGAGTTTTGCGAACGTGGAAAAATTCAAATGACTCGCGTTTTCATTTTCGCTCACCCCCCTTCCGCCGCCCGCTTTCGACGCGAAACGGGCCTCTAAAAAATTTAATTTGTTTTTTTCTTTTTTTATGCACACGCTCGCACATGATTTTCTCGCAAGAAAGTGCCAAAATTAAATTAAATTTGAATGAGAAAGACGTAAAAGCACCTACACGGTGTTTTATGGCGAAAATGGCGGTTAGATTTTGTTTTTTAATTCGCAAATTAATTTTTTTAATTTAATATTATAATTTTTTTCATGTAGTCGTCTACTCTTAATTAATTTCGGTATTAGGTCCCGATCAGGGCATTGATCGGGCATCGATCGGGCACCGATCTGGCACCAATCGGGCAACCCGGCTGTTACCCTAAATAAAAATTTTTAGTTAACAATTCTAAATTGAAAAATAAACAATTTAAGCATTAGTTACGCTTTTTAAAAACAAAATAAATTTATTTGTGAAGGCACCTCGTCATTTTCGAATCGAAAAACTAATTCGGGGGTGGTCCAACGCCATTTTACATCAAATCAATCGCACTTTCAATCAGATGCAACTTATTAATAGTGTCTAATAACAACCGGGCAGAGAATTATGTACTTAGCCCGACACAACTTAAGACATTGAGAAGGGTCGCCATTAATATTAATGAAAATCGTTACACATGACGGAATTTAAAGCGCCCTTGTAAGTGACGGACCCGGAAAACGTTACAAAGTCACCTCTTCGGGGGCCGAAAAATGGGATTGATTAAATCGCGTCGATTCAACAAGTAATTTCGATTCGAAAACTGATTTATTGCCATACGTTCGCCCTTTTTAATTTCCTGGTCACTTTTGCCTCGTCCAATTTCGCTTTCGTATGCACGCAACCCTCGCGGCCGTCCATTTTTCGTCGCCGAATTTTTTTTCATTGCGTTCGCCGCCGAAAAATGATTTTTATGGAGCGTCTGCCTTTGAACATGACACCGTCCCGATTTCTTCGCGCGGCCCGCGGTAGCCTCTTTGGGAGGGAGAAATAAAAGTTTTAAGTTGAAAATGGAATCTTAATTAAAATGGTAATAATTGGAATAATCTGGGGTTCTTGACGTTATGGTTTTGGGGGTTGCTGTGGGCTCGGGGGGCGACGAGCATTCGGCTTTGTTCTTCGGTGCGTTAATCTCTCGGCTCTTTAAATATTTACTTCGACGTCGCATTTCCCATGGCAAACATAAAACTTGCCACACTTTCCTTGATGATGTTAGTTTCCTTCTGATAAATCGTTGCTCGGCGGAATTTTGGGCGAAACGGCTTCGTTTTTGGGTTTTCGCGTTTTATAATTTTGGGGGGAAGGGGGTTTAATTTGTTGCGAGTAGATAATGAATTTTGGGTAGACCAAAATAGAAAAAAACATTTTTTTGATAACATAAAGGCAAGGCTGTGGTGTAAATGACCGCATTAGGAGCTAAAAATTTTTTTGACGATTTGGCTGTTTAAAATGGGACAGCGGATTTTCTGATTGTCTTTTTAGCTATTAAATCTGGATCCGAGGTCTAGACGAAGTAATCGTAAAATAAATTCTATTGAAAACTTCTTTCGGATAATGAGGACTTTAAGGATAATGATGCCGATTTGTAGTAAAATTTTAGAAGGAGCGCACCTGCGGGACGAAAATTGCCTTTTTTGATCGATTTGGATGTGGCTCGTTATTCGGATTTGCGTAGCAAAAAAAAATTCGAAGGGTTTCTATTCTATTTTCGGTTTCAATTACGAAAAGGCGTTTGAGATCTATTTTTTGCGCATCTGTGGCAGTTGTCGGGTAATTTATTTAGTAAGCTGCGGAACGCCGGTTGCGTTTTTTAAGATTTTCTTTGGGATTAATTTTTTACTTTCAGAAACACCAAAACTTTTACTTACAGCTTTTAAACAGTTATAATAAAAAAATGAATGCAAAACTTAGTTGGGTCCTAACCGGGCAATTTTAGTAGGGTTTCGTTAGGGCATTCCCTACCAGAGGCGCATGGCCAACGTGCGAGTCAGATTGGGACAAAAACGAGAGCACTTTATTTATTTTCACCTTGCAATTTACAAGTTGGCTTTTTTTTAAGGTTATAAGCGGGGATTGCCTTATTCGGCATGCCTCACTACAACCCAACGAGGTCCAGATACGTACTTAGGGCATTTCCAAGCTAATTTCTAGTGGGGCAATTTAATAAATACGAGGATGTGCGCATTCGATTTTAAGCACCATTCACAACGATTTATTTATTTTTTGTTGCGGGCTAAAATTTTGCACTCTCAACGCGCCAAATGAAGTATAACTTCAAAAATATCAAAGAAAAATACATCAAATTTGCGCATTCGATTTTGAGCACGATTCACAATAATTAGTTTACTTTCTCAACAATTTTAAGTAAAAAAAAAGGTCCAAGGTACAACAAGTTTCCCTACTTCTTTATCTTTAGTAATTTAAATTAAATTAAAATAAATAAAGCCCTTATCGATTTAATTCTTTAATTTGGAGCAATCTTCTCGACAGATAACGCAATGACAAAATAATAAGCGGCACCAATTTGTAAATTAAAAAACATTTAGCGGAAACCAAAAAGGGCCGACCGACGAAAACGCGCAAACGGACACCGCACTTTCGCGAAGAGGCGCACGAGAAACGATATCGGCGAAATCGTTTAGCGAGTGTCGGTGTTAAATTAGATTATTATCAAAAGCAAGTCTTTTCGTTTTCTTAATACAGTAAAATACTCGGGTTTCTGTCGCGTTTGTCACGTTTTATGCAATAAAACTCGGCTCGGGGCACTTTTCCTTCTCTCTGCTCATCCGTCCTGCCTTCCCTTTGATATATAACGCTATAAAGGACGAGAAAACTGACCTACTTAAGAAAATGCCCAATCCCATTTCTAAACCGACGCCATCGACTCGTGCTTGCCACTTTTTTTGCGCAATTACAAAACGGACCGATTTCGGTTCGAAAATGTTCCGTTTGCATCTACAGTCGCGCCTCGTTAGTGTGGTAGCGAACGCGATAGATTAATTGATCGAACGCGCGAGATTAATGTAGGCAAAACGCGATACATTAATTTAAACACGCCCTCGAGAAACGTCTATCTACATTACCTTGAACGACGGATAAGATTAGTGTTATAACTTTTTCGTTTTCACAGTTGACAGTACAGTGGCACCTCGTTAACATGTACCCTAATAGTATGAACTCCTCGTTAGTATATTCCGGACAAACATGTTCATAGTATCGAGGTTTGACTGTATTAAAAATAAAACAATTTTCAAATGAATATCGCACCAATTAAATTAATTAATTCATTCCTTAAATTTCGTAAAACTTTGGAAGAGAAACAATCCCTTAAACGATCACAAAATCCACGCAATTAACTTAAAACAGAAATATCAAATTTAAAACGAATTAAGAGGCAAGTTTAAGATGCAAATTTGCTCGAATTTCAATTTTAATTTCTCTCCCCTTTTTTTTACGAAAGAAATAAGCGGATTATTTGATTGTCCGATTAGAAGGGCCTCCACAAAAGAGGATACGCCGCAACGATTTCGAAGGGATGTCGAGTCGGCTGCTTAATTACATTGATGTATGTCTTTAGGGCCTTCGCCGCTCGAATCGAAGAGGTGTCTGCTGTCCTGTCGCATAAATACAAATTGATTTCGAACCTGGCCTTTGAGCGTTAATGAAATTTCTGTCGAAAGCGCGCTCGAAAGGACCTCCAAACTAAAATTTTCAAAATTTGGCATTTTTTGTGTTTAATTGTTGTTTTAATGAACACGTTCCATGATTGTTGTGAATCGAGCTTAAAACCGAGTGCGCACATTCGAGCTCAAAGTGGCACATTTCGATCTCGGGAAAATGAAGCGCGCCGCTCCGCGTCGCGCTTCATTTGCCTCCCTCGCTCGGAAATGTGCCACTTTTCGCTCGAACGCGCACATCTTCGTATTTATCGAATTTTGTGTACTAAACTTTCCTTCAAATCAAAAAAATTAATTTAAATATCGATTATATGTTCGAAAAACGTATTTTTTACCATAGCAATGAGTGGGAGGGAGCGAAAAGATACAACAAACTCATAAGTACGAGTGAGAGGGAACGATAATAATTATTTACTAATTTTTCAGCGCCAAAATTATTGCAAATCGTGCTTAAAACGGAGTGTGCGCATTCGAGCTCAAAGTGGCACATTCCGATCTCGGGAAAATGAAGCGCGCCGCTCCGCGTCGCGCTTCATTTGCCTCCCTCGCTCGGAAATGTGCCACTTTTCGCTCGAACGCGCACATCTTCGTATTTATCGAATTTTGTGTACTAAACTTTCCTTCAAATCAAAAAATTAATTTAAATATCGATTATATGTTCGAAAACGTATTTTTACCATAGCAATGAGTGGGAGGGAGCGAAAAGATACAACAAACTCTTAAGTACGAGTGAGAGGGAACGATAATAATTATTTACTAATTTTTCAGCGCCAAAATTATTGCAAATCGTGCTTAAAACGGAGTGTGCGCATTCGAGCTCAAAGTGGCACATTCCGATCTCGGGAAAATGAAGCGCGCCGCTCCGCGTCGCGCTTCATTTGCCTCCCTCGCTCGGAAATGTGCCACTTTTCGCTCGAACGCGCACATCCTCGTATTTATTGAATTTGTCTACTTATTTTTCCCTCTTTCAAATCATAAATCGTAATTTAGTGTAGGGGAACCTGTTGTAGCTTGGCCCTTTTTTCACTTGTAATTTTTTTTGCATCGTGATGGGGCACTAATGAGGTATTTATCATAAAATATTTGAAAGCATTACCAACCGTTTACTAAAATTGCTATGAGATTTAAAAATTAGTGGATCTATGGCCTAGGTACAACAGAGGTGATGTACCTTGGCTCTATTCACATTAAGCGAAATAAAACCCATTGTTCTATGAAAACTATTTATTTATTTTTGGATTATAAGAACTACTTATGTTCTTTGAGATGACAGTAAAATTGTTTCAAAAATTGACAAAATTTTTCTTGTATAGGTTCTAAAATTACGCACACTTAATGGTGAACTTTGCAAAAATTTAAATTTTTCGTTGGACTTGCGAGGAATATTATCTGAAACAAAATTTAAAAAAAATAAGAATTTCTAACAAAGGTATATCTAAATTTTTATTTATTGCACGTCGATCTTAGTACCAAGGTACAACTTATTGACGGTGACCGAGGTACAACACACCGACCCTCGATGTTGAAATAGATAAGGGCTTTATTTAATTTTATTTCAAATGAAAATTAATTGTCTCGATTGGTTATTAAAAAATCATTTTTTTTAAGAAATTGTATCAACACGAATTTTGAGAAATTAAATTTTTAAATGCAGATGCGGCTCGAAAATTGTTCGTAGCGAGAAGACGAAAGGTCCGATTCGAACGCGGTTTTTTTCAATCGAAGGAAGACTAAATTTAAGCGAACAGGTGTCTCGGCGATTTTTCCAAAATTAATTTTTTCGGTCTCTGCGAACGCGCCACTTTTCAAAGTGCAAATTTCGCTTCGAACCTTGCCATTTCCGTTGTGCGCCGAGCAAATCGACCCAACTTTTTTAATTAATTAAATCACTAATCTGTCGAATTTTTCTTCGAACCGGTTTCAAATGTTTCCGTTACTTTTTGAGAAATTAATTTTTTTTTATAATTCTTATATTTATTTTGCTATTATGTTGTCTGTCGAGAAAATTGCTCCAAATTAAATAATAAATTAAATAGATAAGGGCCTTATTTAATTTTGCTCCGAACGAAACTTAATTGTCTCGATTGGTTATTAAAAAATAATTTTTTTTTTGAAAAAATCGTAACACGGATTTTGAGAAATTAAATTTTGAAGTACAGATGCGGTTCGAAAATTGTTCATAGCATGAAGACGAAAGGTCCGATCCGAATGCGGTTTTTTTCAATCGAAAGAAGACTAAATTTAAGCGAACAGGTGTCTCGGCGATTTTTACAAAATTATTTTTTCGGTCTCTGCAAAAGCGCCACTTTTCAAAGTGCCACAGAAGCGATGTACCTTGGCCCTTTTTTCACTTAAAATTATTTAAAATATTTAAAATTATTTACAAAGTAAATTAATTATTGTGAATCGTGCTTAAAACCGAGTGTGCGCATTCGAGCTCAAAGTGGCACATTCCGATCTCGGGAAAATGAAGCGCGCCGCTCCGCGTCGCGCTTCATTTGCCTCCCTCGCTCGGAAATGTGCCACTTTTCGCTCGAATGCGCACATCGTCGTGTTTATTAAATTTATTTATATTAATTTTTGCATGTGGTTATATTTAATTGAGTTACACCAAAGAAGTATTACTTCATAAGTACACCCAAGTAGTAGCTTCAACATTTTTGTACTAATTTTTAAATACTACCCAAATTTGCAATCTTAAGCGTTTTTTCTCCAAAAGACAGATGCGAAAACAGCATAGGGCGTAATATTATTTTTTCAGTAATTAAAAGTTGAAATTTTGAGGTTAGCCTTCCGAGAAAGTAAATTAATTATTGTGAATCGTGCTTAAAACGAGTGTGCATTCGAGCTCAGTGGCACATTCCGATCTCGGAAAATGAAGCGCGCCGCCCGCGTCGCGCTTCATTTGCCTCCCTCGCTCGGAAATGTGCCACTTTTCGCTCGAATGCGCACATCCTCGTCTTTATCGAATTTGTTTACTTATTTTCCCCCTTTCAAATCATAAATCGTGATTTAGTGTAGGGGAATCTGTTGTACGTTGGCCCTTTTTTCACTTGTAATTTTTTTAAAATTGTATATGTCACAATTTGATAATAAAATGAATTGCATCGTAGTGGGGCACTAATAAGGCATTCATCATAAAATATTTGAAAGCATTACCAACCGTTTACTCAAATTGCTATAAGATTTAAAAATTAGTGGATCTATGGCCTAGGTACAACAGAGGTGATGTACCTTGGCTCTATTCACATTAAGCAAAATAAAACCCATTGTTCTATGAAAACTATATATTTATTTTTGGATTATAAGAACTACTAATGTTCTTCGTTGAGATGACACTAAAATTGTTTCAAAAATAAACAAAACTTTTCTCGTATACTAAAATTTCACATACTTAATGGTTAGCTTTGCCAAAATTTAAATTTTTAGCTAGACTTACGAGGCATATGATCTGAAGCAAAATAAAAAAAAATAAGTATTTATAACAAAGGTATATCTAAATTTTTATTTATGGCACGTCGATCTTAGTGCCAAGGTACAACTTATTGACGGTGACCGAGGTACAACACACCGACCCTTGACGTTTAAACTCAAAAAAAAAAATTAAAGATTATGCTGTGCCAAAATCGGACCACTACTATGCAAACATTAATAAATAATGAGTCATTTGTTATTAGGTAATAAAATAAATAAGATATTTAAGTAAAAAGAACATAAAAAGACTTACTTTTTTCGATTAAAAATTTCAATTGATCTCATACATTAACAAAGTACATTGGCCAGCTGCTGCCAACTTCACGTTAATGTTTGTCAATGTGGCATTTGAAATATCGAAAATGACGGGTCACGAAAGCCCGCAAATATTTAAAAAAAATAAAGTTGCACCATGTACAAAGGGACCAAGGTACAACAGTTCGCCCTATAACTTCATACGCGCGTACACGGACGTGCTAATCCTTTCAAAGCCGCATTTCGGGGACTTTTTGTCGGATAATTTTGGCGATTCGTAAAGCGCGCTTAATTCGATCGAGAATCGCACATGAAGATCACTGGCTGGGAAAATATAGCAATTACACAGAACACTAAACAGTTCGGTTTCGCTTCTTCTCAGTTCACTACCTAAGCAATTCCTTTTAAAATTAATCCTTGCACACCCTCACATTACGTCTTATTAATCGCAAATCTGCTTCGAATCAGGAACGCTTCGCAAAAATGAGCGTTGGCGTTTAAAGTCCCGCAGTATTTCAATTTCGAGGGCGGGTTTTTCGAATGAAATTTTAAAAAACTTGTTATCGTGCCAATTAAAAGGGGGCCCTCTTAATTGCGCATTTCGAGCAAAGTTGTTAATGAAAATGGTCGTCCAAAGTTAGACAAGTCAAATATACATTTACAAAGCGCGAACTTTAAAACAAGGAAACTCCTTTGCGAATTGTTTATAGAGCCGATTAAGATAAATAACCGGGATTAACTTAATTGTTGTTAAATTTGCAACATAAATTAGTTCCCTAAACCGATTACGGAAAGGCTTCGTCTTGAAAGCGCATCGATTTACAAACGTCGATTTTTTTTTTAAGTCGATAGCGCCCGATTAAATATTAACTTTTACCAATTAGAGGTTGTTTTAATTATTAACAGCCGTAAATTGTTGATTGAAAGATTTATAACTAATTTAAAGTCGCCTCGACTTATAAAATACACATGGACACGTAGCGCGCCCGGTGAAAAATCAAAAATGCGATTTAACAAAAATCGGCGAGACACGTATTTGTTAAAATTTAGTCTTCTTTCGATTGAAAAAACCGCATTTGAATCGGACGTTTCGTCTTCTCGCTATGAACAATTTTTGAGCCGCATCTGCATTTAAAAATTTAATTTCTCAAAATTCGTGTTACGTTTTTTTCAAAAAAAAAAAATTATGTTTTAATAACCAATCGAGACAATCAATTTCCGTTTGGAGTAAAATTAAATAAGTCCATTATCTATTTAAACATCGAGGGTCGATGTGTTGTACTTCGGTCACCGTCAATAAGTTGTACCTTGGCACTAAGATCGACGTGCCATAAATAAAAATTTAGATATACCTTTGTTATAAATACTTATTTATTTTTATTTTGCTTCAGATTATATGCCTCGTAAGTCTAGCTAAAAATTTAAATTTTTGCAAAGTTAAGCATTAAGTATGTGTAATTTTAGTATACGAGAAAAGTTTTGTTTATTTTTGAAACAATTTTAGTGTCATCTCAAAGAAGAACATTAGTAGTTCTTATAATCCAAAAATAAATATATAGTTTTCATAGAACAATGGGTTTTATTTTGCTTAATGCGAATAGAGCCAAGGTACATCACCTCTGTTGTACCTAGGCCATAGATCCACTAATTTTTAAATCTTATAGCAATTTGAGTAAACGGTTGGTAATGCTTTCAAATATTTTATGACGAATGCCTTATTAGTGCCCCACTACGATGCAATTCATTTTATTATCAAATTGTGACATATACAATTTTAAAAAAATTACAAGTGAAAAAAGGGCCAACGTACAACAGATTCTCCTACACTAAATCACGATTTATGATTTGAAAGGAGGAAAATAAGTAAACAAATTCGATAAAGACGAGGATGTGCGCATTCGAGCGAAAAGTGGCACATTTCCGAGCGAGGGAGGCAAATGAAGCGCGACGCGGAGCGGCGCGCTTCATTTTCCCGAGATCGGAATGTGCCACTTTGAGCTCGAATGCGCACACTCCGTTTTAAGCACGATTTGCAATAATTTTGGCGCTGAAAAATTAGTAAATAATTATTATCGTTCCCTCTCACTCGTACTTATGAGTTTGTTGTATCTTTTCGCTTGCTCCCACTCATTGCTATGGTAAAAATGCGTTTTTCGAACATATAATCGACATTTTATTTTTTCTTGTGATTTCAAGGACGGTTTAGTTTACAAAATTCAATAAACACGAAGATGTGCGCGTTCGAGCGAAAAGTGGCACATTTCCGAGCGAGGGAGGCAAATGAAGCGCGACGCGGAGCGGCGCGCTTCATTTTCCCGAGATCGGAATGTGCCACTTTGAGCTCGAATGCGCACACTCGGTTTTAAGCACGATTCACAATAATTAATTTACTTTCTCGGAAGGCTAACCTCAAAATTTCAACTTTTAATTACTGAAAAAAATTAATATTACGCCCTATGCTGTTTTTCGTCTGTCTTTTGGAGAAAAAACGCTTAAGATTGCAAATTTGGGTAGTATTTAAAAATTAGTACAAAAATGTTGAAGCTACTACTTGGGTGTACGTATGAAGTAATACTTCTTTGGTGTAACTCAATTAAATATAACCACATGCAAAATTAATATAAATAAATTTAATAAACACGACGATGTGCGCATTCGAGCGAAAAGTGGCACATTTCCGAGCGAGGGAGGCAAATGAAGCGCGACGCGGAGCGGCGCGTTCATTTTCCCGAGATCGGAAATGTGCCACTTTGAGCTCGAATGCGCACACTCGGTTTCAAGCATGATTCACAATAATTAATTTATTTTTCAAATAATTTTAATTGAAAAAAGGGCCAAGGTACAACAAGTTCCCCTACTTCTTTGTCGTTAGTAACTGAAATAAAATTTTTTTCAGCATTTTTTTCAATAAACGAAATAACTGCCCCTGAACTTTTTCGGAACTTGGTCTAAAAAAAAATTAATTATCAAATTAAATATTGGTAAGATTTTCGAGGGGAAAAAATGCGCTAAGTTCGTCGGTAGTCGCTTAATAATGTATATTAAGTTTTAACGCTTAGAATTTCTGGTCTTGGCGTACAATTTACGTAGTAATAAATCCTGCATGGTTTTAGTAATATCCTTGTAACTCTAAGGAGTTGAATAATGTAATCAGTACAGCATGTTCTTGCATAATATTTCATGGCAAATGCAATTGAAGTTCTGATTAAGGGGCGCGATAAAAACGAAGAAATTAAGCGTTCTTCTCTTCGATTTAATTAAATCGAATCTTTTATTTTAAGTTTGGGAGATTACAAGAAAAAAGAACTAAGCCTGGAAGAATATTAATTCGGAAATCTGCGATTTGGGGAGGCCGTTCGACGAACGTACAACCGGGCATCGATTCCGATTGTATCAAAAGGTCCCATTTCCTGTTGGAAAACAGGAAATTTTGTTGATGTGGGTCACGTTTTATTGCCTTCTCATTATAACAAAGTATTCGTTCTCTTCTGACGACTGATTTTCTTACGTTTTTTATTTTTTCTCGTTTTTATTGCTCTCATTATACAGATTTGCCCGTTGGGATCGCTTTAGAAGAATTAAATACAAGCACTTTGGGAGTAAATAGATTTTAATCTCTTCTTTTTCGTTTTTTCCCGAATTTTTTTCGAGTAACGTATTATTTTTAGCTATTCCGAAATTTTTAAATTATTTTACTGGTTTATAGTAATTAATTTTAAACAATTATAATGTGTAATAACGGCCGATTTGGCAAATTTTGAAAAACACAGATGTTGGTGCCTTTAGCTTTGAAATTCTAATAGGAAAAAAAATTATTTCTTCTTGTTTTAGCTATTCCGGAATTTTTTAATTATTTTTCTGGCTTATAGTAATTAATATTAAACAATTATAAAGTATAATAACGGCTTTTTTGGCAAATTTTGAAAAACACATATGTTAGTGCTTTTAGCTTTGCAAATCTAATAGGAAAAAAATTATTTCTTCTTGTTTTAGCTAACCTGGAATTTTTTAATTATTTTTCTGGCTTATAGTAATTAATATCAAACAATTATAAAGTATAATAACGGCCGTTTTGGCAAATTTTGAAAAACACAGATGTTGGTGCCTTTAGCTTTGCAATTCTAATAGGAAAAAAAATTATTTCTTCTTGTTTTAGCTATTCCAGAATTTTTTAATTATTTTTCTGGTTTATAGTAATTAATATTAAACAATTATAAAGTATAAGAATGGCCGTTTTGGCAAATTTTGAAAAACACTCATGTTAGTGCTTTTAGCTTTGCAATTCTAATAGGAAAAAAATTATTTCTACTTGTTTTAGCTATCCTGGAATTTTTTAATTATTTTTCTGGCTTATAGTAATTAATATCAAACAATTATAAAGTATAATAACGGCCGTTTTGGCAAATTTTGAAAAACACAGATGTTGGTGCCTTTAGCTTTGCAATTCTAATAGGAAAAAAATTATTTCTTCTTGTTTTAGCTATTCCGGAATAATTTAATTATTTTTCTGGCTTATAGTAATTAATATTAAACAATTATAAAGTATAAGAATGGCCGTTTTGGCAAATTTTGAAAAACACTCATGTTAGTGCTTTTAGCTTTGCAATTCTAATAGGAAAAAAATTATTTCTACTTGTTTTAGCTATCGTGGAATTTTTTAATTATTTTTCTGGCTTATAGTAATTAATATCAAACAATTATAAAGTATAATAACGGCCGTTTTGGCAAATTTTGAAAAACACAGATGTTGGTGCCTTTAGCTTTGCAATTCTAATAGGAAAAAAAATTATTTCTTCTTGTTTTAGCTATTCCAGAATTTTTTAATTATTTTTCTGGTTTATAGTAATTAATATTAAACAATTATAAAGTATAAGAATGGCTGTTTTGGCAAATTTTGAAAAACACTCATGTTAGTGCTTTTAGCTTTGCAATTCTAATAGGAAAAAATTATTTCTACTTGTTTTAGCTATTCCGGAATTTTTAATTATTTTTCTGGCTTATAGTAATTAATATTAAACAATTATAAAGTATAAGAAGGCCGTTTTGGCAAATTTTGAAAAACACTCATGTTAGGGGCTTTTAGCTTTGCAATTCTAATAGGAAAAAATTATTTCTCTTGTTTTAGCTATCCTGGAATTTTTAATTATTTTTCTGGCTTATAGTAATTAATATCAAACAATTATAAAGTATAATAACGGCCGTTTTGGCAAATTTTGAAAACACAGATGTTGGTGCTTTAGCTTTGCAATTCTAATAGGAAAAAATTATTTCTTCTTGTTTTAGCTATTTCCGGAATTTTTAATTATTTTTCTGGCTTATAGTAATTAATATTAAACAATTATAAAGTATAAGAACGGCCGTTTTGGCAAATTTTGAAAAACACTGATGTTAGTGCTTTTAGCTTTGCAATTCTAATAGGAAAAAATTATTTCTACTTGTTTTAGCTATCCTGGAATTTTTTAATTATTTTTCTGGCTTATAGTAATTAATATAAACAATTATAAAGTATAATAACGGCCGTTTTGGCAAATTTTGAAAAACACATATGTTGGTGCTTTTAGCTTTGCAATTCTAATAGGAAAAAAAATATTTCTTCTTGTTTTAGCTATTCTGGAATTTTTTAATTATTTTTCTGGCTTATAGTAATTAATTTTAAACAATTATAATGTATAAGAATGGCCGTTTTGGCAAATTTTGAAAAACACATATGTTGGTGCTTTTAGCTTTGCAATTCTAATAGGAAAAAAATTATTTCTTCTTGTTTTAGCTATCCGGAATTTTTTAATTATTTTTCTGGCTTATAGTAATTAATATTAAACAATTATAAAGTATAAGAATGGCCGTTTTGGCAAATTTTGAAAAACACTCATGTTAGTGCTTTTAGCTTTGCAATTCTAATAGGAAAAAAATTATTTCTACTTGTTTTAGCTATCCTGGAATTTTTTAATTATTTTTCTGGCTTATAGTAATTAATATCAAACAATTATAAAGTATAATAACGGCCGTTTTGGCAAATTTTGAAAAACACAGATGTTGGTGCCTTTAGCTTTGCAATTCTAATAGGAAAAAAAATTATTTCTTCTTGTTTTAGCTATTCCGGAATTTTTTAATTATTTTTCTGGCTTATAGTAATTAATATTAAACAATTATAAAGTATAAGAATGGCCGTTTTGGCAAATTTTGAAAAACACTCATGTTAGTGCTTTTAGCTTTGCAATTCTAATAGGAAAAAATTATTTCTACTTGTTTTAGCTATCCGGAATTTTTAATTATTTTTCTGGCTTATAGTAATTAATATTAAACAATTATAAAGTATAATAACGGCCGTTTTGGCAAATTTTGAAAAACACAGATGTTCGTGCCTTTAGCTTTGCAATTCTAATAGGAAAAAAAATTATTTCTTCTTGTTTTAGCTATTCCGGAATTTTTTAATTATTTTTCTGGCTTATAGTAATTAATATTAAACAATTATAAAGTATAAGAATGGCCGTTTTGGCAAATTTTGAAAAACACTCATGTTAGTGCTTTTAGCTTTGCAATTCTAATAGGAAAAAAAATATTTCTACTTGTTTTAGCTATCCTGGAATTTTTTAATTATTTTTCTGGCTTATAGTAATTAATATCAAACAATTATAAAGTATAATAACGGCCGTTTTGGCAAATTTTGAAAACACAATGTTGGTGCTTTAGCTTTGCAATTCTAATAGGAAAAAATTATTTCTTCTTGTTTTAGCTATTCCGGAATTTTTAATTATTTTTCTGGCTTATAGTAATTAATATTAAACAATTATAAAGTATAAGAAGGCCGTTTTGGCAAATTTTGAAAAACAATGTTGGTGCTTTTAGCTTTGCAATTCTAATAGGAAAAAATTATTTCTCTTGTTTTAGCTATTCCGGAATTTTTAATTATTTTTCTGGCTTATAGTAATTAATATAAACAATTATAAAGTATAAGTAATCGGCCGTTTTGGCAAATTTTGAAAACACAATGTTGGTGCTTTAGCTTTGCAATTCTAATAGGAAAAAATTATTTCTACTTGTTTTAGCTATCCTGGAATTTTTAATTATTTTTCTGGCTTATAGTAATTAATATAAACAATTATAAAGTATAATAACGGCCGTTTTGGCAAATTTTGAAAACACAGATGTTGGTGCCTTTAGCTTTGCAATTCTAATAGGAAAAAATTATTTCTACTTGTTTTAGCTATCCTGGAATTTTTAATTATTTTTCTGGCTTATAGTAATTAATATCAAACAATTATAAAGTATAATAACGGCCGTTTTGGCAAATTTTGAAAAACACAGATGTTGGTGCCTTTAGCTTTGCAATTCTAATAGGAAAAAAAATTATTTCTTCTTGTTTTAGCTATTCCGGAACTTTTTAATTATTTTTCTGGCTTATAGTAATTAATATTAAACAATTATAAAGTATAAGAATGGCCGTTTTGGCAAATTTTGAAAAACACTCATGTTAGTGCTTTTAGCTTTGCAATTCTAATAGGAAAAAAATTATTTCTACTTGTTTTAGCTATCCTGGAATTTTTTAATTATTTTTCTGGCTTATAGTAATTAATATTAAACAATTATAAAGTATAATAACGGCCGTTTTGGCAAATTTTGAAAACAGAGATGTTGGTGCTTTTAGCTTTGCAATTCTAATAGGAAAAAAAATATTTCTTCTTGTTTTAGCTATTCCGGAATTTTTTAATTATTTTTCTGGCTTATAGTAAGTAATTTTAAACAATTATAATAACAAAGTACATTGGCCAGCTCTGCCAATTTAAACAGTTAATGTTGTCAATTTGGCATTTGAAATATCGAAAATTATGGCCACGAAACCTGCAAATATTAAAAAAATCCGTCACAGTTCCTAATGTATTAGGACTTTGTTAAATTAATTTTCCTTTAATCCTGACCCGCAGATTTTTGTAACTCTTGTAGCGAACGCGATAGTTTAATGTAATCGAACGCGAGAGATTAACGTAAGCAAACCTCAATACCAATTAACGTAAAAAAAAAGTTGCAGGAATCTAATTTAACCACATTTCCTCGGTTTAAATCGAAAAATACGACAGTTACGACAATTCCGAGCGAATTATTCGAAAACAAACACGCGCCTGTTGATTACATCGAATTACCGACGTTTCCAAAGGCACCAAGCTATAAATATCAAAGCCTCATTAAGACATAATAGGAATGCAAAATTGCCTACGGTAATCCCGCTTCGTAGTCTCGTCGCACAAGATAAAATCGCAAACCCACATTATTCGACGGTGATAATATACAAAAATATCCACAGATTATTCGGGCAGGGTTTGCACGGCCAACTTTGGATGAGTTCCAAGATAGCAATTACAAAGTAGATCCGTGTATCGCATCGAATTCGAAGAGTACTTCGACAATAGCGCCCTGAATATAGCAACTCATTTGGATGCGACGCCCGCGTCCGACGCGAACATCGTCCGGGACCGAAATTCGCCCCTTCGGGTCGAACACCTCAAAGAAAAAACGCTAAGCTCCAAATAATTGCTGATTACGGCAGAACAAATACTTGTAAAAAAAAATAAGTCCAAGAATAAGTAGAAAAAGGTCAGAAAGGGATTTAGATCGAATATTGCGAACTCGATATATCGTAGATTGCTCGGAGCGCTTTATTTCTATTTCGAAAGACCTTTTTCTCGACCAAAATAAAAACTACAGACAAAAATAATATTTAAAAACAAACCAAAAAGTTAAAAATTTAGAAAAAGATAGTTTTTAGCAAATAACTTTGAGTTCGGTTGGTGGAAATTAATTTTGAGGTTAATTTTTCGAAGTTATACTTATTTTGGCCGTTGAGAGATATAAACAAGTGAAAACAAACCTACAGACTTTCGTGTTAAATTTAAATCAAAGAGTTACAGTTGTATAGGAATCTTGTTACTTCGTGGACGCACCTCGTATATCTTCTATTCTATGTTTCTATGGTAATGAGATAAATAATAATTATTTACGCGGGCCATCCATAAAGTTCGAAATGTTGGTTTACGATTTAAATTTTTTTTGTAATTTTTGGTTTGGCTGCGGCGGTCCGGCGGGGGCGATCGGGGGGCGGTGTTTTTTTTTTGGAAATGGAAAGTTCGAAAGCTGTTTAGCATGCTTTCGGTTGAACGACGGCGAACATCGAAGGCGGCGGTCGGCGTGCGGCGGCGCGGCGCACAGATAAGAGCGTCGCGATGGAAACGACGCGCGGTGGGAGCGGCGTCGGGGTGGGGACCGTATGTCAAGTGTGTCCACTTGTCAGTCACCGTTAGTCATCACGTGCTATTCGCGACGTAGCCACTCGTTTCCGCAAAACACACACACGAACACACAAACACACACATACACACTCAACACACTACTTTCTCGGTGATTTGGCCTTTGGGCCTTTCTCTGTGCACTTTGTGAATATTTTATTCTCGCCCCCTTCTGCAAAAGGAACTTGCGAGATTTTGCAACGGAAGTCGTTTAATCTACTCTTCTTTTGTAAGTTTTTTTTAATTTTTAACATTATTATTAATTAATTAAATTCGCTTAAAAGAAAATTTTTGGTTTTTCAAGCACAGAATTTTTTTTTTTAATTTAGCGGACAAAGGTGCTCGTATAAACTTAAAAGTTTTTTTTTTATTTTGATGACCATTTGTGTCTAAAATGGCTCGTTTTAAAAATTCATAGGCGAAGGTTACAGAAATTGAAGGGGTCGAAAAAAATTACACGAAAAAAAAACTTGGAGAAGGGTGCGTAGGTGTGGCTGCGAATTTTTGACAACTACAAATGTTATTGTTTTATACCTTCATTAATTATACGTTTAATCTACCCTTTTTTTTGGGGGCGCACCGTTATTAAAAAAAATTCCGTTTTTCTCTTTGCTAATGGATTTTTTTTTCATCCCTCTTTCGTCGGGTGTTAAACAAATCAAATCGATTCGTAAAAGTTTACAAAATCAAATTTTACGTGCGCGCGAGGGAGAAAGACGGAAAGGGGGGTGGGAGACGACGGATTTACAACTTGGTCAAAATTCCAGATTTTTATGCGAAAATTCGCATTTATTATTATTTTTTTCTTCTAAAAACCGAAAGTATCGCTCGCGGGCGTTTTTTTTTTAATTTTAAATTATAAAAAATCGACCGTTGCGCGGTTCGAGGGCGGCTCGAAAGCCGCCCTCGAAAATTGCTTTTCAAAGCCCTTTGGAAACTTTTGTGCAAAGCTCGAGGACGTTTCGAATAAAAGCTGGGGGAGAGGAAAAAAAACGCGAAAAATCGGCTTTGGATTTTAAGCTATTTTAAGGAGGCCGCAGGAAACGGAATTCGTTTCCAATAAAACCGATTCAAAAGTTGAGTAGTTCCGACGAAATTATTTAAAGCCGAGCTTATTATTAACTTTGATCAAATGTTCGTTTTTTTTTCGCGAAAAATTAGCAACGCGAATTTGGGGTGTTTATTTTTGGTCAATTTAAGTTGGCACGAACGAATCGATAAAAAAACATTGTAAATTACAAAAAAGGGACAAAATTACAAATGGAGACTATTAAAAATGTTAATAACAGAGCCGCCTTTAAATGCATTAAAGAAAAACAAAAGTAAGAATAAATATTCGTTAATGTCGTGCTGTCATGCAACACTGTATATTACAAAAACATATTAATGTGCGGGTAGTTACCTGTAAACATGCAAATTTTATTTGTGAGAAAAAAAATGCAAGCTTTAATCTTGATACACATTTCTAATCAAAAGTTATTAAGGGCGATTTTTGTTGTTTTTTTTTTGTTTGACGTCGCCCCCGAACAGGGTTTTTTTTTTTAATTACGTGCCGTGGCAACGCTTTATTTAATTTATAAGCTCGTCGCTATGGTTGCGCGATAAATGCGCCAATCAGAACGATTTGCGCGGTTTTTTTAGGTTAACAATTTTTTTTTTTGGATGACGTAGTAAATTACAAAACGGGCAGTGGCGTAGCTTAAATTAGTACAAAACTAAATCTAGCGGCGTCGTAATTTATGCGAAAAGTCCGCGCCGAACGAAATTTGGTATTTATGACGGCAAATTTCGGAGTTTGCGACGTTGCCTCGTTTACGGTTTAAAGTAATCGCTCGACGAGCAGCATTCTTTTCCGAACGACTAAAAGTGCGGTGGTTGGGGGACGATTTTGAACGAATTAAAACGTGGGGCGAGCAAAACGAGCTTTTTTAAGGCTCACCTTAACGTGACTAATGGAAAAGCTGGGCGAAAAAAAATAATCGAAAGGCCACGATTGGAAACGAAGTAAATAATATAATTTCCTCGGGTCGTTTCCTGTCGATTTCGGAAATTTATTGCAATTTCCTTCGGCGCTTTTCGTGGACGGCCGATTTCGCGGCTTCGAGGAAATTAATTGGCTTTGTTTGTAAATTATGGCCTAGGTACAACACAGGCGATGTACCTTGGCCCTTTTTTTAGTTAAAATTATTTAAAAAGTAAATTAATAATTGTGAATTATGCTTAAAACCGAGTGTGCGCATTCGAGCTCAAAGTGGCACATTCCCGATCTCGGGAAAATGAAGCGCGCCGCTCCGCGTCGCGCTTCATTTGCCTCCCTCGCTCGGAAATGTGCCACTTTTCGCTCGAACGCGCACATCTTCGTATTTATCGAATTTTGTGTACTAAACTTTCTTCAAATCAAAAAATTTAATTTCAATATCGATTATATGTTCGAAAAACGTATTTTTTACCATAGCAATGAGTGGGAGCGAGCGAAAAGATACGACAAACGCATAAGTACGAGTGAGAGGGAATGATAAAAATTATTTATTAATTTTTCCTGATCTAAATTATTGTGAATTACGCTTTAAACCGAGTGTGCGCATTCGAGCTCAAAGTGGCACATTCCGATCTCGGGAAAATGAAGCGCGCCGCTCCGCGTCGCGCTTCATTTGCCTCCCTCGCTCGGAAATGTGCCACTTTTCGCTCGAACGCGCACATCTTCGTATTTATCGAATTTTGTGTACTAAACGTTCCTTCAAATCAACAAATTTAATTTAAATATCAATTATATGTTCGAAAAACGTTTTTTTTACCATAGCAATGAGTGGGAGCGAGCGAAAAGATACGACAAACGCATTAGTACGAGTGAGGAGGGAATGATAAAAATTATTTACTAATTTTTCCTGATCAAAATTATTGTGAATTACGCTTTAAACCGAGTGTGCGCATTCGAGCTCAAAGTGGCACATTCCGATCTCGGGAAAATGAAGCGCGCCGCTCCGCGTCGCGCTTCATTTGCCTCCCTCGCTCGGAAATGTGCCACTTTTCGCTCGAATGCGCACATCTTCGTTTTTATTGGATTTGCCTATATTAAATTTCGATTTCTCAATTCAAAAAATTAAAAACTGAATAAATTCAAACTCAGGTAATAAGGCCCGGGCCTTTTTAACGTGCCGTTTTAACGAAAAAAAAAATTGTTCGCGTTAGTTATACCCCACCTAGTGCACGGTAGGTTAACTGTTAAAATTGAAATCTTCGCACCTGCTTTAATTTCCCGGTTCGACAATGACGAGCCATAATCCTGTTAATATTTGACGTTCATGTATTTCGGATATCGGAGAAACGGAGTTTGGTTAATGTGGAGAAATTAACGGAATATTTGCATGTGAATGTAATTATGGTGGCGTGTATTATTGATCTTTGTCGTTTGAATTATTTCTATGGCATTTTGCGAATTTATAGGACTTCTGACATTTTATTCGCCTGTGGGCGGACGAGAGAGCTTTAAAAAAGTTTAAATTGCGCAAATGTCTAGGCTGATGGGTTCCCTAAATAATAAGGGCGCGTGTTTATTGTTTAAAAAATTTTTTTAGGGCTTTCGTCGAAGCGCTTGCGGTGTGGGAGGAACGCCGCGAACTTTGCGAAATTATTCGAGCTTTTATTTGGCTTATTTAAATTTTTGTATTTGTTTTTTTTTTGGAAATTTTGTTTTGAAGTATTCTGGGGTTAATTATTGGTTTTTTAGCTGCGAAGTAAATTAATCTTTGCTCTCTGTTTTTTTTTTGCAAAATATCTCTTAGGCGTACCTAAAAAATAAAAGTTTGATGATTTTAGTTCTGTTACTTTTAACGATTAATTAAAAATTAATACAGTTTTGAGTCACGATTATGTAAAAAAATTAATTCACATCAGTTATTGAAAAAAAGTGTGTGCGTGGAGTCGACGCGCGACAGAAGTGAACCTTCTTGCTACGTGCTTATTTCGTTCCCTGCCGTCGGGGTGGGGTCGCTTCTAACGCACTCTTTTCTTCTGCCAATTCCCCCACCACGTACCTGACGGGCGGAATGTTCATAACGCTCGACAATTGTAGCCCTCTCGCCAAAGAAGCTTTACTTCAAAAATTGCACGGCTTTGCATTAATTTTTTATGAGTTTCTTAAGCTAAAAATTCTTAGGATTTTGAACTAATTAAAAACTAAGCGAGTTATGAATTTTTTAAGCGAGAACTTGGCGAGAAAATTAATTTACTGGAAAATTTCTCGAAAAAAAACTTATTTTGTATGTGTGCGTTAATATTTTAATAATTTCTTAGCCCAAAAAACTTTAATTTTAATGTATAATTGAAAATTGAGCGCGCTACGAATTTTTCGACGTCTAAAAACAACTAAATATTAAAACGTATTGTTTTTTTTCGCTCAAAAATTTTCGATGGGACTGTATAAACAATGTTTTGAGCTAAAAACCCTAAGGATTTTTAAAAAATAACAGACTCATGAATTTTTAAGAAGAAAATCACAAAGAAAAAGTATCAAATTTTCCTTCATTTTTACTTCTCGATTTTTACGCGCACTTTTTACACTTTCTGCGAGGCACAATTAATTTTTTTTATTGCGCCAACATAAAATTGATACTTTTGCGGCGAACCGCGATGATTTACAACGCGTATCTCGATCGTTAAAATATTTAATACTAAAAATTTCTAATAATTAAAGCAACTTGCGGTCGCATGCACGCGATTTAACGAAATCGATCTCATTTAATAATAATAAGGCACATATTTACAGACGTGTAAAACATAATTCCATGAATTATTTAGGGGAAGAACGGAAATTACGTTAAAGACATGCCATCCACATAAAATAACCGAATCGCCCCCTTTCGTTTGCTCTTTACACAATTTTAAATACAGTCGAAACCCGATAACTCGAATTTCGATAAAACGAATTTTTCGTTAATTCGAAGCGTTTTACAATTCCCTAAATTCGAGTTTTCATTCGTAAATATTTCGATAGCTCGAAGTTAAATTTTATGGGTGCGTTGCAGTTCCACCACGCCACCTGATATAATTCCTTGCGCTTTAGGGACGTATAAGGCATTATCTCGGGTGGCGTGGGGGAACTGGAACGCGCCAAATTTTACAAATACCTGGGAGGATTAAAGAACGGGTCGGTTCGGTGTTATTGCTGGTTAAAATGTCTATTGTACTATAAGATTTGGGTGTTTTGACGGCGGCACTTCAATTGGATCTAAATACTAATTTATGTTTAAATGCCTTATGAACAGGTATGAATTTTAAGATGGTTTTACCGTTTATTTTACAAGAAAAGGAACTATTTTTGCGTTTTAGTTTTTTTTGGTAGTTATTCGTCGCGTACGAGGACTAACAAATGTGTTTTACGTTCTTTATAGTTTGTAACAGAAAATCTAAAAAAATTTAATACTTTTTCTAAAATTAAGTAGTATTAACACGGAGTGTAAACGAAAATTAAAAATTTTAAGCCTAAGGGAGAAAATTAATCTTCGACTTATCGAGGTTTGACTGTAATTAATTTTGTGTGAATAACAATAGAAAAAAATATTTTTTTGGCTAGGACATCAATCATTACTTTTTAAATTTAAAAATTAATGTGAACAAATTCAATAAATACGAAGATGTGCGCATTCGAGCGAAAAGTGGCACATTTCCGAGCGAGGGAGGCAAATGAAGCGCGACGCGGAGCGGCGCGCTTCATTTTCCCGAGATCGGAATGTGCCACTTTGAGCTCGAATGCGCACACCGGTTTAAAGCGCAATTCACAATAATTTTGATCACGAAAAATTACTAAATAATTTTTATCGTTCCCTCTCACTCGTACTCATGCGTTTGTCGTATCTTTTCGCTCGCTCCCACTCATTGCTATGGTAAAAAATACGTTTTTCGAACATATAATCGATATTTAAATTAAATTTTTTGATTTGAATGAAAGTTTAGTACACAAAATTCGATAAATACGAAGATGTGCGCGTTCGAGCGAAAAGTGGCACATTTCCGAGCGAGGGAGGCAAATGAAGCGCGACGCGGAGCGGCGCGCTTCATTTTCCCGAGATCGGAATGTGCCACTTTGAGCTCGAATGCGCACACTCGGTTTAAAGCGCAATTCACAATAATTTTGATCACGAAAAATTACTAAATAATTTTTATCGTTCCCTCTCACTCGTACTCATGCGTTTGTCGTATTTTTTCGCTCGCTCCCACTCATTGCTATGGTAAAAAATACGTTTTTTGAACATATAATCGATATTGAAATTAAATTTTTTGATTTGAATGAAAGTTTAGTACACAAAATTCGATTAATACGAAGATGTGCGCGTTCGAGCGAAAAGTGGCACATTTCCGAGCGAGGGAGGCAAATGAAGCGCGACGCGGAGCGGCGCGCTTCATTTTCCCGAGATCGGAATGTGCCATTTTGAGCTCGAATGCGCACACTCGGTTTAAAGCCCAATTTACAATAATTTTGATCACGAAAAATTACTAAATAATTTTTATCGTTCCCTCTCACTCGTACTTATGCGTTTGTCGTATCTTTTCGCTCGCTCCCACTCATTGCTATGGTAAAAATACGTTTATCGAATATATAATCGATATTTTATTAAATTTTATTGATTTGAAAGAAAGTTGAATAGACCAAATTCAATAAAGAGCAAGATTAATTAACTTTCTAAATAATTTTAATCAAAAATTAAAAGACTATACAGTCGAACCTCGATAAGTCGAATTTTTCACAACTCGAATTATTTTTAGTTTCCCGTCAACTTCGACTTATCGAGGTTCGACCGTATTAACAAAATAGAATTTTTTCAAGAGCAACTTCCGCGCGAAATAATAAAATCGGTTTTAACTTTTAACGATTTTTCAGAAGCTTTTTACTTTATGTGCGGCACTCGAAAACTAATTCCCTTTTTATGTTTCAAATGGATCTCGCGCTATCTTATTTTAAAAATAACTTTTAAGTGCAACCGCGCCTTCGAATTTAACGCGAAAGGACCTTTTTCGCCGAAAAATAATTTATTTAATTCGATCAAAACCTTAGTTCTTTTCGGTTCGATCGGTTTAGGTTGGTGGACGTGGACGCGCGAGAGCGAGCCTACGAAAACGGGGGTTTTACCCCGGCAACGCAGGTCGTTTTGCGGGGGGCGAGCCCCCCGACGAAAAGTTAAATAATTTACGATCTCGAGAGGGGCCTTTAAAGGAAAAGCGCTAAATGCAGAGCTTCCGAGGCTTTTGAATGCTTCGGAACGGAAATCGTGGCCGCCTACTACAATAAAATCGATTGGGCTTTTCGAAATAATTTATTGCTGCAATTTTATTTTTGAATTAAATTATTTTACACAATTGTCGCATTAAAATAATGGGTAGCGGGGGGGAGGGGGGCATTTTTTAATTGTTCAATTAATGTTCGAGGAAAACTCTGTCGATGATTGACCTTAGAATTTCGCTTTATTAAGGTCTCGCTTTTATAATGAGAAACATCCCCCCGAGAAAGCTAAAATAAATGATGGCACTAAACTTACTTCTATTATACACGAGTTATTGGGTTGACTTTAAATTAGTTTATGAATAAATTCCGCTCCGACACAATTAAATTAATTTTCAAGTACGAATAAGCCCTTTTTTCTTCAATTTTTTTTTACACACAAAATTATTATTAATAAGTCCTATTCCGAGAACTTTGTGCCACGTCCAAGTCTCGAAACAAAAAAAAAACAACTTTTAAATACTTTCGGCTACTTAATAATTCATCAATCATACGCTCGGAAATGTTTTTTTTTTCTAGTCGTTAATTTCGGCTCGAAAGTTTTTTTTTTTTATTTTGAGGTTATGTACGAATTGATTTAATCGTTCGGTGCTTTCTATCGGCGAAAAGTTCGTTTTTTCCCAAGACTCGATTAAAAAGAGCGCGTGCGTGGAGTCGGCGCGCGACCGAAGTGAAACTTCTTGCTCGCGACTCGTAACGGGTTCGGAAATTGCGGCCCCCTCGCCGAAGAAGCTTCACTTCGCGTCAATGTAATATTTTAACGTTCAATTATAGATAAACACATTTTTTGGGCGATTTAAAAATCAAGGATGGCGCGAATTTTGTTTGACGGAAGCCCTGTGCCCGTTGTCACGACAACCGTTAATTTAATCGCAATAATTGGGGATAGATGGCGCTCCTTTGAGCGCGCTCCGCGCAAAGAGGATTAAAAGAAAAAATTAAACGGCGCCGTTTTATTTAAACGAAGTTTTGTTTATTTGCAAATTGCGGACGGATGGCGTTAAGGGGTTTTTTGCTTTTGACGAGAGGAAGGAATTATCATACGGGAAATTCGTTAATTTGAATATAAAACTAAGGTCGATGAAAATTATGCAAAATCGCTATTTACACACCCTCAAACGTTTTACGGCTTCATCCCCCTAAGTAATCATAGAAAAAGACGTTTTGCTCTTAAAGAGATCCGTAATGGCGTAAAATATGGAAAGCGATGCAGATAAAATTTGTTTTACAAAAGAAAGGTGGCGGATAATTAAATCGCCGTGTTCGGCTTCGCGCCCGCAATTTTCCATTTTGAAAAATGTTAATTTTTTGTTTTTTTATTTGTTTTTTAGTTCGACCCGGTTCTCTCCGTTCCCGCGGCCGAATGTGAGGGCGTCGATCGAATTTTTGGGTGAGTTTTTTTGAAAAAAATTTAAATTAAATGCAAAAACAGTTGATTTTTATTCGAAGAACGTCGCAACGTTTGTTTTTTAATGAGTTTGTTTAAAAACATCTAGAGAGCGCTTTGGTATTTGTGGTATAATTACAGGACACTGTAATTTTTAATCGAAAATTTGTCGAAAGTAAAGTAATCGTTGTGAACGGTGCTTAAAGCCGAGCGTGCGCGTTCGAGCTCGAAGTGGCACATTCCGATCTCGGGAAAATGAAGCGCGCCGCCGCGTCGCGCTTCATTTGCCTCCCTCGCTCGGAAATGTGCCACTTTTCGCTCGAACGCGCACGTCTTCGAATTTATTACAGTTATCTACTTTATCCTTTGCTCTATCAAACTATAAATTTAGTAAAAATCGATTCTGTGTTCGAAAAACGTATTTACCATAGCAACGAGTGGAAGGGAGCGAAAAGATACAACAATCTCGTCGGTGCGAGTGCGAGGGAACGATTAAAATTATTTAACCGATTTTTCGTTTTATCTATTGACCGAAATTATTGTGAATCGGGCTTAAAACCGAGTGTGCACGTTCGAGCTCAAAGTGGCACATTCCGATCTCGGGAAAATGAAGCGCGCCGCTCCGCGTCGCGCTTCATTTGCTTCCCTCGCTCGGAAATGTGCCACTTTTCGCTCGAACGCGCACATCTTTGTATTTATTACAGTTATCTACTTTATCCTTTGCTCTATCAAACTATAAATTTAGTAAAAATCGATTCTGTGTTCGAAAAACGTATTTACCATAGCAACGAGTGGAAGGGAGCGAAAAGATACAACAATCTCGTCGGTGCGAGTGCGAGGGAACGATTAAAATTATTTAACCGATTTTTCGTCTTATCTATGGACCGAAATTATTGTGAATCGTGCTTAAAACCGAGTGTGCACGTTCGAGCTCAAAGTGGCACATTCCGATCTCGGGAAAATGAAGCGCGCCGCTCCGCGTCGCGCTTCATTTGCTCCCTCGCTCGGAAATGTGCCACTTTTCGCTCGAACGCGCACATCTTCGTATTTATTCGATTCCTCTATTTCAAATTGAAACTAATGCCAGTGAAGAAAGTTTAAATCTTTTTTTAACACGTTAAAGTTGTATGTACAGTTAAACTTTATTGTATTCAACACCCTCTAAACCACTTATAGTGATCGAGCTATTCCAAGAGACCTTACCAAGATCAACCTTGAATTTTCTTTCAACCATGCAGCACCAGATTTTGTCTCGTGGAATAGCTCGATCACTATAAGTGGTTTAGAGGGTGTTGAATACAATAAAGTTTAACTGTACAATGCTGTGAAGAAGTAAATATAAATTACAAATCCAGTTAGAAAAACGCTAATAAAAAATATAAAAAATGTATTCTAATTATATATTAATGGGTTAACAATATTAAACATATTACACTAATAATTTAAACAAATGATTAAACTATTATTGCAAAAATTAAATATAAAGTGTAAGTGCTGCTTGAACAGCTGTGAAAAAGTTTTTGTAAATCTACATTGTCTTCTAAAATTGTATAAAAATTGGTAAATAATTTTTAAAAATTTAGCAAAATTTTACCTAAGGCTTAGTGCGACATCCCTTATGTTTAATTACATCCCTTAATCGCTTTAACATGGATTTTTTCCAATTTTATAGTAATAAAATTAGATATTTTATTTCATTCTTTTTCTATAAATGTTTTAAGGTTTACAATGCCTGTTTGATTATTATATTTTCGAATTTTTTTTTCAAAATCAATCCAAAGATGCTCGATGGGGTTAAGATCTGTATTCTGAGTGCATCTGAGCAATTATATAACCACCCCGTTCCAACTTTATACTGTACCCTAACAGCCCGTAGTGTTTTTTTTGAAATAATAATATTGCATTTTTATTGTAGCTTGCACATTTTTAACTAAATGGTCATTGTGATTTCCAAGAACTTTTTCACGGCCTCTTTCAATGTGTTTGTTTTTCAGATTTTATTTGCGTCAACATTTTTAGATTTATTTTATTCAAAATAAATAAATCCTGTAGACCAGTGTTTTCCAACGTGGGGCCCACGCCCCGCAGGGGGGCAATTCGATTGCTCAAGGGGCCAATTAAACTTTCCAGAATGTAAATTTAAGTCCACCATTTCAGCTACTTAGTGAATAATTAAAAATTTTGAATATTAAAACATTTGCATGTGTTGCATGGGGGGACATAATAAATTTTTAAACGTTTAGGTGCGGCATGGCACAAAAAAGGTTGGGAAACACTGCTGTAGACGAATATTTCATCTAACATATAATAAACAAATTTTACTACTATAAACACACTTTATGTACAGTCAAACTAAGAAGTAATCAACACCCTAGAAACAGACCTACAGTAATTTTGTAATTTTTTGTAATTTTATTACCTTTAGTTCTAGGTAGTAAAATTACAAAGATCTCTTGGAATAGTACGTTTACTGTAGGTCTGTTTCTAGGGTGTTGATTACTTTTTAGTTTGACTGTACTAATTTGCTGATTTTATTGTTCTACGAAGCATTTTTAATTACTTATTTACAGTACAGTATGTATCTAACTTTGTCTTGCTCGTTGAGAACATTTAAAACTCAATTTTTTTTTTGTAAAATTAACTTTTTTTCTCATCTTCCATAAGCTCGCTCGTTATTTTTTATTGTACTATTTACAGCACGACTTTCGATTGACTTATTTTCGTGCGAATTAACGAAAGAAAAGCGTCGCCGGTTTGGGGGGGATTTTAAAATTACTTCGTTTCGACAAAATGTTTAGAAACAAATCTATTTGCGGACGATTTTAGGGGTGCACTTTGTAAGTTGCCACAAACAAACACTTCAGATCGAGTTACGGCTTCGCGCTCTCCAATTTAACGCAATTATCTTACTGTACTGAGTGCATTAAGGCAATAATTAATGTTAAGTTAATTTCGTCCGCTTTTAAAATTAATTACCTTGTGCCTCTCTCGCTTGTCTTCAAGAATTACACAAACGACCAAATACGTACTCCGATCGCCCGCAATTATTAAAATTATTTTTTGCCCCCGAAACGTCTCTAATTCGTTTATTAACCTCTTGACATACAAAAAAAACCGAATTTGATGAGTCCGAAAAAAACTATTAATTTGGCTCAACTTAACTGTTATGAGCATACACAAATAACATAAAATAAACAATTAATAGTTTTAAAATATTTTGAAATATGTGGAGCAGTGTTTCCCAATCTTTTTTTAATATTCCCCACCTAAGTCATTCGAAAATTTTGATGCATATAATATATAACATATAAATATTTTTTTGTATTTAAAAATTGAATTATTCCATAAATTAAGCCTAATTACAACTTGTTCAAGACACAAGATTTAGGTTTTAGCAAGAAATCACTAGGAAATTATTAAGAAAAAGAAACAATAAGTAAATTTTAAAAACATAAACTAAAAAATATTTTTATATCGATAGCTCGAATTTTTGATAACGCGAATTATTTTTAGTTTCTCTTCAACTTCGACCTATCGAGGTTTGACTGTATTTAATTTTATAAATTTAATATTTCTGAACAATTAAGATAATTTATTTATTGAGTTTTCTCCAATATTAATTTTATTTGCGTAAATTAATGATCTTCAAAGTTTTTTGAAAAACCACAAATTCTGTATTTACTCTATTTGAGTTTTCTGAAAATACATAATAATTTTTCATCAAAATTTCCTTTTAAATTTACCGAATAAAGTTTTGTTTTATTCAATTTGTGTTATACAAAAAATTGATAATTAAAAATTTCTAAAGTTCTTAAATATATTTTAAAAATTTTCCAAGTTATTAATTTATTTAATTTGAGTTGTCTAAAAACTTAAAATAATTTATTCTTCGAGTTTACTTTAATAATTTTGCTAAATGTTTAAAACTGAATTTCATTCTATGTAAAAAAACCGGTGCATGTACTTATGTACGCACGTTAGAAGTAATACTTCTTTGGCGCGACTAAATTAAATATAACAACGCGCTATGTTGCGCTTGTGTATAGCTAGACCAGTGGTTATCAAACTATATGTTACTGCGCATATGTCGTTTTATTTGAATACATTGCTATTTCCTTTTTAAATCCAAAAGTAATTTAAACAAATTGAATAAATGCGAAGATGTGCGCGTTCGAGCGAAAAGTGGCACATTTTCGAGCGAGGAAGCAAATGAAGCGCGACGCGGAGCGGCGCGCTTCATTTTCCCGAGATCGGAAATGTGCCACTTTGAGCTCGAATGTGCACACTCCGTTTTAAGCATTATTAGCAATAATTTTGTCAACGAAAAATTAATAAATAATTTTTATCATTCCTTCTCACTCGTACTTATGCGTTTATCGTATCTTTTCGCTCGCTCCCACTCATTGCTATAGTAAAAATACGTTTTTGAATATATAATCGATATATTTCTGACTAAATTAAATTTGTTGATTGAAGTGAAACTTTAATTTACAAAATTCAATAAATACGAGGATGTGCGCGTTCGAGCGAAAAGTGGCACATTTTCGAGCGAGGGAAGCAAATGAAGCGCGACGCGGAGCGGCGCGCTTCATTTTCCCGAGATCGGAAATGTGCCACTTTGAGCTCGAACGCGCACACTCGGCCTTAAGCACACTTTACAAGAATTAATTTGCTCTCTGGACAATTCGCAATTAAATATTACACAATTATATTAATAACAAAATTCCCAAATCGCCAATTTTGTGCTTTTAACAAAATTATTGTTGAAAACGCACCTTTTTCGCAACATAAAATTGAATACAGTTCTTGACGTCTTAGAGACGTCAAAATCTACAATGACACCTTAAACGATTGACGCCTCCTAGACGTCATTGTATGTCAAGGGGTTAAATTCGAAATTGGCGCTCTTTGTCGCCAAGCAACGTCGCCGATTAATTTTAAAAATGGCCGCCGTTTTGCTAACGGGCCGAGTTATTGTTTATCGATTGTCATGGAGACGCGTTTGGGATTTTAGAAATTATTTCGAAAAAAAATTCGAATCGAGCGCGCTTTTTCCCATTATTTTTCGTTTCGGTGGGAAAAGACAGAGGTAATCGGGGGCGGCCGTGGAAGAAACGGCTTCGTTAGTCGTCGCTAAATCTTTTATTGCTCGAAACGGCCGACAAAATGAAATTTTCTTTTAAGTGTATTGGAAACGATAAACATTTTATGTCGAGTGTTATTTCTAAATTACGCTGTTGTACGTCTTAAGAGAAATACTTTAATCTGGGGAGAAGTTGGGCGAGGTGTCGTTTTTTGCCCTTCGGCGTGCGCGAATGCGCTTCGAGCGGAACTGCCTTTTTTCCTTCTAGTTTTTTGACTTTATTTTTTAGCGTTGGGGTTGAGGTCGTCGCCTTTTATCGAATTGACGGCGCGCTCGACGAATTATTTGTGTTGAAATTTTTGCTGGAATCGATGGAGAACTGTTTAACTTTGGAGCTTAGGAAAAGGAATAACTAATTGTTATAAACAGAGAGAATCCGTATGCTTTGCAGATTATAGCGAAAAGCGTTTGATGTCGTACAATGAAGAAAGTTCTTAAACAATGTAACAGAAATGGGAATTCTGCTCCCTGTTTGTTTTTAGTTAATACAATTAAATTGCATTGGCGAATTAAAAATTGCTAAAGCTTCTCTAAGTTTTAATTAAAACACTTTGGGCCGATTCTGCGAGCTTTGAAAGAAAAAACAAATCGTTTTGAGAGTTGACGAAAACTATTTCTTTGTTCGATTAATTTTTCAAAGAATTTCATAGATCTGTTGTTTTTGAAGATATTTTTAAAACGATTAAAAATTCAGAATTTTTGGATTTTTTAGCGTGAAAGAGAATTAAAAAATAATTAACAATAACCGTATTAAACAATTTTCTAAATTTGTTAAGCAAAACACAGCTAACTTGGTTTTTTTAAATGGCAACCCTAATTTTTTAATTTTTTTTATGAAACTACGAGTTAAAATAACACTCTTTTATATTTAACAATTTTTTAATTAAGCCCTTATTTTGCGAGTTATTAATTTTTTTATAAATAAGTGTAAATTCGCACAAATGCTGAAAGTTTGATTTTTAGTTTAAAAAAAATTTAATCGGGCGTCGCCTAATTTTTTTGTTCTAACTAATAGACAAAGGTCGATATTTTGCGAAAAGTTGAGGCGTCCCTACCGACGTCGGTCTAATTTCGAAAAAAACCCTTGCCGAATCGATAAAAGCTTCGTACGGGGGTTAATTTACATATTTGCTTATATCTCAAAAACTATGCGTTTTACAAAAAAAAATGTAAACATAAAAATTGTATTATTCCAAAGGTTCTAAAAGACCGCAATAAATATTTCGTCATAGATGGCGCCACTGTAGCCAAAATCGTAGTCAACTTTGTTTTTTTAAATGGCAGCCTATATTTTTGAATTTTTTTTATAAAACTACAGCTCAAAATAACATTTTTTTATATCAAGCATTTTTTTGATTGGACGCACAGTTTACCAGTTATTAATTTTTTTATAAATAAGACTAAAATGAGATACTCAAAAGTTTAATTTTTAGTTTCAGAAAAATTAAGTCGGGCGTCGTCTATTAATTTTTATTCTATCTTTTAGCTGAAGCTCTATATTTTTCGAAAAGTTGAAGCGTCCCTACCGACGTCGGCCTAATTTTCAAAAACCCCTTCCGAACGAATAAAAGCTTTGTACGGGGGTTAATTTATATGTTTGCACATAACTCAAAAAAGGGACGTCCTACAAAAAAAATTTAATACAAAATTGCACCACTTTATAGTTAGTAAAAGACTACACTACGTATTTCATTATAGAGGGCGCTATTATAGTCAAACTTTTTTTTTATAAAACTTTTACCAGACAATTTTTTAATTAAACGCATAGTTGCGAGATTTTTGATTGCGAACACGTCCAAAAACACAATCGTCGATTCGCATTGCGACAATGCCGTTCGCGCAAAAATAAGTTTGCGCGCTCCAAAATAAATAAAAGGAAAGTTGTAAAATCGATAACGCTTAAGCATTTCTGTATTTGCAAATTGAATTTTCATTTTCGCAAAAGTTTTATGTGGAAACAAATTTCTTTTATATTAACAAAGTAGCAATATGTTAGCAAATTATATTAGATTTGAGTGAAAAAAGAAGAGGAAGAGGACGGAAGAAATGGGCGAAAAGCATAACTTTTGATACAACAATAAAAGTTGTTTAATGGCAAATTTATGAAGCGTACATAATACGGAAAGCTTTCCGTTCTATCATTTTTCATCATTATAGATTATCTGTCGTGTACGCTGGTTAAATTTTACCTTTTAAACAATTCATAATCGTTAGAATAAATTTCAATAGTTTTTCGAAATTAGTTCGCAATTAATTATGTTTCAATAGCAAAATCGGCAAAATGCATCCCATGTCTTTTTTTCATTTTAAAGGCTTTAAGGACTTTAATTTCTGGGGCCTAAAAAAATAATTCGAGTACAATTACTCGAAAATTAAAAACAAAATAAAATAAAACCAAATGTATGTATAATAATTTCTGTTCTTGCGATTTTATTAATAATAAGCTCCTTTTGAAGTTAAAACGTTTAAGAAATTGAAATTATTCAAAAAATAATTAGTTTTTTTTTGTCCAATGGAAACATCTAAAAAATATAAAAAATCTGTGCGTGTACGCGCGTTAGAAGTTATACTTCTTTGTCGTTACTAAATTAAATATAATGTTGGGGTAGCGAACCTATAGCACGTGCCACAGGGGGCACGTATAAATATTTTTTTAGTTACGTTTTCGATTTTTCAATTGCGTCGTCATTTTACGACTAAAAATGCCAAAAAATTGTCGGTACAAGAAAAGACATGGAAGAAATCCAAAAGAAGTATAACTTCAAACGAAATGCAAATAATTTTCTTCGCAAAAATTTAATCTCGATTAAATTTTTTTAAAAGCTCGTCCCGCAAAGGCAAGCTTATTAATTTTAGAAAATAAAAAAAAAATCCAAACGAAATTTTCTTTGAAAAAACTTCATGGCGGAACAATGGACCATTTTTATTCAAAATTGATCACACACGTTTGCTTTTTTCCCTTCCATAAAAGGTGTGTGTGTGTGTGTGTGCGTAACAAAAACCTTTTCGCCTAGCTTTTTCAATCGAAATCAATAAAAAACTGTTATCTGCAAGTCTTCGCCATGCACCCCGGCGATCGGTCACGGGATACCGAAAAATATCTATTCGAAGGGAAGTCGCCCTCGATTTAGTTAACAAAAGGCCGTTCGGGCCTTTTCAAATCCATTATCATGCTAATTTATTTATTGACTATTTGTTACGCGATTTCGGTTTCTTTTGCGATCACTTATTCGCGCGCGAAGGCCGCCCCCCTCCGCAAAATTGCGTCGCGGCGCTAATTTTCTCCTGCGAGCAAAGTTCTTCGCATTTTTAATGGCGAGCTCGGCCGAATCGATGCAGATTAAAATTTTGTTAATCTTCCAAAAGACATTTTACGACTTTCGAAAGTTCACCAACAAACTTCCATATTAATTATTGGGGAGGGGTGGGAGGGAAAAGGAATAACTAATTGTTATAAACAGAGAGAATCCGTATGCTTTGCAGATTATAGCGAAAAGCGTTTGATGTCGTACAATGAAGAAAGTTCTTAAACAATGTAACAGAAATGGGAATTCTGCTCCCTGTTTGTTTTAGTTAATACAATTAAATTGCATTGGCGAATTAAAAATTGCTAAAGCTTCTCTAAGTTTTAATTAAAACACTTTGGGCCGATTCTGCGAGCTTTGAAAGAAAAAACAAATCGTTTTGAGAGTTGACGAAAACTATTTCTTTGTTCGATTAATTTTTCACAGAATTTTATAGATCTGTTGTTTTTGAAGATATTTTTAAAGCGATTAAAAATTCAGAATTTTTGAATTTTTTAGCGTGAAAGAGAATTAAAAAATAATTAACAATAACCGTATTAAACAATTTTCTAAATTTGTTAAGCAAAACACAGCTAACTTTGTTTTTTTAAATGGCAACCCTGTTTTTTTAATTTTTTTTATGAAACTACGAGTTAAAATAACACTCTTTTATATTTAACAATTTTTTAATTAAGCCCTTATTTTGCGAGATATTAATTTTTTTATAAATAAGTGTAAATTCGCACAAATGCTGAAAGTTTGATTTTTAGTTTAAAAAAAATTTAATCGGGCGTCGCCTAATTTTTTTGTTCTAACTAATAGACAAAGGTCGATATTTTGCGAAAAGTTGAGGCGTCCCTACCGACGTCGGTCTAATTTCGAAAAAAACCCTTGCCGAATCGATAAAAGCTTCGTACGGGGGTTAATTTACATATTTGCTTATATCTCAAAAACTATGCGTTTTACAAAAAAAATGTAAACATAAAAATTGTATTATTCCAAAGGTTCTAAAAGACCGCAATAAATATTTCGTCATAGATGGCGCCACTGTATCCAAAATCGTAGTCAACTTTGTTTTTTTAAATGGCAGCCTATATTTTTGAATTTTTTTTATAAAACTACAGCTCAAAATAACACTTTTTTATATCAAGCATTTTTTTGATTGGACGCACAGTTTACCAGTTATTAATTTTTTTATAAATAAGACTAAAATGAGATACTCAAAAGTTTAATTTTTAGTTTCAGAAAAATTAAGTGGGGCGTCGTCTATTAATTTTTATTCTATCTTTTAGCTGAAGCTCTATATTTTTCGAAAAGTTGAAGCGTCCCGACAGACGTCGGCCTAATTTTCAAAAAACCCCCTTCCGAACGAATAAAAGCTTTGTACGGGGGTTAATTTATATGTTTGCACATAACTCAAAAATGGGACGTCCTACAAAAAAAAATTTAATACAAAAATTGCACCACTTTATAGTTAGTAAAAGACTACACTACGTATTTCATTATAGAGGGCGCTATTATAGTCAAACTTTTTTTTTATAAAACTTTTACCAGACAATTTTTTAATTAAACGCATAGTTGCGAGATTTTTGATTGCGAACACGTCCAAAAACACAATCGTCGATTCGCATTGCGACAATGCCGTTCGCGCAAAAATAAGTTTGCGCGCTCCAAAATAAATAAAAGGAAAGTTGTAAAATCGATAACGCTTAAGCATTTCTGTATTTGCAAATTGAATTTTCATTTTTCGCAAAAGTTTTATGTGGAAACAAATTTCTTTTATATTAACAAAGTAGCAATATGTTAGCAAATTATATTAGATTTGAGTGAAAAAAGAAGAGGAAGAGGACGGAAGAAATGGGCGAAAAGCATAACTTTTGATACAACAATAAAAGTTGTTTAATGGCAAATTTATGAAGCGTACATAATACGGAAAGCTTTCCGTTCTATCATATTTCATCATTATAGATTATCTGTCGTGTACGCTGGTTAAATTTTACCTTTTAAACAATTCATAATCGTTAGAATAAATTTCAATAGTTTTTCGAAATTAGTTCGAAATTAATTATGTTTCAATAGCAAAATCGGCAAAACGCATCCTATGTCTTTTTTTCATTTTAAAGGCTTTAAGGACTTTAATTTCTGGGGCCTAAAAAAATAATTCGAGTACAATTACTCGAAAATTAAAAAAAATAAATAAAATAAAACCAAATGTATGTATAATAATTTCTGTTCTTGCGATTTTATTAATAATAAGCTCCTTTTGAAGTTAAAACGTTTAAGAAATTGAAATTATTCAAAAAATAATTAGTTTTTTTTTGTCCAATGGAAACATCTAAAAAATATAAAAAATCTGTGCGTGTACGCGCGTTAGAAGTTATACTTCTTTGTCGTTACTAAATTAAATATAATGTTGGGGTAGCGAACCTGTAGCACGTGCCACAGGGGGCACGTATAAATATTTTTTTAGTTACGTTTTCGATTTTTCAATTGCGTCGTCATTTTACGACTAAAAATGCCAAAAAATTGTCGGTACAAGAAAAGACATGGAAGAAATCCAAAAGAAGTATAACTTCAAACGAAATGCAAATAATTTTCTTCGCAAAAATTTAATCTCGATTAAATTTTTTTAAAAGCTCGTCCCGCAAAGGCAAGCTTATTAATTTTAGAAAATAAAAAAAAAATCCAAACGAAATTAAGCGCGGTTTTCTTTGAAAAAACTTCATGGCGGAACAATGGACCATTTTTATTCAAAATTGATCACACACGTTTGCTTTTTTCCCTTCCATAAAAGGTGTGTGTGTGTGTGTGCGTAACAAAAACCTTTTCGCCCAGCTTTTTCAATCGAAATCAATAAAAAACTGTTATCTGCAAGTCTTCGCCATGCACCCCGGCGATCGGTCACGGGATACCGAAAAATATCTAATCGAAGGGAAGTCGCCCTCGATTTAGTTAACAAAAGGCCGTTCGGGCCTTTTCAAATCCATTATCATGCTAATTTATTTATTGACTATTTGTTACGCGATTTCGGTTTCTTTTGCGATCACTTATTCGCGCGCGAAAGCCGCCCCCCTCCGCAAAATTGCGTCGCGGCGCTAATTTTCTCCTGCGAGCAAAGTTCTTCGCATTTTTAATGGCGAGCTCGGCCGAATCGATGCAGATTAAAATTTTGTTAATCTTCCAAAAGACATTTTTACGACTTTCGAAAGTTCACCAACAAACTTCCATATTAATTATTGGGGAGGGGGGTGGGAGGGGGGACGAGCGTCGGTTCTTTAATGAAAGCGGAGAGAGATGTATCTCGGATTTTGTAATTTGGGGAAAAGAGGGCGAAATTACTTTTTTGGGGTTCGTGATTGTGTGGGAAGCGTGCGCCCCCGTCGCCGGGACTTTGCCGAAAGGGCATCACTCCCGGTTTTCGATTCGGTTTAAATTTTAAACATGTCTGCACGGAATGCTTATTGCCACTCTCCATTTTTCAGTAAGCATTTCAATTTCGCTTTGAACTTAGGAATTCTCCGTTGCAGACATGCAATTCTGTTTTATTTGTTTTGCTGTGTCCCCTCAAAAAAAAAAGGGCGACAATCGACAATTTTTTAAGCGCAAATTGAAGTAAAAGGTTCTTTGAGATTGCATCGCGTTTTACGCTTGAAACTATTATAAGAATTTAACCAATACATTACAAGAAAAATTAATCGAATAATTTTTATCGTTCCCTCGCACTCGCACTGACGAGATTATCGTATCTTCTCGCTCCCTTCCACTCATTGCTATGGTAAATACGTTTTTCGAATATAAAATCGATATTTACTAAATTAAATTAATTTTTTTGATTTGAAGGAGCGCACGGTAAATTATACTAATGTAATAAACACGAGGATGTGCGCATTCGAGCGAAAAGTGGCACATTTCCGAGCGAGGGAGGCAAATGAAGCGCGACGCGGAGCGGCGCGCTTCATTTTCCCGAGATCGGAATGTGCCACTTTGAGCTCGAATGTGCACACTCGGTTTTAAGCATGATTCACAATAATTAATTTACTTTTAAATAATTTTAAATATTTAAATAATTTTGAGTGAAAAAAGGGCCAAGCTACATTGCCTCTGTTGTACCTAGGCCATAGATCCACCAATTTTGAAATAAATTTGACAAAAAATAAGTTAAATAATTTTAATCGTTCCATCTCGCTTGTACTTACGAGATTGTCGTATCTTTTCGCTCGCTTCCACTCATTGCTATGGTAAAAATGCGTTTTTCGCACATATAATCGATATTTTATTAAATTTTTTGATTTGAAGGAAGGTTTAGTACATAAAATTCGATAAATACGAAGATGTGCGCGTTCGAGCGAAAAGTGGCACATTTCCGAGCGAGGGAGGCAAATGAAGCGCGACGCGGAGCGGCGCGCTTCATTTTCCCGAGATCGGAATGTGCCACTTTGAGCTCGAATGTGCACACTCGGTTTTAAGCATGATTCACAATAATTAATTTACTTTTTAGATAATTTTAAATAATTTTGAGTGAAAAAAGGGCCAAGCTACATTGCCTCTGTTGTACCTAGGCCATAGATCCACCGATTTTTAAATAAATTTGACAAACAATAAATTAAATAATTTTAATCGTTCCATCTCGCTTGTACTTACGCGATTGTCGTATCTTTTCGCTCGCTTCCACTCATTGCTATGGTAAAAATGCGTTTTTCGCACATATAATCGATATTTTATTAAATTTTTTGATTTGAAGGAAGGTTAAGTACACAAAATTCGACAAATACGAAGATGTGCGCATTCGAGCGAAAAGTGGCACATTTCCGAGCGAGGGAGGCAAATGAAGCGCGACGCGGAGCGGCGCGCTTCATTTTCCCGAGAGCCGAAATGTGCCACTTTGAGCTCGAATGCGCACACTCGGTTTTAAGCTCGAGTACCAAACGTCCCGTTTGAACAAAAAAAAAATTGTTCACGTTAGTTATACCCCACCTAGTACACGGAAGGTTAAAGAAAAGAAAAGAGGGTGCGTGGGATCGGCGCGCGCCGGAAGTGAAACTTCTTTCTCATTGCTCTTAGTCAATAATTTTGATAAACGTATAAATTTTATGTTTAGATTTGTGAATTCAACCGTTACTTTTGCTAAGTGTGCTAGGCTACGTACCTGCTTGGCTTACCCCCCTCTACCGCGTACCCAACTATTCCCCTCGCGCCCTCGGAATTTTTGTAACGCCCGAAAATCGTAGCCCTCGCAGCAAAGAAGCTTCACTTCAATGATTTAACCAATTTTTTCTTAATTATTGTGGTTTTAATGATTTTTTTTGTTGCAGAGAGTGGTTGGAGGGGATTTCGCCGCTTTAAGGTAGGATTTTAACTTTTTTTTGTGCATCTTCGATTTTTATTTTTGTTTGTACCGGATTTAAAAACAATTTGTACTATAATTCTGCGATTTTTACCTTCGAACAGTAATTGTTCGCGGTGTTTTCTTTTTTACTTATTTTTTTTTACGAATTTTTTTTTAATTGCCCCTTTTGTTGTCCCCCCCCCTTTCTATAGGCATTATTTTACAAAAGTGGTAACAAAAATGGTCGGTACCGCGCCTGCTTTAAGTAATTTAAGCGTAGCGCCTACGCACTGTACAGGTCTTCCTCGCTTTACACTGTAAAAAAGCGGGATTAAATTTTTAATCCATCGGCATTAAAAAAAACCGCGCGTACGAAGTACACAGGGAGTTTTTTTCGGCGGAGTTATTTCGGTGCGAATTTCGATTTTAATCTAGAAAGAGAAAAAACGTAAGGTAACGGACCCAAATAAGGCCCACCTTAAGTTTATCAAGGCATAATTAATAGGTTTTTGAAAAAATGTTTATTTATATTAAACTTCAAAATAAAAGTAACAATCTTTCTCTTGTAACATATCAATGATTCGAAATCAGGAGGCGGGAAATTTGAAAACCGGGCTTTATTGGGCGCCGGGCCTTATTTGGATCGGTTACCTTATAAAGATTCATCGACGATTTTTCCAAGGGCGCTTTTTTTCGGTAAACGAACAGTGAGCGCGCACGAAAGATAAAAAAGAAGGCGAATTGCGGATGGCGTGGGCGAAATGCGAAATTTGTGTGTGTGGGCAAAGTTGTCGAGAATAAAGCACGTACACAGTGCACATTTTTACGGCATTTTCCCGTCCGGTACACCTGAAATATGGCTCCAGAACTTCGAAATTAACCATTAGTTCCCTGCTATAGTGAAGCTACTCTCTCGGAATGCAATTAAGAGAAGGTCCCGAGTTTATTCTTCGCCGTTTATGGCCCTTCTCCTTTTTGTTTTCGTTCGCGCGCGCGTTCGATGCCCCGTTTTCTTTAAATTCCGGCGGGCAATCAAAGGAACGCTTTCGGACGTCGCGCGTCTTTGACGCTTTTCCTTTGCGAGCGCCGAGCTAATTTTTTTTTGGGGCGAAATAATTGGCGGTTTTTGATGTGCCCGATTTTAATTAAAGCGCAAAGCCGCGAGGCGTTTTGAGGCGAGGAGCTTTGGATGGGTGTTTCGATTTTTTTTTTAAATTGGTGTGTTTATGGGGGGGAGGAGTGCACTAGCGTGGGGTGCTTAAAGAGGTATATTTTTGTTGTAATGTATTTTTTTTTTATTTAAAAATGTGTGGAGTCAAAATTAAAATTTTGGAAATTTTCAGGAATGTAAATCATTTTTGCGAGAAATGTAGTTTTTGGTCGAAATACGGTCCTGTAACATTAAATTTGCTATAAAAACAATAATTAAACAATTATTGTTAAAAACGTTTTCTTATGGCTAACACAGATGGAAATCATTTTTTTCAAATTGAATTTTAATGTTTTAATCTGTAAAATTTGACTTTTTCAAAATCTGCCAAAATGGTCATTTTGATGCTATATAATTATTTATTATTATTTACTATATGCGCAGAAAATAACTAAAAAATTCCCGAACCGGTTAAGTTTTTTGCTACGAAATATATAATTTTCAAAATTTGCCAAAACGGCCGTATTTGTACCTTATAATTGTTTATTGGCTATGTCTAAATACCAGAAAAATAATTTAAAAAATCCCGGATAGCTATTCGAGCAGGAAATAATTTATTTCATATCGGATTTGTTAAGTTTTTTGCTGCGAAATATGTAATTTTCAAAATTTGCCAAAACGGCCGTATTTGTACCTTATAATTGTTTATTGGCTATGTCTAAATACCAGAAAAATAATTAAAAAAATCCCGGATAGCTATCCGAGCAGGAAATAATTTATTTCATATCGGATTTGTTAAGTTTTTTGCTGCGAAATATGTAATTTTCAAAATTTGCCAAAACGGCCGTATTTGTACCTTATAATTGTTTATTGGCTATGTCTAAATACCAGAAAAATAATTTAAAAAATCCCGGATAGCTATCCGAGCAGGAAATAATTTATTTCATATCGGATTTGTTAAGTTTTTTGCTGCGAAATATGTAATTTTCAAAATTTGCCAAAACGGCCGTATTTGTACCTTATAATTGTTTATTGGCTATGTCTAAATACCAGAAAAATAATTAAAAAAATCCCGGATAGCTATCCGAGCAGGAAATAATTTATTTCATATCGGATTTGTTAAGTTTTTTGCTGCGAAATATGTAATTTTCAAAATTTGCCAAAACGGCCGTATTTGTACCTTATAATTGTTTATTGGCTATGTCTAAATACCAGAAAAATAATTAAAAATCCCGGATAGCTATCCGAGCAGGAAATAATTTATTTCATATCGGATTTGTTAAGTTTTTTGCTGCGAAATATGTAATTTTCAAAATTTGCCAAAACGGCCGTATTTGTACCTTATAATTGTTTATTGGCTATGTCTAAATACCAGAAAAATAATTAAAAAAATCCCGGATAGCTATCCGAGCAGGAAATAATTTATTTCATATCGGTTTTGTTAAGTTTTTTGCTGCGAAATATATAATTTTCAAAATTTGCCAAAACGGCCGTATTTGTACCTTATAATTGTTTATTGGCTATGTCTAAATACCAGAAAAATAATTAAAAAAATCCCGAATAGCTATCCGAGCAGGAAATAATTTATTTCATATCGGATTTGTTAATTTTTTTGCTGCGAAATATGTAATTTTCAAAATTTGCCAAAACGGCCGTATTTGTACCTTATAATTGTTTATTGGCTATGTCTAAATACCCCCCGTGTTTTTTTAATCGGTGTGTTTATGGGGGAGAGGGAAGTGCACTCGCGTGGGGGGCTCAAAAATGCTCGTTTTTGTTTTAATGTATTTTTTTATTTAAAAATGTGTTGAGCCAAAATTAAAATTTCGGAAATTTTTTGGAATGGAAATCATTTTAGTTTTTGGCCGAAATACGGTCCTGTAACATTAAATTTGCAATAAAAACAATAATTAAACAATAAAATGAAACGATTATTGTTAAATGAATTTTTTTTTAAATGCCATATAAATATTACAAATGGCGACGACTTGACATTCTATTATCATCAAATTGACACGTTACATCAATAAAAAGTCCACAAATGGGCTGGAAAATTCTTACAAAATTATGTCCTTCTCTTTGCCAAATTAAAGTGAGATAACAATACTTTTTACTTTGATAGTACATATACCTACTGTTATATCATAGACACGTAGTTATTTTTTTGCTGAAAAATCCACAAAAAAAAATAATATAATTATTTTATGTAAAAAAAAAAATGAATTAATTCACACGGTTTGCGCAGGTACCTACCGGCCGCGTATATCGGGGGGCACCTGTACCAGCGGGCAGATATGCCGAGCTATGATCGTCGAACGCGTTTCGATTTTTCGCTTTTCAAACATTCATCGCACAAATTCGAAATCGGCGTATTTATAGAGTTTCCTTATTTACTTTTAATTAGGACGCGTCCTTGTCGTTTTCTCGTTTCACAATTAGTTTTCTGAATTTTACATAAACTTCGAACTGACCCAATTTTCGTGGGGAATTTATTAAAGTTGCACTCGGCTTCTCGGGGGGGACATTAAATCGCTTCTTGCATGTTCGGACGTAATTTTATTAAACAATCGCCTTCGAATTGGATAAGTTTTTAAGTTAATTAAATTTCCGGTCGCCCGCGCGCGCCGCGGCCGCGGCTAGCGTTCGTTTTTTTCTGAGAAAAAGAAGGTATCGATCCGTTCGTAAATAAATAACTCGAAATTTTATTATTTATAAATTCGGTCAATGAAAATAGCCGGAGTGGAGCAAAGTAAACCCTCGTTATTTATTTTAATAACAATATCCAAGGTTTACAATAAATATTTTTCGGCGAGGCCGAAAATAATTCCGTTTTCGATTTTTCTAAAAAAAGACATTGGTGATTAAATATCGAGCGGATTATTTACATTCGCCAAGTGCACGTGCACTTAATTAAAGATGGCGCGGCCGTCGTCGTGGAAACGCAAAATCAATAAAAATAGATTAAATCGAATTGAGGTTATTCAAAAATCGTATCTGGAAAGTTTTGGCCCATTTTGGTACATCGTTTTTGAGTACTTTTTGAAGTTATACTTCTTTTGACGCCTTGAGATGTGTTTATTGAATTTTGTAAACGAAACCTTTCTTCAAATCAATAAATTTAATAAAATAACGATTATATGTTCGAAAAACGCATTTTTACCATAGCAATGAGTGGAAGCGAGCGAAAAGATACGACAGTTTCGTAAGTACGAGCGAGATGGAACGATTAAAATTATTTAACTTATTTTTTGTGTAATTTATTGGCCAAAATTATTGTGAATCGTGCTTAAAACGGAGTGTGCGCATTCGAGCTCAAAGTGGCACATTCCGATCTCGGGAAAATGAAGCGCGCCGCTCCGCGTCGCGCTTCATTTGCCTCCCTCGCTCGGAAATGTGCCACTTTTCGCTCGAACGCGCACATCTTCGTATTTATCGAATTTTGTGTACTAAACTTTCCTTCAAATCAAAAAATTTAATTTAAATATCGATTATATGTTCGAAAAACGTATTTTTTACCATAGCAATGAGTGGAAGCGAGCGAAAAGATACAACAAACTCATAAGTACGAGTGAGAGGGAACGATAATAATTATTTACTAATTTTTCAGCCAAAAATTATTGCAAATCGTGCTTAAAACGGAGTGTGCACATTCGAGCTCAAAGTGGCACATTCCGATCTCGGGAAAATGAAGCGCGCCGCTCCGCGTCGCGCTTCATTTGCCTCCCTCGCTCGGAAATGTGCCACTTTTCGCTCGAACGCGCACATCTTCGTATTTATCGAATTTTGTGTACTAAACTTTCCTTCAAATCAAAAAATTTAATTTAAATATCGATTATATGTTCGAAAACGTATTTTTTACCATAGCAATGAGTGGAAGCGAGCGAAAAGATACAACAAACTCATAAGTACGAGTGAGAGGGAACGATAATAATTATTTACTAATTTTTCAGCCAAAAATTATTGCAAATCGTGCTTAAAACGGAGTGTGCGCATTCGAGCTCAAAGTGGCACATTCCGATCTCGGGAAAATGAAGCGCGCCGCTCCGCGTCGCGCTTCATTTGCCTCCCTCGCTCGGAAATGTGCCACTTTTCGCTCGAACGCGCACATCTTCGCATTTATCGATTTTATTTATATTAATTTTTACACGTTTCTGTATTTAATTTAGTACACCAAAGAAGTATAACTTCTAACCCGCGTACATAAGCACACGCAGCTATTTTTTTTATTTCTAGTTTTACCCCAATAAAAAAAAACAATTAACGAATTTGAAAAAATGCGGAACCGAAAGCTCGACGCGCCCTTTTTTTAAAAAATCGACGAGAAAAACGCCCCTAATTAATCACGCGGTTCGAAATATAAGCGTTTCGTAATTAAAAAAAAATTAGGAAAATCGGCGCCAGAACATCGGCCTAAGCGCCGTCATAACAAGGTTAAAGACTTCTCGCACGTAATTTTTTTAATAACCGCTTAAATAACTGGCGAAATTTTGGCCCGGCGCCAACGCAACGAATCGCGGTGTCGAAAAAGTTCTCCAGAAGTCTTCAAAGTGCTCCGACCTCTCGGGTATTATTAAAACGGACACTTGACTCGGGTTCGCCGTCAAAAAAACTGACGTTTTTGCATTTCGCGCGATCCGATTTTTGTCGGTGGCGTTTTTTCGGTTTTTGGCTTTTCGAATGACACCCTTCTTTTTTACTGTTTCGTATTTTCGGTCGTCGTGGTAATCGAATTAATAAAAAACAAGATGGCGGTCGATCGGGAGCGAAAAAAGAATTGTTTTTTATTTGCGACATTTAAACATTTCGGATGCGAAATGGCGAAAGGGAAAACGCGCGTTCGACTTTTGTAGAAAAATAAATACTTGGCGGAAATCACAAACGTTTACTCTTGCTTCGCTTTGCATACAAAGAGGCCTCTTAGTTTTCGTGTTTGGGCTTTTTCGATTTTATTTTAAAAAACACAAATAGGGCGTTTTGTTTTAAAGGAATTATGCGGGGCTCTTAAAATTAGGATTATTGCGAGAGACCCAATGGCCGATCACTATTTTGTTGTGCTGAACGAAACGAAACAATTGTTTTTTTTTTAATTATTAAGAGGTATAGGATATAAAATTAATAAAATTTCAAATAAGCAATTAACAGAAATTAATATTTTTTAAAATTTACATGGGTAAACCAATACCCGATCAAGCGAATTAGTAGTCGATCACTATACATACTGATCGACTACTAATTCTCTTTGTGGTGATCGGGTACTGGGTGCACTCCACTACCCGATCACTACAAAGTATTTTTATAAACCGTCAAAGAATTTATTTAAAATGAGTAGTAGGGGAGACCGGGTACAGTTGTCTCACGGGTAAGTTGTCAGAAAAGCCATAACAGCAAACCTAATGAATTAATAAATTTGTTTATCCGTGTCAAAGAAGCCCGAGCACAATACCTCCTGCGTACTTCACTTCAGTTCGCTCTGAAATACCGTAAAAGAAATATATGCGTTGAGTCTCGTAAGTATATTTAAATTTTGCATAGTAATATACTTTTTCGTGTATTTATGATGTTTAAGATATGCTTCATGATATCTTCATATGGTTTCTTAAATGACCATTGATTTCAATTTATTTTGGGAGTTAATTGTCCAAAACTGTTTGGGGCAAAGTTGTCTCAAGTTAACGGGGGGCTAGTTGTCACATGTGCAAAGTAACACCATAAATGTGTGCGGCCTTTTTTATTGGTTTCTAGGGTTTTACTACATAAACGATTGGCTGTTATTATATTTCTGTCATTTTTGTTACCCATAACCTAAGTTCGTTAGATAGAAGTTACTATTCGCTCACAGCAAATATTTATTATTTTTTTTAATTATGAATAAGATATTTTTCGTTCTTTTCTTAGGTAAAATTTCTTACAAACAACGTTTTACCTTTAATAAAAATGGGCATTTGTTTTGTCGTTTTGTATTTTACCTTTTATTTAGTATGTGACTACTTACTCCAGACACGGGGTTAAAAGTCACGCTTGTCTTTTTTCATAAAAATTATAATATGTTCTCATTAGATATAGGTAGAGAAAAAGTCTTTATTTTTTCTTAAACTAGAATAAATGCACTATCTATTGATATATAAATGTCATTGATAAATTAAGACCATGGGCTTTATAAATGCACAAGAACAAAAATTGTGACTTCTAACCCCGGTCTCCCCATATTTATTAAATTCACAAATGAATGTTTTAATAGTATAAACATTCTTGTGACGGTCATTCACTGGTAGGTGGTCACAGACTGGACGGTTTACCCTAATATAATAAATTTAACTCCAGGCACAGACCATTAATATTATGGTAATTTTATTTATGTAGCACTTTTAACATAATTATTTTATAAATACGAAAAAAAGTGATCGGGTATTGGGTCCCTTTGCGCGCATAGGTAAATATTGTTATTCGATAAGCCTCGAGGCTTCATTCGCCGAAATCGACGGTCTATGCCTTTTAAATTATTTATAATTCGGCCGTCTCGAGTTTACGGCTTGTTGCTTCGGCCTTCGTAAATATTTTCTTAAATATTATTCGAGCTTACCTGTGGCTTTCGGGTCGCACGTGGAATAAAGTCGAGGCGGTTTTCAGCATATTGATTTTACAATTATTATTGTATTACGATTCACTGACCTATTTTCGACGAAATAGATTGTCCCCGGTACGTGTTTTTTGCCGTTTACTTTTTCAGCTATCCGATACGTCGAATCGATGTCGGAAATTCGGGAGTGTGTGCGAGAGCTCTCCCGTTTTTGGGGAAGGCGGCATCCGTTCGGGAAGTGAATAGTTAAAATACAACTTAATCCTATTAAAACCTCGTGTAAGCTGCGTTTTCGTCTTATTCGTGCTTTGTTCTTCTTAATCCTTCCATTAGAAATGTAAATAAAAGGGAATTCGAGCAAGAAAATCAACATTTTTTTGCGGCTCGAAGTCGTTAAGACGTCTGCCTTTTCTTTTGGCCAAAGAATATTTTAATTAAGCGTCTAACATTAATTGTGTTTTACGTTTTTTTTTAAAAAAAAGGGCGAGCTCGTTAGAAATGGATATTTTTTTTAGATAGGGCGATTTAACGTTTTTTTTCTTGGGTTAAAATAAATGCCTTTGTGAAGTTTCCAACAGTGAATTATCTGATTTTCGAAATTTTCCAAAAGGGCAGTATTGATACTGTATATTTGTTTAATATTAATTGCTAAATACCACATAAAATAATTAAAACAGTTTCTTATAGCTATCGCAGATGGAAATCATTTTTTTCATATTGAATTTGCTAAGTTTTAATATGTAAAATTAGATTTTTTCAAAATTTGCAAAAACGGCTATTTTGATGGTATATAATTATTTATTACCATTTACTATATGCCCAAAAAATAACTAAAAAATTCCCGGACTGCTATCACAGGAGGAAATTTTTTTTTCGTATTGATTTTGCTGAATTTCAAGCTGTAAAATATGGAATTTTCGAAATTTGCCAAAACGGCCATTTTGATGCTATATAATTATTTATTATTATTTACTATATACCCAGAAAATAACTAAAAAATTCCCGGATAGCTATCACAGGAGAAAATAATTTTTTTTATATTGAATTTGCTAAGTTTTAATCTGTAAACTTTGACTTTTTCAAAATTTGCCAAAACGGCCAGTTTGATACTATATAATTATTTATTATCATTTACTATATACGCAAAAAATAATTAAAAAATTCCAGGATAGCTATCGCAGGAGGAAATAATTTTTTTCGTATTGAATATGCTAAATTTTAATGTGTAATATTTGACTTTTACAAATTTGCCAAAATGGCCAGTTTGATGCTATATAATTATTTCATATCATTTAATATATACCCAAAAAATAACTAAAAAAATCCGGGATAGCTGTCGCAGGAGGAAATAATTTTTTTCGTTTTGAATTTGCTGAATTACAAGCTGTAAAATTAGACTTTTTCAAAATTGGGCAAAACGGCCATTTTGATGCTATATAATTATTTATTATCATTTACTATATGCCCAAAAAATAACTAAAAACTTCTCGGACCTCTATCACAGGCGGAAATATATTTCTCGTATTGAATTTGCTAATTTTTAATCTGTAAAATTTGACTTTTTCAAAATATTCTAAAACGGCCATTTTGATGCTATATAATTATTTATTATCATTTACTATACACCCAAAAAATAACTAAAAAATTCTCGGATAGCTATCACAAGAGAAAATATTTTTTTTCATATTGAATTTGCTAAGTTTTAATCTGTAAAATTTTACTTTTTCAAAATTTGCCAAAACGGCCATTTTGATACTATATAATTATTTATTATCGACTATTATATACCCAAAAAATAACTAAAAAATTCCCGGATAGCTATCGCAGGAGGAAATAATTTTTTTCGTATTGAATTTGCTAAATTTTAATGTGTAATATTTGACTTTTACAAATTTGCCAAAATGGCCAGTTTGATGCTATATAATTATTTCATATCATTTAATATATACCCAAAAAATAACTAAAAAATTCCGGGATAGCTGTCGCAGGAGGAAATAATTTTTTTCGTATTGAATTTGCTGAATTACAAGCTGTAAAATTAGACTTTTTCAAAATTTGGCAAAACGGCCTTTTTGATGCTATATAATTATTTATTATCATTTACTATATGCCCAAAAAATTACTAAAAACTTCGCGGACCTCTATCACAGGGGGAAATATATTTCTCGTATTGAATTTGCTAATTTTTAATCTGTAAAATTTGACTTTTTCAAAATTTTCCAAAACGGCCATTTTGATGCTATATAATTATTTATTATCATTTACTATACACCCAAAAAATAACTAAAAAATTCTCGGATAGCTATCACAAGAGAAAATATTTTTTTTCATATTGAATTTGCTAAGTTTTAATGTGTAATATTTGACTTTTTCAAAATTTGCCAAAACGGCCATTTTGATACTATATAATTATTTATTATCGACTATTATATACCCAAAAAATAACTAAAAAATTCCCGGATAGTTATCGCAGGAGGAAATAATTTTTTTCGTATTGAATTTGCTAAATTTTAATGTGTAATATTTCACTTTTACAAATTTGCCAAAATGGCCAGTTTGATGCTATATAATTATTTCATATCATTTAATATATACCCAAAAAATAACTAAAAAATTCCGGGATAGCTGTCGCAGGAGGAAATAATTTTTTTCGTATTGAATTTGCTGAATTACAAGCTGTAAAATTAGACTTTTTCAAAATTGGGCAAAACGGCCATTTTGATGCTATATAATTATTTATTATCATTTACTATATGCCCAAAAAATAACTAAAAACTTCTCGGACCTCTATCACAGGGGGAAATATATTTCTCGTATTGAATTTGCTAATTTTTAATCTGTAAAATTTGACTTTTTCAAAATTTTCTAAAACGGTCATTTTGATGCTATATAATTATTTATTATCATTTACTATACACCCAAAAAATAACTAAAAAATTCTCGGATAGCTATCACAAGAGAAAATATTTTTTTTCATATTGAATTTACTAAGTTTTAATCTCTAAAATTTGACTTTGTCAAAATTTGCCAAAACGGCCATTTTGATGCTATATAATTATTTATCATACATTGCAACAAACCAAAAAGTTAATAACAACCATTCAGCCTGCAATAAAAATCTTTCAAAATTAATTTTACAAGCTTTACAAAGGCACCGAAATCGAAACGCTCAGTGTGCAACGCTTTTCGAATTATTATCACATGACCCCTTATAATTTAATTTAAATCACTCTAATTCGGTATTAAAAATACATTTTTTTTATGTTTTATTCGAAAAAGAAAAAATATCAGGCATTCCGGCGCGCCCACTTGACTAACCGACCTCACATAATATGTTTTATATTACAATCAGTTCGCGGTAGAATAAAAAGCGGCAATATTCATGGGGCATGTGTGTGTGTGCGCGCGAGAAAGAAAAGAAAGTTTGAAGAAAGCTCGTCAAAAAAGCCTTTCCTTTTATCATATCCCCATTTTCATACAACTCAAATAAGTGGAACAAATCCATTGGGAGCTATTCTTTTATCTACTTCACTTTATATCGTGGCTTCGCCAAATAAATTCTTCTAAAATTCCTTCTTTTTTTCCTCTCGTTGATTAATCGAGGAATTAAATTAAATTAAATTAAATAAGTTGCGCGAAACGCCAACAAAAATTTGATTTAAATATTTCGTTCGTTTTGAATCCAAAAACGACGGACGCGCGTCAGAAGTTATACTTCTTATATTAAATATAACCACGTGTAAAAAAATATGAATAAATTTGATAAAGACGAGGATGTGCGCGTTCGAGCGAAAAGAGGCACATTTCCGATCGAGGGAGGCAAATGAAGCGCGACGCGGAGCGGCGCGCTTCATTTTTTCGAGATCGAAATGTGCCACTTTGAGCTCGAATGCGCACACTCCGTTTTAAGCACGATTTGCAATAATTTTGGCGCTGAAAAATTAGTAAATAATTATTATCGTTCCCTCTCACTCGTACTTATGAGTTTGTTGTATCTTTTCGCTCCTCCCACTCATTGCTATGGTAAAAATACGTTTTTGAACATATAATCGATATTTAAATTAATTTTTTTGATTTGAAGGAAAGTTTAGTACACAAAATTCGATAAATACGAAGATGTGCGCATTCGAGCGAAAAGTGGCACATTTCCGAGCGAGGGAGGCAAATGAAGCGCGACGCGGAGCGGCGCGCTTCATTTTCCCGAGATCGGAATGTGCCACTTTGAGCTCGAATGCGCACGCTCCGTTTTAAGCACGATTTGCAATAATTTTGGCGCTGAAAAATTAGTAAATAATTATTATCGTTCCCTCTCACTCGTACTTATGAGTTTGTTGTATCTTTTCGCTCCCTCCCACTCATTGCTATGGTAAAAAATACGTTTTTCGAACATATAATCGATATTTAAATTAATTTTTTTGATTTGAAGGAAAGTTTAGTACACAAAATTCGATAAATACGAAGATGTGCGCATTCGAGCGAAAAGTGGCACATTTCCGAGCGAGGGAGGCAAATGAAGCGCGACGCGGAGCGGCGCGCTTATTTTCCGAGATCGGAATGTGCCACTTTGAGCTCGAATGCGCACACCCGTTTTAAGCACGATTTGCAATAATTTTGGCGCTGAAAAATTAGTAAATAATTATTTTTGTTCCCTCTCACTCGTACTTATGAGTTTGTTGTATCTTTTCGCTCCCTCCCACTCATTGCTATGGTAAAAAACACGTTTTTCGAACATATAATCGATATTTAAATTAATTTTTTTGATTTGAAGGAAAGTTTAGTACACAAAATTCGATAAATACGAAGATGTGCGCATTCGAGCGAAAAGTGGCACATTTCCGAGCGAGGGAGGCAAATGAAGCGCGACGCGGAGCGGCGCGCTTCATTTTCCCGAGATCGGAATGTGCCACTTTGAGCTCGAATGTGCACACTCGATTCAAAGCGTAATTCACAATGATTTTGGTCACGAAAAATTAGTAAATAATTTTTATCATTCCCTCTCACTCGTACTTATGAGGTTGTCGTATCTTTTCGCTCCCTCCCACTCATTGCTATGGTAAAAACGCGTTTTTCGAACATATAATCGATATTTTATTAATTTTTTTGATTTTAAGGAAGGTTAAAGCACGATTCACAATAATTAATTTGCTTTATTGGGCGGCCAACTTCGTACCGTCGAATTTTCGTTAGCTGCGCGCGCGCGCAACTTCTACTCTCGTCGCGCCGAAAGAAGTACAACTTCAAAAACGTTTTTGTGCCACAAAGCTTTAAATTTGACGTAAAAATAGTGTGCACAGATGTCGATGATGGCACAAAACGTATTGATTCAAAACGTGACCCATGCGAGCACCCAATAAATAGAAAAAATCACAGAAGAAAGAGCGGAGGACGCCTGCCACATGAAATTGACACATGAACTGATAACGCAAAACGAAAAACAAGGGCAGTTAATTTTTTTTTCGTCCGCTTTCCCCCCCACGTTTTCCATTATACAGCTACTCGCCGAAATATTTCCAAATGGGTTTTTGGAACACAACGAAACCATTTTATTTTGCAAAACAGTTAAAAAAACAAAAACTAAGGGAAATTTGTAATTTTTGAAATCTTGAAAGTTATAAACAAAGGAAATCATTTTTAAATTTAAATTTTTGTGTGTGGGGGGCAGAGTTTAAGGTGGTTGATTGTAATCAATTTTTTGTATAAAAAAAATTGAGGCTTTATTTTAACCTTAAAAACCGAAATTACTTCCTTGCCCCAACCCAACACATTCCCGAATGTGCACAAACGACCCTTAGACTGTGATTTTTTTACTTTGTTAGAATGAAACCCTTGGGGTTGCGATTTTCCGTCTGCGTTTAGCCGAAATTGACTCGCAATTAGAAATTCGGCGAACTTTACGTCTGATTAATGAAGGTCTTAATTTTCGTTGAAAAACCGAAGCATGCGATAATTAACTTCGTCATAAAATCCATAAATACCGTGCTTTATTTAGAAAGCTCGCAGGCCTAAGGACCTTTCGTTAAAACGGCCTTTTTGTCCGAGGGTCAGCGTGAAAGTGTCACAAGCAGCAGGGCTTTAGAAAAATATCCGACTGACTAATCGTTTTCTTTCATTTCTTTCATTGCCACGCACACACGCCGAAAGAAATAAATTAAAGAGGCTACAATTATTTTGTAACGAACGTAAATTTCGAAATTTGCCAAAACGGCCGTATTTGTGCGTCCGAATTGTTTATTGTCTGTCAAAAAAATAATTAAAAAAATCCTGGATAGCTATCGGAGCAAGAAATAATTTTTTTCATATGGGATTTGTTAAGTTTTTTCTTGCGATAAATGTAATTTTCTAAATTTGCCAAAACGGCTTTATTTGTGCCTCATAATTGTTTATTGGCTATGTCTAAATACCAGAAAAATAATGAAAAAAATCCCGGATAGCTATCAGAGCAGGAATTAATTTTTTTCATGTTGGATTTGCTAAGTTTTTATTTGTAAAATATGTAAATTTTAAATTTGCCAAAACGGCCGTATTTGTGCGTCTTAATTGTTTATTGTGTACATCTGAACACCAGAAAAATAATTAAAAAAATCCCGGTTAGCTATCCGAACAGGAAATAATTTATTTCATATTGGATTTGTTAAGCTTTTGCTGTGAAATATGTAATTTTCAAAATTTGTCAAAATGGCCTTATGTGTGCTTCATAATTTTTTTTTCGCTATGCTTAAATACCAGAAAAATAATTAAATAAATCTCAGATAGCTATCAGAGCAGAAATTAATTTCTTTCATACTGGATTTATTAAGTTTTATACTCCCAAATATGTAAATTTCAAAATTTGCCTAATACGGCCGTATTTGTGCGTCTTAATTGTTTATTGTGTACATCTGAACACCAGAAAAATAATTAAAAAAATCCCGGTTAGCTATCCGAACAGGAAATAATTTATTTCATATTGGATTTGTTAAGCTTTTGCTGTGAAATATGTAATTTTCAAAATTTGCCAAAACGGCCTTATGTGTGCTTCATAATTTTTTTTGGCTATGCTTAAATACCAGAAAAATAATTAAATAAATCTCAGATAGCTATTAGAGCAGAAATTAATTTCTTTCATACTGGATTTATTAAGTTTTATACTCCCAAATATGTAAATTTCAAAATTTGCCAATACGGCCGTATTTGTGCGTTTTAATTGTTTATTGTGTATATCTGAACACCAGAAAAATAATTAAGAAATCTCGGATAGCCATCAAAGCAGGAGTTAATTTTTTTCAAAATGTTTTAAAATATCTAAATTTTAAAATTTGCCAAAACGGCCTTATTGGAGCCTCATATTTGTTTATTGGGTATGTCTAAATACCAGAAAAATAATTAAAAAAATCCTGGATAGCTACCAGAGCAGGAATTAATTTTTTTCATGTTGGATTTGCTAAGTTTTTATTTGTAAAATATGTAAATTTCCAAATTTGCCAAAACGGCTGTATTTGTGCGTTTTAATTGTTTATTGTCTATGTCTGAAGACCAAAAATTATTAAAAAAATCCCGGATGGCTATCCGAGCTTGAAATAATTTATTTCATATTGGATTTGTTAAGTTTTTTGCTGGGAAATATGTAATTTTCAAAATTTGCCAAAACGGCCTTATTTGTGTCTTATAAAATTTTATTGGCTATGTCTAAATGCTAAAAAATAATTTAAAAAATCTCGAATAGCTATCACAGCAGGAATAAATTTTTTTCATACTGGTTTTATTAAGTTTTGTACACCGAAATATGTAAATTTTAAAATTTGCCATAACGGCGGTATTTGTGCGTCCTAATTGTTTATTATGTATATCTGAACACCAGAAAAATAATTAAAAAATCTCGGATAGCTATCAAAGCAGGAATTAATTTTTTTCAAAATATCTAAATTTTAAAATTTGCTAAAATGGTCTTATTGTTGCCTCATAATTGTTCATTGGCTATGTCTAAATACCAGAAAAATAATTAAAAAAATCCCGGCTAGCTATCAAAGTATGTGTTGGCACGTGCACTGTAAAAATGAATATCATTGATAAGGCTATTCATATTTTATGTAAACAAATTGTCGGTACTCAATAGCGAACACCAATTACGGCTAAGAGTAGTGTAAATATTTATGCAAAACGCATTAATTTTCGGAATATAAAAGCCGAGATAAGACGCGTATAAATAATTTCTGCGTTTGTTGGCTCTGCAATTTTTGCGCCATTAAAAACGTCTCGATTCGGTCGAATCGCTGATAAAGGTCGACGATAATAATTAATGTAAAAGTGTGCGTAACCTTGATATAGTTGAAGGCTCGTTAAATATAAATCGAGTAATGTATATAAACAGTAAATTAATCCTCGAGTAGCTCCTCTCCAACATTAGCATTGAAATATGAAACTATAATAAGGGCTTTATTTAATTATGCCATATTTCAAGATAAGGCGGCGGCAGCTCGAAAGTTCGGCAGGGAACTGCTGAATTTTCGAGACTTTATGTTAAAATCTACGTTTAATTTTTTTTTTTAAATTAATTTGTTTGAATGTCGTAGCATGAAAAAAAAAAGATAAACAAATAAAAAGGGACTAATGAAATAGCTTATTTGGAAAAATGTTGTTTAAAATCGATTTATTTAATATATTTAATAAAAATTTTTGATTTGTTTTAGCAGTAAAAATTTATCAATAATTTTAAAAATTAAAAAATAAATAAATTTTACATTAAAAATAATCCAACAGTCACCCCCAAGAAAGGAAATAAATAGAAGGGGTGTACTCTAACAAAATTCGGGCGGTTAATTCTGATTAAATATACTTTGTCTTGCTTGTTTATTAAAATAGGGGAGATCGGAGTTAGAAGTCACAATTTTATTAAAGGTAAAATGTTGTTTGTAAGAAATTTTACCTAAGAAAGAAACGAAAAATATCTTATTCGTAATTAAAAAAAAATATAAAATATTTGCTGTGAGCGAATAGTAACTTCTATCTAACAAACTTAGGTTATCGTAACAAAAATTACACAAATATAATTACAGCCAATCGTTTATGTAGTAAAACCCCTAGAAATCAATAAAAAAAGGCCGCACACATTTATGGTGTTACCTTGCACATGTGACAACTAGCCCCCCGTTAACTTAAGACAACTTTGCCCAAAACAGTTTTGGACAATTAACTCCCAAAATAAATTTAAATCAATGGTCATTTAAGAAACCATATGAATGATATCATGAAGCATATCTTAAACATCATAAATACACGAAAAAGTATATCACTAAGCAAAATTGAAATATACTTAGGAGACTCAACGCATATATTTCTTTTACGGTATTTCAGAGCGAACTGAAGTGAAGTACGCGAGGAGGTATTGTGCTCGGGCTTCTTTGACACGGCTAAACAAATTTATTAATTCATTAGGTTTGCTGTTATGGCTTTTGTGACAACTTACCCGTGAGACAACTGTACCCGGTCTCCTCTACTACTCATTTTAAATAAATTCTTTGACGGTTTATAAAAATACTTTGTAGTGATCGGGTAGTGGGGTGTATCCCAGTACCCGAATCACCACAAAAAGAATTAGTAGTCGATCAGTATGTATCTATAGTGATCGACTACTAATTCTCTTGATCGGGTATTGGTTTACCCATGTAATTCTTTAAAAATAAAACTATACCCGGTCTCCTCTATTACGAAAATCTCTTCAGAAATGAATTATATAAACGATTTTATTTAAATAATTGCCCAATTAAAAACATTGAAAAAGTTTTTGTCACGGCACTGACAAAATTGCAAATTTTAAAAATTGTATAGTAAGCTGTAAAATTTTTTGATTAATTTAAATAATTTTTCACAACAAAAAAGTTAAATTAATGTTCCCAAAAGCCCCCTTCGGCCATTAATTAATTTCCCAACAAATTCAACCCCAAATCGAAACGATCAGAAAATTTTCAGCATCGATCCAGCCCCATCGGCGCACTCGCGCCCAAAAAAAGGGCCCGACTCGTTCTGAACAACGTTTTCTGGGGACTATCCGCAAAAAAACAAAGCGGTCGGAAGTTTTTCGAGTTACAAGAAGTTCGTTCTTGCAGACACTTCGTTTAGCTTTTTCGCATGGCAAAAGCGAATCGATATTTTTATTGTTTTCTCGAAATGTAAAGGGCGTACAATCGTCCGCCCTTCCTTCCTCTTCGCGTGTTTATCTTTCCCGAACTTTTCTTCCGCAAAAAAAATCGTTCTCCTCATTTAACAATTAACATTAACCCTCGCGGTTGTTAGCGAGGGGAAAAGTTGCAAAGGTCGAGCGAAAGGGGGCCGCGCGCTCTAATGTTTATTAACCCCTTGACTTACAAAAAAAATTAATATGTGAATTTATTAAATACTGTTTTAAATAGATTCTTTGACGGTTTATAAAAATGCTTTGTAGTGATCCGGTAAAGAAAATTAGTAGTCGATCAGTATTTATAGTGATCGACTACTAATTCTCTTGATCGGGTATTGGTTTACCCATGTAATTCTTTAAAAATACTAGTTGCTGTTAATCGATTACTTGGAATTTTATTAATTTTATATCCGGTACCTCGTATTAACCCCTTGACATACAAAAAAAACCGAATTTGATGAGTCCAAAAAAAAACTATTAATTTGGCTCAACTTAACTGTTATGAGCATACACAAATAACATAAAATAAATAATTAATAGTTTTAAAATATTTTGAAATATGTAGAGCAGTGTTTCCCAATCTTTTTTTAACATTCCCCACCTAAGTCATTCTAAAATTTTGATGCATATAATATATAACATATAAATATTTTTTTATATTTAAAAATTGAATTATTCCATAAATGAAGACTAATTACAACTTGTTCAAGACACAAGATTTAGGTTTTAGCAAGAGATCACTAGGAAATTATTAAGAAAAAAAAAACAATAAGTAAATTTTAAAAACATAAACTAAAAATATTTTTATATCGATAGCTCAATTTTGACAACGCGAATTATTTTAGTTTCTCTTCAACTTCGACCTATCGAGGTTTGACTGTATTTAATTTTATAAATTTAATATTTCTGAACAATTAAGATAATTTATTTATTGAGTTTTCTCCAATATTAATTTTATTTGCGTAAATTAATGATCTTCAAAGTTTTTTGAAAAACCACAAATTCTGTATTTACTCTATTTGAGTTTTCTGAAAATACATAATAATTTTTTCATCAAAATTTCCTTTTAAATTTACCGAATAAAGTTTTGTTTTATTCAATTTGTGTTATACAAAAAAAATTGATAATTAAAAATTTCTAAAGTTCTTAAATATATTTTAAAAATTTTCCAAGTTATTAATTTATTTAATTTGAGTTGTCTAAAAACTTAAAATAATTTATTCTTCGAGTTTACTTTAATAATTTTGCTAAATGTTTAAAACTGAATTTCATTCTATGTAAAAAAAAAACGGTGCATGTACTTATGTACGCACGTTAGAAGTAATACTTCTTTGGCGCGACTAAATTAAATATAACAACGCGCTACGTTGCGCTTGTGTATAGCTAGACCAGTGGTTATCAAACTATATGTTTCTGCGCATATGGCGTTTTATTTGAATACATTGCTATTTCCTTTTTAAATCCAAAAAGTAATTTAAACAAATTGAATAAATACGAAGATGTGCGCGTTCGAGCGAAAAGTGGCACATTTTCGAGCGAGGGAAGCAAATGAAGCGCGACGCGGAGCGGCGCGCTTCATTTTCCCGAGATCGGAAATGTGCCACTTTGAGCTCGAACGCGCACATTCGGCTTTAAGCACACTTTACAATAATTAATTTACTCCCTGGACTATTCGCCATTAAATATTACAGAATTATATTAATAACAAAATTCCCAAATCGCCAATTTTGTGCCTTTTAACAAAATTATTGTTGAAAACCCACCTTTTTCGTAACATAAAATTGAATACAGTTTTTGACGTCTTAGAGACGTCAAAATCTACAATGACACCCTAAACGATTGACGTCTCCTAGCCGTCATTGTATGTCAAGGGGTTAAAGCCCTTTTTTGACTCATTACGCGGCCGCTCCCGTTACCCGCCTCATTAACATCACTTTCCCGGATTCTAAGGTGGATGCCGGGGCTGCCGCCCCCGAAAGGTAATTGTGGAAGTGTCCGGCGGCGCGTGTCGACGTATCGCTTGTTGACCGCGTGCCTCACGTGCCTTTTCCCATTAATTCCCTTTCAGTGCGCCCCCGTCTTTTCCACGATTCCCTGCTCTTTTGCAGATAATTAAAATGCAATCTGGCCGAGGGCCGGCGGGTCGCGAGACGAGGCGAACATCAACTCGCAAAAACAATTTCATTAAAATAAATACACTCTCCCGCGCGATCTTCCGCTATATTAAATTCCGAACGGGAAAATTCTGGAGGAAAACACGCCAACGTGCTCGAGTTAGCATAAATTCTCGAAAATTTATTATTATCTTCGTCACGCATAATTTAAAACGGCTACGAAAAGCGAAAAAAACTAACAACAGCTGGACGAAGCCGTTATTATAAACTTAGCACACGTTCCATGTTCGATTAAAGTCGGACGAATCGCATTCATAAATTCCGAGGTGCACTTTCGAAGCTTTCGACTCCCTCCGCCCCCCGGGCTTTAAAAAAAAAATTTCGCCTCGGAACGACTCAAAATCTATGAAGATTTTCGTTTAAATTAAAAACGCGCTTTGTCGAGCTCTTTTTTGGCTTTCGATGCAGTGGTTTCCAAAATTTTTATGAATGGGTTCCCCTTAAAAAAAATTCTAGGCTTGGCGCCTCCCTCGATTTGCACGGTCGACAAGTTTAGGAGAAAATCGGCTAAATCGAAAACGAAGCCAAATATCGCGACTAGGAATTTTTCGGTCTCGTCGGGTTCTAATTCGGCTGCCCTATTGGTGCCGCAGATGGGGCTGTGCCGAGTCCTAATCCTGGAAATCCCATTTAAATTTCTACGGGGCAAACCCTGTTCGGGCCCACTAGGGCAAACCCGGTAGGGCTCCGTTAGGGCATGCCCTAGCACGCGACAATTGTCATTAAATTAATATACCCACGTGAAAAAATAATAGTTTAGATCTTATGTAGGCCTAATTTACCCATTTTGAAAATAAAATTAATTTTACATGGATGAAATTTATTTATTTTGACGTTGGGTTATCCCGAGCCAGATTTCAATTGAAAAAATCGGGCAATGCTTTATATATTTTCGCGTTGGAATTTCCAAATTGTTGTTTTTCGCGCCCGCAGTTTGAAAATCACTGGATTAACGATAATGATGAGATTAATATAAAAAAAATTAAAGTCCGCTTTTAATAAAAGATTTAAAATGCGTTTGGTGTGTGATTCATGATTGGAAAATTCATTTAGTTCGCTTTGTGCCCCACGGTTTGGGGAGCGCAGATTTGCGTTAGTCAAAATATCCATTAATCATCGATTTGCTCGCTTTATTACTGGATGCTCAAAGTTTCGGAGTTGTTAACCCGAAAAGCCTTTTTTTTATTACACACTAAACTCATTACGAACGTATTTAATTAATTAATCCGATATTTAATACAAATTTCGACTAACTTATTCGGAAAGCCCTAACACCGTACAACCAGTTTTATGATATTTCTATTTAGAAAAAAAAAGACACGAGTTTTATGTTTTGATTAGAGTTCTTCGTTAAGTTTCGTTATATTTCGGACCTTTGGGATTTAGTTTTTTTTAATTTGAAAAATGGAATCGTTTATTTTTGAAGTGAAACTTCTTATGCGAGAGTAAATCTAAAATTTTGTCGCGGAAAAATATAAAGTGAAAAGCCAAAATGAAAAGAGAGGGGAAATGTTTTAGCGGCAATCCTTCAAAAAAAATTGAATTAAAAATGCACAAAATCCCTATTTATTGAATCGATTTTCCTCGTTAATCTGTTTTCCTTCATTTAATTGCATTTTGTATTAATCCATCTCTGTTTATTTGTTTTTCTTTTGGTTACCGAAATCAACCATCTTGAATTTAAATTGCTATGGTTACAATTCGCAAAACGCCAGGAAAAAAATAATTTCTAATGTTATTAATTAATGTTATTAAGAAAACTTTATTTTATACAGCCGAATAATTTTTTTTATAAATTTCGTTGGTGGTAAATTTAAAAAAAAATTGAATTTATCCAAGGTGTGTATTTTTTTAATTTTTTTGGACGCAGCCGTATATTTCGAAATATTATTTCGATAACAAAAAGAACTAGAATCGCATGTTTTCGGCGCAAAAAAATTTCCAAACCGAGAGCGCATCAAAGAAGGAAAAACATTTCATCTCAACCGTTCCTTAAACGGAACCCGAGGAAAATTTTCAGCCGTTGTATAATTCATAAGACGGTTCACAAAGAGCGTCCGCCTTTGCGGCGGGGGCCCGTGCAAGAAAAAAATAATATTCCGAGTGTGAATTTTTATTGTGGCTCTTAAGCGATTAGAATAATAGGCTTTTATATTTATTTCCAGCGCGCACTCGAAACGAAAATTATTTTTAAATCGACGCGATACGCGAGGACCAAACAGAAGCGAAGAACTCGGAAAGAATTCGCAGCAACAGTGCACTAGGTGCTTGAACCCGATAAATACGAACTATTTTCAACTGCATTAATATTCTTTTAAATCCGAAGAATTTGTTTATGGGCCGACAAAAACGCACTTTGCAAAATCGAAGGGTCAATAACTGGATTATTTTTCGTTCAGAAAAAGCTGGCTTAATAAACTTATAAACATACAGTGACTCGCATAAAAATTGGGACACTTGCAATATATGCATAAATTCACTAAAAATGCTTTAAAACATATTGTTTAACCCCTTGACATACAATGACGTCTAGGAGACGTCAATCGTTTAGGGTGTCATTGTAGATTTTGACGTCTCTAAGACGTCAAGAACTGTATTCAATTTTATGTTCCGAAAAAGGTGCGTTTTCAACAATAATTTTGTTAAAAGGCACAAAATTGGCGATTTGGGAATTTTGTTATTAATATAATTCTGTAATATTTAATTGCGAATTGTCAGAGAGTAAATTAATTCTTGTAAAGTGTGCTTAAAGCCGAGTGTGCGCATTCGAGCTCAAAGTGGCACATTTCCGATCTCGAAAATGAAGCGCGCCGCTCCGCGTCGCGCTTCATTTGCTTCCTCGCTCGAAAATGTGCCACTTTTCGCTCGAACGCGCACATCCTCGTATTTATTGAATTTTGTAAATTAAAGTTTCTCTTCAATCAACAAATTTAATTTAGTTCAGTAAATATATCGATTATATATTCAAAAACGTATTTTACTATAGCAATGAGTGGGAGCGAGCGAAAAGATACGATAAACGCATAAGTACGAGTGAGAGGGAATGATAAAATTATTTATTAATTTTTCGTTGACAAAATTATTGCTAATAATGCTTAAAACGGAGTGTACATTCGAGCTCAAAGTGGCACATTTCCGATCTCGGAAATGAAGCGCGCCGCTCCGCGTCGCGCTTCATTTGCTTCCCTCGCTCGAAAATGTGCCACTTTTCGCTCGAACGCGCACATCTTCGTATTTATTCAATTTGTTTAAATTACTTTTGGATTTAAAAGGAAATAGCAATGTATTCAAATAAAACGACATATGCGCAGTAACATATAGTTTGATAACCACTGGTCTAGCTATACACAAGCGCAACATAGCGCGTTGTTATATTTAATTTAGTCGCCCCAAAGAAGTATTACTTCTAACGTGCCACATAAGTACATGCACCGGTTTTTTTACATAGAATGAAATTCAGTTTTAAACATTTAGCAAAATTATTAAAGTAAACTCGAAGAATAAATTATTTTAAGTTTTAGACAACTCAAATTAAATAAATTAATAACTTGGAAAATTTTTAAAATATATTTAAGAACTTTAGAAATTTTTAATTATCAATTTTTTGTATAACACAAATTGAATAAAACAAAACTTTATTCGGTAAATTTAAAAGGAAATTTTGATGAAAAATTATTATGTATTTTCAGAAAACTCAAATAGAGTAAATACAAAATTTGTGGTTTTTCAAAAAACTTTGAAGATCATTAATTTACGCAAATAAAATTAATATTGGAGAAAACTCAATAAATAAATTATCTTAATTGTTCAAAAATATTAAATTTATTAAATTAAATACAGTCGAACCTCGATAGGTTGAAGTTTAAGAGAAACTAAAAATAATTCGCGTTATCAAAAATTTGAGCAATCGATATAAAAATATTTTTTAGTGTATGTTTTTAAAATTTACTTATTGTTTTTTTTTTCTTATTAATTTCCTAGTGATTTCTTGCTAAAACCTAAATCTTGTGTCTTGCACAAGTTGTAATTAGGCTTCATTTATGGAATAATTCAATTTTTAAATATAAAAAAGTATTTATATGTTTTATATTATATGCATCAAAATTTTAGAATGACTTAGGTGGGGAATGTTAAAAAAAGATTGGGAAACACTGCTCTACATATTTCAAAATATTTTAAAACTACTAATTATTTATTTTATGTTATTTGTGTATGCTCATAACAGTTAAGTTGAGCCAAATTAATCGTTTTTTTTTGGACTCGTCAAATTCGGTTTTTTTTGTATATCAAGGGGTTAATATTTAAAACAATCTTATACTTAAAACGAGCAATTTTTGTATATATATATAATATACACATAGTGGTTTCGTAAAAAGGGCTCTAATAATTTGGATAAAATTTTGTATTTAGAAATGTTTTACTTTTCAAGATTTATCTAGATAATTTAATAGGTGAATCAATTAATCGATTATTCATTGGGCTATAGCCGGCCATTCATTAGACGAAAGTGGTCATTTACTGGCGCCTCATTGTATACGCTTTATAGTTAATTTTATAAAGTTTATGACCAAATTGCGATGTTTTGGGTGTATTAATTTGTTTGGGTACGTCAAATTAGCTCGCGATGCAACAAATCGGTCATTCACTGGTCGTTTTACTCTACTTATTAATTTTTTGCTATAAAATACAATATAGCAATTTGTTTCAGTCGAAATTAATAATTCTTAGCGGCTTTATTTTCAGATTTTTTTTTTAAATAAAACAGTTTCACAATCCGCAGACTTAATTAAAAAACTTAAAAAAAAATTGAGAGTAATTTCCATGTATTTTTCTTCTTCAAAATTACTTCTTTATTACATAAATATTTTTGGATTTTAATCAGAAAAAAAATTAATTATAAAAGCGAGCGAAGCTCCCGAACGAAAAAAATAATTTAGAAAAGACCCCTAAATTCGATCGTTTCGCAGGCCGCAAAATAATTCGAAACAAAGGTGAATTATTTATAAAATCCGGGACGCGCGCTTATCAAACGGCAACTTCCGAAAAAATAACCCTCGAGAACCTTTAGGATTAAGTAAACCTCGTATTTCAGCCGTAATAACTAAAGTTTGTGCATATAATCTAAAGCAAAATTGTAATATCATGTGCACTCGAGAGGCTTTAGAGTTAATGAAGATTTGAGGGGGCAATTAATTGAAGTTTTAAGCATAAGGCACTTTAAAATAAATTTATAAACGTTCGAGCTCGCAAAATTGCGCTCGGCCGATATCGAAACCGAAAAAAATCGACCCGAGGCCCCATTACGCAATAATTACCTTTATTAGGGAGGAAACGAACCGAAAACAGTGGCTCGCGTTTCGAAGCAAAAATGTAAATATTTCGATTCGGTTTCCTCCAATCAAATCGTGCCCAATTCGGGATTGTATTTAGGTCGTAGCGAAATGCGAGAGGGAGAAAAGGATAAACTCGTGAAATACGAGAAATTTTCGCCCCCTTATCTGGGCTTTCTTTCTCCAAGGTATCTTTATGACGTTATACTTCTTGTGGCGCGATGAGAGTAAATTATTGACAACCAACGGAAGTTGTGCGCGCACAACTCACAAACAACTTTTTTTCTGGTATTAGGCATAGCCAATAAAAAATTATGACGCACATATACGGCCGTTTTGGCAAATTTTGAAAATTACATATTTCGCAGCCAAAAACTTAGCAAATCCAATATGAAATAAATTATTTTCTGCTCGGATAGCTATCCCGGATTTTCTTAATTATTTTGCTAGTATTTAGACATAGCCAATAAACAATTATGATCCACAAATAGGGTCGTTTTGCAAATTTTGAAATTTACATATTGGCAGTATAAAACTAAATTATTTCAGTATGAAAAAAAAATTATTCCTGCTTTGATAGCTATCCCGAATTTTTTTAATTATTTTTGACGACATTAAATTTGCGTTGCTTTCGACCGTACTCTAATTGTTTTTTGTTAAAATTTTTTAGGGGTCGTCCTATAGAATCTAATAACGGAGGCAATCATACAATTATGATTAGATTTTACGTCGTTAAAGTCGACTATATTTAATTAAGCCATAATTGAAGCCTCGTCTAGACGAGATTCTAGCAAAATAACTAGTTCGCTTAGAAATTATTTCCTAAGACTTTTAATCCCCAAGGGGGGTTGCGGGCGGCGGCGGGGAGAGAAAAGTTTCCGCTGCATAACAAAATAGTCGATCCCAACGTGAATTTTTTTAACGTCGCCCAAAATTAAATCAACCCCCCGCATTTAAAGTTACTTACAAAAGTGCGTGTTAAAAACGGTGCCAAATCATCGAGGCCTATCCCTTTAAGAGAAACACCATGACCTTAGCCTTTAAGCCCGAGAAAAAAGAGCAGAATGAAGCGAAAATAAATGGATTTCGTACGATGGATGAATACGAATCGGAGACGTCGTTGATTAAACCTTCGTATACGTATCTTCTGCACCGTAATTTACTTGTAGCGTAATTCTGAATTAGAAATCAACTCTCTAATCGAAGAGAAAATGTTATATATTACGCATAAAAGCCCTCGATTGTGATTTTGTTGGTACGTTCCTTATTAAAGCTCGTTTTTATTTGGATTGACCCAAATTTGGGACATACGGAGAGTTATTTCCGGTCTAAATGCGAGGATGCGCGCGTTCGAGCGAAAAGTGGCACATTTCCGAGCGAGGGAGGCAAATGAAGCGCGACGCGGAGCGGCGCGCTTCATTTTCCCGAGATCGGAATGTGCCACTTTGAGCTCGAACGCGCGCACTCGGTTTAAAGCACCATTCACAATAGCCAATTTAGTTTCATAGACGGCTACCTTCATACTGTCAACTTTGCAATGCTTCGAATTTGAAATAAATACTGTAAAATTTCAGATTTTTGAAAAATGGGCGTATTTATGCTATACAATTATTTATTATTGTTTATTATAACCGAAAAATGTTGAAAAAATTCCAGGGTAGCTGTCAAAGAAGGAAATAATTTTTTTTCTTATTAGTATTGACAAATGAAATACCTTAAAACTCGAGATGTTTGAAAAATAGCAAAACGGCCGTTCCTTTTTTCTACAATTATTTATTATTATTTATTATAACCCCAAAAAATGTTTAAAAAATTCCAGAGTAACTGTCAGAGAAAGGAAAAAATTTTTTCCTATTAGAATTGACAAATTACTGTATGTGACACTTGAAATTTTTGAAAAATGGCTATACGGCCATTTTCACCCGGTACAATTATTTATTATTGTTTATTATAACCGTAAAAAATGTTTAAAAAATTTTAGGGTAGCTATCAGAGATAGAAATAATTTTTTTCCTATTAGAATTGACAAATTAAATACAGTAACGCTCGAAATTATTAAAAATTGGCTATACGGCCATTATTATACGATACAATTATTTATTATTGTTTATTATAACCCCAAAGAATGTTTAAAAAATTCCAGGATAGCTGTCAAAGAAAGAAATAATTTTTTTCTATTAGAATTGACAAATTAAATACAGTAACACTCGAAATTTTTGAAAAATGGCTATACGGCCATTTTCACCCGATACAATTATTTATTATTGTTTATTATAACCCTAAAAAATGTTTAAAAAATTTTAGGTTAGCTATCAGAGAAAGAAATAATTTTTTTCCTATTAGAATTGACAAATTAAATACAGTAACGCTCGAAATTATTGAAAATTGGCTATACGGCCATTATCATACGATACAATTATTTATTATTGTTTATTATAATCCCAAAAAATGTTTAAAAAATTCCAGGATAGCTGTCAAAGAAAGAAATCATTTTTTTTCTATTAGAATTGACAAATTAAATACAGTAACACTCGAAATTTTTGAAAAATAGCTATACGCCTATTATCATGCGATACAATTATTTATTATTGTTTATTATAACCCTAAAAAATGTTTAAAAAATTCCAGGGTAGCTATCAGAGAAAGAAATAATTTTTTCCTATTAGAATTGACAAATTAAATACAGTAACACTTGAAATTTTTGAAAAATGGCTATACAGCCATTTTCATGCAATACAATTATTTATTATTGTTTATTATAACCCTAAAAAATGTTTAAAAAATTCCACGGTAGCTATCAGAGAAAGAAATAATTTTTTTCCTATTAGAATTGGCAAATTAAATTCTGTAAAACTCGAAATTTTTGATAAATGGCTAGACGGCCGTTCTCATCCGATACAATTATTTATTGTTGTTTATTATAACCCCAAAAAATGTTTAAACAAATTCCAGCGTGGCTATCAGAGAAAGAAATAATTTTTTTTCTTATTAGAATTGCCAAATTAAATATTATAACATTCGAAATTTTTGAAAAATGGCTAGACTGCTGTTCTCATGCGATACAATTATTTATTATTGTTTATTATACCCCCAAAAAATGTTTAAAAATTCCAGGGTAGCTATCAAAGAAGGAAATATATCTTTTTTCTATAAGATTTGCCAAATTAAATATTGTAAGATTGGAGATTTTTGAAAAATGATTAAACGACCGTTCTCATGCGATACAATTAATTGTTATTATTTATTATACCCCAAAAAAATGTTTAAAAAATTGCAGCATAGCTATCAGCGAGAGAAATAATTTTTTTACTAATAGAATTGCCAAATTAAATTGTGTAAAACTCGAGATTTTTGAAAAATGGCTAAACGGCCGTTTTCATGCTATACAATGGTCGCGCATAAAAATTTAATAAAGGGAAATTTAGAAATATTAGAGCTGCCTATATGTTAAGGCAAATTTTCGCCCATAAAATTTTTAAGTAAATAGGCGGAGTTTATGTATTGATTTTTCATAAAGCTTTCAAAGTATTGATTTTTAGATTTGCAAAACACGTAGTTACGCCATTTCAAAAAATTTACAGTGGTTGCACCTGTACGATTCCATATTTGGCAAAATACTTTTTCTAAACAACGTCCTTCATATTTTAGGGGTTGATTACCACTTAGAATGGAAGACTTTTTTCTTTAGATACCATAGTTCAAAAATCAAAAATAAAGGAAGGGCTAATTTATTTCCACCTAGTAATTTTTTCACTGGTTTCATGACAAATGGCTAAACGGGTCTTCTCGTGCGATACAATTATTTATTATAGTTTATTATAACTCCGAAAAATGTTTAAAAAATTCCAGGATAGCTATCAAAGAAGGAAAAATAATTTTAATCGTTCCATCTCGCTCGTACTTACGGGATTGTCGTATCTTTTCGCTCGCTTCCACTCGTTGCTATGGTAAAAATGCGTTTTTCGAACATAAAATCGATATTTTATTAAATTTGTTGGTTTGAAGTAAGATTTAGTGTACAAAATTCAATAAATGCGAGGATGCGCGCGTTCGAGCGAAAAGTGGCACATTTCCGAGCGAGGGAGGCAAATGAAGCGCGACGCGGAGCGGCGCGCTTCATTTTCCCGAGATCGGAATGTGCCACTTCGAGCTCGAACGCGCGCACTCGGTTTTAAGCACCGTTCACAATAATTAATTTCTTTAAAATTAACCAAAAGTTTTTAATTAAAAGTTACAGGACCGTATTTCGATCAGAAACCCAATTTTTGGAAAAAAATTTCTATTTATTCAACAAATTAACAAAAATAAACAACAAACAACCCTATCGCTGTTTTTTTTTCTTCTAAAAAAAAAAAAAGATGTGGAAAACATTTCCCAATTGGGAAAGATCTATTTTTAGCGAGCCTCGAGATAATTCGCGCCGAAACACAAAAGAAGGGGCGCTTTTTTCCCCCTCATATAAAATTAACCGAGAATAAATTGAAATGCGATTAAGTTAGCGGTGTTTTAGATTAAGAAAGTTTCTTAGGAATTATAGGGTGGAATATTAAATTGGGCATTAAGCAGATGAATATAAATTCTAGGTTTGCGAAAAGACACCGTCGAGTCTTATTAAGTTCTCGGGCACTCGAACGAGCGCCGTCGACTCTTAACTTTTGAAAAGTATACACATAAAGTGCACTTGTGCCCACTATAATCTCGGAAAACTTTTTCCACTCGCGACCGCCCCCGACGCGAAATAATGACGCTCCGCCATTGTGTGTTTAGAATTTTTCAATTGCCTGTTCGCTTTTATTCCGCTTTTTTTTCTTCTGGTTTTTTAGTGCGCTTTAAATTGGATTTCTTGGCTAATTAATTTTATTTGAAAAACGACACGATGGTGGAGTTAGAAAAGGAGGGGGGAGGAGGCAAAAGCTCGACCACTTTTTACAACCGGATATAGGATGGCATTTAGTTATTTTGTTGAGAAAAAATTTGAGTACGCCACTGATGTTTTTTTGGCTTTGAAACAATAGTAATTGGGTGCTTTTTTTGCAGATTTCGAGTTTTGGAAGGCGCACTCTTGGCACGTGGTGAGTTTTTGACTATTTCTTAATATATTGTTTTAAATCGAATTTAATTTTTGGTGCCAAAGTGAACTAATAATGGTTAATTAAATTTATTAATTATTAATTAATAAGGCCGTTTTGGCAAATTTTGAAAATTACATATTTCACAGCAAAAAACTTAACAAATCTAACATGAAATAAATTATTTCCTGCTCGGATAGCTATCCGGAATTTTTTTAATTATTTTTTTGCTATTTAGACATAGACAATAAACAATTATGATGCACAAATAGGGCCGTTTTGGCAAATTTTGAAATTTACATATTTTGCAGTTAAAAACTTAGCAAATCCAGAATGAAAAAAATTAATTCCCGCTCTGATAGCTATCCAGGATTTTTTTAGTTATTTTTTTGGTACTTAGACATAGCCCATAAACAATTATGATGCACAAATACGGCCGTTTTGGCAAATTTTGAAATTTACATATTTTGCAGTTAAAAACTTAGCAAAACCAGAATGAAAAAAATTAATTCCCGCTCTGATAGCTATCCAGAATTTTTTTAGTTATTTTTTTGGTACTTAGACATAGCCCATAAACAATTATGATGCACAAATAGGGCCGTTTTGGCAAATTTTGAAATTTACATATTTTGCAGTTAAAAACTTAGCAAATCCAGAATGAAAAAAATTAATTCCCGCTCTGATAGCTATCCAGGATTTTTTTAGTTATTTTTTTGGTACTTAGACATAGCCCATAAACAATTATGATGCACAAATAGGGCCGTTTTGGCAAATTTTGAAATTTACATATTTTGCAGTTAAAAACTTAGCAAATCCAGAATGAAAAAATTAATTCCCCTCTGATAGCTATCCAGGATTTTTTTAGTTATTTTTTTGGTACTTAGACATAGCCCATAAACAATTATGATGCACAAATAGGGCCGTTTTGGCAAATTTTGAAATTTACATATTTTGCAGTTAAAAACTTAGCAAATCCAGAATGAAAAAAATTAATTCCCGCTCTGATAGCTATCCAGGATTTTTTAGTTATTTTTTTGGTACTTAGACATAGCCCATAAACAATTATGATGCACAAATAGGGCCGTTTTGGCAAATTTTGAAATTTACATATTTTGCAGTTAAAAACTTAGCAAATCCAGAATGAAAAAAATTAATTCCCGCTCTGATCGCTATCCAGGATTTTTTTAGTTATTTTTTTGGTACTTAGACATAGCCCATAAACAATTATGATGCACAAATAGGGCCGTTTTGGCAAATTTTGAAATTTACATATTTTGCAGTTAAAAACTTAGCAAATCCAGAATGAAAAAAATTAATTCCCGCTCTGATCGCTATCCAGGATTTTTTTAGTTATTTTTTTGGTACTTAGACATAGCCCATAAACAATTATGATGCACAAATAGGGCCGTTTTGGCAAATTTTGAAATTTACATATTTTGCAGTTAAAAACTTAGCAAATCCAGAATGAAAAAAATTAATTCCCGCTCTGATAGCTATCCAGGATTTTTTAGTTATTTTTTTGGTACTTAGACATAGCCCATAAACAATTATGATGCACAAATAGGGCCGTTTTGGCAAATTTTGAAATTTACATATTTTGCAGTTAAAAACTTAGCAAAACCAGAATGAAAAAAATTAATTCCCGCTCTGATAGCTATCCAGGATTTTTTAGTTATTTTTTTGGTACTTAGACATAGCCCATAAACAATTATGATGCACAAATACGGCCGTTTTGGCAAATTTTGAAATTTACATATTTTGCAGTTAAAAACTTAGCAAATCCAGAATGAAAAAAATTAATTCCCGCTCTGATCGCTATCCAGGATTTTTTTAGTTATTTTTTTGGTACTTAGACATAGCCCATAAACAATTATGATGCACAAATAGGGCCGTTTTGGCAAATTTTGAAATTTACATATTTTGCAGTTAAAAACTTAGCAAATCCAGAATGAAAAAAATTAATTCCCGCTCTGATCGCTATCCAGGATTTTTTAGTTATTTTTGGTACTTAGACATAGCCCATAAACAATTATGATGCACAAATAGGGCCGTTTTGGCAAATTTTGAAATTTACATATTTTGCAGTTAAAAACTTAGCAAATCCAGAATGAAAAAAATTAATTCCCGCTCTGATCGCTATCCAGGATTTTTTTAGTTATTTTTTTGGTACTTAGACATAGCCCATAAACAATTATGATGCACAAATAGGGCCGTTTTGGCAAATTTTGAAATTTACATATTTTGCAGTTAAAAACTTAGCAAATCCAGAATGAAAAAAATTAATTCCCGCTCTGATCGCTATCCAGGATTTTTTTAGTTATTTTTTTGGTACTTAGACATAGCCCATAAACAATTATGATGCACAAATACGGCCGTTTTAGCAATTTTTTTCCATTCGGATCAATCTGTTTCTCTTTTGGAGCGCCCAGCTCCAATTTTTTTTAGTAATTCGATTATTATTAAAAAAGGGGATCGAGCGGTCGACAGGGAAGCTCGTAAATAGGGATGTTTTTCTTGAAAAATTTTATAGAAAGATATATGACGTTAAGCACTTGAGACTTTAGCTCGTTTTACTGTTATTTTAGTAAAGTGTTGGGTGTTTTAGACATATTTTAGAGAGTGTCACTTCGGCTTCTAACAATTCTAATCTCGAGAGACGCGCCAATTTAAAACTATGAAATATCGGCGTCGTCTTTATTACACACACACAAACACACACCTTAATATAAATCTATCGATACTGCAAGCCCGTATTTCGACTCTAAAAACGACAAATGTAAGCTCTTATCTTTTAGTTAAAAGGAAATTTATGTATCTGCGAATCTCGAGTTACCTCTTACTTCGTGGAGGAAGAACGGAAAAGGCTTTTGTGTTACAAACAATTACTCATCTCCGAATTTGTATTACAAAATAATTTTTTTTTAAAGTTTTTCAGAATAATATTAACAACAATAAGATATTCAAAATCGTCAGACTTTGTCGTGTAAGGACGGCTTTAAAACACGCTAGGAATTTTTTACAGAAAAAAATACCAAATTTTCGCGCCTTTTTCTCTTTAATTTTTGACACAATTAATTGTTAAAAAAAATTACCGCCATCTTATTTTCGGAGATGTTATTAAACACGGGCAAGAATCGAAATCCTCGGCTTTTTGAAGTGAAACTTCTTATGCGAGGGTACATCTCAAAAATTTGTCGCAAAAACGCGAGAGGGGACAAATATAAAGGGAAAGGGCCAGAAGGGAAAATGTTTTTCCGGCAAGCCACGTTTAAGAAAATTAATAAAACTGGATAAAACACAAATTATAATTGAACGATGACCAATGAAAGAGTTGGGCCAATATTTTTACGTTTTTTTCTCTCTCGCAATATTAATTATATTTTCCGCTAATGCCTTACCGTGTTTATTCTAACGATTGCGCTGGGTAATTGGAAAAAAATGCGGCTAATGAAAATATTTATAAGAAAGCGCGTTTGGGAGCGTGCAAATAGTGGGAAAACGAAAAAGCCTTGGCTAAGATAAATAATTCTTCGCAAGGTTACGTGATTCCACATAACCAGACGCTGTTATGTCAGCGAAGCATTTATCACACAACCGTGTAAAACAGGTAGGCACATTATTTACAAGAGTTTATTATTGCTACTATAAATATCCCATTCCGACCGTTAACGCCCGGCGCCATAAAATTAAACACTTTTTTGTTGGTCGATTTTTGCCTAACTCGTCTTCGTTCAATTGGAGTAATAAATCGATTAATTTAGTTTGTTTCTGCTGAAGAAATTAAATTGACGAATAGTTTTAAGTGAAACCGTTTTTTTAAATGGCAACCCCGTATTTTTAATTTTTTTTAGGAAACTAGAGCCTAAAATAACACTTTTTTATATTATACATTTTTTTGATTAAATGCATAGTTTAGGAGATATTAATTTTTGTATAAATAAGAGTAAAATCACAGAAAGTGAGATGGCGAAAGTTTGATTTTTAGTTTGAAAAAAATTTAATCGGGCGTCGCCTATTAATTTTTATTCTATCTTTTAGCCGAAGGTCTATATTTATTGAAAAGTTGAAGCGTCCCCACCGACGTCGGCCTAATTTTCAAAAAACCCCCTTCCGAACCAATAAAAGCTTTCTACGGGGGTTAATTTACATATTTGCTTGTATCCCGAAAACTATGCGTTTTACAAAAAAAAATGTAAACATAAAAATTGCATTATTTTAAATGTTCTAAAAGACTGCACTGTTTATTTCGTTATAGATGGCGCCATTGTAGCCGAAATCATAGTCAACTTTGTTTTTTTAAATGGCAACCTATATTTTTGATTTTTTTGTGTAAAACTACAGCCCAAAAGAACCCTTTTTTATATTAAGGATTTTTTTGATTAGACGCACAGTTTACGAGTTATTAATTTTTCTTATAAATAAGAGTAAAATGGCAGAAATTGAGATAGCGAAACTTTGATTTTTAGTTTGAATAAAATTTAATCGGGCGTCGCCTATTAATTTTCATTCTATCTTTCAACCGAAGGTCTATATTTTTCGAAAAGTTGAAGCGTCCCTACCGACGTCGGCCTAATTTTCAAAGAACTTCCTTCCGAACCAATAAAAGCTTTGTACGGGGGTTAATTTACATATTTGCTTATATCGCAAATAATTAAAAACACATTTTCGCCTAACGATGCACAAAAAGAAAGCTCGACGACGTTCGCACAAAAAACGACTTTCTCCGTATTCTTAAAAGGGAAAAAAAGCAACCCTCACAAAGCGCGCACCCTATTTTAAATTCCGAACGGCTCACATGTTCCAACCCGAACTTTTATGAATGATGAAGTCATTTACAATGCAAATCGTTAATTTTCATACTCTAAACGGAGATTTATTTTTCTTCCAAAAAGGGCGAAGTTAAAATGTAAAGTGCGTTGTTTAAAGCAAACCAAAAAAAAATATGACATATTTAGAAAACGATTCGCCCGAGAAAGTTATATAGCCATTAGATAAACAGCGAAACGGCTGTAAATAGCGTTTTAGGGGGGGCCCCGAGCTTTGTCACGTTCATTTACAGACGACACTCGAAGTTTCGGAATTGCTGTAATTGTTGCCTGACATCTGTTTTAGATCTTTCCCTCTCGCAGCTCCAATATTTATCTTGCGCGAAGTAGAGTCGTGTTTCCTTTTATATAAATGTGGGCGACGTAAAGAACTTATCTGTATTCAACAATGGAAGGGCTTGATTTTACTGTTATATTACAGGACACGCTATTCTACTCTAAATGCACTTGTAATCGCTGGGGATATCTTTATCTTTTTATCGCCAAACACAATAAGCAGACTAAAGCTTTATTTATTACCGTTCCGAATTTGTAAAGAGCAGCAGAGAGATGTGTACAAGCTGCACACAATAATAGCTATCCCCTTTTTCTCTTCTTTAATGACTTATTTTCTACGATTCCTCTTCGAGACTTTTGGTTTATACATTTTTATATTTGCACGTGTAGTTATTAACTGCAAATGGTAAATTGTTATGCGAAAAGTTTAGTGTACGTTCAGAATCATTAAGTTTTAAATCAAAATGAGGAATGCTATTTAAAAAACCAAAGTGAGCTATGCTTTCGGCTATAACAGCGCTATCTGTAACGAAACTATTACGCCCACGTTTTGGAGCCTTTAAAATAATGCAATTTTGGTGCCTTCAATTTTTTTTGTAAAACGCATAGTTTTCGAGATACAAGCAAATATGCGAATTAACCCCCGTACAAAGCTTTTATCGATTCGGAGGGGGGTTTTTTGAAAATTAGGCCGACGTCGGTGGGGACGCTTTGACTTTTCGAAAAATATAGAGCTTCCGCTAAAAGATAGAATAAAAATTAATAGGCGACGTCCGATTAAATTTTTCTAAAACTAAAAGTTAAACTTTTGAGTATCTCATTTTAGTTTTATTTATAAAAAAATTAATAACTCGTAAACTGTGCGTCTAATCAAAAAAATGCTTGATATAAAAAAGTGTTATTTTGGCTGTAGTTTTATAAAAAAAATTCAAAAATATAGGTTGCCATTTAAAAAAACAAAGTTGACTACGATTTTGGCTACAATGGCGCCGTCTATAACGAAATAAATATTGCAGTCTTTTAGAACGTTTAGAATAATGCAATTTTTATGTTTACATTTTTTTTTGTAAAACGCATAGTTTTTGAGATACAAGCAAATATGTGAATTAACCCCCGTACAAAGCTTTTATCGATTCGGAAGGGGGTTTTTTGAAAATTAGGCCGACGTCGGTGGGGACGCTTCAACTTTTCGAAAAATATAGAGCTTCGGCTGAAAGATAGAATAAAAATTAATAGGCGACGCCCGACTAAATTTTTCTAAAACTAAAAATCAAACTTTTGCTATCTCAATTTCTGCGATTTTACTCTTATTTAACTTTAATTAATTAACTTTTTAACAATTATTTAAAATATAAGGGCGCAACGATTTTTTTTAAGCTTCATTTATTGAAAAAAAAATAAACAAATGATAAAAACGAAGAATTTTAACAATGTCCCCACTTTTTTTTTGGTCCCATCTTCAAACTAAAAACTTTGAAAATTAATTTTTAAGCAAATTAAAAAAAAACTAACTAAACCACGCGAAGTTGGGATTTAAAAAACTACAGAGCTGCATTTTTTTTAATCTACTTCTGCCTTCTCACAAAAACGTCCACTGTTTCATTCGAAACGAAAATATGATGGGGGTGGCGGTCTGCAAATCGATTCTTCAGTTATTCAGCTCAAATTTAAATTGCTCTCGTCCGAACCGAATGCAATCAACATTTGCCTGTTGCATTTGCATTGTGTCGAGCAAAACAGCGAAAATTCCTCCGATTTTTGCGGCCCACAGAAGTAAATTTCGAAATTGCGTTTGTACGGTGAAAAAAATCGAATTAAAATTTATTACTAATCGCATTCGGCCCGAATAGAAGAAAATTTTGGTCGAACGAAAGCAATACGAGAAAAAAAGCCGACTTCTAATTGAATTTGCGGCGGAATTTTAATATTGCAAAATCTTTGATTAGAATGTGCTGATCTTGATTTAATAATCCGAAAAGCATTCCTTTCATATAATCGCCAATAAGAGCCTCGCCGTTTTATGCTAACAAAGAGAAATATTTGCATAATTTAATTTAATCTTTTTAAGTTTCCTTTTTTTTTTCTCCCTCCGCCCGCCCCTCTTTGTTATAAGGCGATCTTAAACGCTTTGCACTTTAATTATATTTGCTTAATCGACGTTTTTAAATTTTCTCTTTTTTTTCGTTCTTTGCGATCAATCAATTAGCGTCGCGGCGCCCCTCCGATTCGAAACAGACGCTAATCGAGAAAAAACTAAAGTTTTTGAAGTTATACTTCTTTTAGTAGGCGCCGGAGGTTATGCGCGCGCAGCTAACGAAAATTCGAGGGTGTGAAGTTAGGCGCCTAAGAAAGTTAATTAATGATTGTGAATGGTGCTTAAAACCGAGTGTGCACATTCGAGCTCAAAGTGGCACATTTCCGATCTCGGAATGAAGCGCGCCGCCCGCGTCGCGCTTCATTTGCTCCTCGCTCGAAATGTGCCACTTTTCGCTCGAACGCGCACATCCTCGTATTTATAAAATTTGTTTACCTCATTCTTCGCTTTGACAAATCATAAATTAAAATTTTGGTTAGTAAATATTAAATTTCTGTTTAAAAACGTTTTTACCATAGCAATGAGTGGAAGGGAGCGAAAAGATACGAAAATCTTGTGAATGTGAGTGAGAGGGAACGATTAAAATTATTCAACTGATTTTTCGTCTAATTTATTGGCCTAAATTATTGTGAATCGTGCTTAAAATCCAGTGTGCACATTCGAGCTCAAAGTGGCACATTTCCGATCTCGGGAAAATGAAGCGCGCCGCTCCGCGTCGCGCTTCATTTGCGTCCCTCGCTCGAAAATGTGCCACTTTTCGCTCGAATGCGCACATCTTCGTATTTATAAAATTTGTTTACTTCATTCTTCGCTTTGACAAATCATAAATTAAAATTTTGGTTAGTAAATATTAAATTTCTGTTTAAAAATGTTTTTACCATAGCAATGAGTGGAAGGGAGCGAAAAGATACGAAAATCTTGTGAATGTGAGTGAGAGGGAACGTTTAAAATTATTCAACTGATTTTTCGTCTAATTTATTGGCCTAAATTATTGTGAATCGTGCTTAAAACCGAGTGTGCACATTCGAGCTCAAAGTGGCACATTTCCGATCTCGGGAAAATGAAGCGCGCCGCTCCGCGTCGCGCTTCATTTGCCTCCCTCGCTCGAAAATGTGCCACTTTTCGCTCGAATGCGCACATCTTCGTATTTATAAAATTTGTTTACTTCATTCTTCGCTTTGACAAATCATAAATTAAAATTTTGGTTAGTAAATATTAAATTTCTGTTTAAAATGTTTTACCATAGCAATGAGTGGAAGAGCGAAAAGATACGAAAATCTTGTGAATGTGAGTGAGAGGAACGATTAAAATTATTCAACTGATTTTTCGTCTAATTTATTGGCCTAAATTATTGTGAATCTGCGAAAATTGTGACATTCGAGCTCAAAGTGGCACATTTCCGATCTTAATGAAGCGCGCCGCTCCGCGTCGCGCTTCATTTTGCTCTCGCTCGAAAATGTGCCACTTTTCGCTCGAATGCGCACATCCTCGTATTTGGACAATTTAACTATATTAATTTTGCGCCTTTCACATTTAAATTAGTCCCAGAAAAAAAATTTACATTTGAAAATGTTTTGAATTATGCAAAAAATGAATTAATTTTTTTTTTTTTATTTATTCGAAAGTTTATTTATTGTTTATTATTAATTGTTTACTGTAATTTTATGCCAAGAGATCGGACGAGATTAAATTTGTGTGGGGTTTGGCGGTATTTAAAAAAAATGGAGGGGTTAGAAATTTTTTAATGGCGAATTCTGCGAAGAATTTGACCCCCTCGATTTGCTCAAAATGTTTGATCGAATCTTATTATTTTTTTAATGCCCATCTCACGTTCAAAAATCTAAAAAAAAATATTTATAAATATTTTTATCATATTAATATTTTATCTTATTGATTTTTTGATGCCATCTCATTTCGAAAATTCTAAAAATTTTGATTTATAAAAGTTTTCAAAGCCAGCTCAAAAAATAAAGCTGCCACGAATTTATTAAATTTAAATTTTGGAAAAATAAACTTTAAATTCATCCTTTCCATTAATTATTAAATAGACTTTTTATATACGAGGTCCGTTCAGTAAATAACCGAACATTTTGAATTGATGTATCCCTAAAAATTCCCAAAAAAAATAACTGTTTTAATTTTGAATTCTTTTTATTTCTACTACTTAATATTATTATTAATGTATTATTAATTATTTATATTTATAGTAATTTATGATATAATAATTAATGCTAATAACAATAATTATTAATTTATTGTCATTAGAATAAATTATTATATTTAATAATTTATTGGATTATCATTTAATTAATTAATTTATATTTAGCAATTTTTGACACGTAAGAAAGTCAATTGTAGGGGAAAATCCTCTAAGTTGGGTACCCTGGCAAAAAGAGGTCAGAGTTGTGCCGATATAACTCATGATTTTTGCATCTCACAGTGCCACTTTTCGCTCGAATGCTCACATCCTCGTATTTATTGAATTTGTTTATATCAATCCAACATAACACGTGACTATATTTAAATAAGGCCCACCAAAGAAGTATAACTTCTAACGCGCGCACATAAGTACCCGCACCACTTTTTTAATAAAATTTTTTATGTCTTAAACGGTGCCATTTGAGAAAACGTATTAAACAAGGGTTTTTTTAATTTTAAAATTGCGTTACCATAGTTACTAATTAATTCTCGAGCACTTACGGTTGTAGGAAATTTCTGACAGTTTTTTTTATTTCGCTAGGAACCGTGTTGCGCGAGGACTTTTGCAATTTTAACAGTGTCGTCCCCTCAAAACTGAATTATTTAAAATTCGGAGAGGGCTGCGTCTTTTATTAAGCGCGGCAACAGACCTTCTTAACGCGAACGTACTATACGCTTTTTCTCCTCGCAAAAGTTGCACCTCAATTCAAAGCTCGGTTTTAATTAAAACGTAACCATAGTTACTTGTTAATTATTAAGCACTGTTTGTATGAAATCTCTATGAAAACTATGTTTTGTTTATTTTTAAACAGCTTATTTTTGCACTTAGAAACCGTGTTATAAGGGATTTTTTTAAATGGGGGTTCAATTATAGCGTAACCATAGTTACTTATTAGTTTTACTATACCCATGAACGTATGAAATTTCGTTAGCAACCGGGCTCTATTTATTTTAAACAGTTTATTTATTTTTGCTAGTTGCGTTACTTAGGGACCGTGCTGTAGCGAGACTTTTGCTATTTTAGCAGTGTTATGCGAGGATTGGGCGTTGTTCTCGCGCTTTAATTATTTCAAATTCGTTGGGGTCCGATTAAATTTTTTAAAAGGTCGATGAACATTCGGAAATAATCAGGTGCTTGCGATAGCTCGATTTCCTTCGTCGAAAAACAATTTTTTGCCCAGCTGCGTCAACAGCTCGTACGAAGCACAGGTGTTTATCTAAAGCGTTAAAAGGCACGATTTCGATAACCGATAGCTTTTCCTTTGTGGAAGGTCATTTACGAGTCGGTTTTCGTGCTGTAAAGGTGCTCTGATCTTGTGTTAATTGTTTTTAATTAAATAATTACTAATTCGTTGATTTTAACAAATTGTGTGCGCTTCGAGGACCACGTCGAAAAATGCATCGAAAAAAAGGTATTTTTCCCTTTAATTAATTTAATCGAACGCTTTGGGTGGGGGGGCGACTAAAATTGCAGTTGCTTAACAACCAAAATTATAACAATTAGGTGCCTATGGCAACAAACTTCTTTTATTAATATTAATCGCCAAGGTTACTAATTGTAACCCAGAGCCCCCCCATTCTCATCGAATAAAGTTGGCATTTATTACAAAATTTGGGCTGTTAGGGCCGAAAAGGTCATCCGAAAAATCTAAAAAAAAATATCGTCGATTTGGGGGAAAATTCGATCGATTTCTTCGGCCCTTGTTTAAAACAGGCCGCGCTCGAAATCGATTTTTTTTTATTCTAATTTAAATTAAATAATTTATTGAACCACTTTTATTTAAAAATGTTGAAGGGGGGGGGGCACAAAAAAGTTGTCTCGGTGACCGATTTTTAAAAAATTGAAACACATTGATTATGGATTTAATTAATCGATTTTTTTTAATACACTATTTACAAATATATTTATTAAAAATCCAAAGCCATTTTTTCGTAAAACTCTCAAAAGCCGATTGTAATGAAACCATTAATTTTTTTGAAGTAAAATTAGCTCGGGCTCGTAATGCAGCGGAAAAAAAAATACAATAATGGACGGTTTATTTCTTCGTCGAGTTCCGCGCTTTAAAAAAAAAGTAAAATGCCATTTTTCATGCTTTAAGCGCGAGTTTGCAACGCTATCTTTTCCTTTGATAAATGGCACACGACTAAATGATTTAAAAAAGATGAAAGAATGCGATTTATTCAAAGTGGCCTCATAATTGCTTTAGCAAAAGAGCGCGGGGATGTTCAGCGAAAAAACCACGCCAAAATATTTACGTAAGGCAAAAAGGCAATTATTAAATAGCAAGGTCGCTTAAAAATAGAACGGAAGGAGGACGAAAAGACTGAAAAGACGGGCGATCCGGCCCTGCACGCAAATTGGAAGAAGCTGTTTTCAGTGCGCCCGAGTTCGATTTTATTGTTTATTTGGATTTCACAACGAGAATGATGTTCCAAGAATATATACTGATTTTTTAAGATGGAATGTTTCGGTAAACTAACAAAAATTCACTCTCGGATCGAAGGCTGAATTTATTATGTTTAAAACTTTCCACTTTGAACATTTTTTTTCTTCTTCTCGAAGAAAAGTCCCCAGTTACATCTTTCTGTTCATTTCGTCTTCCGGCAATAAAATCAATTTTATTTGTTTCTTTGTCTCTTTAATAATATTTGTTTTGATTTTTGAAATAACAAATGGGTGGTTTTTTTGATAAAAATCAATCCAGCTTAAATTTTGGAACGACGAAAAACCGAAAAACGCGGTGCGTTGGATTTGCTAAGTTTTTACCGGTGAACAATCTAATTTTCAAAATTTGCTGAAACGGCCGTATTTGTGGGTCACAATTATTTATTGTCTATGTCTAAACACCAGAAAAATAATTAAAAAATCCCGGACAGTCATCAGAGCAGGAAATATTTTTTTTCGTGTCGAATTTGCTCGCGGACGCGCCAAAAAAATATTTACTTCGAAACGTCCGAGCGCGATCATTCCCAAAAAAAAGAAATAACAAAATGCTTTTAGGACGAGTTTACGCAAATCTAATTGAACATTAAAATTGCTCGAAGATAAATTATTTACATAAACTTTAATTAATAACAAGTTGAGCAGAAAACGCGAGCGCGCCCACGCGCAACAAAATCTCCACGAAAAAAGCGCAAATTAACGGCGGCCCAAAAACCGCTGATTAATATTACATAATTTAGCAAAAGCCGGAATAAATTCGTTTTATTTCACGAAAGACGGAAATCGTGGGGGCCCCGCTCGAACAGCCGAATTGCAGAAAAATCGAGTCTCATAAAACCCTTGTCGTTCGTCGATATGCGAATTGAAATGTTGGCGGGCATTATGTCATGTCTAACTTTTTGACGGACAATAATGAAATTGAAGAGGCCCCTTTCATAAACCTCGGCCGAGATCGATTTTGGCATGGAACGTCCGTGCTTTTTTCTTCGAAGCGGGCACGGCCATTAAAAATAATTATTTGTGGGCGAAATTTATCTAATACGAGCGAATTCGGGGATTTTCATTTATTGCTAACGAGCTTTTTTTAATTCGGTGAGGAAGAGACCCAATACCGGAACACTATTTTGTCGTATTGGACGAAATAACGCTGTAAAAATATTTTTAATTATTAATATTAGTAATAAGGGTTTGCAGATGTTGGTCATTCACTGGGCTATACCCGGTCATTTTTTAGAGGACGTGGTCATTTACTGGAGCATCATTGTATACCCTTTATAGTAGTTGCGACAATATTTTCATTAATTTATAAGCAAAAATAATATTAATTTTGGATTGATTAATTTATTTACTATTTTTTTACATCAATATACAACAAATCGGTCATTCACTGAACGTTTTTACGTTATTAGTATTTTATAAATGCGAAAAATACTACAAGTGGTCGAGCACTGGGTCCTGGTCGACTAATTGGGTCTTCCCAATTTATTTATTTCTTTATTCAAGCCATCCTTTTAATTATTTTGCCCAAAAATAGGCGGAAGGGGCCGGAAAAAATGACCGCTATTTAATTTCATTTTAAAATTGACGTTTTTTGACTTTGTTTGAAAAAAAAAGAAGGTCTCGCAATAAAATCTCGAGCGTAATTTTTTTTATTATTGTGTTTCGCGTTGCGGGCGGAAAAAAAGCTAATAATTTCTTTTACTCCCCGATTTTACGGCGGGCTCTTTTTTTTTATTATTAATGTGGGGGTCGTCGGGTAATTTTCGCGTCGAGATGGGGAAGAGTTATGCGTTGCGGGCGTTCGACGGGTTGCAATTGCAAAGATTTAATATCGCAACGTAGAATTTCTATTTACATTGATAGTCGATACAGTAAGCATTACGTTTGTTATAAATAGGATTTATGGGTTTCGATCTGCAAATAGAATATAGTTTGCGATTTACTGGCCATTAATTATTGCAATAACTTTGCGCTCGCTTATGTATAAATCTTCGTCTAAAGCGTGCGTTTTTATATTTCTGTTTGTTTGTTTATTTGCGCGCGTCCGCCTACGGGGCGTTTAGTGGAAATCTTGTGTTTATTAAAATCGATGGTTCGAATGTTTTGCGTAATCGAAAAAAAAATTGTTGGTGGCGTCTGCGCGAACAATTTTTAATTTTACAAAAATTTGTAGGTTAGTTTTTTTGGGGAGCTATCCGTTAAATAGTTAAAAACTCAAAATTTTTGGGCCGTTTTGGCCCAAGACGACGTTCAAAAATTAATGAAGGGCAGTTACACAGTTGTCGGTGAATTAAGAAGAAAAAAATTAATTTTTTTTTACACGATTTAAAAGTAAATAATTTGTGACCACGCCATTATTTGAGCTGGTTTTAAAAAATGTAAATTATCAAAAATTTTAGACTTTTTGGCATAAGGGGCTAGGAAAAATTAATAAGGTTTTATAAAAACAATTGTTAAATTTGGAGGGGACGAATTTAGGGTTTCTTTTTCAAAAATTTGAATTTAATAAGTTCTGGCAGTTTTATTTTTTGAGGTGGCTTTAAAAAATGTAAATATTCAAAATTTTTCGACTTTTTGGCATAAGAAAGTCGTAAATAATTAATAAAGTTTTATGAAAAAAATTGGAGGGGACGAATTTAAGGTTTTTTTTCCAAAATTTGAATTTAATAAGTTCGTGGCAGCTTTATTTTTTGGTGGCTTTAAAAAATGTAAATATTCAAAATTTTTAGACTTTTTTGCATAACGAACTAGTAAAAAATTAATACGGTTTTAATTGAAAAAATTGGAAGGGACGAATTTAAGGTTTCTTTTTCCAAAATTTAAATTTAATAAGTTCGTGGCAGCTTTATTTTTTGAGGTGGCTTTAAAAAATGTAAATATTCAAAAATTTTAGACTTTTTGGCATAAGGAAGTAACAAAAAAATTAATAAGGCTTTATAAAAAATTGAAAAAATTGGAGGGAACGAATTTAAGGTTTCTTTTTCCAAAATTTGAATTTAATAAGTTCGTGGCAGCTTTATTTTTTGTGGTGGCTTTAAAAAATGTAAATATTCAAAATTTTTAGACTTTTTCGCATAAGGAATTAGTAAAAAATTAATACGGTTTTATAAAAAAATTGGAGGGGACGAATTTAAGGTTTCTTTTTCCAAAATTTAAATTTAATAAATTCGTGGCAGTTTTATTTTTTGAGGTGACTTTGAAAACTTGTACAAATCAAAGTTTATGGGATTTTCGAAATGAGATAGCATCAAAAAATTAATACGATAAATATTATAATTAATAATATATAAATAATAATATTAATTAGTAGAAATAAAAAAAGATTCAAAGTTAAAACAGTTATTTTTTTTTGGGAATTTAATAAGGATACATCAATTCAAAATGTTCGGTTATTTACTGAACAGACCTCGTATATAAAAAGTCAATTTAATAATTAATCGAGGGGACGAATTTAAGGTTTCTTTTTCCAAAATTTAAATTTAATAAATTCGTGGCAGCTTTATTTTTTGAGGTGGCTTTGAAAACTTTTATAAATCAATTTTTTTAGAATTTTCGAAATGAGATACCATCAAATAATTAATAAGATAAAAAATTAATAAGATAGAAATATTTAGAAATATTTTTTTTTAGATTTTCGAACATGAGATAGCATTAAAAAAATAATAAAATTCGATCAAACATTTTGAGAAAATCGAGGGGGACGAATTCTTCGCAGAATTCGCAATTAAAAAATTTCTATCCCCTCCATTTTTTAAAATACCACCAAACCCCACACAAATTTGATGTCGTCCGATCTCTTGGCATAAAATTAGAGTAAAAAATTAATAATAAACAATAAAAAAACTTTCGAGTAAATTAAAAAAATAAATTAATTCATTTTTTGTATAGTTCAAAATATTTTTCAAATCCAAAATTTTTCGCTGGCACTAATTTAAATGTGAAAGAGGCAAAATTAATATAGTTAAATTGTCCAAACACGAGGATGCGCGCGTTCGAGCGAAAAGTGGCACATTTCCGAGCGAGGGAGGCAAATGAAGCGCGACGCGGAGCGGCGCGCTTCATTTTCCCGAGATCGGAAATGTGCCACTTTGAGCTCGAATGTGCGCACTCGGTTTTAAGCACCATTCACAATAGTCAATTTACTTCCATAAACGGCTAACTTCATACTGTCGACTGTTCGTTAGCTGCGCGCGCGCACCTTCCATTGCCTGCTAAATCTTCACTCTCGGGGCGCCAAAAGAAGTATAACTTTATGAAAAAAAATCGCAGATACAAAATCTAAAAAATTTATACCGCCCCCATCTTTTTCAAAATAGCCTTCAAAACAAAGCTTTAAAAACTTAATTTTTGTGTGGGTTCGAGGCCGCATTTTTCAACCGAAATTAAATCTCCAATAAAAAAATAATAAAAGGCGGCAATAAAACGTAAACACGTTCGGCGTTTCTCAGAAGCGCGGCGCGCATCTCGGCTTTCGCGAGCCGCGGAGGCGGTAAATTCAAAAATCGTGCGGGCCGAGAAATATTATAAATTAATTTTAATCTAGAATGCGGTTCGTCGGACGAACGATTTTCTCCGATAAAGCGGGGCTCCGTTTAAACTCGACTTTCTTATAAGCTCGGATTATCCCTTAATTACATTGTTGGCTACTGCCCGTAAAATACCTGAATCCTTGTATACATTTTACGAGGTAATTAATTTTCCCGCGTTAATCTGATTTTAGTAACCGCACAAAATATGCTTTGCGTAAATATCTGCCGGATTTATTGCGCGATAAAAATTATTGCTTTACATCTTTCAATTACCATTTCGAACGAAACGCAACGAGTGGGTTTTTATAGATTTTTAATTTGGGACCGCTGCTCGCACCGTAAATCAAAGTTCGTCTTTCTATTTCGGCCCCCTTCCGATTTATTTAATCATTTTTCAATTTAATACGAAGAAAACTAAGAGCCCGGTCGTTTACCGGTTTTTTTTAAGGAAAGATGGGGCTTACGTCACAAAATAATTTACGCGTCGTAGTGTGCCACGTTTTTCAGCTAAAAAGAGGGGGCGCGTATGGGGTCCACGCAAAAGCGACAAAGACGGAGCGACGAACGCACGTTGCACGGCGGCACGACGACTTGATTCACGGCCAAACTTGCGTCCGCAGCCTACTTCACTCTCCTATCGATTGTGACGTCAGCTCAATCTTTCCCCACCTGCACGCTATACATTTTATTTAAACGAATTGGATTTTTTTCAACTTTGTTAGGAAAAATGGCTTTTTCACATAAAATTAATTGCATAACGAAATGAAAAAAGGGCAAATTTTTGTTTTTTAACGAGTTAAAAGTTTGCGGGGCGGAAGGGAGAGTATAATTAAACTACTTCGGGCGTTCGCTTTGCGGGTGTTTTATCGGACCCGGACGCTTCCGAGGATTATATTTAAAGCGCGAGCGGCGGTTCAATTTCGAGGGGGTGCGGTGGGCTGGAGGGGGGGGGCGCTAATACCTAATTTAATTTCGCCGAACATTAAAATAGGTTTTCCCTTTCGCGTTTTGATCGCATCAAAAATGGATAAGGCGTTTTATTTGGCGGAAAATGCAATTAGCGATGAGAACGACGGGACGGCGGGGGGTGGCGAGAGGGGGCCGAAAGAATAATAATTAAAACTTTTGTACATACCTTTTATATCTCGAGGGAAATTCCAGGTTTCCTGTCTAAAGCGTTCCTTATACCGGCTCAAATTTTATGAGAAAATAGGCGAGAGAACTTAACAAGCAATTAGCTTCATCTAAGTACTTTTTGATGAAAACGTTTATTTTCCTATCGCGCCCCCCTTTTTCTTATTACCTTTCTTCCTCTCTTCTTCGCAATGCCGACCGCAAGTTTAATCGAAAGTTTATTATTCGAAATTATATTCGCGCCTGGCCCCCGGGCGAATTTTTTTTTTTTTAATCGCGATTATCCGGCCGTTTATTTTTTTTTTCGAAGTTAGACTTCTTTTGGCGTATTTTTACCATAGCAATGAGTGGGAGCGAGCGAAAAGATACGACAATCTCATAAGTTCGAGTGAGATGGAACGATTAAAATTATTTAACTTATTTTTCGTAAAATTTTTGGTCTAAATTATTGTGAATCGTGCTTAAAACCGAGTGTGCACATTCGAGCTCAAAGTGGCACATTCCGATCTCGGGAAAATGAAGCGCGCCGCTCCGCGTCGCGCTTCATTTGCCTCCCTCGCTCGGAAATGTGCCACTTTTCGCTCGAATGCGCACATCTTCGCATTTGGACAATTTAACTATATTAATTTTGCCCCTTTCACATTTAAATTAGTGCCAGCAAAAAAATTTTGGATTTGAAAAATATTTTGAATTATACAAAAAATAAATTCATTTCGTTTTTAATTTACTTGAAAGTTCTTTTATTGTTTATTATTAATTGTTTACCGTAATTTTATGCCAAGAGATCGGACGACATTAAATTTGTGGGGTTTGGCGGTATTTTTAAAAATGGAGGGGATAGAAATTTTTTAATTGCGAATCCTGCGAAGAATTTGACCCCTCGATTTGCTTAAAATGTTTGATGGAATCTTATTATTTTTTTAATGCCCATCTCACGTTCAAAAATCTAAAAAAAAATATTTATAAATATTTTTATCATATTAATTTTTTATCTTATTGATTTTTTGATGCCATCTCATTTCGAAAATCCTAAAAATTTTGATTAATAAAAGTTTTCAAAGCCAGCTCAAAAAATAAAGCTGCCACGAATTTATTAAATTCAAATTTTGGAAAAAGAAACCTTAAATTCGTCCCTTCGATTAATTATTAAATAGACTTTTTATATACGAGGTGCGTTCAGTAAATAACCGAACATTTTGAATTGATGTATCCCTAAAAATTACCAAAAAAAATAACTGTTTTAATTTTGAATTTTTTTTATTTCTACTACTTAATATTATTATTAATATATTATTAATTATAATATTTATTGTAATTTATGATATAATAATTAATGCTAATAACAATAATTATTAAATTATTGTCGTTAGAAAAAATCATTATATTTAATAATTTATTGGATTATCATTTAATTAATTTATTTAAATTTAGCAATTTTTGGAATTCTCCATTGACACGTATAACAAGTCAACTTTAGGGGGAAATCCCCTAAGTTGGGTACCCTGGAAAAATGGCAGGGCTCAAAAACGGACCCCGTCTTACTAATTTTTTAATATAAATCATTTTTAAACATTAGATTTTTTTTAAAATGCCTTTTTTTGTTAATTTCCAGATGCAAGAATTAAGGATAAAGAAAAAGCACGCCAAACCTCTCGAATAGGACCAAAATCGAACAGGACGAAAGGTAAACATTTCGATCACCATTTTTTTTAAATTAATCTTTGTAAAAAGCATGGCGCCAATAAAACCCACGGTAATTAGGGCAATGACGGCGCATTACCGAACCCCAAATAATATTTAATGCACACTATCCGACGCGCCATTTCGAAATGAAACATTTTGGAAATTACCCCCGAGACTACTTACAATTTGTCCTTTAATTCCTCGAACATTGTCACTATCCAATTCGAGATGAAACACGATACGCTGCGAAAGGGGGCGGATGTTAAATGTCAACTACTTCCCAAAATTAATGTCAAAGGATCTTCATTTTATTGCTGATAACAACAACAGCCGCTAATTAATTGGAAAGCTAGCGAAATGTACGGGATTTGGGAGGGAAAAGATGGCGCGCGCGGTTCTTGTACGAGCAAAAAAAACTATTTTTTATTTCGACAGGTAGAGAGGCCGTAAAAGTTTTATTGTGACGTATGATCGATACGAGACCGGCCGGAACAGCATAAAAAAATTTCCTCGAAATATTAAATAAGTTGGGGTCGCGACCCTTTCCTTCGGCCGGAATTCTTTTCGAAAATTTTGGGAAAAAAATTAAGCGAAGCGATTTTTTTGTAATTATGTTTTGTGGCTGAATTAATGGGGTACGCTTTTGTAGATCAAAACAAACATGCGATTTTGGCAATTAGCGTTGCGAATAGACGAATTTTGCATATAATAGATATTAGTTCGGTTTAGTTATGTTTGCTATTTGTCTTAATCGAAGCGATTGTATTGGTTTTCGCGCAAGCAATTAATTTCCAGTATGCAAATAATGCAGTGTTACCGGTATGTTGCCGGAAAATTGCCAACATACATCTTCGATTTGGCCAAATTGCGAATCCCAAACGTACGTTATTAATTAGTTTAGTCGTTACAATTGCAGCGGAAGTTGTTTACTGTGGCTTACAATATGCCAGAAGAATAATTTAAAAATTCTAACTACCCCTAAAAAAGCAGGGTAGCCCGTAGTGCAATTGAATATGTAGAACTTTAAATTTGGCCTTTGTTAGAAAACACAATTTTTTGAAATTGCGAATTCGTGGAATCCATTGCATGGAAAATATTAACTATAGTTTATAATCAACCAAAAAAATAATTAAAAAAATTTAATTATCTTTGAAAAGGCAGGGGAGGGTTTAATTCAAGTGCAAATGTAGGACTTTTAATTTTTCTTTTATTCAAAAAAAGCGTTTTTGAAATTTGCGAATTCGGCCAAACTTTTCCATGGAATTTATTTACTATAGTTTATAATGAACCAGAAAAATAATTAAAAAAATTTAACTTCCCCCATAAAGGCAGGGGCGGCTTTAATTCAAGTGGAAATGTAAGACTTTTAATTTTGCTTTTATTCAAAAAAGGCGTTTTTGAAATTTTCGAATTCGGCCAAACTTTTGCATGGAAGTTATTTACTATAGTTTATAATGAACCAGAAAAATACTCAAAAAAATCTAACTAGCCCCATAAAGGCAGGGGTGGCTTTAATTCAAGTAGAAATGTTGGACTTTTAGTTGTGCTTTTATTAAAAAAGGGCATGTTTAAAATTTGCGAATTCGGCCAAAATTTTGCATGTAAGTTATTTACTATAGTGTATAATGAACCAGAAAAATAATCAAAAAAATCTAACTAGCCCCATAAAGGCATGGGCGGCTTTAATTCAAATGGAAATGTAAGACTTCTAATTTTGATTTTATGCAAAAAAGGCGTTTTTGAAATTTGCGAATTGGGCCAAACTTTTTTATGGAAGTTATTTATTATAGTTTATAATGAACCAGAAAAATAATTTAAAAAATTTAACTATCTTTATAAAGGCAGGGGCGGCTTTAATTCAAGTGGAAATGTAGGACTTTTAGCATTGCTTTTATTAAAAAATGGCATTTTTTAAATTTGCGATTTCGGCCAAACTTTTTTATGGAATTTATTTGCTATAGTTTATAATGAACCAGAAAAATAATTTAAAAAATTTAACTTTCCTCATAAAGGCAGGGGCGGCTTTAATTCAAGTGGAAATGTAAGACTTTTAATTTTGCTTTTATACAAAAAAGGCGTTTTTGAAATTTTCGAATTCGGCCAAACTTTTGCATTGAAGTTATTTGCTATAGTTTATAATGAACCAGAAAAATAATTAAAAAAATTTAACTTTCCTCATAAAGGCAGGGGCGGCTTTAATTCAAGTGGAAATGTAAGACTTTTAATTTTGCTTTTATTCAAAAAAGGCGATTTTGAAATTTTGGAATTTGGCCAAACTTTTGCATGGAAGTTATTTACTATAGTTTATAATGAACCAGAAAAATAATTAAAAAAATCTAACTAACCTTATAAAGGCAGGGGCGGCTTTAATTCAATTGTAAATGTAGGACATTTAATTTTGCTTTAATTCAAAAACGGCAATTTTGAAATTTGCGAATTTGGCCAAACTTTTCCATGGAAGTTATTTACTATAGTTTATAATGAACCAGAAAAATAATTAAAAAATTTAACTTTCCTCATAAAGGCAGGGGCGGCTTTAATTCAAGTGGAAATGTTGGACTTTTAATTTTGCTTTTAAATTTAAAAAGGCAATTTTGAAATTTGCGAATTTGGCCAAACTTTTATGGAAGTTATTTGCTATAGTTTATAATGAACCAGAAAAATAATTAAAAAAATCTAACTACCCATAAAGGCAGGGGCGGCTTTAATTCAAGTGCAAATGCAGACTTTTAATTTTGCTTTTATTAAAAAAGTATTTTGAAATTTGCAAATTCGGCCAAACTTTTCCATGGAAGTTATTTACTATAGTTTATAATGAACCAGAAAAATAATTAAAAAAATTTAACTTTCCTCATAAAGGCAGGGGCGGCTTTAATTCAAGTGGAAATGTAAGACTTTTAATTTTGCTTTTATTCAAAAAGGCGATTTTGAAATTTTGGAATTTGGCCAAACTTTTGCATGGAAGTTATTTACTATAGTTTATAATGAACCAGAAAAATAATTAAAAAAATCTAACTAACCTTATAAAGGCAGGGGCGGCTTTAATTCAAGTGAAATGTAGACTTTTAATTTTGCTTTTATTACAAAAGGCATTTTGAAATTTGAATTTGGCCAAACTATTGCATGAAAGTTATTTATTATTGTTTATAATGAACCAGAAAAATAATTAAAAAAATCTAACTAACCTATAAAGGCAGGGGCGGCTTTAATTCAAGTGCAAATGCAGGACTTTTAGTTTTGCTTTTATTAAAAAAGGCATTTTTGAAATTTGCGAATTCGGCCAAACTTTTGCATGGAAGTTATTTACTATAGTTTATAATGAACCAAAAAAATAATTAAAAAAATCTAACTAACCCTATAAAGGCAGGGCCGGCTTTAATTCAAGTGCAAATGCAGAACTTTTAATTTTGCTTTTATTAAAAAAGGGCATTTTTGAAATTTGCGAATTCGGCCAAACTTTTGCATGGAAGTTATTTACTATAGTTTATAATGAACCAGAAAAATAATTAAAAAAATCTAACTAACCCTATAAAGGCAGGGGCGGCTTTAATTCAAGTGGAAATGTAAGACTTTAATTTTGCTTTATTCAAAAACGGCAATTTTGAAATTTGCAAATTTGGCCAAACTTTTCCATGGAAGTTATTTACTATAGTTTATAATGAACCAGAAAAATAATCAAAAAAATTTAACTAGCCCTATAAAGGCAGGGGCGGCTTTAATCCAAGTGCAAATGTAAGACTTTTATTTTTGCTTTTAATCAAAAATTTTCAATAACCAATAAAAAATGGCCGATCCTATAATTTTATATTGCCACATTTTGATTATCTCAACTCCGAATTATTAACGTTTCCCGCCAAAACTCAACCGGGGGCGCATTTCGTTGCGCCTTCTCCCCGAATCCGCACCCCAAAAAAATCGGCGGTGCGCAAAGTCAAGTTATAAACTAATCCCGAAATCCACGTACGCGGCGTCTAATTACCATATAAGCTTCTCAAGTTTGAAACAAGTCAAAGATCAAATAACGAGTTCGAAATTAAATACCAGTTTAATTTTCCATTTATAAGCGTCGCTCTTCGAAGCGGTTTCCTTAGTTTTACTATTTACATTTGCCGTGCGGAGAACCGCGCTCGACTAAGCGGTATTAAAGTAATATTTTAGAATTTGCGGGATCTGCATCGAAACTGCAAACTTGGACGTAAAACACGTTCGAACACCCACCCACCCACCCACACACATTTTAAATAAATATCTCTGACCAGATTTTCTTTGGAATTAATTTCTTATGTAAACAATTTCCCGGCTACCATTTCAACCCTCTTAATTATTACTAAATTGCTTGCTTTATTCTCGAGAAAAGCGCATTTGCATTTATTTGCTCTTCTCTCCCACGCTTTTAATTAAATTTACTTTAATTGAAGGAATATTTTTGTTATTAGCCCGAAGAAAGCTTCGGGCCTAACAACAACCCCATTCGCTTTCGGCACTTGGAAGAACCGAGTTTTGTTTCGGGGGAGAGAACGCGAAGAAAAAAAAAAGGGAGTAAAATAATGCGGTTATAAATGGGACGGAATGGAAACGTACTTACCATGAGACGTAATGAAATGAAATGTCCAAAAACAATTTATCAATCTCTCTAAACGAACAAACACGTCGTTAGTTTTCGCAAGATGAATTGTCGAAAGGGCCTTGATTTTAATTAGGCTGCCAAACAAAAAATCTCCGACCGCCCGCCTCCGAAATAAGCGATTTAATTAAACTTCGCGTTTCGAACGTAATGCCGGCCAAATTGGCTTTAAAGTTTGATTTTTTTTTAATTAAATCGACCGAAATTCGCTTATTTTGAGGTGTCGTTTTTTTTTTATAAGTCGAAATTCTGTTGGGTCGTTGCTAAAGAACGGTTTAATTATTTTGATGTGTTTTCTTTGGTATTTTTGAAGTTATACTTCTTTTAGAGGGCGAAATTTTAGCGGCCAACAAAAAGTTGAGGTTAGCTGTACAAGAACGTCAATCGATTATTGTGAATGGTGCTTAAAACGGAGTGTGCACATTCGAGCTCAAAGTGGCACATTTCCGATCTCGGGAAAATGAAGCGCGCCGCTCCGCGTCGCGCTTCATTTGCGTCCCTCGCTCGCAAATGTGCCACTTTTCGCTCGAATGCGCACATCCTCGTATTTATTGAATTAATTTTAGCATATTTTCTTTTGTTTTTAATTTTTTTGAGTTTGCAATAGTAATTTTTTTCTTAATTTAAGATTCCTCCAATTTTTTCCTTAAAACTTAAGTACCAACTTCGAAAAAACTAAATCTGTATTTACTATAGTTTATAATGAACCAGAAAAATAATTAAAAAATTTATCTACCCCTATAAAGGCAGGGGCGGCTTTAATTCAAGTGGAAATGTAGGACTTTTAATTTTGCTTTTATTAAAAAAGGGCATTTTTGAAATTTGCGAATTCGGCCAAACTTTTTTATGGAAGTTATTTGCTATAGTTTATAATAGACCAGAAAAATAATTAAAAAAATCTAACTACCCCCATAAAGGCAGGGGCAGCTTTAATTAAAGTGGAAATGTAAGACTTAATTTTGCTTTTATTAAAAAAGGGCATTTTTGAAATTTGCGAATTCGGTCAAATTTTGCGTGGAAGTTATTTGCTATAGTTTATAATAAACCAGAAAAATAATAAAAAAATCTAACTACCCCCATAAAGGCAGGGGCGGCTTTAATTCAAGTGCAAATGCAAAACTTTTAGCATTGCTTTTATTAACAAAGAGTATTTTTGAAATTTCCGAATTCGGCCAAACTTTTGCATGGAACCTATTTACTATAGTTTATAATGAAACAGAAAAATAATTAAAAAAATCTAACTAACACTATAAAGGCAGGGGCGGCTTTAAATCAAGTGAAAATGCAGGACTTTTAATTTTGCTTTTATTAAAAATGGCATTTTCGAAATGTGCGAATTTGGCCAAACTTTTGCATGGAAGTTATTTGCTATAGTTTATAATGAACCCGAAAAATAATTAAAAAAATCTATCTACCCTCATAAAGGCAGGGGCGGCTTTAATTCAAGTGGAAATGTAAGACTTTTAATTTTGCTTTTATTAAAAAAGGGCATTTTTGAAATTTGCGAATTCGGTCAAATTTTTGCGTGGAAGTTATTTGCTATAGTTTATAATAAACCAGAAAAATAATCAAAAAAATCTAACTACCCCCATAAAGGCAGGGGCGGCTTTAATTCAAGTGCAAATGCAAAACTTTTAGCATTGCTTTTATTAACAAAGAGTATTTTTGAAATTTCCGAATTCGGCCAAACTTTTGCATGGAACCTATTTACTATAGTTTATAATGAACCAGAAAAATAATTAAAAAAATCTAACTAACCCTATAAAGGCAGGGGCGGCTTTAATTCAAGTGGAAACGTAAGACTTAATTTTGCTTGTATTAAAAAATTGCATTTTTGAATTTTGCGAATTGGGCCAAACTTTTGCATGGAAGTTATTTGCTATAGTTTATAATGAACCAGAAAAATAATTTAAAAAATCTATCTACCTCATAAAGGCAGGGGCGGCTTTAATTCAAGTGGAAATGTAGGACTTTTAATTTTGCTTTTATTAAGAAAGGGTATTTTCGAAATTTGCGAATTTGGGCAAAGTTTTGCTTGGAAGTTATTTACTATAGTTTATAATGAACCAGAAAAATTATTGAAAAATTCTAACTACCCCCATAAAGGCAGGGGCGGCCTTAATTCAAGTGGAAATGCAACATTTTTAATTTTGCTTTTATTAAAAATGGCATTTTCGAAATGTGCGAATTTGGCCAAACTTTTGCATGGAAGTTATTTGCTATAGTTTATAATGAACCCGAAAAATAATTAAAAAAATCTATCTACCCTCATAAAGGCAGGGGCGGCTTTAATTCAAGTGGAAATGTAAGACTTTTAATTTTGCTTTTATTAAAAAAGGGCATTTCTGAAATTTGCGAATTCGGCCAAATTTTTGCATGGAAGTTATTTGCTATAGTTTATAATAAACCAAAATATTAATCAAAAAAATCTAACTACCCCCATAAAGGCAGGGGCGGCTTTAATTCAAGTGGAAATGTAAGACTTTTAATTTTGCTTTTATTAAAAAAGGGCATTTTTGAAATTTGCGAATTCGGCCAAATTTTTGCATGGAAGTTATTTGCTATAGTTTATAATAAACCAAAAAATAATCAAAAAAATCTAACTACCCCCATAAAGGCAGGGGTGGCTTCAATTCAAGTGAAAATGTTTGACTTTTTGTTTTGCTTTTATTAAAAAATGGCACTTTTGAAATTTGCCAATTTGGCCAAACTTTTTCATGGAAGTGATTTGCCATAGTTTATAATAAACCAGAAAAATAATTAAAAAAATCTAACTGTTCCCATAAAGGCAGGGGCGGCTTTAATTCAAGTGGAAATGCAACACTTTTAATTTTGCTTTTTTTACAAAACTTTTACATGGAAGTTATTTACTATAGTTCATAATCAAAATATTTCGAGAAATTAAACGTGTTTATTAAGATTTTAAATAGAAATAACAAAATTCGCGCGTTTGCAGCGATTAAAGGCGCACGCCGGCAATTACGGCAAAGTCAACAACGAGCTACATATTTTAGGAAAATGGCAAAGCATAACGAAAACCGAAAATTTGAATTGTAAATTTCATTCGAATTGAATTCCGACGTTAGCGAAACGAAATCGGTTCCATTTATATGCGACGTCGTTCTTCTTGTTTACGATGATTAGAAAAATACGGTTACCTTACTATTATTTTTGCCGCTCCCAAACGTAAAAATAAACAATATTATTTTGGAAAAGGATGGCGACGCTCGCTCGTTCGCTCGGTTTCGACGCGTCTTCTGCGCCTCGAACTTCCTAATTTCAATTTCGGCTCGCATCCACCCCAAAAACGTTATTACAAAATTCAAACTAATATTCCACGAATTAGATATTATTATTGCGAAATACTAATTAAAGTGACTATTAGGAACGTACGGCTAGGTCTACTTTATGTCAAGTGTCAGGGGTTGAGGGACGCCAAATTTAATGCCAACTTTAACCCTTTCGATGGGAGCGAAGAGAAATATTTCACAAATTTAATGTTTTTTAGATCGTAGGGCCCTCATTTTGATCCTATCATTAAAAACGACCCGGATTCGGAATCTTCAGGCTTTTTTACAGAATTCGAAAATTAAACGTTATACTTTTAGGTTAAAAAAATTGTAGCGCCGTTTTTTGTGAACCGATCTTTAAAAACCGTACAGATTTAGATTGTTCAGATTTTTTGGCTTCGGATAGGCCCAAAAAACCATAGGCGTGCTATTTGAAATTCTCGAGAAAAACGGGTTCGAAAAGTTTGACTTGTAATTAGTTTTTTCAAAATTGTTACTTTGAAAAATCGTACCTCGGTTAATTGTGAACGAATCTGTAAAAACTTTTCAGATTCTGACAGCCCGTTCATCCGAGCTCTAAAATAAAAATTTTCGATAAAACTAAATAAATAAAAAAACGGACCTTTGATTCACAAAAAAAATCGTAGCGCCCTTATTTTCGATCCAATCATTACAAACGACACGGATTCGGAATCCTGAGGCTTTTTTACATAAGATACATGTAAAATATGTATAGGGTGCGACGTTAATTTTTCGAAAATTAAAAATTACAATTTTATGTCCACTTTTTTACACAATTAAGTTCACTTTGCTAGTTTTCGTAGGGTTATTTTGATGGAAAGTGCAAAAATAAACTTGTTGGATCTGGGAATAAAAAAAGGAGTAAATAGAAGCATATTCGGATGCTCAGATACTATCGCATTTAGCAGTATCTCCAACATTACCATTTGAATTATGGCTTAAAGCAACTACCGCATTTCCCTAAAACTCGTCACCGATAACAGGATTACCTTACAGCGGCCCTGTAATCCATACTTCCTTTTAAAGGACGGATCTTAAAAGCATTTTCGTCGCAAATGCAGAAGGCGACGATATTATTCCCGTTATACAAAAGACTTTTGACGAAAACAGCTCGTTATTAAGATAAATATTTTAACTTTCGACTAAGAATCGATAACACTTGAGCTTCGTCAAAACTTCCCCCTTAATATAATAGCATAATACAGAATTATAGACAACTTTGGGGTTTTGAAAACGCAAACCCTATTTTAAATTTTTTTTGTAAAATTAGAGTCTAAAATAACCCTTTTTATATCGGTAATTTTTTTGATTAGACGCGTTGTTTCCGAGCTATTAATTTTCTTATAAATAACGCTAAAATCGCACGAATCGAGATGGCGAAAGTTTGATTTTTAGTTTGAGAAAAATTTAGCCGGGCGTCGGCTATTAATTTTTTTTATCTTGTAGCCAAAGGTCGATAGTTTTTGAAAAGTTGAAGCGTCCCTACCGACGTCGGCCTAATTTTCGAAAAAAAGCTCGTCCAAAAGCCCGAAAGCTTTCGGCAACGGTTGCTTCACATAACTGCGCATAACTCAAAAACTATGCGTCTTACAAAAAAAATTTAAAATACCAAAATTGGATTATTTCTAAACCTACAAAATATAGGATTATTAATTTTGGCATAGATGGAGCCACTGTCGTTCAAATCATAACCAGTTTGTTTGTTTTTTAAATGGCAACAATTTAAATTAATTTTTTTAATACAAAACTAAAGACTTCTTTTTTTCAATCAATTTGTTTACAAAATATTATTTTTTACAAATTCGTCGCAAACGCAGAAGGCGACAATATTATTCCTGTCACACAAAAGCCTTTTGACGAAAGCACCTCGTTATTAAGATAAATATTTTAACTTTCGACTAAAGATCGATAAAACTTGCGCTTTGTCAAAAATTTCCCTTTTAATATGAAAGCCTCTCTCGCAAAAACTTTGAGCCCGGTGGGAAGGGGGCGCGCTCGCTCAACTTGGCGACTTTCGGCGTCGTAATTTTAAGCGCGTCTTTCGAGGGCGTCGAAAAATTAATTGGATCGGCCTTTTTTTTCTGTTGCAGGAAGAAGAGTAAAGGAAAATATCGCGAGCTGGGGTAAGACACACATGAGCGCGACTGGCGAGCCCCACCGGCCAGTGGGGCCATGCGTGAGCTAAACGCCCCCGAGCTCCACCACCTCGCTGAAGATCAACAGCCCTACATACATGAACACCTTTTGCTCCACGCTGACGGTAAGTCGACGTCCGAACCACATTATCTCTTCACTTAGCGCCTTTTTGCCGGATTCTTACGTTTCAATTCTTTTCGCAAATTCGGTTTTTGCTTTCGTCCTTTGTGCATAGGACAAAGGAAGCTATTCTAACGTTAATATAGACTTTTGAGCGTTGTCTACGTGTAGAATCTCGTTCACGAATTGAATCCGCTTTTATTAGAAAGAAAAAAGGGCGAGATCGCAAGAAAGGAATGATTTGTCGGTCATATTTTACAAATGCAACGTGTTTGCGCCCTTTCCAGTCATAAAATATTCTTTCTGGAACTGTGCGCCTTTTCTATAAGTTGCAAATTGAAAAGAATGGTTTTATTTTTTTTTTCAGTGCCAAAAATTAATTAAATTTTAATGAGCAACCAAAATTGACAGTTTTAAATGGATCGATTAATTAATTTTTAATTTTGTGAGGTTTTTTTGAATGCTAAGGGTTGTTTCGATATTTCGAAGAATTTGAATAAAAAATAAAGTTTTTTTGGTAAATTAGGCTAAGGATTTTGCTAGAAAAACTTAGAAATCGAATAATTTAACAGTGTTTTGGCAAATTGCTATTTTTTAATTCTAAGGACGATTTGGGCCTTTTAATTAATTTTATTGAGATTTAAATTTTATGAAAAACCAATTTTAATTGATATATAATTTTTTTCTTTGAATCCAATTTAAATTAAAAGAAAGGGTTTTTTTCTTTTTCAATGAAAAAAATTTTTGAAAATTTTCAATTTTATTTTTCTAATTTGCCTAATTATTTTTTTTTTAAAAATTTTATTATGTAGGGGTTTCTTTCCTTTTGGCTTTTTTTGGGAAAAAATTTTGATAAATTAAAAACGATTTCAGAAAATTTAAAATTCCTTTTCGGTTCTTTAAAAAAAAAAGCGAGAATTCTATTTAATTTAACCTTGGGAATACTATTTTAAAAAAATTTTTTGGCTAAAGCTTCCCAAAAAAAATTTTAGTGGGGAAAAATAATTCATTTTTTTTCCAAAAATTGAAAATTTCCCAAACTTTAAAATTAAATTTAAAAAAATTTGGCAACAAAATTTTGAAAAAAATTTTCCCCACGGGTTTAATTATAAAATATTTTTAATTAAAATTTCTATTTGAAAATTAAATCATTCCCCTTTTTTGAATAAAATTTTTTAAAAACAAACAAATTAAAAAAATTTTTTTTAAAACGAAAATTTTCTTAATAAATAGGGGTTTCGATTCGGGAAAAGGGGCCCTTTGGGGGGAGGGAAATAAACGCACCCCCCTTCCGGGTAAAATTTTGACTAATCTTTTAAGCAATTAAATAATAAATTTAAATTTTTAAATTTTTAATTTAAAAAATGGGGCGCCAAATCAAAAATTTTAGAAAAAAAAAAAATACCCGATAATTTTTTAAAAAATTTACAAAATAAATTAAATTAATTTTTTTTTGTTTAAAAGACAAAAAAATTTGATAAAAAAATATAAATTTTTTGGGATTCACAAAAGTGGAATTTCCCAAGAAAATGAAGCCACCCGGGGGGCGCGCTTTTTTTTTTAATTTGGAATTTCCGTAATAACCTTTTTGAGACCAAAATTAATTTAAAAAATTTTAAATTTTTGAAGTTTTTTAATTAAAAAATGGGACGCTTAAATCAAAATGTCTAGAAACATAAAAATCACCCTGTATATTATTTTTGAATCAAAATTCTACAAAACTAAATTAAAATTATTTATTTTGTTTCAAAATAGAAAAAATTAGTATAGAAAAAATTAATCGAAGATGTGCATTACAGCGAAAAGTGGCAATTTCCGAGCAGAGGCAAAAAGCGCGAGATGCGCCTCATTTTTCGAATTCGTTAATGTGCCACTTTGAGCTAGAATGCAACGTTTTAAGCACGATCCACAATAATAAATTTAATTTCTAGAAGTCTTTAATTAAAACTGCGGACTTAAATTCAAATATGTCTAGAAACATAAAAATCACCCTGTATATTATTTTTCGAATCAAAATTCTACAAACTAAATTAAAATTATTTATTTTGTTTGAAAATTAGTATAGGAAAAAATTAATGCGATGTATGCAAAAGTGACATTTGTGCAATATCGCGCCGCTTCATTTTCGAAATCAAATTTTCTCTTGCAAATAATATAATCTGGTGCTAATTTAAATAATTTTATTATTTTTCTGAATAACAATTCAAACTAATTAAAAATTACTCTTTGTAGAAAATTTTGAATAACATTTCGAGTATTGCGTATTAATTTGCATTTAAATAGATGCATTAAATTAATTCATCTGATTATATAATTCTTTTTTTGGTGTAGAATACTAGCAATAAAAACAATAGGCCGTTTGGCAAATTTTGATTCTATTTGGGCATAAAATTTAATAAATCCAGTATGATAACTGGTCTAAGCCATTTTCATTTTTTCTGTTTAGACATGGCAACAATTGCGACAATGCGCTTTTGGCAATTTTGAAATTTAATATTTATTTAACAATAAACAATATGAAAATAATTCCTGCACGATAGGCTATCGGTTTTTGAACTTATTTTCTGGTGTTCAGACATAAATGAACAATTACACAAATGGCCGTTTTGGCAATTGAAATTCATATTTGGGAGTTAAAATTTAATTTGAATTTGTTTGCTATCGGATTTTTAAATTTTTGGTGTTCAGACATAGCAATAAACAATTAGGCCGCACAAATACGGCCGTTTTGGCAAATTTTGAATTTCTATTGGGGTAAAAACTTATAAACCATATGAAAAAATTAATTCCTGGTCTGATAGCTATCCGGATTTTTAACTATTTTTTGGTGTTCAGACATGAGCAATAAACAATTGGCGCACAAATACGGCCGTTTTGGCAAATTTTGAAATTTACATATTTGGGTGTATAAAACTTAATAAATCCAGTATGAAAAAATTAATTCCTGGTCTGATAGCTATCGGATTTTTTAACTATTTTTTGGTGTTAGACATAGGCAATAAACAATTAGGCCGCACAAATACGGCCGTTTTGGCAAATTTTGAAATTTACCTATTTGGGTGTATAAAATTTAATAAATCCAGTATGAAAAAAATTAATTCCTGGTCTGATAGCTATCCGGGATTTTTTAATATTTTTTGGTGTTAGACATAGGCAATAAACAATTAGGCACGAAATTACGGCCGTTTTGGCAAATTTTGAAATTTACCTATTTGGGTGTATAAAATTTAATAAATCCAGTATGAAAAAAATTAATTCCTGGTCTGATAGCTATCCGGGATTTTTTTAACTATTTTTCTGGTGTTCAGACATAGGCAATAAACAATTAGGCGCACAAATACGGCCGTTTTGGCAAATTTTGAAATTTACATATTTGGTGTATAAAATTTAATAAATCCAGTATGAAAAAAATTAATTCCTGGTCTGATAGCTATCCGGGATTTTTTTAACTATTTTTCTGGTGTTCAGACATAGGCAATAAACAATTAGGCCGCACAAATACGGCCGTTTTGGCAAATTTTGAAATTTAACTATTTGGGTGTATAAAATTTAATAAATCCAGTATGAAAAAATTAATTCCTGGTCTGATAGCTATCCGAGATTTTTTTAACTATTTTTTTGGTGTTCAGACATAGGCAATAAACAATTAGGCCGCACAAATACGGCCGTTTTGGCAAATTTTGAAATTTACCTATTTGGGTGTATAAAATTTAATAAATCCAGTATGAAAAAAATTAATTCCTGGTCTGATAGCTATCCGGGATTTTTTTAACTATTTTTCTGGTGTTCAGACATAAGCAATAAACAATTAGGCGCACAAATACGGCCGTTTTGGCAAATTTTGAAATTTAATATTTGGGGTATAAAACTTAATAAATCCAGTATGAAAAAATTAATTCCTGGTCTGATAGCTATCCGGATTTTTTAACTATTTTTTGGTGTTCAGACATAGGCAATAAACAATTAGGCGCACAAATAGGCCGTTTTGGCAAATTTTGAAATTTACCTATTTGGGTGTATAAAATTTAATAAATCCAGTATGAAAAAAATTAATTCCTGGTCTGATAGCTATCCGGGATTTTTTTAACTATTTTTCTGGTGTTCAGACATAGGCAATAAACAATTAGGCCGCACAAATACGGCCGTTTTGGCAAATTTTGAAATTTACCTATTTGGGTGTATAAAATTTAATAAATCCAGTATGAAAAAAATTAATTCCTGGTCTGATAGCTATCCGAGATTTTTTTAACTATTTTTTTGGTGTTCAGACATAGGCAATAAACAATTAGGCCGCACAAATACGGCCGTTTTGGCAAATTTTGAAATTTACCTATTTGGGTGTATAAAATTTAATAAATCCAGTATGAAAAAAATTAATTCCTGGTCTGATAGCTATCCGGGATTTTTTTAACTATTTTTTGGTGTTAGACATAGGCAATAAACAATTAGGCCGCACAAATACGGCCGTTTTGGCAAATTTTGAAATTTAATATTTGGGGTATAAAACTTAATAAATCCAGTATGAAAAAATTAATTCCTGGTCTGATAGCTATCCGGATTTTTTAACTATTTTTTGGTGTTCAGACATAGGCAATAAACAATTAGGCCGCACAAATACGGCCGTTTTGGCAAATTTTGAAATTTACATATTTGGGAGTATAAAACTTAATAAATCCAGTATGAAAAAATTAATTCCTGGTCTGATAGCTATCCGGATTTTTTAACTATTTTTTGGTGTTAGACATAGGCAATAAACAATTAGGCCGCACAAATACGGCCGTTTTGGCAAATTTTGAAATTTACATATTTGTGAGTATAAAACTTAATAAATCCAGAATGAAAAAATTAATTCCTGGTCTGATAGCTATCCGGGATTTTTTAACTATTTTTTGGTATTTAGACATGGCCCAAAAAACAATTATGCGGCACAAATACGGCCGTTTTGGCAAATTTTGAAATTTACATATTTGGGAGTATAAAACTTAATAAATCCAGTATGAAAAAATTAATTCCTGGTCTGATAGCTATCCGGATTTTTAACTATTTTTTGGTGTTTAGACATAGGCAATAAACAATTAGGCCGCACAAATACGGCCGTTTTGGCAAATTTTGAAATTTACATATTTGGGAGTATAAAACTTAATAAATCCAGAATGAAAAAATTAATTCCTGGTCTGATAGCTATCCGGATTTTTTAACTATTTTTTGGTGTTTAGACATGGCAATAAACAATTAGGGCACAAATACGGCCGTTTTGGCAAATTTTGAAATTTACATATTTGGGAGTATAAAACTTAATAAATCCAGTATGAAAAAATTAATTCCTGGTCTGATAGCTATCCGGATTTTTAACTATTTTTTGGTGTTTAGACATAGGCAATAAACAATTAGGCGCACAAATACGGCCGTTTTGGCAAATTTTGAAATTTACATATTTGGTAGTTAAAACTTAATAAATCCAGAATGAAAAAATTAATTCCTGGTCTGATAGCTATCCGGATTTTTTAACTATTTTTTGGTGTTTAGACATGGCCAATAAACAATTAGGCGCACAAATACGGCCGTTTTGGCAAATTTTGAAATTTACATATTTGGGAGTATAAAACTTAATAAATCCAGTATGAAAAAATTAATTCCTGGTCTGATAGCTATCCGGATTTTTTAACTATTTTTTGGTGTTCAGACATAGGCAATAAACAATTAGGCCGCACAAATACGGCCGTTTTGGCAAATTTTGAAATTTACATATTTGTAGTATAAAACTTAATAAATCCAGTAAAGAAAAAATTAATTCCTGGTCTGATAGCTATCCGGGATTTTTTAACTATTTTTTGGTGTTTAGACATAGGCCAATAAACAATTAGCGCACAAATTTAAAGGGCCCTTTTGGCAAATTTTGAAATTTAATATTTGGGAGTATAAAACTTAATAAATCCAGTTATGAAAAAATTAATTCCTGGTCTGATAGCTATCCGGATTTTTTAACTATTTTTTGGTGTTCAGACATAGGCAATAAACAATTAGGCCGCACAAATACGGCCGTTTTGGCAAATTTTGAAATTTACATATTTGGGTAGTATAAAACTTAATAAATCCAGAATGAAAAAATTAATTCCTGGTCTGATAGCTATCCCGGGATTTTTTAACTATTTTTTGGTATTTAGACATGGCAATAAACAATTAGCGCACAATTAAGGCCGTTTTGGCAAATTTTGAAATTTACATATTTGGGAGTATAAAACTTAATAAATCCATTATGAAAAAATTAATTCCTGGTCTGATAGCTATCCGGATTTTTTAACTATTTTTTGGTGTTAGACATAGGCAATAAACAATTAGGCCGCACAAATACGGCCGTTTTGGCAAATTTTGAAATTTACATATTTTGTAGTTAAAACTTAATAAATCCAGAATGAAAAAATTAATTCCTGGTCTGATATCTATCGGGATTTTTTAACTATTTTTTGGTATTTAGACATGGCCAATAAACAATTATGCGGCACAATTTAAAGGGCCCTTTTGGCAAATTTTGAAATTTTTAAAATTTGGGAGTATAAAACTTAATAAATCCATTATGAAAAAATTAATTCCTGGTCTGATAGCTATCCGGAATTTTTTAACTATTTTTTGGTGTTAGACAAGGCAATAAACAATTAGGCCGCACAAATACGGCCGTTTTGGCAAATTTTGAAATTTACATATTTTGTAGTTAAAACTTAATAAATCCAGAATGAAAAAATTAATTCCTGCTCTGATATCTATCGGAGATTTTTTAACTATTTTTTGGTATTTAGACATGGCCAATAAACAATTATGCGGCACAATTAAGGCCGTTTTGGCAAATTTTGAATTTTAATAATTTGGGAGTATAAAACTTAATAAATTCATTATGAAAAAATTAATTCCTGGTCTGATAGCTATCCGGAATTTTTTAACTATTTTTTGGTGTTAGACAGAGGCAATAAACAATTAGGCCGCACAAATACGGCCGTTTTGGCAAATTTTGAAATTTACATATTTTGTAGTATAAAACTTAATAAATCCAGAATGAAAAAATTAATTCCTGGTCTGATAGCTATCGGGATTTTTTAACTATTTTTTGGTATTTAGACATGGCAATAAACAATTATGCGGCACAAATTAAGGCCGTTTTGGCAAATTTTGAATTTAATAATTTGGGAGTATAAAACTTAATAAATCCATTATGAAAAAATTAATTCCTGGTCTGATAGCTATCCGGAATTTTTTAACTATTTTTTGGTGTTCAGACAAGGCAATAAACAATTAGGCCGCACAAATACGGCCGTTTTGGCAAATTTTGAAATTTACATATTTTGTAGTTAAAACTTAATAAATCCAGAATGAAAAAATTAATTCCTGGTCTGATAGCTATCGGGATTTTTTAACTATTTTTCTGGTATTTAGACATAGGCCAATAAACAATTAGGCGCACAATTAAGGCCGTTTTGGCAAATTTTGAAATTTAATAATTTGGGAGTATAAAACTTAATAAATCCATTATGAAAAAATTAATTCCTGGTCTGATAGCTATCCGGATTTTTTAACTATTTTTTGGTGTTCAGACATAGGCAATAAACAATTAGGCCGCACAAATACGGCCGTTTTGGCAAATTTTGAAATTTACATATTTTGTAGTTAAAAACTTAATAAATCCAGAATGAAAAAATTAATTCCTGGTCTGATATCTATCGGATTTTTTAACTATTTTTTGGTATTTAGACATGGCCCAAAAAACAATTATGCGCACAATTAAGGCCGTTTTGGCAAATTTTGAAATTTTAATAATTTGGGAGTATAAAACTTAATAAATTCATTATGAAAAAATTAATTCCTGGTCTGATAGCTATCCGGAATTTTTTAACTATTTTTTGGTGTTCAGACAGAGGCAATAAACAATTAGGCCGCACAAATACGGCCGTTTTGGCAAATTTTGAAATTTACATATTTTGTAGTATAAAACTTAATAAATCCAGAATGAAAAAATTAATTCCTGCTCTGATATCTATCGGAGATTTTTTAACTATTTTTTGGTATTTAGACATGGCCAATAAACAATTATGCGGCACAATTAAGGCCGTTTTGGCAAATTTTGAATTTTAATAATTTGGGAGTATAAAACTTAATAAATTCATTATGAAAAAATTAATTCCTGGTCTGATAGCTATCCGGAATTTTTAACTATTTTTTTGGTGTTCAGACAGAGGCAATAAACAATTAGGCCGCACAAATACGGCCGTTTTGGCAAATTTTGAAATTTACATATTTTGTAGTTAAAAACTTAGCAAATCCAGAATGAAAAAAATTAATTCCCGCTCTGATATCTATCGGAGATTTTTTTCACTATTTTTTTGGTATTTAGACATGGCCAATAAACAATTATGCGGCACAATTAAGGCCGTTTTGGCAAATTTTGAATTTTAATAATTTGGGAGTATAAAACTTAATAAATTCATTATGAAAAAAATTAATTCCTGGTCTGATAGCTATCCGGAATTTTTTTAACTATTTTTTTGGTGTTAAGACAGAGGCAATAAACAATTAGGCCGCACAAATACGGCCGTTTTGGCAAATTTTGAAATTTACATATTTTGTAGTTAAAACTTAATAAATCCAGAATGAAAAAATTAATTCCGCTCTGATATCTATCGGAGATTTTTTTAACTATTTTTTTGGTATTTAGACATGGCCAATAAACAATTATGCGGCACAATTAAGGCCGTTTTGGCAAATTTTGAATTTTAATAATTTGGGAGTATAAAACTTAATAAATTCATTATGAAAAAATTAATTCCTGGTCTGATAGCTATCCGGAATTTTTTTAACTATTTTTTTGGTGTTAAGACAGAGGCAATAAACAATTAGGCCGCACAAATACGGCCGTTTTGGCAAATTTTGAAATTTACATATTTTGTAGTTAAAAACTTAGCAAATCCAGAATGAAAAAAATTAATTCCCGCTCTGATATCTATCGGAGCTTTTTTTCATTATTTTTTTGGTATTTAGACATGGCCAATAAACAATTATGCGGCACAATTAAGGCCGTTTTGGCAAATTTTGAATTTTAATAATTTGGGAGTATAAAACTTAATAAATTCATTATGAAAAAAATTAATTCCTGGTCTGATAGCTATCCGGAATTTTTTTAACTATTTTTTTGGTGTTAAGACAGAGGCAATAAACAATTAGGCCGCACAAATACGGCCGTTTTGGCAAATTTTGAAATTTACATATTTTGTAGTTAAAAACTTAGCAAATCCAGAATGAAAAAAATTAATTCCCGCTCTGATATCTATCGGAGATTTTTTTCACTATTTTTTTGGTATTTAGACATGGCCAATAAACAATTATGCGGCACAATTAAGGCCGTTTTGGCAAATTTTGAATTTTAATAATTTGGGAGTATAAAACTTAATAAATTCATTATGAAAAAAATTAATTCCTGGTCTGATAGCTATCCGGAATTTTTTTAACTATTTTTTTGGTGTTCAGACAGAGGCAATAAACAATTAGGCCGCACAAATACGGCCGTTTTGGCAAATTTTGAAATTTACATATTTTGTAGTTAAAAACTTAGCAAATCCAGAATGAAAAAAATTAATTCCCGCTCTGATATCTATCGGAGATTTTTTTCACTATTTTTTTGGTATTTAGACATGGCCAATAAACAATTATGCGGCACAATTAAGGCCGTTTTGGCAAATTTTGAATTTTAATAATTTGGGAGTATAAAACTTAATAAATTCATTATGAAAAAAATTAATTCCTGGTCTGATAGCTATCCGGAATTTTTTTAACTATTTTTTTGGTGTTCAGACAGAGGCAATAAACAATTAGGCCGCACAAATACGGCCGTTTTGGCAAATTTTGAAATTTACATATTTTGTAGTTAAAAACTTTTAAAAAATCCAGAATGAAAAAATTAATTCCTGCTCTGATATCTATCGGGATTTTTTACTATTTTTTGGTATTTAGACATGGCCAATAAACAATTATGCGGCACAATTAAGGCCGTTTTGGCAAATTTTGAATTTTAATAATTTGGGAGTATAAAACTTAATAAATTCATTATGAAAAAAATTAATTCCTGGTCTGATAGCTATCCGGAATTTTTTTAACTATTTTTTTGGTGTTAAGACAGAGGCAATAAACAATTAGGCCGCACAAATACGGCCGTTTTGGCAAATTTTGAAATTTACATATTTTGCAGTTAAAAACTTAGCAAATCCAGAATGAAAAAAATTAATTACTGCTCTGATATCTATCGGAGATTTTTTTCATTATTTTTTTGGTATTTAGACATGGCCAATAAACAATTATGAGGCACAATTAAGGCCGTTTTGGCAAATTTTGAATTTTAATAATTTGGGAGTATAAAACTTAATAAATTCATTATGAAAAAAATTAATTCCTGGTCTGATAGCTATCCGGGATTTTTTTAACTATTTTTCTGGTGTTCAGACATAGGCAATAAACAATTAGGCCGCACAAATACGGCCGTTTTGGCAAATTTTGAAATTTACATATTTTGCAGTTAAAAACTTAGCAAATCCAGAATGAAAAAAATTAATTACTGCTCTGATATCTATCGGAGATTTTTTTCATTATTTTTTTGGTATTTAGACATGGCCAATAAACAATTATGAGGCACAATTAAGGCCGTTTTGGCAAATTTTGAATTTTAATAATTTGGGAGTATAAAACTTAATAAATTCATTATGAAAAAAATTAATTCCTGGTCTGATAGCTATCCGGGATTTTTTTAACTATTTTTTGGTGTTCAGACAGAGGCAATAAACAATTAGGCCGCACAAATACGGCCGTTTTGGCAAATTTTGAAATTTACATATTTTGTAGTTAAAACTTAATAAATCCAGAATGAAAAAATTAATTCCGCTCTGATATCTATCGGAGATTTTTCACTATTTTTTGGTATTTAGACATGGCAATAAACAATTATGCGGGACAATTAAGGCCGTTTTGGCAAATTTTGAATTTTAATAATTTGGGAGTATAAAACTTAATAAATTCATTATGAAAAAATTAATTCCTGGTCTGATAGCTATCCGGAATTTTTTTAACTATTTTTTTGGTGTTAAGACAGAGGCAATAAACAATTAGGCCGCACAAATACGGCCGTTTTGGCAAATTTTGAAATTTACATATTTTGTAGTTAAAAACTTAGCAAATCCAGAATGAAAAAAATTAATTCCCGCTCTGATATCTATCGGAGATTTTTTTCATTATTTTTTTGGTATTTAGACATGGCCAATAAACAATTATGAGGCACAATTAAGGCCGTTTTGGCAAATTTTGAATTTTAATAATTTGGGAGTATAAAACTTAATAAATTCATTATGAAAAAAATTAATTCCTGGTCTGATAGCTATCCATAATTTTTTTAATTATTTTTGTTTTTAGCCATAGACCATGAACTACTATGACAAACAAATACGGCCCTTTTGGCAAAATTTGAAAATTAGCTATTTTTTGGTTTTTATGGCGAGAGCTCTTCTCCGCCGTTTAAAGAGGCAATTTTTGGCAGATGCAAACGCTCTCGGAGTATATCGATTTCGGGTAAATGAGCGATGAATATTACAATGTGAATGCCTTGAAATAATATCCATACGCTATGAGCGCACACACACACAATATATTCAGAGTTAATGGGGGGTTGTCTGGAATTATAGTACATTCGCTGTTTTAGTTAATATCTGTAAGTAAAGCTTTGGTAATGGCATGTCTATGTTTGAAGGCTTCGGAAATGTACTCACTTTAAATTATTTACGCGCGTGCACACACTTTTTCCTTCTAGATTAAATTTTAAGCTTTAAATGGAACTAATTTTAATGCTCGTTATTATTAAATTATTTTATTTGATTTACATAAGAAGAACCGTGTATTATTTATACAGTTTGAATGAACCGAAGCAGAAAATAGCATTATTTGAATGATTGATTCTTCTTCTAAGTGTAAGGTTTACCAAGTCATTGCACCGATGCCAATTTTCGTTTGCAAATACTTCGAAAACTACGCGCCCCCACAAAAAAAAATTAATTTCAAAAGTCCTTAACGCTAGAATTTTTAATTTTGCTATAAACACCTGTGTTGTAGCCCAAATCGCAACCAACTCGGGTTTTTCATATGGCAACCCTGTATTGTTAAATTTTTTTTATAAAACTACACCTTAGAATAACACTTTTTTATATCAAGCATTTTTTTGATTAAACGCACAGTTTGCGAGATATTAATTTTCTTATAAACCGGGATAAAATCGCACGAGTAGTCAAATTTGATTTTTTAGTTTTTGAAAAATTTAATCGGGCGTCGCCTACTAATTTTTATCCCATGTTTTAGCCGAAGGTCTATATTTTTCGAAAAGTCGAAGCGTCCCTACCGACGTCGGCCTAATTTTCGAAAAACAGCCCCTAGCGAATGCAACGGGGGATAATTTACACTTTTGCGAATAACTCAAAAACTGTGCGTCTTACAAAAAAAGTTTTAATATCAAAATTGCATTATTTCAAAGGCACTAAACGCCCACAATATCTATTTTGTTATAGAGGGCGCTGTCGTAGCTAAAATCACAATTAACTCGAAAACTAAGCAACTTACAAAAAAACTCGTTAAATCAAATCGACTTAGTTTTGCCAGTTCTAAAACGCCGCACAATTAATTTTGTCATAAGGACCCCAGAATTACGTGCCCAAACAGCAGAAAGATTAGGTATCTCGCACGTCCACGCAAAAGCACCACAATAAATAAGTTCGCGAGCCGAACCGAAGCCATTTGTAATAAAGCAAAACGCCAGCCCTTGTTTGAATTTCGGGCCGTCAATGGGGAGCGGGAAAAAATGCGTTAATGCAGTTAACTCGAAAATTCACCAAAATGATGTTAATGGAGTTCAAAGTTTATTGAATGGTTTTGCTCTTCAAAGCTTGTTAAAGCTTGTCTAATATAGTTATAGAGTTTGCTTTAAGCTCTTATACTCTTGGCGTAAGGGCGGTAGGAAGCTCTTTGCGTGTGTCGAAAGGGAACGGGCGTCCCCCTTCGCCCCCCAATTCGTTCGGTCAGTTTTCGATTATTTCGCCGAGTGATTATTTGCGCGAACAATCGATTCGGCGAAGAATGGACCAATTGGGTGCTTGGTTACCGAAATTTCGAGCGGCGAAAAAGTGAAGAGGGAAGCTGGACCAGCTGTATTTTTTTGTTCCGCGGGGGGCTCGTCGATTGTAATACATTTTGTTTTCTTCCAGAGCTGGAGAAGAGGATTCCTCTTGCAGCGCAGACGACTCACTGCGCAGAGCTGGAGGAGTTGCAGGAGCTGCTCCACTTTCCTGAAGAGGTTGCATTGCGCCTGGCTGACACTGAATATCAGCTTTTCTACCAGGTATTTTTTTTTTTTTAGAAAAGATCTTTATTAATCCGAAGAGATGAGTAGCTTTGTGCAGAAATCGAAGCGGGATCCGCTCGAGTTTTAATCTCGAAAGCGCTGAAAAAAGAATCGGACGCGCGCTTTTCTTTTAATTGGTTCGATTTTTTTGAGCTGGCCGAGCGAAAATGAAAATTTGGTTTTTTGGTGAAGATTTATTGGGGGCTGTTTTTTAAAATGCGTTTATTGTTATTTTTTTTTAAGTTTCATTTTATTCGATTTAATTTGGGTCGAACGTTAAGCCCTTCGGGCTTTGGGGTCGATTTGCAAAAAGGAACGTTTTAACCCTCCGTATAGTAGGTGGCTAAATGTCACGTGTCGTACTAGGTGGGGTTTGCCATGCCCCGCAAAAAAAATTAAATAAAATCCAAAAAATTGTACTTTGTAACAGTTAAATGATAAGAAATATATTTTAATAGCCAATAATGAATAGGTTGCCGTGCAGAAATTTACTATGGATGCCCGTAGTAAAGGGCATTGTCGGGTTATGATAAGGAAATCTTTTTAGGAGTTATTCAGAGTAACCATTTAAGGGCCTTTTAAAGATACGATAATTTCTTAGGTGCGATTGAGAGAAAACAATTAAATTAATTTTTTGTATAATTTATTGGCCTAAATTTTGTGAATGGTGCTTAAAATCGAGTGTGCGCATTCGAGCTCAAAGTGGCACATTCCGATCTCGGGAAAATTCATTTGCCTCCCTCGCTCGGAAATGTGCCACTTTTCGCTCGAACGCGCACATCTTTGTGCTTATTGAATTTTGTAAGCTAAACCTTCCTTCAAATCAAAAAATTTAATAAAATATCGATTATATGTTCGAAAAACGCATTTTTACCATAGGAATGAGTGGAAGCGAGCGAAAAGATACGACAATTTCGTAAGTACAAGCGAGATGGAACGATTAAAATTATTTAACTTATTTTTTGTCAAATTTATTTAAAAATTAGTGGATCTATGGCCTAGGTACCACAGAGGCGATGTACCTTGGCCCTTTTTTCACTCAAAAATTATTTTAAATATTTAAAATTATTTAAAAAGTAAATTAATGGTTGTGAATCATGCTTAAAACCGAGTGTGCACATTCGAGCTCGCAGTGGCACATTCCGATCTCGGGAAAATGAAGCGCGCCGCTCCGCGTCGCGCTTCATTTGCCTCCCTCGCTCGGAAATGTGCCACTTTTCGCTCGAATGCGCACATCTTTGCGTTTATTACATTGGCATCATTTACGGTGCGCTCCTTCGACCTTTAAATGTCTTTTTGTGGATTCCATAAGGAGAAAAGTCCATAATAACATTATTGAATATCTTATTTATAAAATAATAAATTATTTCTATTTACTGCAAGTTGTGAAGTTAGCAATTAAATTGTTTTTTTTATTTCGTTTTACTGTTTACACTCATACATATTACTTTTTTTTGACAGCTAAAAGTAATGATTATTGATAAGTATCTTTATGTACATTACTAAGAAGTAATTCATAAATTACATAACAGCCTATTTGTCGGACAGGGACGGGGTCGGGGTTATTTGTTAGTATTTGTTACAGGAAAGGGCTGGTTAAACATAAGGTCACAAAACCGAAATAAATATTTCTTTAAAAAAATTTCTTTTTTTAGTTTGAAAAAAAAGTTTTGAGGTTATATACATATATCCTGACAGGTTTCTAAGAGCAAAAAGGGATTAATTATTTTTAATTTTAACAAATACAGAACTAACAATAGAAAAATATCTTTTGTTGTCTTTCACCGCAGCTGTATATTGCTTTATGTTTGTAGGATTACATAAGTTTTTTGATTATAAAAAATAATTAGAAATAAATATAAAAGATATATAAATAAAGCAAACTAAATTAATTTAGTTTGCCTTATTTAATATTTATTTCAAATTATTTTTCATTAACCAATTTATTTTTTAAATTATTTACATAATAATAATCAACAATCTCCCTCCTAGCAACCGTACCTTTTTTTCGTTTTTTATAAAAAAATAAAATTTTAACGGTGCACTTCCCACGCTTAATAGCATCCGTTCTATGGGGGGAAGTAATATAGGATTACATAAAATTTTATTTTTATATAAAAAAAAAAAAAAGTTACGGTTGCTAGGAAGAAGATTGTTGATATTTATTACGTAAATAATTAAAGAATAAAATTGGTTATAAAAAATAATTAGAAATAAATATAAAAGATATATTAAATAAAGCAAACTAAATTAAACGCTTAATAGCATCCGTTCTAGGGGGCAAGTAGTGTAGGATTACATAAAATTTTATTTTTTTTATAAAAAACAAAAAAAGTTACGATTGCTAGGAAGAAGATTGTTGATATTTTTATGTAAATAATTGAAAAAAAAAATTGGTTATAAAAAATAATTAGAAATACCTAAATATAAAAGATATATTAAAAAGCAAACTAAATGTTTCACTAAGCTTTTGTAATATTCTAAGAACATTTATTTTCTTATTATACACCAGGCAAAAAAAATTAAATGTAAGGGGAAAATTTTAAAGGACTTTATTACATTGCCCTTAGAGGCCCCCATTACATTTTCTTTAAATTTCTTAATGATTCGCAATAATTTACATCAATCAATTACATGAAAAATTAATTGAATAATTTCAATCGTTCCCTCTCACTTGCATCGATTAGATTATCGTATCTTCTCGCTCCCTTCTACTCATTGCTATGGTAAATACATTTTTTTAATATAAAATCGATATTTACTAAATTAAATTGAAATTTTTGATTTGAAGGAGCGCACAGTAAATTATACTAATGTGATAAACACGAGGATGTGCGCATTCGAGCGAAAAGTGGCACATTACCGAGCGAGGGAGGCAAATGAAGCGCGACGCGGAGCGGCGCGCTTTATTTTCCCGAGATCGGAATGTGCCACTTTGAGCTCGAATGCGCACACTCGGTTTTAAGCATGATTCACAATAAGTAATTTACTTTTTAAATAATTTTAAATATTTTAAATAATTTTGAGTGAAAAAAGGGCCAAGGTACATCGCCTCTGTTGTACCTAGGCCATAGATCCACTAATTTTTAAATAAATTTGACAAAAAATAAGTTAAATAATTTTAATCGTTCCATCTCGCTTGTACTTACGAGATTATCGTATCTTTTCGCTCGCTTCCACTCATTGCTATGGTAAAAATGCGTTTTTCGAACATATAATCGATATTTAATTAAATTTTTCTGATTTTAAGGAAGGTTTAGTTTACAAAATTCAATAAACACGAAGATGTGCGCATTCGAGCGAAAAGTGGCACATTTCCGAGCGAGGGAGGCAAATGAAGCGCGACGCGGAGCGGCGCGCTTTATTTTCCCGAGATCGGAATGTGCCACTTTGAGCTCGAATGCGCACACTCGGTTTTAAGCACGATTACCAAACTAAAAACAATTGTTCACCTAGTACACGGAAGGTTAAAGCGAAGGTCGACTGTATATGAATTTCTCTGCCCGTTTTTACGTCGTTTCATCTCGTTTCATATTCGCTAAGGCCGGGATTCGTTTTTTTTTCGATTCGGCCCTTTGTTTCCATCCGACGCGAGGCTTATCTTCGAACAGAACGTTTTGTGGAGGAATTCGGTATCGGCGGCGGTGTGTTTTGAATGCACAAACAATCGATAGGGCCTTGTGTACGTACAATGCAATAACGGCATTTGCGGTTCGATTTAACAATAATTGTCTTTCTGGGTCAACCGTTCTTAGTTTGAGCTGCACACAGATTGAGCCTTTGACAATGGACTTTACACGCTGTTCGGGCGATACGCACTTTGCATAATGGTAATTCGGCCGAATTTACGAAATTGCGTGCGCTGGAGGGGTGGATTTTTGAGTATCTTGCCCGAAATTAATGGATTTTGTACTTAAATAGGTGTTTTTTTGAATAACTAGAAATTAATTTTTTTGGCAGTTCAAAATGAGATTTGAGGGCTTTGGTAGTCGGGGGGGTTACACGCCGACCGATTAAAAATATTTAATTGTGGGGGTTGGGGGGCTAGATTTGAGTGGCGTGACGCCTAATCAAAAGGGGGTCGAAGTCGAGTAGATTGGGGTACGAGCGTCGTGACTGCAACTCAAATTTTTGGTTTTTTAATTTTTTTAGTGTTTAGGTTTAAAAATTTGTTGGGGGGGGTATTATTTTTAGTTGTGTACAACTCAAAATTTAATTTTGCAATTTTTTAATATCAAATTTTATTTTCGGCTTATCTTTTAGTAATTATTTTTGAAATTTGCTGCAATAAATAATGTTTATTTATTAAAAAAAAAAAAAAAACAATAATTAAATAACTCGACTGATGCCGCCCAAATTACTATTTTCTTTAAATTCGTTCCAACTCATTTTAAACGCCCTTCGCAAAGGGTCGCCACAAATTATTTATAAAAAGGCGACGACCCCTTCGATTTAAATGCGGTTTGCGCCGATCGAAAAAGGACTAAATTTAAGCGCAAAAGGGTTCGCACACGATTTCTTTTTAAATAATTTCTGCACGACTCAATCACGCCCGCAAATTTACGATTGTCGTTGTGAAGCACGTGTTTTTTTAAAATTTAACGTAGCCATCGTCCCTTCACCAAATCGCCCTTAAATTTAAACCCTACCCTTTTAATTAAAAGCCCTTTATTCTTGTTTTTTTTTAAAACAATTTTTTTTTGTTTAATTGAAAACGTTTCGAACTTTTTTTCGACTAATAATTTAAATGGTCTTTTTTTTCTGCAGGTCCCACCAATCGATTACCTACGCCAGGTGACCTTAGACCTGGGGGGAGCCACGGGGACGTCCGCCGAAAGTCTGCCCGGCAACTCTTCGACGAGATCGTCCGTGGCGACTTTGATAAAACGCTTCAACGAGGTGCCTTTTTTTGCATTATTAACGGTTTGTTGTTAAAGACGAAAGTGGGGTCGTTTACCTGCCCGCGAAGGCGGGAGAGGCGCAAAGTAATCCCTAGGGAGCACCGAGACAAACAGACGCAACTTTTATTTATGCCCTCCCTCGGCTCTTCAACTTGTCTGCAAAAATAAATCTGTGCGGGCAGAAAAAACAATTCGTCCCGACCGGAGTAAAATTAAAATTTATCGAGCGCTGCACGGCTGCTTCACCACCGCTGCACACTTATTCGTAGATATAAGGTACAGGAGGGTAATAAGGCCCCCACTTAGTGTTAAATGTTTTTTTTCTGAAAATAATGTATATTTAAAAACAAAAAAACTGAAAACACGTTTTTAAATAGCAAAAACATACACTGGTGTTCGGGCTTTATTAAACGAACAGGTAGATAATAAGGCCCGCTTTAAAATACAATGGCAGATATTAAGTCCCGATTAAAGTATTCAATTCAGGGGTGGCAACTTTGGCATATAAAAGGTGCTTGGTCATCTTTCGTTAGTCAAACACATTCTTTGTGTACCCAAGTGGTACATAACCTACAAGATCTCATATCGGCCACAAAATCATGGTTGCAGACGGAACACATCCAAGATTGCTTTGAGGACCCAGCAATATTGTATTTTTACGTAACCTTGATTTTGATTGTAAGTCACGACCCTCAAGCATTTGCTTTTATTGATATATTAAGGCCCGGGCCTTATTACCCGAGTAGTACATTTTTCGTTTTTTAAGATTTTTTTTTCTGGTTAAATAAATTAAGTCAACTAAAGAAGAAGCCAATTTTGCTCCTCACACGATAGCACTAATTGAAAGTTAATTTGGCAGAGATACATTTATAAATTGCAAATAATATTGAGGTAGGTTCACTTAATCGAGGTTTCCCGCGTCAATTGAAACCCAGAAAATTTTCCCACCCTGAGGTGATATGTTTTAGATGGTTCTCGCTCATCGATGCCACTAAATAAGCGATTTCGATTATATGATTTCATAAAATTATATAAAATGTTTTCCCGGTTTATATAAAAATATATATAATTATGTATAAATTTATACAATATTATAACATTATATATAATTTAATATAAGCAATCTAATATAATTTTATATAATTAAATAAAAAAATATATATATAGTTATATAAAAATTTGTGTGGTTTTATATAATTAAATAAAAATTAATATAATTTTATATATAATTATACATAATTAGATATTATTATATAAAATGCTTTTTTCCCGGAATAAGCTATTTTATAAAATTCTATATAGTTTTATATAATTATATAAATTTATACATAATTATATATACATTAATATATAACCATATATAATCATATAAAACTATATAAAGTTATACATGATTATATATGGTTATATAATTTTTTTTTCCCGGGTAGTTTTTATTTAATGGCTTCTGGGCTTTCTTACCTGGTGGGCCCTATTACCCTCCGGTACCTTATAAGGTTTTTAAGGGCACAAATTTTAATTTGAAAAGGAGAAGATTAATGGTTAAATTGCATAAATACGAAGATGTGCGCATTCGAGCGAAAAGTGGCACATTTCCGAGCGAGGGAGGCAAATGAAGCGCGACGCGGAGCGGCGCGCTTCATTTTCCCGAGATCGGAATGTGCCACTTTGAGCTCGAATGCGCACACTCGGCTTTAAGCACAATTCACAATAATTAAAAATTACAGGACCGTATTTATACTAGAAATACCAAATCGCCCATTCAGCGCAGTTTTTTACTCTACCAATTAATTATTTACCATTGATTTTTAGTTAAATTGCATTAAATTTTCGCTGCATATTAATATTCTTTAAGTTGGTGCGCCTGTGGTGCGGTCGTGTTGCCGCAATTCGCCATTTTCGTTGCTCGGGGAGTCCCAGAATGATTTTTTTCGAATAAAGGTTTGCGAACAAACAAAAACGGTTAATTACGGACGCGTGTGCGTGTACGAATTTAATCGGACGCGATGTCGTCACGAAAAAGTTGATTTTGTGTGTTTTTGGAAGTGGTTCAATGGTCTTTCGATTGCATTCAAAGCTGACGAGGTCGATTTCGATGAAGTCATCGAAAGCGCGCGGATGGTTTTACGCGATTTCCATTAAGCTCGCTCTTTTTCGCGTTTATCTTTGATATTTGTTTTCTGTACGATATTTATGGATTTTATGTAATTAAACGCGGTGCGCCTTTGATCGTCTCGCTTTTGTTATGTGACAGGGTTTGTTTAAAGAAATCGGATCGCGTTATTTTTCGTAAAATCAAAATTGGGGGGTTTTGTTCGGTTTTTTCGCGTTTTTTGTCGATTTTTTGTATTATAACGAGAGATTAAACGTCGGCGACTTATTTTAAGTCATAACTAAATGTATTTAATAAGTAATTAATTAACTGTTACATTCTTAATTAGTTTATTTAAACATTATTTATTTATTTCCATTACCATGAGTACTCCGTGCGCCTCTAAGCGTTCAGGGTCGCGGTGTTCAGGCCCTTGTTGCAGAGAACACTAGAATATTCGAGCGCGTGCCTTTTACAATAGCAAAAAATAGATTATTGGGTCTTTTAAAGGCAACGCTTCAACAACAGTTTTATTAGAATTATTTTTTTGTCAAATTAAAAAATAAACTTTGTACGACGAGGGGGGGGCATTTAAATTGCCGTTTTGACGTATTTTTAAGTGCTAGAACGAAACTCAAATTTTTATTTGTTATTAGGTAATAAAAATCAATAAGATATTTAAGTAAAAAGAATATAAAAGACTTACTTTTGTGGCATATGAAATATCGAAAATTATGGGTCACGAAAGCCCGCAAATATTAAAAAAAATAAAGTTGCCCTAGGTACAAAGGGACCAAGACACAACAGGTCCACCTATATATAACTTTAACCATATATATTATATACTATATACAGTGAAACCTCTCGTAAGCGGGCACTCGCGGTTCCACCGACACTCGCCCGCTACGAGTTCGGCTAATCGAAGGTCCACTGTAGTTGCGAGCTCGAGAAGCGCGGCTCTTGCGCGAGTTTCGGCGGAAAGTACATAAATACGGTTTAAGTGGCCCCATAAAAAAAGGGGCAAGCCACTTATTCGAAATAAATTACAGTACTGCGTGCGTAATGCAATATAAACTGATTTGTTGTCGATTCGTCTCCCGGGGCGAGAAGTCCAATATCCATAAACGGGAACGGTCTTCGACCGAGGGGGGTCCTTCGCAAATTACGAACGTAATTAGATCGAGCGGGCAATTGGAGGTATCCGATCCGCTTTCATTGCTTATTGCGCGATGGAAAAAAAAACGACTTTGTTGGAAACACAAGTAATTTGTAATCTAAGCCCCCCTTTCATACGGCAAAGATTAAGCTCTTTGAGAAGATTTAAGTTTTCGCACAAGTCACTTTTAATAAGGCAAAAGTTTTAACGACCGAAACGAAGTTTTAGGTCAAGCATTACCTTTTGCGACTTGGACGCACAAAACGAATCCCCAAGTTAAAAGTTTTGCGGCTCTGCGGACCTAAGTCAAGAATAAATTAGAGCCCTTTTTTTCCTTTCTCTAATGCGCTTTAAAAACGGTTTGTTTAATTTGAATTTTAGACGAGTCCGCGAAAGAGACTCATTATTTTACTGTTTAATCTTTAATTTTATTTTTGAGTTTAAACGTAAAGGGTCGGTGTGTTGTACCTCGGTCACCGTCAATGAGTTGTACCTTGGCACTAAGATCGACGTGCCATAAATAAAAATTTAGATATACCTTTGTTAGAAATTTTTATTTTTTTTATTTTGCTATAGATAATATGCCCCTCGCAAGTCTAACGAAAAATTTAAATTTTTTGCAAAGTTAACCGTTAAGTATGCGAAATTTTAGTATACGAGAAAAGTTTTGTTAATTTTTGAAACAATTTTAGTGTCATCTCAAAGAAGAACATTAGTAGTTCTTATAATTCAAAAATAAATAAATAGTTCTCATAGAACAATGGGTTTTATTTTGCTTAATGTGAATAGAGCCAAGGTACATCACCTCTGTTGTACCTAGGCCACAGATCCACTAATTTTTGAAATCTTCTAGCAATTCGAGTAAACGGTTGGTAATGCTTTCAAATATTTTACGATGAATGCCTTATTAGTGCCCCACTACGATGCAATTCATTTTATCGACAAATTGTTACATATACAATTTAAAAAAAGGCCAAGGTACAACAGGTTCCCCGACACTAAATTAAGATTTATGATTTGAATGAGGGAAAAATAAGTAGACAAATTCGATAAATACGAATGTCAATTTTACGCTTAATTTTGGTTCAAATATCGTTAAAAGTTTTAAAAGGGGCCTTTTTGGTTTCCTCTACGGTTTTAAAAAGAGGCTAACTCAAAAAAACTTAAATTCTGAGAAGTTAATAATGAAATTAAAAAATAGGAGGGGTGAACTATTTATTTTTCAACACATTTAATTAAAACGCGGATGTACCGATAATTATGAGTCTAACTGTATAGTGGGACTTTCTTTAAGTGCCGTTTTGTTGGAAACGTAAATAAATAGAGATAGATCTATAGAATTATACAAAAGACAAAGAAAGATGTATATATTTAATTGATTTAGATTAAAATACAGGGTGTACATTAAATTAAATATTAAATTAAATATAACCACGTGTCATATCGCGTACTTTGCGTCCCTCTATAGCTAGACCAGTGGTTTCCAAACTATATATTACTTCTTCACCCTTAAAAAAATCTAATTAGTCGCCCATTTCCCGATTTGCACGGTAAATAGGTTCCGAAGAAAACCGCGCAAATCGAAATCATATTTCTTTGTATGGGAAACCGTGTAAATTGAAAACAAAGCAAAATATGCATAAATTGGCCAGTTACTTTCAGAAATTAATTAATGTTTTTATGTAAAATAGTTTTTAATGCATTCTTTTATCAAAAAAAATCGATAAATACGAGGATGTGCGCATTCGAGCGAAAAGTGGCACATTTCCGAGCGAGGGAGGCAAATGAAGCGCGACGCGGAGCGGCGCGCTTCATTTTCCCGAGATCGGAATGTGCCACTTTGAGCTCGAATGTGCACACTCGGTTTTAAGCATGATTCACAATAATTAATTTACTTTTTAGATAATTTTAAGTGAAAAAAGGGCCAAGGTACAACAACTCTTACTATATGCGATTCGAGTGGGAAACGAAACTTGTTATCCATCTTCCTACTTTTGGAAATTTAATTTATATCGTAAGCATAGTCTTCATTATCTGTTATGCCCGTGTGCCCCCTCACACATTGCCCCATAGAATAACAAAAAAAATAAATAAAATCAAAATTATAGGTTATGATCAAGGACAAAGTGTTTACGGGTAATATATAAATATTGTCTTCTATTGGGCTTCGTCGAACAACGTCATAGGGCTACCCAAAATTTTCGAAAGAGATGGAGACATTGATATCGTGCCCCCCTCCCCGCCACAGTAAGCCCCATCCGGCCCCACAATTCTCAACAATTTCAAAAATTACCTTTTCGCCATGGCTATCCGAAACGGACGCGGTCCCAATCGGTCCGCATAATCGGAGGTCCACTGTAGATACAGCTTTGCCGGTCTCTATTTCAAAGGTCCGCTCAATCGATTCAAGGCACCCTTAATTTATTAATGAACGTGGTTGTAAAATTGGTGGCGCACAAATGTGCCGAAGTAATTTAAAAAAATTTACGTGGGCGCACAACGGCTGCGAGCTGAAAAGCGCTCGTTACAGTCCTCTTGTCTGGTTACGTATCCGAAACAAAAACTTCGTGATTACGCGCGACTGCGAAGAAAATGTTTTCCCGAAGTTTACAACAAAAACATCCCTTACGAGCCAATTAATCTTTGCCCGTCTTTATTCCGCCCTGATGCGATTTTAAGCGCGCGATTACGAAACGTAATTATTTCTAATGAACAGTTTTAACGCGCGCACATAGGCGTACTCGAATTCGGAATTTTGGCGAGAGTTGGGGCGCCGCGACGGCTGAGGGGGCGCGTCGGATGTGGAGATGAGAGATAGTGCGTCGTCAGAGAGCAAACAAGCCCTCAGCTCTTTGTTTCGAGTGTTAAGTAATTAGCTTTTGCTTTTAGTGAGACTATTTCTCTTTGTAGGTGAGCGCGTGGGTTACGCAATTGATAATTTCGCAGCCCACGCACGATGCCCGAAGAGCTGTCCTCTCCTGCGTTCTGCGGGTGGCCCTTTCCAGCTGGAACATTGGGAACTTCAATGGCGCCATGGAGATCATCGCCGGCCTTAAGTAAGTGTTTTTTTTAATTTTCGTCTGCTCGTTGCTGATTTTTCTTTGAATTTCGAATCGCCAAGATTTTGTGTTCGAAAAATGTGTTTGCCATAGCAAATGAGTGGAAGGGAGCGAAAAGATACGATAATTTCGTTGGTGCGAGTGAGATGGACCGATTAAAATGATTTAACCGTTTTTCGCCCGATTTATTGGTCTGAATTGTTGTGAATCGTGCTTAAAGCCGAGTGTGCACGTTCGAGCTCAAAGTGGCACATTTCCGATCTCGGGAAAATGAAGCGCGCCGCTCCGCGTCGCGCTTCATTTGCCTCCCTCGCTCGGAAATGTGCCACTTTTCGCTCGAACGCGCACATCTTCGTATTTATTGAATTTACTTATATTAAAAGTCTATACGATTTTTGGACACCCAATATCTAATTTATTTCTGGCTGGAATTTTTTGCCCAAAATTACCAAACTTATGTAAAATGGCTTCAGAAAACCAATTTTTGAAACCGCATATTGATATCTCTTCGATTTGCAGAGTTATGATTTTTTTAATTATTTGTATATCAAAAGTATGTACGATTTTTGGACACCCTATATCTAATTTATTTTTGGCTGGAATTTTTTGCTCAAAATGACCACACTTATGTAAAATGGCTTCGGAAAACGAAATTTTAAAACCGCATATTGATATCTTTTCGATTTCCAGAGTTATGATTTTTTTAATTATTTTTATATTAAAAGTATGTATGATTTTTGGACACCCAATATCTAATTTATTTCTGGCTGGAATTTTTTTCTCAAAATGACCACATTTATGTAAAATGGCTTTGTAAAACGAAATTTTAAAACCGCATATTGATATTTCTTTGATTTGTAGAGTTATAATTTTTTTAATTATTTTGATATTAAAAGTATGTACGATTTTTGGACACCCAATATCTAATTTATTTCTGGCTCGAATTTTTTGCTTAAAATGGCCACACTTATGTAAAATGGCTTCGGAAAACGAAATTTTAAAACCGCATATTGATATCTCTTCGATTTGCAGAGTTATGATTTTTTTAATTAATTTTATATTAAAAGTCTATACGATTTTTGGACACCCAATATCTAATTTATTTCTGGCTGGAATTTTTTGCTCAAAATGACCACACTTATGTAAAATGGCTTCGGAAAAAGAAATTTTAAAACCGCATATTGATATCTCTTCGATTTGCAGAGTTATGATTTTTTTAATTGATTTTATATTAAAAGTATGTACGATTTTTCGACACCCAACATCTAATTAATTTCTGGCCGGAATTTTTTGCTCAAAATGACCACACTTATGTAAAATGGCTTCGGAAAACGAAATTTTAAAACCGTATATTGATATCTCTTCGATTTGCAGAGTTATGATTTTTTTAATTATTTTTATATTAAAAGTGCATACGATTTTTGGACACCCAATATCTAATTTATTTCTGGCCGGAAGTTTTTGCTCAAAATGACCACACTTATGTAAAATGGCTTCAGAAAAACAATTTTTGAAACCGCATATTGATATCTCTTCGATTTGCAGAGTTACGATTTTTTTAATTATTTTTACATTAACCCAACATAAATATTTAATTAAGTTCCGCCAAAGAAGTATAACTTCTAACGCGCGTACATAAACACCAGCACCACTTTTTTAATAAACCCTTTTTAATAAATACTCGGGAAAACGTGTTAAACGAGGATTTTCTTAATTTTAAAATGGCGTAACCATAGTTACTAATTAATAATTAAATACATATGGTTTGTTCGAAATTTCTATGACAGTTTACTTATTTTGCTGGGAACCGTGCTGTACGAGGTCCCTTGCATTTTTAACAGTGTTATGCGAGACTTGTGCGTCGTCCTCAAAACTGAATTATTTAAAATTCGGAGAGGGCTGCGTCTTTTATTAAGTGCGGCAACAGACCTTCTTAACGCGAATGTACTATACGCTTTTTCGCTTTGCTAAAGTTGTTTCTTAATTTAAAGCTCGGATTTAATTAAAACGCAACCATGGTTACTTATAAATTATTAAGTACCGTGTTTGTATGAAATCTCTAGGGATACCATGTTCTGTTTGTTTTACACGGTTTCTTTTTCTAAGTTCGTTACTTGGAAACGGTGTTATAAGAGAATTTTTAAAATGTGGTTTAGTTATGGCGTAACTATAGTTACTTATTAATTGTTGAGTATAGTGGCTTCAAAATCTTGTGGCAAGCGAGTTAGGCACGAGCTGCCCGAAGGAGGAGCCCAAATTGTACGGAAAGGCAACTTCGGTAAAACTCAATTAAAATCGACACATTTAATATTGAACTTTTTTTATGAATTATTGTTGGAAGAGGTAGTTATTGTACAAAGTCACAAAATCTATGTGCAAATGAGATTTAGTGTAACAAATTTTTTGTCCTAATAACATCATTAAAATAACACATTTTTAATCTTATTTTTCATTATATGTAATTATTCTAAAAACATTCTAAAATGACTCCTTTTGGATAAAATAATTTCAAAGACTATTTAAATTTGTATGTAATTTGATATCGATGGACAAAATAATAATAATAATATTTATTAAGACCAAAAAAAAAATTTACAGGACTGTTGTGCAGGTCGAAAACTTTGAACGAGTTTACGCCGTTTGTGCATTGAATGGCATCGAAGGCCGAGCGCCACGAGTTTTTGAAACTACCATACCCATAAATGTGTGAAATTTCCTTAGCAACCGTGCCCTATTTATTTTAAGCAATTTATTTATTTTTGTAAGTTGCGTCGCTTAGGAACCGTGCTGTAGGGAGACTTCCGCAACTTTAGCAGTGTTATGTGAGGATGGGACGTTGTCCTCGACCCTTAATCGTTTAAAATTCTATGGGGGTTCGGTTGGGGCTTAACTGTTTTAATAAAATTATTTAAAAGGTCGATTAACATTCCGAAATAATCAGGTGCTTCCGATAACTCGATTTGCTTCGTTGCAAAACAATTTTTTTGGCCAACTACGTACGAAGCACAGGTGTTTATCTAAAACGTTAAAAGGCACGATTTCGATAACCGATAGCTTTTCCTTTGTGGAAGGTCATTTACGAGTCGGTTTTCGTGCTGTAAAGGTGCTCTGATCTTGTGTTAATTGTTTTTAATTAAATAATTACTAATTCGTTTCGATGATTTTAATAAATTGTGTGTGCTTCGAGGACCACGACCGAAGATGCATCGTGCGAAAGGGTTTCTATTTTTAATTTTTTTTTCATGTAATTTATTTAATCGAATGTGTCAGGTGCTTAACAACAAATTATAACAATTAACAACTAAGTTTTTTGACAAATAAGGTGTTCACGTTGTTATCAAAGAAAGTTCGAGCTTATAGCAAAATTTGGAGGCGAAAGGGCAAATTAAAAATTCTTAGAAAATCTGATTTAAAAACTTTTCTAAATTTTGTAAAAAAATAATCGTTAATTTTGGGGGGAAACGTAATACAATCGAAATTAGAGCTTCGGGCCGTTATCTTCATAGTTTCGGTTCATTTTGATATATACCGGGTGTTTCGTATAAAGTGCTACGAATTTATAAGTCGTAAAGTAATAAAAATTTTCGAAAAATTTGCGAAATTATAATTCCTTGGCGCTTTACTGAATATAAAAATATTTTTTTTAAATTATTTATTAATCAAATTGTTGTACGTTTTTGGAAAGCTCTCGACGAGCTCTAACCAATTATCTAAAAATAAATTATTTTTCGGGGTTCAGTTTCGATTTTGGTTTTAGCCCTTTTCGGTTCGGTTCCTTGGATTTCAATTTAAATTAAATTAACTTCTAACAACAGTCTTAAACAATTTTTTTTATTGAAAATTAATCGAAGCACTTAATAAATTATTGAAATTTTTGGTTATCAATCGATTTTCAAAAAACGAACTTTTACAAAAGCTATAGCCATAGCTCCGAATGGGAACCGAACCGAAAACCGAAAAAAAACATTATTTCGGTCGGAACGAAAACCGAAACTGAACCGAAAAAAAAAATTCGGTCTCTCTCTCTCTCTTTATTTATAATGTACAGTAAAACCTGGGTACAGCGACCACCTAGCTTTCTTAAAAATCGTGCTCGTTGTGCGCAGGTGGTCATTGTTCCAGGTTTTACTGTAATCATACACTCGAACTCGCGCTTAAACAATAAAACCGAAAAAACAGGTACATGTGGCGGAACGAAAAAGATAACGGTTCGAAGCCATGCTCATTTCTTATGAGTTCATTAGAAATTTTGCAAAACTAGTCATAAATTGTTTTTACAGAAATTAAACGCATTTGCAGCTCGATAAATCGAATCCATCGAGTTCAGAAATCGATAAATAAATTAACGACGCATTTAAAACGCCTTTCAATTAACAACTTTGCACTTCCCGGGTTTTGAGGAAGGACATCGATCGCCCACCCCCGACGCCCACATAATCCGGCCAACTAACCTGGGGGTGCTTTTTCGAACCGAAAAAATCGCTTTTCCTCTTCGAAACCGAGCGCGAACTCGGAGTTCGTTTGAAACGCTAGGAGAAAAAAAATTACAGTCGAACCTCGATAAGCCGATTTTTTGGTAACTCGAACCTGTTTCCCTAGGACTTGGCTATTTCAACGTTAATATTTTTATATCGATAACTCGAATTATTTTTAGTTTCCCTTTCAACTTCGACTTATCGAGGTGCGACTGTATTTAAATCTTGTCGAGCACTCAAAAACGAATAAAATTCGCTTATTTTTGCAACAAGGCAAAGTTCAAAGTTTCGCAGCGTGTTTGTGGGGAAAACGTGGGCGTTTTCTGAAAGGAAAACGCGGTTCTTGTGGGCCGAAATAAATTCACATTTAGCGAAAAAAAAAATTCTCTTTGGCAAAAGCACTTCGGGGTTTTCGCTAATTCGCAAAAAAATTTTATTTGACTTTTTCGTTGCTTAAATTGTTTGTAGTCGGGCTCGCGGTAGTTTTAAGCTACAGATCCGGACTCGGCGCGATTTTAAGTGGGAGCAATTTATTTTTTGGGAATAAATTTAAAAAACCATTTTTTTTCGATGTGTTCTCGCCGCGCTCGTAAAGGCGAAATATTTTTGGGGTAATTTCAGAAACGAAATGCGGAAAATGCGGAGGTGGAAATGTGGCGGAGGTACATCCGTCGAACCTTATCATTTGCAGATATTTTTGGGGCTTCTTTCACGTCGCGGTTTGCGATAGGCATTTAAAAGGGGGCCGTTGGGGGTGGTTGTAAAATGCGAGGCAGCGAACGCTTTGGAGATGGGCCAAACGAGCAACTGCTGGCGGTGGTGGCGGTGCGGCGGCGGCGGCGGCGGTGGATTTTGCGAGTGTGTGCGTTGTTTGTCCAACTTCCGAAACAAGCGCCAAATTTATTGCAAAGCTTTCGGAAACTTGGAGAAAATGGGGAGCCCCGGACGTTATCGCGTTTCGTGTGCGCATTTGGATGCACGCAAAATTAAGGGCTTTGTTGGTTTTAATTAAGCGAGCGCTAATGAGGTGTGTAATTTCGGGTCTAATGCCTGCGCTGAATTTTTTGCAGAAATGGTTTTTTTTTCACTTATTAAAATACTTTTAAAAATTACATTTCAAAAATTGAAATTCGTTGAATATACATTTTTGCCAGAAATGTTGTTCCTGGTCGAAATACGGTCTTGCACCTTTTAATTATAACACTTTAGAAAATTAGTAAATAGGCAATAAACAATTAGGACGCATAAATACGGCCGTTTTGGCAAATTTTGAAATTGACCTATTTGGGTGTATAAAACTTAATAAATCCAGTATGAAAAAAATTAATTCCTGCCCTGATAGCTATCGGGGATTTTTTAAATTATTTTTCAGGTATTTAGACATGGCCAATAAACAATTATGAGGTACAATTAAGGCCGTTTTGGCAAATTTTGAAATTTACATATTTGGGTGTATAAAACTTAATAAATCCAGTATGAAAAAAATTAATTCCTGCCCTGATAGCTATCGGGGATTTTTTAAATTATTTTTCAGGTATTTAGACATGGCCAATAACCAATTACGAGGCACAATTAAAGCCGTTTTGGCAAATTTTGAAATTTACATATTTGGGTGTATAAAACTTAATAAATCCAGTATGAAAAAAATTAATTCCTGCCCTGATAGCTATCGGGGATTTTTTAAATTATTTTTCAGGTATTTAGACATGGCCAATAAATAATTATGAGGCACAATTAAGGCCGTTGTGGCAAATTTTGAAATTTACATATTTGGGTGTATAAAACTTAATAAATCCAGTATGAAAAAAATTAATCCCTGCTCTGATAGCTATCCGGGATTTTTTTAATTATTTTTTTTTTGTATTTAGACATAGACAATAAACAATTATGATGCACAAATAGGGCCGTTTTGTCAAATTTTGAAATTTAGATATTTTGCAGTTAAAAACTTAGCAAATCCAACATGAAAAAAAATAATTTCTTTACACTGATTTTTGCACCCGAATAAAACGACGTCTTTACACATTTGAGCGCAAAGTGCACGCTCGGCTTTTAGCCAAAATCTGCATAAACACTACGCCTATCCCTCCATTTACACGCTGCTTGTTTTGCACGATTTATAACAACTGAAAATTATAAGAATTTTCAAAATGGAAACTACAGTACTACCTCTGCATGTTACGTGGATTTAGGGACTTCGTAAAATTCTAAGGGGCAGTATAAAACTTAATCTTAATGTGAAGGTTTGTAAGTGTGCATGTAAAACTAGGTAAAACGCATAAAGCCCGCTTTACACTACACAAATTGAATCAATAAATTTATGGTTTTCAAATCCGGTTGGGTAAACAAGGCAAATAACAGTTATTTAATTATTTAAACGTTTTTTTTTTTTTTAAAAAAAATAGTATTAAAAGTGCCCCTCGAATTTAAGAGTATGTGTACTTCTACTTTTTCATAAACGTAAAATCGGTTACTTTGCATAATGAGATACGCTTTCATTTATTCATACGGGGGGGAGGGGCGCATATAAATCCCTAAAATAAAATAAAAAATAAATAGCGCAATGCCACATATGAATAATTTATATTTAATCAACGACGCAGCCCGTGGCTGATTTGAAATTGAAAAGCAATTTTCCACGTTTTGTTTTGTGCATTTTGCTTTGCATATTTTCGCGCGCAAAAATAAATCAAAAAAAGCGAATTGGGGGGACCGCGCGCGATTAATAATTCGCTATTGATTAGCTTTAATCGGCACGAAGTGGAAAGAAAGGCGTCGGGCAATAATGCAAATGTGTGTGCGCGTCGCTTTTATGTCAATTCAAAGCGACAACAAAGCGGTTTATTTATAAACGATTTCGATTTCGCGAAAATATGTTTGAAAAAGGAAAATCGTAATTAGTTGGCGACAGCGGTTTCCAAACTTTACGGCTCTGCGCTCTTCCATAGAAAAAACGCGCATTTTTGCGCTTTTTTACTGTAGACCCATAAGAACGAAACCGCGTAAATCGAAATCGTAATGTTTTATATCAAAAACCGCGTTAATCGAAACAAATTGGTCAGTTAATTTAGAAATTAATTAATTTCTTTTACGTAAAATGGTTGTAAATGTTTTTAGTGCACTTTTTCATCAAAAATTGATTTTTAATTAACGTGCAAAATGTTGTTCAATATTTTGCTTTGTTTATTAAACAATTGTAACTAACAGTATTTTAAAAACATAAATTTAATGATTTAAATATTGTAAAAAAAAAATTGTGTAGTGTAAAGCGGCCTTTATACGTTTTACCTACTTTTACATGCACACTTACAAACCTTCACGCTAAGGCACGACCGAAATTAATTTTTATACTTGCCCTCAGGATTTTACGAAGTCTCCAAATCCTCGTAACATGCAGAGGTAGTACTGTAGCTGTCATTCTTGAAAATTTTATAATTTTAGTTGTTATAAATCGTGTAAAACAAGTAGCGTGTAAATGGAGGGATAGGCGTAGATTTTTGGTTAAAAGCTGAGTGTGCACTTTGGGCTCGAATGTGTAAATTGATTAAAGTAGTTATTTTATCGTGCTCCCCTTTTTCCAAAATGTGCACCCCCTTCCTCCTACTTTATAACAACAAAAACATCTAAGCGACGTTTTTAAAATTAAAAAAATAATAATAAACTTATAACCTTTAACTTATATTTTTTCCCGTTAGTTTTAAGAAAAAAATTTGTTCGTCGAAGAAGGTAAAACCCGTAAGTCGCCAAGGACCGCCAGTAAACGGGAGTTTACTGTAGCACATCAAATTAAGAGCAAACTCGTGTCGGAATAAAATATTACAGTCGCCGAAACACGCGTTATTACTCAGCACGGCCGCCTAAGTACGAAAGTTCTAATTAATAGTGGTTCGTTCAAATTAATTCGACGGCGCGAGAGGAACGGAAGACACGTTGTGTAAGCGCAGGGGTTTCTTTCGGCCTCCAGCGGAATGGAGGATGTTGTAGGCCGGCGGAAACTACTTGCCTTTACATTAACACTTCAGCAATTAAGGATCTTCAGAGGACACAGTCGCAAATCTGTTAAATTATACAGGCGCCCCATATTAAATCCAGTGCGAAGGTAAACGTAGTGTCGGAGTGCGAATTTAAATGAAATTCATTAAAGGGCACGGGTGGCGTTTCGTAAAATCCCGCTTGCAGCGCCCCCTCGTCGAGGAACGACATGGTGTCGCGTTAATCGCCCTTTTTTTGGTTGGTTTGCAGATCGAACAAGCTCAAGCCGTTTTGGCTGTCGATCACGGAAAAGGAAACGCTACCGATCCTGGACTTTTTGTCGGCGGCCCTCCTGTCGGCGGAGTACGACAGGGCTTTGAGCAGGGCGCTGGCGATGGCCGAGTGCCCCGTCATACCGTTCTTCGGCGCCTTCCTCCGGGAGCTGCGGGAGATCTTGGCGTCGCAGCCGACGATGCACGACCACAGCGCCAAAGAGCTGCCGCCGCCGAATAAGTCGCCCAAATTTGAATCGCGACGAGACAGGGACCAAGACCAACAAAGACAAGTGGTAGGTGAGACAGATTTTGGACATTTTAATTGCGGAACGATGTGGGGTTTGGGTGTTCTTGTATTTAAGTACGGTCCTGGAGGTCTTAAGATGTTGGCAATAAAGGTTTTGTTAAAAGGCACAAAATTGGCGATTTGGGAATTTTGTTATTAATATAATTCTGTAATATTTAATTGCGAATTGTCAGAGAGCAAATTAATTCTTGTAAAGTGTGCTTAAAGCCGAGTGTGCGCCTTCGAGCTCAAAGTGGCACATTTCCGATCTCGGGATAATGAAGCGCGCCGCTTCGCGTCGCGCTTCATTTGCTTCCTCGCTCGAAAATGTGCCACTTTTCGCTCGAACGCGCACATCCTCTATTTATTGAGTTTTGTAAATTAAAGTTTCTCTTCAATCAACAAATTTAATTTAGTTCAGTAAATATATCGATTATATATTCAAAAAACGTATTTTTACTATAGCAATGAGTGGGAGCGAGCGAGAAGATACGATAAACGCATAAGTACGAGTGAAAGGGAATGATAAAAATTATTTATTAATTTTTCGTTGACAAAATCATTGCTAATAATGCTTAAAACGGAGTGTGCACATTCGAGCTCAAAGTGGCACATTTCCGATCTCGGGGAAAAAGAAGCGCGCCGCTCCGCGTCGCGCTTCATTTGCTTCCCTCGCTCGAAAATGTGCCACTTTTCGCTCGAACGCGCACATCTTCGTATTTATTCAATTTGTTTAAATTACTTTTTGGATTTAAAAAGGAAATAGCAATGTATTCAAATAAAACGACATATGCGCAGTAACATATAGTTTGATAACCACTGGTCTAGCTATACACAAGCGCAACATAGCGCGTTGTTATATTTAATTTAGTCGCGCCAAAGAAGTATTACTTCTAACGTGCGTACATAACTACATGCACCGGTTTTTTACACAGAATGAAATTCAGTTTTAAACATTTAACAAAATTATTAAAGTAAACTCGAAGAATAAATTATTTTAAGTGTTTAGACAACTCAAATTAAATAAATTAATAACTTGGAAAATTTTTAAAATATATTTAAGAACTTTAGAAATTTTTAATTACCAATTTTTTTTGTATAACACAAATTGAATAAAACAAAACTTTATTCGGTAAATTTAAAAGGAAATTTTGATGAAAAAATTATTATGTATTTTCAAAAAACTCAAATGGAGTAAATACAGAATTTGTGGTTTTTCAAAAAACTTTGAAGATCATTAATTTACGCAAATAAAATTCATATTGGAGAAAACTCAATAAATAAATTATCTTAATTGTTCAGAAATATTAAATTTATAAAATTAAATACAGTCAAACCTCGATAGGTCGAAGTTGAAGAGAAACTAATAATAATTTGCGTTGTCAAAAATTCGAGCTATCGATATAAAAATATTTTTTAGTTTATGTTTTTAAAATTTACTTATTGTTTCTTTTTCTTAATAATTTCCTAGTGATCTCTTGCTAAAACCTAAATTTTGTGTCTTGAACAAATTGTAATTAGGCTTCATTTATGGAATAATTCAATTTTTAAGTATAAAAAAATATTTATATGTTATATATTATATGCATCAAAATTTTCGAATGACTTAGGTGGGGAATATTAAAAAAAGATTGGGAAACACTGCTCTACATATTTCAAAATATTTTAAAACTATTAATTATTTATTTTATGTTATTTGTGTATGCTCGTAACAGTTAAGTTGAGCCCAATTAATAGTTAAATGTTTTCTTTTAATTATTTTTGTATTTAAATATAGTTCTGAAATTTTCGTTTATCTAAATAGGGGTGGCATCGCTGAAAAATGCGTTTTCACACAATAACATCAGATTCTTTCCTAGCGCCATCTCGTACAACACTAAGGTATCACAACAACGGATGGCACTACGATTCATATTTATATATTTCGTAACCTGGGCGACCGAAAGCCATCACATTTTCATGGCGAAGTCGAAAGACCTTTGAAATTTTCTTTTGATTAGTAATTTTGGGAATTATAAAATCTCTTAGTCGTTTAATTATGACTTTGGGATTTTCGTATATGGGTGATTCTACAATAAGAGGTAATGTGTGCGGCAATCATTATAAAATAGCTTTTTTATTCTATGTGTTGTGATTTTATGCAATCAATCACAGCATCTTAATATATTTTATTAATAGCATTATGATTTAATGCCCAATTAAAGTACATTTTCCTGAAATTCCATATTTAAGTCTGAAAAAAACTCCCCTGCCGTATTTCCACTGGTAAAATAACTACCAGGGGTGATACTCACTGACCAAAGGAGATAATTTGGATCATAAGATGTGTGTGCAAACTAATCCAGATATAAATCAACATTCTCAGGGAACGTTTTAAATTATTCTGGTAAAAGAAGAGGAGTGTGATAAAAAATAAATAATAATTTCTTTGTTTATAATCCGCTTTTACTGATTTTTTTCAGTTTATATCATAAGTAAAACTTGTTGTTTTAATGAAAGGTATGGTACTAGTATAGATAATATACAAATTATTCTAATTATCACTTAAAAGGCGCTAGTCTCTACCCTGGCCTTTTAAAAAGTAACTAAATATGTATAAAGTGACTAAATGACTAAAATCGTAATATATGTGTTTAATCAAAAAACTCGAATTTTTCTCCTTGGCGCATTCTCTATGTTTTTAAAACCTCTTATCGTCGAATCGCCCATATTGTTAATAAAAGTTTAAATTAGCAAGAAAAAATATCTAGGTAGTTGCCAGTCAATCAGAAGCTGCCTTTATAATTATTTTTTTGAAAATAATTTGTATGATTATAAAAACATTCGTCCGCAAAAAATTAATCAACAGTCTCCTTGTCGAAATACGGTCCTGGAATTACCAACACATTAAATTAACAGAAAACAAATTAAAAATCCAAATCCAAATTGAAAGGATCAAAAAGTATTAAATTGATTAATTGATTAATAATAATAAAAACGTTCCCTTCCAGTTTATATCAGACTATAATGGCGAAGACCATCACTTTACCAAAGTAGGACCAGGTGGTCTTATCAATTTAGAAAAAATCTACAAAACTCAGGCTGTTATGGACCATATCTCTTTGTGTCACCAACATTATCATACGAGGAACCGTTTCTCGTCCACCACCACCATTCTTCATTACTTAAAGTAAGCTCTTGGTTACATCTCCACGTCCTCCACGTACACTCCCCCAGCTCCCAAATTAAAAGAGATTTCTTCCAGATCAACATCATCAACAGAGAAACAACGCATAGTAGCAGCATCTCCGCCCTTAAAAACCGAACTGGACGCCGAATACGAATTCGAAGTGGACGGCTACCATCCCGTGCAGCCCTTGGTGCACGACCACGGCGTCAGCTTCGTCTGCCTCTCCTCCGCCCTCTCGAAAATCGACCAACACGTGATGCAGGTAAGTTGAACAACAAAATACCTACGAAGAAGTCGTTCGAACGCTCCCCTTTTCAGATCTTGCATCATGGAAGCACGGTGGTGCTGTGGGAAGGCGTCGAGGGCCCCACCCCGCCCGGAGGACCTCGAGGAATTTTACAGTACCTTCGACTGGACCGGTCCTCCACGACCCTGACGTGGGTGCGGCCCAGCTGGAGCGGCCTGAAGACCGGCTACACGAACGAAACGGATCCGTTCTCGACGGACTTCAATTTGTCTTTCAATCCGGAGGAGACTTTGGCACCGGGTCTCCTCACCAAATTGGCGCTACAGGGGGCCGGGGAGGTGTCGACGGGCAGCACTTTGGACGATGGGTAAATAAATAATAAGTTCTGCGTTGTATTTAAATGAATCCCTTTGGTGGATTGAAAATTTGTGTCTTCGGCTGGTGGTTTAACAATTAGTAATTTATAATTTTATTTTCCTATGTTGACTTTCGTGAGAAGGCTAACTGGAAGGTCAGTAGGTCGCTTGTGTAGGTAGAAAAGCATATTTTAGTCTTGTACAATTGTCTTCTTAGTTTTCACAAGCTAAACAATTAGAACACCACACAAGAATTGGTGAATGAGCCACAAAATTTAAAGTGTACATTGCTCTCGAATGGTTTCATTGATGGGGAGATGTTGAAAGGGTGTTAAAAGCACTTAACACACCCAAAATCAACAAATTAAAAGCACTTTTATTAAAAACCGGTCATAATTTAAATTTATCGCTCATCGCAGATCAAAATTATAAATTTAAACAATTTAAAAGTTGAAATTGACCATTTTCGAAGAGTAACAGCTTCTTGTTATTAATTAGTAAGATTATTAATTGTTTTACATATGTATTTCGATTACAATTGCACTCAACACGTTTGAATTTTGTTTTTTAGAGTTTGCATAGGGTTAAACGCCCAGTGAATGACTGATTTGTTGCATCCAGAGCTATTTTGATGTGAAAAAATAGTAGACAAAACAATAAACACAAAGCAAATGTTACAGTTGAAATGAGATAATATTTTTGATTATGAATTAATGAGAACATTATGGTAATATAATTATAAACCTTGTAAAGTTCTAGTAAATGACCACTTTCGTCCAAAGAATGGCTGGGTAGAATGACTTATCGATTGAAAACATACAAGCTTGCATAAATAATTATAAATTAATATGTTTAATTGTTGTAAATATTATTTTACGTAACGGTCATTCACTGGGCGTTTCACCCTACTTATATTAATTTATCTATAATGCAAACGATTAACTATAGTAATTAAATTTATAAGTTCAGACTTTTTGATCTTTTCAAAATTGTTGTGTACATTTTTTAAATAACTAAACAAATTCTTCAATCGTTTAATCCTTCATACTTGAGTATTTTTAGCGATCTGCATTCTTGAAATTTCACCTTTTATCTTCAAAGCGTTTAATTTACCTTCGTGCTTTTTTTAATCTCTTTCGTCTTTCTAAAATTGCTCACTTTGTTCTTGTTTTTAATTTGTGCTACTTTTATTATTATATAAATTTATTTTTGGAAGTCTTCTTGAAGTATTTCACTTTGTTTTTATAAAATTGAACTCTTTTTGTCTACTATTACTTTTATTATCTGTAATTGTTTGGTTTTTTTTTCGATTTTATAATTTGATTTTCGTTTTGCTGCAATCTTTAATTAAGGTATTTACTACTTCTCTCTTTTTATTCGTGCCTTCAATTTCGCTTCAATTAATTTTCTTTTCTAAACCGATCTTTTGTACATTTTCAACGATGCTATTGCTTTTCTCGTCCAGCTCCATCTATATAATTTACTTGCTGTAGTTGTGAACTGAAAAAGAATGGTCTAGGTGCTTCGACTCGCTTGTAAGTTCCATTCTTCGGCTTCGTACTAACGTGCCCTTATTCTCCTTCAGGTTCCTCGACTTGTTGGTGGTAAAAGAGGTGCACCTGGGGGGCCGCGACGCCGAGAAGGAGTTGGAGCTGCAGGCCGTCAGCCGGAGGTACGGTTTGAACCACGAACCCGGAAATGAATGTGCCCTTACTATTTTATACGGATATGGCCTTAGCGACAATAGACTTCTTTACATCGTTTGTCCACCATCCGTTTGTAGGTACGAATCTTTGCTTATTGCTACGAAAATATGTTAAACCTGTTGAGTGTTGAATTGATGATCGAATTGTTTATTTTTGCAGGATTTGGTATAGTGGATTGAGTTGGTTGGTACATGGCTTAATAAGACAGCAATCTTTGTGCGATCGAAGACTGTTTTGGCTGCGAGAACAGTACATGCAGCTTTACCACGAGGATGGGTATTGCTGTGGTCCTTTAGCTGCGGATGCCATCAGAGTATGCTTTGTTTAACTGATAAGAATTAAAATATAATGCACTGGATTTAATTCCTTCGCACTTTTGAAGTTGCGTTCGCCATTTACTAAGTTATTTCGAACAGAAGTCACTTTGCCCCCACGAAAAAGTACATATCTGTAGATGTAAGCTGGGATATATGTCAGACTGTACAATAGGACCCTTATTATCCGGGATAATGATGGGGAGAGGGGTATACGTATGATGGAAAACCCCCTCAGATAAACGAAACACAAATTTTCATTGATTAAATGTGGTAAAAAGGGTAATTAAGAAAAACTGCATAAAAAATATTATTTTTATTCAGAAACATTAATTTACAATAAGTATTCACAAATACATATGTACATATGCGTTTACAAGAAATGGGGTGAAAAATTAATTAATTGGCCACTCGGGACTGCAGATAATAGAGCCCCGGATAACAGGGGTCTTACTGTATTAGATTTTGCCACTGAAAAACTATATAAACGATATTAATTTTATTAAGAAACATTAATTTACAATAAGTATTCACAAATAGATATGTACACATGCATTTATAAGAAAGGGGGTCAAAAATAAATTAATTGGCCACTCGTGGCGCCAGATAATAGAGCTCCGAATAACGGGGGTCTTACTGTATTAGATTTTGCCACTGAAAAACTGCTCAAAAGATATTCATTTTATTAAGAATCATTAATTTACAATAAGTATTCACAAATATATATGTACATATAGATTTATAAGAAATGGGGTCAAAAATAAATTAATTGACCACCCGTGACGCCAGATAATAGAGCTCCAGATAACGGGGGTCTTACTGTATTAGATTTTGCAACTGAAAAACTGCATAAAAGATATTATTTTTATTAAGAAACATTAATTTACAATAATTATTCACAAATACATATGTACACATCCATTAATAAGAAAGGGGGTCAAAAATAAATTAATTGACCACTCGTGACGCCAGATAATAGAGCTCCAGATAACGGGGGTCCTACTGTATTACATTTTGCCACTATTATTTCCCTACGATATAATTTTTGGGCAATCACAATAAGATGACAGGAAATAAATACAGTAGTAACAAAAATTATATATAATTTATAAATAAAAAAGGGACCTCGTTGTATTGTATATAATTTATACATAATACTTGCTTATAGCCGCACTTTGCTCTTGTGGGCTTTAATCCCACAGGAAACGTGCATTTCTCCAGAATAAAAAGTTACCCAAGTCACACTCTGGCCCATAAATTATTTCTATGCAAAAGGGCACGTGGATATAATTATTTATTTGTTTATAATTAATTGGGACTTTTTTTGTGTATAATTATATATAATTTTTTCTGATGAGTAAAAAATTGAAGCTTTAAAGGTCTACAATTGTACGTATGCCTTTTAAGCTAAATAATTATTGCCAAAAATACATGTGCTTAAGTGCATGCCCGTTTGGCATTTATTTTAATTATTTTTTTGACCCAATATATTGTAACTTATAATTTGCTGATAGATCTGCAAATATAAGACGATTAGCAGTCGAAAACAACGCATTCACGTTTATAATTTGCGAATATATCTTAGGATATAAATCTATTATAACTTCGGCTATAGTTTGCGAATACAGTCAAACCTCAATAAGTCGAAGTTGAAGGGAGACTAAAAATAATTCAAATTATCAAAAATTCGAGTTATTGATATAAAAATATTAACGTTGAAATAGGCAAGTCTTAGGGAAACAAGTTCGAATTATCAAAAATTCGGCTTATCGAGGTTCGACTGTATATCTGCTTCTATATGTATTTTTAAAATGACGTAGAGTATCCTCTTTTACAACTTGACATGTTATTTGTGAATACATCTACGATTATAATTTGTAAAATACTTCTTGGGACATAATTCACAGAAATACATCTACGAATATAACCGAAAATATATCTATAATACATAATGATATAAAATACAATATATCCTAAGATATAAAAGTGTTATACAATTACATTTATTGATATAAACTTTTTCGTGGGGGACAGACACATTTGTACGCTTAATTAACTTAATTAAATGGTCCCTTCCGCAGTCCTTCGGTGGAAGAGATTGGTCTTTGGCCGGCATGACACCTAGTGGACACTCGGGGGAATCGCCGGGCGTCCTACGACGCGAAGTCTCCATGAAAATAAAGAAGAAACAATTACTGAGCAATCAAACCTTCAAAGATCGAAGCCTGAGGAGCCATTTTGTCGAACCCGCCACCATGTGCATGGAAAGCAGCTACTGGCGCAATCCGACGCACCATCGGCAGTCGACGCCGACCACCTTCCTGGAGCACCATCCCGACGTCGCCAGACACCATAGCCTCGGCCAGCTGGCTTACCATTCCCAGTCCCAACCGAAATTCGATCGGTATTTACTTTTACCACTTTCTCATTGAATTGTTTTATTGCACCTGGAGGACGCCCATACATGTCTCAATAGGAATTAATTGACTTCTTTTTAAGGGATCGACACGGTTCTTCGGAGCATTTGTGGCACGGTCGACATCCACGAGTCGGATCGATTTTGTACGACACCCAATTAGATTTTGTAGATTTCGTCCTGCTTTTTCGTTCCTTCAGGTAACCGTTGATCAGTCGCCAGTGCTTCTAATTTAATCCCAAATTTTGTAGTTTGCTAATTCGAAAAGATTTACGAGATTTATTTGATCAATTAGCAATATCTTATCGAAGCATGGCTGTGAACACGACCACGACAACAACAACAACAAAAATAAACGGAGTCAAACCTTCGCTCGATAAAACGATCAAAAAGCCGCAAAAGCTCGGTCTGTTGACCAGAAACAGTCGGCCCGAGCTGGAGGGGGTAGTCGTCAATTCCCAGAAGAAGATCTACGACGCCATAGCGGCCGCCAGCATCTTCACCAATTGCGCCGGCATCGACACCAGCAATTCGCAGGTCATCACCATGTCCACGTTCATGAAGTTCCTCGAAACGAGACAGATGGAGGTGTGGACCGAGGAGGACGTGAAATCGCTCATTCAGGTACTTCTTCTCGAAGGCTCTCTTCGTTTCATTGAAGGGCTGTGTTTTTTTTAGAGGCACGAGCCCGACGCGGGGCTGAGGGTTCAGAATTGCTTGTCCTTCGAGGGCTTCGCTCGCTACCTGATGGACAAGAGCAACTACGCGTTCATTAACGAACAGGAAGTGCCCAATGAGGCTGATATGAGTCGGCCCATGTCGACTTATTACATCGCTTCTTCGCACAACACGTATTTGACCGGGCACCAGCTGAAGGGCGAGTCGTCCGTGGAGTTGTACAGTCAAGTAATTGGTAAAATTGATGGGGAGGCACGTGGAAGACTAAATGATCACTTTTAAGGTCTTACTGACCGGATGCAGGTGCGTGGAGTTGGATTGTTGGGACGGCGACGACGGCTATCCGATGATCTACCACGGACACACTTTCACCACCAAGATACCATTTAGTGCTGTTGTTGATAGCATAGATCGCAATGCTTTCGTTACGTCTCCTTATCCTGTGATACTCTCAATAGAAAATCATTGTTCGATGCAACAACAGAACAAAATGGCTCACATTTTTCAAGTAGGACCTTTTGCTCGGGCCGTTTGACCTCCAATTAACTGGTTTTGCGTTTTTAGAGAATCTTTGGAGAAAAACTGGTGACAACTTTTTTATTTGAAGCCGATTATAGTGATGAACCAATGCTGCCTTCACCCGAACAGTTAAAACATAGGATTCTTATTAAGAATAAGAAACTCATCATGGAAGTGCCTGCACCCTTGCCAACTTATCCCCCTTTATCGACGCCCATCAGGTGAGCTGGTTGTGGACGAAGGGCGTTTGGAATGACGTTTGATTTTTAGACCTGGCTCGGGAATGAGGCATTCGGTCCCCGGTCGAACGAGTTCAATTATTAGCAACACCAGTAGTAGTTCTTTTAATGATGATTTTAGCGACGACGATTACGACGACGAGGACGACGAAGACAACATTGATGGTATTGTTTAATTTTAGTTAATTGTAAGGAACGCACGAAGGTCTGGCGATTTTTAAGTAGTAGTGAAAATTTGGGGCTGGTTGGTGTACAACCGAATCCGAACGATATACAGTAGAACCTCGATAAGTTGAAGTTCAAGGGAAACGTTGAACAGTTTGAGTTATATAGTTTTTAACTTCACAAGTTTTTAAGTTAAGTGAATTTATTAAGGTTCATATATTTTACACGGTTGAGGTTCTTTTATCTTCTTTAGGGATTTAACTTAGACGGGCCAGGTTAAATTAAAATGGTACTTATAGAGATTATTTTAGATTTCGTAATAGATACTCTATTAAGTCAGAAAATAGTCTTGCTTTTTTTTTAGAATATCAATAAACTAATTTCTACATGGGACCTTTTGTTTGTATGTTGATTTAAGATCGGTCACCGATGGATAATTTAAGTTATAGAGGTCACTAAAACAATATTTTGAGTTACAGATGGTCATTGCTCAAATTATTTGTTTAAGTTTTAGAAGTTTCGTATTTTCAATAAAGGTTTCAGGCTCTGGTGGGAAGGGAATACAAAACCATATTAATTTGTGTGGGCTTTTATACATTATTGAAGGTTTACTGTATATATTTTCGAAATTGCCATAAATAGATCTATTTGCATCAGTTAAATGGTGGTCACTTATTATTATCAGACTGAAATAAATTAAAACAAGGTTTTAAGATAAACTAACTTAAATTAAACAATCAACACAAACAGCATATTAAATCTAACTATATTTACATTATTTAATAGTATAATTGATACTTCATTGCTTGTCTTTTGTATTGCATTGAATTTCATTTTATTTTTATCAGGAAATTAATGGTACTTATATAAAGCCAACTTTTAATCAATATCTTTATACTAAAATAAAATATACTATTATTTATATACAAAACAAAATAATAATACAAAATTAAGTTGCCCAAAAGTATATTGAATTGTCTAAATTGTTATTTGAAAAAGGTCCTTTGAACCTTTATTTTTTATTATAAGTTAAGGTAATATCTTTATATATCTATCACTAATTGGGTCCATCCTACTCTGTATTGCAGATTTAATATGCCTTTTGTGTTCATTGGGTGACCAATATAAATTAATTTATCTTAAAGCTTTGGTTTCAATTTATTTGAGTTTGATAATGAAAAGTGATCAGCATTTAACTCGTCCTAATAGATCTATATAAAGCAATTGCAAGAATACATATAAGGGATGTTAGACGAATAGGTATTGACACTTAACCATAAGCCAACTTGACTTGGGGTAATGTTTTTATTTTTGTTATAAGTAGTTTAAGTTCCAGTACCTATTTGTCTGACCGGATTTGGTTCTATACCACCACCGTACATTTTTACTACTACTCCTTTAAAGGCTTACATCTTTTAACTCATAAATAAGTCACAATTAGAAATAAGTTATAGTTTTTATTTTTATTTTGTAATAACGTGGTTTTGTACTATTTTAAAAGGTCTTTAGCCCTAATTCATATAGCAACTACGAATAAGTACAAAAATCGGGTTTAAGGGAGCAATTTTATTCTTCATTCGCTGTTGCTACAATATTAACATTAGATCATTGTTGATTGAGTACATTTTAATTTGTTTAAAGGTGGTCTGCTTTATTTCAGAAAATCAAAAAACAAATTTCTGCATAGGACCTTTTGTTTGCACGGTCATTTAAGACCAGTCACTGATGGATAATTTAAGTTATAAAGGTCACTAAAACACAATTTTGAGTTACAGAGGGCCATTGCTCAAATTATTCGATTGAGTTGTAGAGGTTTTGTATTTTCAGTAAAGATTTCAGGCTCTGATGGGAAGGGAACACAAAACCATATTAATTTATGGGGGTTTTTACATTATTGAGGGTTTATCTTCGAAATTGCCCTAAATAGATCAATTTGCATCAGTTAAATGGTGGTCACTTATTATTATCAGACTGAAATAAATTAAAGACAATGTTCTTAAGATAAACTAACGTAAATTAAACAATCAACACAAACAGCATATTAAATCTAACTATATTTACATTATTTAATAGTATAATTTATAGTTTATTGCTTGTTTTTTGTATTGCATTGAATTTCATTTCATTTTTATCTGAAATTAATGGTACTTATATAAAGCTAACATTTAATCAATATTTTTCATACTAAAATGAAATATACCATTATTTATATACAAAACAAAATAATAATATTAATAATAATACAAAACAAAGTTGCCATAATATATATTGAATTATCTAAATTGAGATTTGAAAAAGGTCCAAATTTTAATCTTTATTTTATATTATAAGTTAAAGTAATATCTTTATATATCCACCACTAATTGGGTCTATGCTACTTTGTATTGCAGATTTAATATGCTTTTTGTGTTCATTAGTGGACCAATATAAATTAATTTATCTTAAAGCTTTGCTTTCAATTTATTTGAGTTTGATAATGAAAAGTGATCAGCATTTAACTCGTCCTAATAGATCTATATAAAGCAATTGCAAGAATACATATAAGGGATGTTAGACGAATAGGTATTGACACTTAACCATAAGCCAACTTGACTTGGGGTAATGTTTTTATTTTTGTTATAAGTAGTTTAAGTTCCAGTACCTATTTGTCTGACCGGATTTGGTTCTATACCACCACCGTACATTTTTACTACTACTCCTTTAACACTAGAATGACTGAAACTTAGTATATATCTATATTGCCCAAAAGCAGTCAAAATCACTGCATTGTGAAAGAATAACTAATGTGTAAAGAAATTTGTTTAAAATTATTATTTTTTAATATTATTGACACATATATATACCGGTAATGAAGGAGGGGGGAGGTAACTACAAGTATTAAACGCATTTATATGTTGTACAAAAAGTCACCAAATTCTAAGAAATTGTGTCATTATATACATAATTGTTTTTCTAATTGAAATTAAAAAGCAGTCAAAATGACTTCCTTGGGCAATTTTAGTGTTAAAGGCTTACATCTTTAATTCATAAATAAATCACAATTAGAAATAAGTTATAGTTTTTAATTTTATATTGTAATAACGTGGTTTTGTACTATTTTAAAGGGTCCTTAGCCTAATTCATATAGCAACTACGAATCAGTACACAAATCGGGTTTAAGGGAGCAATTTTATTCTTCATTCGCTGTTGCTACACAATTAACATTAGCTCATTGTTGATTGAGTACATTTAATTTGTTTAAAAGTGTTCTGCTTTTAATTTGTTTTAAACTAATTTATTTAGTTCTTAAATTTCGATAAAAATCAAATTAAATCTTTGCAGATAAAGCACTCCATGGCATTTTATCCGCAACCGAATCTCCGCGATCCTTCGGCATGGCCCACGCCGTCTCCAAGACCAGCTCCACCAAACGCGGACCGCCCGACGACAAACTCAAGAAACGGTCCAGCCAAATCTCCAAGGAACTCTCCGACATGGTCATCTACGTGCAAGTAAACCCATCACATCTCTTTCTAAAGCGACCGAAGCAATACAAAGAACTAATTGCAGGCAATCAAATTCCGGGGGCTCAACACCATAAGCCCGAGCAGCTCGGTGAAGCAACGCCCGAAGACCTGCATGTCGAGTTCGGGCAGTTCCATCGTGACAACCATCAGCAGCTCCACCTCCAACGTGAGCTCGACGGCCGGAGGCAGCACGATGGAGTCGGAAGCCGCCGCCGCCACCTACGAAACCGAAAGCAAACCGATCCGCCCCATAACTCACCCTTGCTACCAGTGCTCCTCGATCAACGAAAACACCGCGAAGAAGCTGTGCAGGAAGCAACCTTTGGCCTTGGTCGCCCACACTCAAACGCAACTCATGCGAACTTATCCTGCGGGCATGCGAATCGACTCCTCCAACTTCAACCCCGTCATCTTCTGGAGCTTCGGCCTCCAGATGTCGGCCCTCAACTATCAGACCGACGACATCGCCATGCAGCTGAACGCGGCCATGTTCGAGATGAACGGCCGGTGCGGCTTCGTCAGCAAGCCCAACGTCATGTGGGAACGGACCCACGTCATGTACCGCCGATTCAATCCCTGGGACAAAGAGTTCGATGGCTTACATTCATCCCAGATCGTTATTAACATCGTCTCGGGTCAGTACGTGACCCCGGGCAACGTGAACCAAAGCACCCACGTCGAGGTCGAGATAATCGGAATTCCGGTCGATTGCAACAAGCAAAAGACCAAGACCATCCAGAAGAACGCCCTCAATCCAATCTGGAACGAAACTTTTCATTTTAGGGTTATGTTCCAAGACCTGGCCTTCATAAAGTTCTGCGTCATGGACGCCACCAGCAACCATCTGCTCGCCCAGCGCATCTTACCGCTGAAATGTCTTCGGCCCGGCTACCGCCATCTGCGACTGCGATCGGCCCAGAACAAGCCCATGAACATGTCCAGCCTCTTCATCTACTCCAGGACCGAGGAGGAGAGCATCGACAACGCGGAACCGGAAGCTTTGGATCGCGGGAAGAAGGGCGACGGCAAAGCTCCCTCGGACTCGGGCACCGATGGCACTTATTTCGGGATATCGGGGACGCCTCTTTGTGTTAAGAGGCGGATGTTTTTTCTTATGGTTTACGGTGTGTTGGCCGACGAGCCCTACACCATTCTGAAGGTGACGCAGGAGAGCTCGACGCAGGAGGTCTTGAGCTTGGCCCTTCAGAAGGCCAACATCTCGGCCGACAAGGTGAACGATTACATTTTGGTCGAGGAGGTGGCGAGGGGGTGGGAGAAGAAGGACCACGACCTGCCCTCGACCCAGCGGATCCTGGACCTGGACGAGAGGCCTTTGCAGGCCCAGTCGCAGTGGAAGGGCGAAGGGAAGTTTATTCTGAAGAGGATGGGCGACGATCCCAGCAGCAGGGCTTGGTTGTCTTCGATTCGGAGCGTGGCGAACCGCGAGAGGGAGGCGAGGAAGTCCGATGGGGCTCCCAGTAACGCCTGGGAGGAGAACGACACGTTCTTGGTCTGCATTTATAACGTTTCGCCCGAGATTCCCTACTGCATCCTGAAGGTGCCCTTGAATGCTTGCGCGCAGGACGTGATCGCTCAGGCCTTGGTGAAGGCGCGAAGGCTGGAGGACCCGACCAACTTCGTCATCGTGGAGGAGCTCGAGTGGGGCGGCGTCAGCCACAATTTGCAGCAGAGGGCCCTCGCCGACGACGAGAACGTCTACAGTGCGCAGTCCCATTGGCAAACGATCGGCCGTTTCATCATGCAGGAACGGTCCCATGCCACTCCGACCTCGCTGAGGAAGAGCAGGGTGACCACCAGCTTGCGCTTGGCCACCTTGGATCGGATCAGTAGGGGGTTGAATGCGGCTCGAAGTGTGGCCACGAACAGTATCAAAGTGCCCGTGCAGGTGGCGCTGAGCGACCCGACCACGTCGAAGTGGAAGAGCAAAAGCGGAGAGGACACCAGGAGCAAGGGCTTCATTCGGGGAAAGGTTAACTCCGAGAAGGAGACGCTGCAGCCGCGGACGCAGTGCCAACGAGAGGTCCATTCGGAGGGCGAAACTCTTAGTGACGACGAGGCGAAGGATTCGGACCTGATGGCGGCGGTGTCGCGTCTCAAAAAGGTATCCCTACGCAAATTCAAAGAGTGGAAGTCATGACTCTTGGATAGAATTTCTTAGGGCGATTAAGGTACTTTTCTTTTCGAGCCTTATTTCGGCAATCGAGGAACCAATTATTCGTTTTTAGGGTTTCTTAAAGCTAGCTCTAGGGATTTTTCGATTGGGATCGAAGGGTCTTTGTTTCACTTTCTCTTTAAGAAACTTTAAAAGGGTTTTGTATAAATACTTAGGATTTACAAAAGGGATGTGTGCGAATTGATCAAATGATTTTTAGATTTATGGTTTTGGTGGTGTGTGTGTGTGCCCCCGATTATTTTTTTTAATACACACGAAATTGGGCGAAGCGATGGTTTCGGGGGATGAAAATAAATTGGAGGGCGAAAGGGCGAGAAGTATCGATTTGTGGCGATTCGAAATTTTTTTTCACAAATGGAATTCGCATAAGTTTTGCGACTTTTGAGCAAACCAAAAATCGTGGGGAAGTCTTAGCACCAAGATGGACCAAAAATTATAGAACATCGTGGTAATTATGTTTTTTGATTTCTAAGTACTGATCCGGAAGCAATTTCGGAAAGAGTTGGGGCACTTGGTTCTTTTTTGATAACTTTGTTTTGTTACTTACAAAAAAAAGAAACCTATGAATTAATTTTATTCGATTTGAAGTAATTTTTTGGAATACAGTGGACACTCGATTATCCGGACTAATTAATGTTGCAGTTCATCCGGATAATTGAAAAAAAAAACAATTTTTCCTTGTTAGGTGTTTATTTACAAAAAAATCGAAACAAATAAGTATTAATTAAAAAATCAACACTAAAAAATACCAAATAGAATCAAAAATGTTTAGATAAAATTAAAAGTAAATTAATTATTGTGAATGGTGCTTAAAACCGAGTGCGCACATTCGAGCTCAAAGTGGCACATTTCCGATCTCGGGATAATGAAGCGCGCCGCTCCGCGTCGCGCTTCATTTGCCTCCCTCGCTCGGAAATGTGCCACTTTTCGCTCGAATGCGCACATCCTCGTATTTACGAAATTTATTTATATTTAAATCAGTTACACCAAAAAAGTATTTCGTTCGAGTATTTTTTTGAATTAAATTGCCCCCCATTTTTGCTTCGATTTTTATTTTTGAGGATTGGGGGGAGTAGTTCTATTATGTATTTTAGAACAGCAGTTTCCAAACTATGTTTCGTGGGTTATGTATAAATACAGTCGAAATCCGACATCGAGTAATCCAAAAAAGCACAAAAATTGACTTTTAAAAATCCCGCTGTAAATGTGCCACTGTGATTGGCTCGTTCTCGATTCACTACAATGGCCGCCAATTAATTAGCCAATCAGATAGAATTCATTATTTCGTAACTATAGTTACATTAGAAATATTTGGAATTTGAATCATATTGTATATTTATAAACATATTTAAAAAAAGGAATACAAAAAACCTTTTTTTAAATAAACAAGAGTAATGCGCATATCAAATGAAAAGCGTTTTAACAGGAAAAAACGAACGCAGTTGACAATCCGGATAATCGAGGTTTTACTGTATTTCCAAATTGTACTTTTAATTTAAAGCCCACTGTCCACCCTAGAAAATTTATTGTCTCCCCCCCTAATAAAGATCTTTGGCCCATGTTAAAACCCTTTTTGAAAATTGTACGAAATGAAGGTATTCAAAAATAATAATAATAAACTAACAGGCTCTTTTCGACCAACTTTGAAATTGGTAAATGCAAAGAGAAGTCGCAGGACCGTCGAGATTTTTTTGATTCGCGAAGAACAAAGGTAAAGCTTGTCCCTTTTTTGGTTTCTCTGCGATGTCAGCTGTCCAGGTCAAAACTAACTGTGTCTTAACGGCGTGTGATCTTATATTTTTGTATTGTTTAAAGCGTATTGAAAAGTCTAACATTTGAAACTATTAATTAAGCAGATTCTAATTAATTTTTAAATAACACAGAAGTACTTTAAGCTGGGTGCAATTCATTGAAGGGAATGTTTATATATTATATATGAAATGTGTATATTTATTGTTAAATAATGTTATTTGTTTTAAGCTAATCATATTTTCTAGTCACGTTCTTTTTTATAACAAAGTTAGAGCTTAGTTTTTATAATTGATTTGTTTACAAGTAAAACGCAGATTTGTTTTATGTACAGTCAGCCTAAGAAGTAATCAACGCCCTAGAAACAGACCCACAGTAAACGTACTATTCCAAGAGACAAAATTTGGCGCTGCATGGTTAAAAAACAATTAAAATTGATCTTTGTAATTTTACTACTTTTACTTCTAGGTACTAAAATTACAAAGATCAATGTTAATTGTTTTTTAACCATGCAGCGCCAGATTTTGTCTCCTGGAATAGTACGTTTACTGCACGTCTGTTTCCAGGGTGTTGATTACTTCGTAGTTTGACTGTACGCAAAACGACCGGATCAATTTGATTTTGGAATTGTTCAAGTCGGAAGCTTTTCCACTTCGACCGATTTAAATCGTAGCCGAACAGTTTTCTCTTCAGGATTAGGAGTTTGGATTGGAAGTAAAAGATTTATTAAATATAGAAGTATATAAGTAAGGTGTGTACCGTTTTACATATGTAGAAAGTTTTGCAGATTTTATCGATGTAAAAAAAATGATTAAAAGGGAAAAATCAGAACAATAACATATTGGAATTGAGCTACTGTCTTTTAGGGTAGCAATCGTTACAGTTTGTAATATTTGCGCACCTAAGATTTGTTAACTTAACATTAGGTAAAGTGAAAAAAATTGTAAATACAGTTTTTAGAGAGGTCACGGTTTTCGTTGGGAGGAAAGCACAATTGCGAATTGTAGTTATGAATTTTAAAAGGGGATCCGTTTGGAATTTGTAACTCGAACCCCATTTTACAAGGCATATCTGTAGGGCGTAGCCGATTTTGGGTTTTCGTTTGCGTTTTGATGTACATCTAATTTTGTACATTCTATCGATGACCTAAGAGTAAAAAAAAGAAAGTCAAATACTAATTGTATAAAGCTTTTTGTATATTTTTGTTGAAGAGGATTTAATGTGGTACAAGAATTCTTATCTAATGTTAATTCTATACTGAATTTTATAATACAATGTGTATGTACAGCGTCTCATATCCGCTTTGATCTTGTCATAAAATTTATATCTTCATTACATATCGTAATTGAAAAAAAAGCGAAAAGTTAATAGCGAGTACTGTAACAAAAAAAATATATTACTAATTATTTTGTATCTACTTTAAAAGAGAAATAGTACATATTACATTTTTGATGTTACTTATTGCACACTTGTACGAAATTATTGTTGATTTGTAGTACAAAGACTTTGTTTTTATTTAAATATTGTTATACTTAAAGATTTATAAAATATATTGTATTGAAACTAATTTTAAGAGCGGGGCGTTATTAAATCGCTTTCAGGAAAGGGTGCCATTTTCATCGCCACTATAACAAAAGGTAATTTATTTATTGTTATCTGTTTAAGTGCTGATTACTTGTGTTTTAGGTTTGGAGATTTCTTTGGAGAACAGCTCGTTTTGATTATTGGTAATTTATCTTGTAACGATTTTAGTTTATTAGTTTAATTTGATTTTTTTAGATTTAATGTGTATGGGAATTGTTCGACTTTCAGTTGTGGATTTGCTGGGCCCTTGAAGACTAATTTTTTCGAATGGACTCGATGAATTTATGATGGAATTTAATTGTTTCTTTTGTCATCGTTGGAAGAAGAGCTGAGCTTATAATTGTCCAGTGAGTTTTAATTTATTTAACCAAGAGAAATTTGTTTGTTTACTGAGAAAAATAAATAAGTTTTTCGCAAAAGTATTTAACAAAATGCTTAACCCTTAAGACTCTTATTGAGGGGCTTTATATATTTTTTTGAGTTTAACATTGAATGAGGTAATATTTCAAAAATGCATCGTAACAACATCGTAACCCCATATTAAATTTAATTGGACAAAGAGAACTGCAAGGTGGAATCTAAACTCTAATAGTAATTCATTTAAATCCATGGTTTAATTATTTTAAAATAGTTTTTAATGTTTTATTCAAACAAAATATTAAAATAAGATGATTGTTTTCGGTTCCCCTTGGATTATGAACGAGTTAAAATTAATTCAAAAGCCAAATGATTTCGTTTGATCCTTTTGTCTAATTTTATTAATTAATGCAACAAACTACCATTGATTTAAGCTTAACGAAAGGTCTTTAATAATAATTTTGAATAATTCAAGCAAAGTACCAAGGCAATACAATAATCAGTCTTAGGAGTTACTTAGTGATTTTCTTTCGCTTTCAATTTAATTTTATCAATGCCATAAACTGTTAAACAATTTTTAATTAATTAAAATTTGATTATTAATTCTATAATTTATAATTGGGTACAAGTCTAACAATCATAACAAATATTATCAACAAGAAAATAGGGCGGTGGCAAAATTGAATTATTTCTTAAAATTCTTCGACTTAATATTCGTCTTTGTACTGAACAAGTTTTGCTTTGTTAAGTTATTGAACTTTGAAGAGAAGGTGCAGTAAAATTTAGCCAAAGTCAAAATCCAAAAGCTAATCGTTATTTTTTAAGTAAACGAACAGTATTGGAAAAACTGATGAATCATGCGATTCGCTTTTGGTAATTTTTGGTATCTTCGAATTGAGAGATTACATTTTATTGCTATCAGTTGTAAGTCGACTTTCGTATGAAACACATGGTTTTATTTCTGTGCTCTATATATTTGTTTATTTTTAAATCAATTAACAAACGGTTTATTAATAATTAATGTGCGAGTGCCTTATGGAGAATACTTATAAAACAATACTTGATGTGAGTTATTTTCTATCATTTCTAATTTGCGAATCTATCTAATCTTATCTAAACTGCAATTAATTAATAATATTAGTAATGCAACAAAACACAATGCATTTTGGTACAAATTAATGGGTTTTAATAATTCAAACAAAGAACCAAGAGCAGCAATTACATAAACGTAAGATATAATAATCAGTTTCAAGCGTTAGTCAGTTTGATATGCTTATCAACTAAATTGTTTAAATAATGAACAATGTTTGGTGAATCTCATAGAATTACAATTCGCATTTAAGATTTAGAAACAATTCGAGATCAAAATCTGTTTACAAAAGCTTAGTTTTTTGATTGAATCAATAATAAAACAAAACTAAACATATAAATTAAATGAAAACTTAAAAGAAATGCTTTATAAAGGTGCTTTCAACAACTATGAAACTGATTAATGCCAAGCAAACTATTTGTAAAAGCAACCATTTGCTTTTGTAAATTTTTAGAATGGGCAAATTTAGTTGTTCATGTAATATGGCAATTACTTATATAATGACCACCTTTTCCTTTTCATAAGTGGAAGGCACTTGCATGCAGAATTCTAATTGAGCGTTGTCTGGCTTCTAAAAGTAATTGTTTGAAAAATTCTATAAATTAAATAACCATAACTAACATTCCATCCACTAAATAATTATTTCATGATCCAAGATCCCAACATATTTATAAAGTAAATTGGTATCAGCAATTCCACTAGTAACGTTTGTTGTTACAAATAACTATTGACTGGATTAGTAAATAAAGAGATACTTTCGTATGGGCTTTGGATAGAATACATTGTTTCCTAAAATTAATAAAAGTTCTAGTTATTTAAGTTTACAATTAATATATAGATCAATTTACGGTAAATTAATATCAGTGATGTAGATGTCCCAAAGTAAATTAGATATTAACAGTTGTAGAAGTATAATCAGTTCCCTAATCGACAATCAATTTAAAATATTCCAAGTAATTAGACCGAAAACCATTCTAAATAAGGTGCAAACATCGTACCAGCTAAAAAGAATTAATTAATTAATTGTTTGTAAGTCTAAATGTAATTCCAGTCAGACTTATTAATGAAGGGCCACCTTAATAAAGTATGTATTTCATCAGTTTCTTGTTGATATATTACAAAAGTAACATTAATGGTGAAAAGAAAGCAAGTGCAAAAATACAAGAGTTTTTAATGTGCAGGTCGACCTAAGTATGTGAGTATCATGGTTTAGTTTCGCTTTAAAAAAAGGAAATTAAAAACCCTTGTATTTTGCACTTCCTTCGTTATCACCGTTATTATTATTACATTTGTAATATATCAATAAGAAACTAAAGAAATACATACTTTTTAGCGGTGGCTGTTCAATTAGAAGTCTAACCCTTACAATCTACAAATAACTTTCCACATTTACAATAGCTACCATTTTTAATAATCTTACTTCATTACAAAAATAGAAAGTGCTTTAATATACTCTTGCAAATTAATAATTAATTATAAATATGTAGTTTAGTGATTAATAACATTTACTAACATGCCGTAACCTATGTTTTTGTAGATTACCCCTCTTAGGTTATTTTTTATAAAATGTATGTTTACTACCCCAAAAATTCTGCCATCATGCGAGAGCCTTGTAGCGAGAGTAGGTAAAAACATCTGACTATCTGAAATAATTCTGTCAATATTTAGCATTGTAATCGAGCGGTGTTTAATTTATTTGAAAAAGTGATAATTTTACAATACTATATTTTTTTAGAATGAATCCATCTTCAATTACAAAAGTAGCTTAGTACAGGGGAATGTTAACTAAATCCAATGCAATGTCTAAAGGTGATTCGTCCACAATTTTTGAACACGGTAATGTAAGACTGGTGTCGGCATAAGGATGCCGTATGAGAAAATTGGATAAAAAGCTCCCATTGCAATTGATTTGCTATGTTGTTATTATTATAATAAGGTAAATATTTACAACCTACCAGTAATAGCTCTTTCATTGGGATGATTAGAGAGTCGCTTGAGATAGTTTTTTGCTAGTCTGATAATTTTTTCTATTCCAAACAGTATGCCAGAATCCTCATGTAGATCCTCCTGAAGATCGTTCAAAGTATCTGCATAACTTTACTCTTGGATGTCTTAGCGCATCCCCAAGCTGAACATCGTATGGCCAAACTGGTTTTACGATACACTTATAGAGGAGTAATTTATTTTTCGTTGATAATTGTGAATTGTCACCTAAGAGTCAGCTTTTTAAATTTATGTCGGTTTTCGATGCAGAAATATTTACCTTTCATGTAAGTTTTATAAGTCTATTTTTATAATCATTATTACATAAGATGTGTTTTGTAAGCATTCCGACCTTTGTGTGTCGGTGTTAAATTTAATAATTTAATAATAATCGGGCAACACAATTTAGAAATAAGGTTGTGGTATTTCCTTTATACATTGTTTTATAGCTAAAGACAGTTGTGGCTACCTGTACTGTGTACGGGGGCCCTTCTGTTTGACCCCATGTTTTAGGGTAGTTTTTAAGTTCAATACACAACACATTTTTCGATTTCTTGTGCCTATTTTGACTTCAAATTCATTTTATAAATTTTATTCTTACAATTAAAAGTAGATACTTTTATAGACGATTGGAAATAAATTTTTATTCAGTTTATTATTAAATATAAGGAATACTAAATTCAAAATTAATTGCGCATTTAGAATTAAGAATAACTGTTTATAGTTTTTAATTAATTTGCGCCTAAAAGTAGGCAACTTGGTAACCCTTTCATGGTTGCGCCGTAAAGAAAAATCAATACTTCAAGATCGTCGATTCGACCAATAGCGAGCGAGCTTTTGGCTTCCCTTGCTAGTTCCCACTATTCTTTATCTCTCAATGGCAGTTGAGGTGTAATCGGGCTGGGGTGTACAACTCTGGTCGAAAAAAAAAAATTTGCTTCGTAGGGTAATTCTGCGGGGGATTTTGAGACGAGCGCTTCTTCTTCTAGGTTCCTCGGCCACAGATAACACGGATTGCAATTCTTTATTGTGTATTATACATTTTATTACAGGTTTAAGTTTAGGATAGGTCTGTGGGTGAAGTAGGTGCTTTACATCTACTTCCTCCATCAGGGATAGCTCAAGACCGCAGACATTCGAATGCGAATGTCCGCGCTTTTGATCTCTTATCGTAGATGTAGTTAATATATAAGGGGATGTATAGGGGGAAAATTGAGAAAATAAATGTAATTTATGTATACGTATTCTTTTTTTTTTTATTTAAAATTTACCTAATTAAAAAAATATAAAAATTAGAGGAAACTTTGTCAAAACGATATAAAAAATTTTTGATTTCGAATACCTCCTTATATATCATGTGATCCTGATACAAATTGACAAAATTTCGTTCGGTTTGCAAAATTAAGAAAACTATAGCCGCAGGCTACAAAAAAATTTTGATGAAAACTTGGACAAAACGCACTAAATTTTGTCGATTTGTAACAGGAGTACAGAAGTGAGAAAAGGTAACTCAAGACTTTTGGCGAGAATAAAAGAAAAGTTTTGCACGTTAATACGGTTAGGAAAAATAAATTTTTGATTTCGAATACCTCCTCATATATCATGTGATCCTGATACAAATTGACAAAATTTGGTTCGGTTTGCAAAATTAAGAACATTATAGCCGCAGGCTACAAAAAATTTTGAAGAAAACTTGGGCAAAATGAACTAAATTTTGTCGATTTGTAACAGGAGTACAGAAGTGAGAAAAGGTAAGTCAAAAATTTTAGCGGAAATAAAAGAAAAGGTTTGCACGTTAATAAAGTTAGGCAAAATAAATTTTTGATTTCGAATACCTCTTCATATATCATGTGATCCTGATACAAATTGACAAAATTTCGTTCGGTTTGCAAAATTAACAAAACTATAGCCGCAGGCTACAAAAAAAATTTGAAGAAAACTTGAGCAAAATGCACTAAATTTTGTCGATTTGTAACAGGAGTACAGAAGTGGGAAAAGGTAAGTCGAAACTTTTGGCGGGAATAAAAGAAAAGGTATGCACGTTAATAAGGTTAGGCAAAATAAATTTGCGCAAAAATGTAATTTCAAATCGCGAGTTACGGTCGGCCGAGTCGGCCGAGTCGGCCGAGGGTTTATCTTAGAGATTTTTAAAAATATTTTTCAAATCACGAGCATCCTACGGTCATTCGTCATTCGTCATTCGTCTCGTTCGGCTCGTTGCTCGTTGGATATATCTTAGAAATTTTTTAAAAATTTCATTTCCGTCCGGGAATCGAACTCGAGACCTTTCGAACAAACAAGCGAACTTTTACCAACTGAGCTATGGCGTTATTATACAAAGAGTTTGTTTTAAACCTTATAAATCTAGTAGTTTTATACTATTAATTTAAAAATTATTTTTGAATGTACAAGCAGTTTTAGATGTAAAAGCCCACCTGACTCTTGCTCTTGCTCTTGCTCTTGCTCTCACAATTAATATCTAGGTATTAAAAGCCGGGTAACGACAAAGACTCTTTATTTTTTATAATCATTTTTACATTTTCTTTTACAGACTTTAAATAAATAAATAACACTTCAGAGTAATCTTTAAACAATCCAAGAAATTTAAGATTCAAATAATACTGATCTTCAAAGAGATAAATTCATTAACTAAATTTATCTTTAGATTGTTTAAAGGTACCTTTGAAAATAAAAAAATACAAATTAAAATTACAAATAGAGGGCAAGTTTAGAAGAAAAAATGTTACAATAACATTTAAAATAAACAATTTTGAATACAACTGAAATTTGTAATGACTTTTTCTAACGGAGCGTTTTCATTAACAAATCAAAGTCAACCAAAGATGAAATTTAAAGTGAGTTTCAAATGTAGAAGAGTGACTCTAATTTATAAAATAAGTTCTCACCTGAATATAGATTTATTAATTTCAAATGATTACTGAAAACGTCTACTTTGAATTAACAGAAAACAATTTAGAAAAATAAATTCAATCCAAAATAGCATTTTAAAAGTATGGTGTGTAATAAACTTATAAACTACCCTAAAACAATATGTCAAACAGAAGGGCCCCCGTGCACAGCACAGGTAACCACGACTGTCTTCAGCTAAGAAGAAACATCATCTAAGAAAATATCATGACCTTATTTACATACCGTATTATACATTTTCCTTAGTTAAAACGATTTCAAATAAAATTACTGTTCAAATTACGCAAACTAAACTCGGGCCTTTTTCAATTTGATTTCAATTCTATTTCTATAATATGATTAAATTCGATTTTGAAAATGTGCTCTAGAAATGGTTATCCTTCTTAAGCATAGATGATCTCTTCAATTGGCGTTTCTTGCACGATAATGCAAGGATTCTCCACTGACGATTTTGGGAACGTCAATTAAGTGGTACACTGCTTCTATGGAGACATTGGAGTGGCCCATGCGAGAAAAGATCTTCGGAAGAGTTCAGCCAAAGTGCCAGCTGAAAACATTTTAATTCATGAAAATCGCACCCTATACATATTATACATGTATCTTATGTAAAAAAGCCTCAGGATTCCAAATCCGTGTCGTTTGTAATGATTGGATCGAAAATAAAGACGCTACGATTTTTTTTGTGAATCAAGGGGTACGTTTTCTATTCATTTAATTTGTATCGAAAATTTTCATTTTAGAGGGAAGCGCGGGGAAATGACACCGGCTATGGTTACTAGGGGTACGTAGGAACATCTCCTGGCAATATAAAGCAATTCTATTTTTTTCATTTTATCTCAAAAAAACATGGGTTAAAACCCATCGATTTTGAATTTTCAAAACGTTTTCCCAAAGCTTTGGAATAGCACGCCTATGGTTTCTTATGCCTATCTGAAGCCAAAGAGGCTGCCAAATCCGAATATGTATAGTTTTAAATATTGGTCCGTAAATAACGGCGCTACAATTTTTTGAAAGTTCAAAATCGTGCCAAAATGAGCTCGTAAAATTGCAATTTTTTATGTTCGAAAAATTTACGTTGCGCCCTAAATTTATTTTACATGTATCTTATGTAAAAAAGCCTCAGGATTCCGAATCCGTGTCGTTTGTAATGATTGGATCGAAAATAAAGACGCTACGATTTTTTGTGAATCAAGGGTACGTTTTTCTATTCATTTAATTTGTATCGAAAATTTTCATTTTAGAGGAAGCGCGGGAAATGACACCGGCTATGGTTACTAGGGTACGTAGGAACATCTCCTGGCAATATAAAGCAATTCTATTTTTTCATTTTATCTCAAAAACATGGGTTAAAACCCATCGATTTTGAATTTTCAAAACGTTTTCCCAAAGCTTTGGAATAGCACGCCTATGGTTTCTTATGCCTATCTGAAGCCAAAGAGGCTGCCAAATCCGAATATGTATAGTTTTAAATATTGGTCCGTAAATAACGGCGCTACAATTTTTGAAAGTTCAAAATCGTGCCAAAATGAGCTCGTAAAATTGCAATTTTTTATGTTCGAAAAATTTACGTTGCGCCCTAAATTTATTTTACATGTATCTTATGTAAAAAAGCCTCAGGATTCCGAATCCGTGTCGTTTGTAATGATTGGATCGAAAATAAAGACGCTACGATTTTTTGTGAATCAAGGGGTACGTTTTTCTATTCATTTAATTTGTATCGAAAATTTTCATTTTAGAGGGAAGCGCGGGAAATGACACCGGCTATGGTTACTAGGGGTACGTAGGAACATCTCCTGGCAATATAAAGCAATTCTATTTTTTTCATTTTATCTCAAAAAAACATGGGTTAAAACCCATCGATTTTGAATTTTCAAAACGTTTTCCCAAAGCTTTGGAATAGCACGCCTATGGTTTCTTATGCCTATCTGAAGCCAAAGAGGCTGCCAAATCCGAATATGTATAGTTTTAAATATTGGTCCGTAAATAACGGCGCTACAATTTTTTGAAAGTTCAAAATCGTGCCAAAATGAGCTCGTAAAATTGCAATTTTTTATGTTCGAAAAATTTACGTTGCGCCCTAAATTTATTTTACATGTATCTTATGTAAAAAAGCCTCAGGATTCCGAATCCGTGTCGTTTGTAATGATTGGATCGAAAATAAAGACGCTACGATTTTTTTTGTGAATCAAGGGGTACGTTTTTCTATTCATTTAATTTGTATCGAAAATTTTATTTTAGAGGAAGCGCGGGAAATGACACCGGCTATGGTTACTAGGGGTACGTAGGAACATCTCCTGGCAATATAAAGCAATTCTATTTTTTTCATTTTATCTCAAAAAAACATGGGTTAAAACCCATCGATTTTGAATTTTCAAAACGTTTTCCCAAAGCTTTGGAATAGCACGCCTATGGTTTCTTATGCCTATCTGAAGCCAAAGAGGCTGCCAAATCCGAATATGTATAGTTTTTAAATATTGGTCCGTAAATAACGGCGCTACAATTTTTTGAAAGTTCAAAATCGTGCCAAAATGAGCTCGTAAAATTGCAATTTTTTATGTTCGAAAAATTTACGTTGCGCCCTAAATTTATTTTACATGTATCTTATGTAAAAAAGCCTCAGGATTCCGAATCCGTGTCGTTTGTAATGATTGGATCGAAAATAAAGACGCTACGATTTTTTGTGAATCAAGGGGTACGTTTTTCTATTCATTTAATTTGTATCGAAAATTTTATTTTAGAGGGAAGCGCGGGGAAATGACACCGGCTATGGTTACTAGGGGTACGTAGGAACATCTCCTGGCAATATAAAGCAATTCTATTTTTTCATTTTATCTCAAAAACATGGGTTAAAACCCATCGATTTTGAATTTTCAAAACGTTTTCCCAAAGCTTTGGAATAGCACGCCTATGGTTTCTTATGCCTATCTGAAGCCAAAGAGGCTGCCAAATCCGAATATGTATAGTTTTTTAAAAATTGGTCCGTAAATAACGGCGCTACAATTTTTGAAAGTTCAAAATCGTGCCAAAATGAGCTCGTAAAATTGCAATTTTTATGTTCGAAAAATTTACGTTGCGCCCTAAATTTATTTTACATGTATCTTATGTAAAAAGCCTCAGGATTCCGAATCCGTGTCGTTTGTAATGATTGGATCGAAAATAAAGACGCTACGATTTTTTGTGAATCAAGGGTACGTTTTTCTATTCATTTAATTTGTATCGAAAATTTTATTTTAGAGGGAAGCGCGGGAAATGACACCGGCTATGGTTACTAGGGTACGTAGGAACATCTCCTGGCAATATAAAGCAATTCTATTTTTTTCATTTTATCTCAAAAAAACATGGGTTAAAACCCATCGATTTTGAATTTTCAAAACGTTTTCCCAAAGCTTTGGAATAGCACGCCTATGGTTTCTTATGCCTATCTGAAGCCAAAGAGGCTGCCAAATCCGAATATGTATAGTTTTTAAATATTGGTCCGTAAATAACGGCGCTACAATTTTTTGAAAGTTCAAAATCGTGCCAAAATGAGCTCGTAAAATTGCAATTTTTTATGTTCGAAAAATTTACGTTGCGCCCTAAATTTATTTTACATGTATCTTATGTAAAAAAGCCTCAGGATTCCGAATCCGTGTCGTTTGTAATGATTGGATCGAAAATAAAGACGCTACGATTTTTTTTGTGAATCAAGGGGTACGTTTTTCTATTCATTTAATTTGTATCGAAAATTTTATTTTAGAGGGAAGCGCGGGGAAATGACACCGGCTATGGTTACTAGGGTACGTAGGAACATCTCCTGGCAATATAAAGCAATTCTATTTTTTTCATTTTATCTCAAAAAAACATGGGTTAAAACCCATCGATTTTGAATTTTCAAAACGTTTTCCCAAAGCTTTGGAATAGCACGCCTATGGTTTCTTATGCCTATCTGAAGCCAAAGAGGCTGCCAAATCCGAATATGTATAGTTTTAAATATTGGTCCGTAAATAACGGCGCTACAATTTTTGAAAGTTCAAAATCGTGCCAAAATGAGCTCGTAAAATTGCAATTTTTTATGTTCGAAAAATTTACGTTGCGCCCTAAATTTATTTTACATGTATCTTATGTAAAAAAGCCTCAGGATTCCGAATCCGTGTCGTTTGTAATGATTGGATCGAAAATAAAGACGCTACGATTTTTTGTGAATCAAGGGGTACGTTTTCTATTCATTTAATTTGTATCGAAAATTTTCATTTTAGAGGAAGCGCGGGAAATGACACCGGCTATGGTTACTAGGGGTACGTAGGAACATCTCCTGGCAATATAAAGCAATTCTATTTTTTCATTTTATCTCAAAAACATGGGTTAAAACCCATCGATTTTGAATTTTCAAAACGTTTTCCCAAAGCTTTGGAATAGCACGCCTATGGTTTCTTATGCCTATCTGAAGCCAAAGAGGCTGCCAAATCCGAATATGTATAGTTTTAAATATTGGTCCGTAAATAACGGCGCTACAATTTTTGAAAGTTCAAAATCGTGCCAAAATGAGCTCGTAAAATTGCAATTTTTTATGTTCGAAAAATTTACGTTGCGCCCTAAATTTATTTTACATGTATCTTATGTAAAAAAGCCTCAGGATTCCGAATCCGTGTCGTTTGTAATGATTGGATCGAAAATAAAGACGCTACGATTTTTTGTGAATCAAGGGGTACGTTTTCTATTCATTTAATTTGTATCGAAAATTTTCATTTTAGAGGAAGCGCGGGAAATGACACCGGCTATGGTTACTAGGGGTACGTAGGAACATCTCCTGGCAATATAAAGCAATTCTATTTTTTTCATTTTATCTCAAAAAAACATGGGTTAAAACCCATCGATTTTGAATTTTCAAAACGTTTTCCCAAAGCTTTGGAATAGCACGCCTATGGTTTCTTATGCCTATCTGAAGCCAAAGAGGCTGCCAAATCCGAATATGTATAGTTTTTAAATATTGGTCCGTAAATAACGGCGCTACAATTTTTTGAAAGTTCAAAATCGTGCCAAAATGAGCTCGTAAAATTGCAATTTTTTATGTTCGAAAAATTTACGTTGCGCCCTAAATTTATTTTACATGTATCTTATGTAAAAAAGCCTCAGGATTCCGAATCCGTGTCGTTTGTAATGATTGGATCGAAAATAAAGACGCTACGATTTTTTGTGAATCAAGGGGTACGTTTTCTATTCATTTAATTTGTATCGAAAATTTTCATTTTAGAGGAAGCGCGGGAAATGACACCGGCTATGGTTACTAGGGGTACGTAGGAACATCTCCTGGCAATATAAAGCAATTCTATTTTTTTCATTTTATCTCAAAAAAACATGGGTTAAAACCCATCGATTTTGAATTTTCAAAACGTTTTCCCAAAGCTTTGGAATAGCACGCCTATGGTTTCTTATGCCTATCTGAAGCCAAAGAGGCTGCCAAATCCGAATATGTATAGTTTTAAATATTGGTCCGTAAATAACGGCGCTACAATTTTTTGAAAGTTCAAAATCGTGCCAAAATGAGCTCGTAAAATTGCAATTTTTTATGTTCGAAAAATTTACGTTGCGCCCTAAATTTATTTTACATGTATCTTATGTAAAAAAGCCTCAGGATTCCGAATCCGTGTCGTTTGTAATGATTGGATCGAAAATAAAGACGCTACGATTTTTTGTGAATCAAGGGGTACGTTTTTCTATTCATTTAATTTGTATCGAAAATTTTCATTTTAGAGGAAGCGCGGGGGAAAAGACACCGGCTATGGTTACTAGGGGTACGTAGGAACATCTCCTGGCAATATAAAGCAATTCTATTTTTTTCATTTTATCTCAAAAAAACATGGGTTAAAACCCATCGATTTTGAATTTTCAAAACGTTTTCCCAAAGCTTTGGAATAGCACGCCTATGGTTTCTTATGCCTATCTGAAGCCAAAGAGGCTGCCAAATCCGAATATGTATAGTTTTAAATATTGGTCCGTAAATAACGGCGCTACAATTTTTTGAAAGTTCAAAATCGTGCCAAAATGAGCTCGTAAAATTGCAATTTTTTATGTTCGAAAAATTTACGTTGCGCCCTAAATTTATTTTACATGTATCTTATGTAAAAAAGCCTCAGGATTCCGAATCCGTGTCGTTTGTAATGATTGGATCGAAAATAAAGACGCTACGATTTTTTGTGAATCAAGGGGTACGTTTTTTTATTCATTTAATTTGTATCGAAAATTTTCATTTTAGAGGAAGCGCGGGAAATGACACCGGCTATGGTTACTAGGGGTACGTAGGAACATCTCCTGGCAATATAAAGCAATTCTATTTTTTCATTTTATCTCAAAAACATGGGTTAAAACCCATCGATTTTGAATTTTCAAAACGTTTTCCCAAAGCTTTGGAATAGCACGCCTATGGTTTCTTATGCCTATCTGAAGCCAAAGAGGCTGCCAAATCCGAATATGTATAGTTTTAAATATTGGTCCGTAAATAACGGCGCTACAATTTTTGAAAGTTCAAAATCGTGCCAAAATGAGCTCGTAAAATTGCAATTTTTTATGTTCGAAAAATTTACGTTGCGCCCTAAATTTATTTTACATGTATCTTATGTAAAAAAGCCTCAGGATTCCGAATCCGTGTCGTTTGTAATGATTGGATCGAAAATAAAGACGCTACGATTTTTTGTGAATCAAGGGGTACGTTTTTCTATTCATTTAATTTGTATCGAAAATTTTATTTTAGAGGGGAAACGCGGGAAATGACACCGGCTATGGTTACTAGGGGTACGTAGGAACATCTCCTGGCAATATAAAGCAATTCTATTTTTTTCATTTTATCTCAAAAAAACATGGGTTAAAACCCATCGATTTTGAATTTTCAAAACGTTTTCCCAAAGCTTTGGAATAGCACGCCTATGGTTTCTTATGCCTATCTGAAGCCAAAGAGGCTGCCAAATCCGAATATGTATAGTTTTTAAATATTGGTCCGTAAATAACGGCGCTACAATTTTTTGAAAGTTCAAAATCGTGCCAAAATGAGCTCGTAAAATTGCAATTTTTTATGTTCGAAAAATTTACGTTGCGCCCTAAATTTATTTTACATGTATCTTATGTAAAAAAGCCTCAGGATTCCGAATCCGTGTCGTTTGTAATGATTGGATCGAAAATAAAGACGCTACGATTTTTTGTGAATCAAGGGTACGTTTTTCTATTCATTTAATTTGTATCGAAAATTTTCATTTTAGAGGGAAGCGCGGGAAATGACACCGGCTATGGTTACTAGGGGTACGTAGGAACATCTCCTGGCAATATAAAGCAATTCTATTTTTTCATTTTATCTCAAAAACATGGGTTAAAACCCATCGATTTTGAATTTTCAAAACGTTTTCCCAAAGCTTTGGAATAGCACGCCTATGGTTTCTTATGCCTATCTGAAGCCAAAGAGGCTGCCAAATCCGAATATGTATAGTTTTTAAATATTGGTCCGTAAATAACGGCGCTACAATTTTTTGAAAGTTCAAAATCGTGCCAAAATGAGCTCGTAAAATTGCAATTTTTTATGTTCGAAAAATTTACGTTGCGCCCTAAATTTATTTTACATGTATCTTATGTAAAAAAGCCTCAGGATTCCGAATCCGTGTCGTTTGTAATGATTGATCGAAAATAAAGACGCTACGATTTTTTTTGTGAATCAAGGGGTACGTTTTTCTATTCATTTAATTTGTATCGAAAATTTTCATTTTAGAGGGGAAGCGCGGGGAAATGACACCGGCTATGGTTACTAGGGGTACGTAGGAACATCTCCTGGCAATATAAAGCAATTCTATTTTTTTCATTTTATCTCAAAAAAACATGGGTTAAAACCCATCGATTTTGAATTTTCAAAACGTTTTCCCAAAGCTTTGGAATAGCACGCCTATGGTTTCTTATGCCTATCTGAAGCCAAAGAGGCTGCCAAATCCGAATATGTATAGTTTTTAAATATTGGTCCGTAAATAACGGCGCTACAATTTTTTGAAAGTTCAAAATCGTGCCAAAATGAGCTCGTAAAATTGCAATTTTTTATGTTCGAAAAATTTACGTTGCGCCCTAAATTTATTTTACATGTATCTTATGTAAAAAAGCCTCAGGATTCCGAATCCGTGTCGTTTGTAATGATTGGATCGAAAATAAAGACGCTACGATTTTTTTTGTGAATCAAGGGGTACGTTTTTCTATTCATTTAATTTGTATCGAAAATTTTCATTTTAGAGGGAAGCGCGGGAAATGACACCGGCTATGGTTACTAGGGGTACGTAGGAACATCTCCTGGCAATATAAAGCAATTCTATTTTTTCATTTTATCTCAAAAACATGGGTTAAAACCCATCGATTTTGAATTTTCAAAACGTTTTCCCAAAGCTTTGGAATAGCACGCCTATGGTTTCTTATGCCTATCTGAAGCCAAAGAGGCTGCCAAATCCGAATATGTATAGTTTTAAATATTGGTCCGTAAATAACGGCGCTACAATTTTTTGAAAGTTCAAAATCGTGCCAAAATGAGCTCGTAAAATTGCAATTTTTTATGTTCGAAAAATTTACGTTGCGCCCTAAATTTATTTTACATGTATCTTATGTAAAAAAGCCTCAGGATTCCGAATCCGTGTCGTTTGTAATGATTGGATCGAAAATAAAGACGCTACGATTTTTTTTGTGAATCAAGGGGTACGTTTTTCTATTCATTTAATTTGTATCGAAAATTTTCATTTTAGAGGGGAAGCGCGGGGAAATGACACCGGCTATGGTTACTAGGGTACGTAGGAACATCTCCTGGCAATATAAAGCAATTCTATTTTTTCATTTTATCTCAAAAACATGGGTTAAAACCCATCGATTTTGAATTTTCAAAACGTTTTCCCAAAGCTTTGGAATAGCACGCCTATGGTTTCTTATGCCTATCTGAAGCCAAAGAGGCTGCCAAATCCGAATATGTATAGTTTTTAAATATTGGTCCGTAAATAACGGCGCTACAATTTTTTGAAAGTTCAAAATCGTGCCAAAATGAGCTCGTAAAATTGCAATTTTTTATGTTCGAAAAATTTACGTTGCGCCCTAAATTTATTTTACATGTATCTTATGTAAAAAAGCCTCAGGATTCCGAATCCGTGTCGTTTGTAATGATTGATCGAAAATAAAGACGCTACGATTTTTTTGTGAATCAAGGGGTACGTTTTTCTATTCATTTAATTTGTATCGAAAATTTTCATTTTAGAGGGAAGCGCGGGAAATGACACCGGCTATGGTTACTAGGGTACGTAGGAACATCTCCTGGCAATATAAAGCAATTCTATTTTTTCATTTTATCTCAAAAACATGGGTTAAAACCCATCGATTTTGAATTTTCAAAACGTTTTCCCAAAGCTTTGGAATAGCACGCCTATGGTTTCTTATGCCTATCTGAAGCCAAAGAGGCTGCCAAATCCGAATATGTATAGTTTTTAAATATTGGTCCGTAAATAACGGCGCTACAATTTTTTGAAAGTTCAAAATCGTGCCAAAATGAGCTCGTAAAATTGCAATTTTTTATGTTCGAAAAATTTACGTTGCGCCCTAAATTTATTTTACATGTATCTTATGTAAAAAAGCCTCAGGATTCCGAATCCGTGTCGTTTGTAATGATTGGATCGAAAATAAAGACGCTACGATTTTTTTTGTGAATCAAGGGGTACGTTTTTCTATTCATTTAATTTGTATCGAAAATTTTCATTTTAGAGGGGAAGCGCGGGGAAATGACACCGGCTATGGTTACTAGGGGTACGTAGGAACATCTCCTGGCAATATAAAGCAATTCTATTTTTTTCATTTTATCTCAAAAAAACATGGGTTAAAACCCATCGATTTTGAATTTTCAAAACGTTTTCCCAAAGCTTTGGAATAGCACGCCTATGGTTTCTTATGCCTATCTGAAGCCAAAGAGGCTGCCAAATCCGAATATGTATAGTTTTTAAATATTGGTCCGTAAATAACGGCGCTACAATTTTTTGAAAGTTCAAAATCGTGCCAAAATGAGCTCGTAAAATTGCAATTTTTTATGTTCGAAAAATTTACGTTGCGCCCTAAATTTATTTTACATGTATCTTATGTAAAAAAGCCTCAGGATTCCGAATCCGTGTCGTTTGTAATGATTGGATCGAAAATAAAGACGCTACGATTTTTTTTGTGAATCAAGGGGTACGTTTTTCTATTCATTTAATTTGTATCGAAAATTTTTATTTTAGAGGGGAAGCGCGGGGAAATGACACCGGCTATGGTTACTAGGGGTACGTAGGAACATCTCCTGGCAATATAAAGCAATTCTATTTTTTTCATTTTATCTCAAAAAAACATGGGTTAAAACCCATCGATTTTGAATTTTCAAAACGTTTTCCCAAAGCTTTGGAATAGCACGCCTATGGTTTCTTATGCCTATCTGAAGCCAAAGAGGCTGCCAAATCCGAATATGTATAGTTTTTAAATATTGGTCCGTAAATAACGGCGCTACAATTTTTTGAAAGTTCAAAATCGTGCCAAAATGAGCTCGTAAAATTGCAATTTTTTATGTTCGAAAAATTTACGTTGCGCCCTAAATTTATTTTACATGTATCTTATGTAAAAAAGCCTCAGGATTCCGAATCCGTGTCGTTTGTAATGATTGGATCGAAAATAAAGACGCTACGATTTTTTTTGTGAATCAAGGGGTACGTTTTTCTATTCATTTAATTTGTATCGAAAATTTTTATTTTAGAGGGGAAGCGCGGGGAAATGACACCGGCTATGGTTACTAGGGTACGTAGGAACATCTCCTGGCAATATAAAGCAATTCTATTTTTTTCATTTTATCTCAAAAAAACATGGGTTAAAACCCATCGATTTTGAATTTTCAAAACGTTTTCCCAAAGCTTTGGAATAGCACGCCTATGGTTTCTTATGCCTATCTGAAGCCAAAGAGGCTGCCAAATCCGAATATGTATAGTTTTTAAATATTGGTCCGTAAATAACGGCGCTACAATTTTTTGAAAGTTCAAAATCGTGCCAAAATGAGCTCGTAAAATTGCAATTTTTATGTTCGAAAAAATTTTCGTTGCGCCCTAAATTTATTTTACATGTATCTTATGTAAAAAAGCCTCAGGATTCCGAATCCGTGTCGTTTGTAATGATTGGATCGAAAATAAAGACGCTACGATTTTTTTTGTGAATCAAGGGGTACGTTTTTCTATTCATTTAATTTGTATCGAAAATTTTTATTTTAGAGGGGAAGCGCGGGGAAATGACACCGGCTATGGTTACTAGGGGTACGTAGGAACATCTCCTGGCAATATAAAGCAATTCTATTTTTTTCATTTTATCTCAAAAAAACATGGGTTAAAACCCATCGATTTTGAATTTTCAAAACGTTTTCCCAAAGCTTTGGAATAGCACGCCTATGGTTTCTTATGCCTATCTGAAGCCAAAGAGGCTGCCAAATCCGAATATGTATAGTTTTAAATATTGGTCCGTAAATAACGGCGCTACAATTTTTTGAAAGTTCAAAATCGTGCCAAAATGAGCTCGTAAAATTGCAATTTTTTATGTTCGAAAAATTTACGTTGCGCCCTAAATTTATTTTACATGTATCTTATGTAAAAAAGCCTCAGGATTCCGAATCCGTGTCGTTTGTAATGATTGGATCGAAAATAAAGACGCTACGATTTTTTTTGTGAATCAAGGGGTACGTTTTCTATTCATTTAATTTGTATCGAAAATTTTATTTTAGAGGAAGCGCGGGAAATGACACCGGCTATGGTTACTAGGGGTACGTAGGAACATCTCCTGGCAATATAAAGCAATTCTATTTTTTCATTTTATCTCAAAAACATGGGTTAAAACCCATCGATTTTGAATTTTCAAAACGTTTTCCCAAAGCTTTGGAATAGCACGCCTATGGTTTCTTATGCCTATCTGAAGCCAAAGAGGCTGCCAAATCCGAATATGTATAGTTTTAAATATTGGTCCGTAAATAACGGCGCTACAATTTTTGAAAGTTCAAAATCGTGCCAAAATGAGCTCGTAAAATTGCAATTTTTTATGTTCGAAAAATTTACGTTGCGCCCTAAATTTATTTTACATGTATCTTATGTAAAAAAGCCTCAGGATTCCGAATCCGTGTCGTTTGTAATGATTGGATCGAAAATAAAGACGCTACGATTTTTTGTGAATCAAGGGTACGTTTTCTATTCATTTAATTTGTATCGAAAATTTTTATTTTAGAGGAAGCGCGGGAAATGACACCGGCTATGGTTACTAGGGGTACGTAGGAACATCTCCTGGCAATATAAAGCAATTCTATTTTTTTCATTTTATCTCAAAAAAACATGGGTTAAAACCCATCGATTTTGAATTTTCAAAACGTTTTCCCAAAGCTTTGGAATAGCACGCCTATGGTTTCTTATGCCTATCTGAAGCCAAAGAGGCTGCCAAATCCGAATATGTATAGTTTTTTAAAAATTGGTCCGTAAATAACGGCGCTACAATTTTTGAAAGTTCAAAATCGTGCCAAAATGAGCTCGTAAAATTGCAATTTTTTATGTTCGAAAAATTTACGTTGCGCCCTAAATTTATTTTACATGTATCTTATGTAAAAAAGCCTCAGGATTCCGAATCCGTGTCGTTTGTAATGATTGGATCGAAAATAAAGACGCTACGATTTTTTGTGAATCAAGGGGGACGTTTTCTATTCATTTAATTTGTATCGAAAATTTTATTTTAGAGGAAGCGCGGGAAATGACACCGGCTATGGTTACTAGGGGTACGTAGGAACATCCCTGGCAATATAAAGCAATTCTATTTTTTTCATTTTATCTCAAAAAAACATGGGTTAAAACCCATCGATTTTGAATTTTCAAAACGTTTTCCCAAAGCTTTGGAATAGCACGCCTATGGTTTCTTATGCCTATCTGAAGCCAAAGAGGCTGCCAAATCCGAATATGTATAGTTTTAAATATTGGTCCGTAAATAACGGCGCTACAATTTTTGAAAGTTCAAAATCGTGCCAAAATGAGCTCGTAAAATTGCAATTTTTTATGTTCGAAAAATTTACGTTGCGCCCTAAATTTATTTTACATGTATCTTATGTAAAAAAGCCTCAGGATTCCGAATCCGTGTCGTTTGTAATGATTGGATCGAAAATAAAGACGCTACGATTTTTTTTGTGAATCAAGGGGTACGTTTTTCTATTCATTTAATTTGTATCGAAAATTTTATTTTAGAGGAAGCGCGGGAAATGACACCGGCTATGGTTACTAGGGGTACGTAGGAACATCTCCTGGCAATATAAAGCAATTCTATTTTTTCATTTTATCTCAAAAACATGGGTTAAAACCCATCGATTTTGAATTTTCAAAACGTTTTCCCAAAGCTTTGGAATAGCACGCCTATGGTTTCTTATGCCTATCTGAAGCCAAAGAGGCTGCCAAATCCGAATATGTATAGTTTTAAATATTGGTCCGTAAATAACGGCGCTACAATTTTTGAAAGTTCAAAATCGTGCCAAAATGAGCTCGTAAAATTGCAATTTTTATGTTCGAAAAATTTACGTTGCGCCCTAAATTTATTTTACATGTATCTTATGTAAAAAGCCTCAGGATTCCGAATCCGTGTCGTTTGTAATGATTGGATCGAAAATAAAGACGCTACGATTTTTTTGTGAATCAAGGGGTACGTTTTCTATTCATTTAATTTGTATCGAAAATTTTATTTTAGAGGGAAGCGCGGGAAATGACACCGGCTATGGTTACTAGGGGTACGTAGGAACATCTCCTGGCAATATAAAGCAATTCTATTTTTTCATTTTATCTCAAAAACATGGGTTAAAACCCATCGATTTTGAATTTTCAAAACGTTTTCCCAAAGCTTTGGAATAGCACGCCTATGGTTTCTTATGCCTATCTGAAGCCAAAGAGGCTGCCAAATCCGAATATGTATAGTTTTAAATATTGGTCCGTAAATAACGGCGCTACAATTTTTGAAAGTTCAAAATCGTGCCAAAATGAGCTCGTAAAATTGCAATTTTTATGTTCGAAAAATTTACGTTGCGCCCTAAATTTATTTTACATGTATCTTATGTAAAAAGCCTCAGGATTCCGAATCCGTGTCGTTTGTAATGATTGGATCGAAAATAAAGACGCTACGATTTTTTTGTGAATCAAGGGTACGTTTTCTATTCATTTAATTTGTATCGAAAATTTTATTTTAGAGGGGAAACGCGGGAAATGACACCGGCTATGGTTACTAGGGGTACGTAGGAACATCTCCTGGCAATATAAAGCAATTCTATTTTTTCATTTTATCTCAAAAACATGGGTTAAAACCCATCGATTTTGAATTTTCAAAACGTTTTCCCAAAGCTTTGGAATAGCACGCCTATGGTTTCTTATGCCTATCTGAAGCCAAAGAGGCTGCCAAATCCGAATATGTATAGTTTTTAAATATTGGTCCGTAAATAACGGCGCTACAATTTTTTGAAAGTTCAAAATCGTGCCAAAATGAGCTCGTAAAATTGCAATTTTTTATGTTCGAAAAATTTACGTTGCGCCCTAAATTTATTTTACATGTATCTTATGTAAAAAAGCCTCAGGATTCCGAATCCGTGTCGTTTGTAATGATTGGATCGAAAATAAAGACGCTACGATTTTTTGTGAATCAAGGGGTACGTTTTCTATTCATTTAATTTGTATCGAAAATTTTATTTTAGAGGAAGCGCGGGAAATGACACCGGCTATGGTTACTAGGGTACGTAGGAACATCTCCTGGCAATATAAAGCAATTCTATTTTTTCATTTTATCTCAAAAACATGGGTTAAAACCCATCGATTTTGAATTTTCAAAACGTTTTCCCAAAGCTTTGGAATAGCACGCCTATGGTTTCTTATGCCTATCTGAAGCCAAAGAGGCTGCCAAATCCGAATATGTATAGTTTTAAATATTGGTCCGTAAATAACGGCGCTACAATTTTTGAAAGTTCAAAATCGTGCCAAAATGAGCTCGTAAAATTGCAATTTTTATGTTCGAAAAATTTACGTTGCGCCCTAAATTTATTTTACATGTATCTTATGTAAAAAGCCTCAGGATTCCCAATCCGTGTCGTTTGTAATGATTGGATCGAAAATAAAGACGCTACGATTTTTTGTGAATCAAGGGGTACGTTTTCTATTCATTTAATTTGTATCGAAAATTTTATTTTAGAGGAAGCGCGGGAAATGACACCGGCTATGGTTACTAGGGGTACGTAGGAACATCTCCTGGCAATATAAAGCAATTCTATTTTTTCATTTTATCTCAAAAACATGGGTTAAAACCCATCGATTTTGAATTTTCAAAACGTTTTCCCAAAGCTTTGGAATAGCACGCCTATGGTTTCTTATGCCTATCTGAAGCCAAAGAGGCTGCCAAATCCGAATATGTATAGTTTTAAATATTGGTCCGTAAATAACGGCGCTACAATTTTTGAAAGTTCAAAATCGTGCCAAAATGAGCTCGTAAAATTGCAATTTTTATGTTCGAAAAATTTACGTTGCGCCCTAAATTTATTTTACATGTATCTTATGTAAAAAGCCTCAGGATTCCGAATCCGTGTCGTTTGTAATGATTGGATCGAAAATAAAGACGCTACGATTTTTTGTGAATCAAGGGGTACGTTTTCTATTCATTTAATTTGTATCGAAAATTTTATTTTAGAGGAAGCGCGGGAAATGACACCGGCTATGGTTACTAGGGGTACGTAGGAACATCTCCTGGCAATATAAAGCAATTCTATTTTTTCATTTTATCTCAAAAACATGGGTTAAAACCCATCGATTTTGAATTTTCAAAACGTTTTCCCAAAGCTTTGGAATAGCACGCCTATGGTTTCTTATGCCTATCTGAAGCCAAAGAGGCTGCCAAATCCGAATATGTATAGTTTTAAATATTGGTCCGTAAATAACGGCGCTACAATTTTTGAAAGTTCAAAATCGTGCCAAAATGAGCTCGTAAAATTGCAATTTTTATGTTCGAAAAATTTACGTTGCGCCCTAAATTTATTTTACATGTATCTTATGTAAAAAGCCTCAGGATTCCGAATCCGTGTCGTTTGTAATGATTGATCGAAAATAAAGACGCTACGATTTTTTTTGTGAATCAAGGGGTACGTTTTTCTATTCATTTAATTTGTATCGAAAATTTTATTTTAGAGGGGAAGCGCGGGGAAATGACACCGGCTATGGTTACTAGGGGTACGTAGGAACATCTCCTGGCAATATAAAGCAATTCTATTTTTTTCATTTTATCTCAAAAAAACATGGGTTAAAACCCATCGATTTTGAATTTTCAAAACGTTTTCCCAAAGCTTTGGAATAGCACGCCTATGGTTTCTTATGCCTATCTGAAGCCAAAGAGGCTGCCAAATCCGAATATGTATAGTTTTTAAATATTGGTCCGTAAATAACGGCGCTACAATTTTTTGAAAGTTCAAAATCGTGCCAAAATGAGCTCGTAAAATTGCAATTTTTTATGTTCGAAAAATTTACGTTGCGCCCTAAATTTATTTTACATGTATCTTATGTAAAAAAGCCTCAGGATTCCGAATCCGTGTCGTTTGTAATGATTGATCGAAAATAAAGACGCTACGATTTTTTTGTGAATCAAGGGGTACGTTTTTCTATTCATTTAATTTGTATCGAAAATTTTATTTTAGAGGGAAGCGCGGGAAATGACACCGGCTATGGTTACTAGGGGTACGTAGGAACATCTCCTGGCAATATAAAGCAATTCTATTTTTTCATTTTATCTCAAAAACATGGGTTAAAACCCATCGATTTTGAATTTTCAAAACGTTTTCCCAAAGCTTTGGAATAGCACGCCTATGGTTTCTTATGCCTATCTGAAGCCAAAGAGGCTGCCAAATCCGAATATGTATAGTTTTTTAAAAATTGGTCCGTAAATAACGGCGCTACAATTTTTGAAAGTTCAAAATCGTGCCAAAATGAGCTCGTAAAATTGCAATTTTTATGTTCGAAAAATTTACGTTGCGCCCTAAATTTATTTTACATGTATCTTATGTAAAAAGCCTCAGGATTCCGAATCCGTGTCGTTTGTAATGATTGATCGAAAATAAAGACGCTACGATTTTTTGTGAATCAAGGGGTACGTTTTTCTATTCATTTAATTTGTATCGAAAATTTTCATTTTAGAGGGAAGCGCGGGGGAAAAGACACCGGCTATGGTTACTAGGGGTACGTAGGAACATCTCCTGGCAATATAAAGCAATTCTATTTTTTCATTTTATCTCAAAAACATGGGTTAAAACCCATCGATTTTGAATTTTCAAAACGTTTTCCCAAAGCTTTGGAATAGCACGCCTATGGTTTCTTATGCCTATCTGAAGCCAAAGAGGCTGCCAAATCCGAATATGTATAGTTTTTAAATATTGGTCCGTAAATAACGGCGCTACAATTTTTGAAAGTTCAAAATCGTGCCAAAATGAGCTCGTAAAATTGCAATTTTTATGTTCGAAAATTTACGTTGCGCCCTAAATTTATTTTACATGTATCTTATGTAAAAAGCCTCAGGATTCCGAATCCGTGTCGTTTGTAATGATTGATCGAAAATAAAGACGCTACGATTTTTTTGTGAATCAAGGGTACGTTTTTCTATTCATTTAATTTGTATCGAAAATTTTATTTTAGAGGGAAGCGCGGGAAATGACACCGGCTATGGTTACTAGGGTACGTAGGAACATCTCCTGGCAATATAAAGCAATTCTATTTTTTCATTTTATCTCAAAAACATGGGTTAAAACCCATCGATTTTGAATTTTCAAAACGTTTTCCCAAAGCTTTGGAATAGCACGCCTATGGTTTCTTATGCCTATCTGAAGCCAAAGAGGCTGCCAAATCCGAATATGTATAGTTTTTAAATATTGGTCCGTAAATAACGGCGCTACAATTTTTGAAAGTTCAAAATCGTGCCAAAATGAGCTCGTAAAATTGCAATTTTTATGTTCGAAAATTTACGTTGCGCCCTAAATTTATTTTACATGTATCTTATGTAAAAAGCCTCAGGATTCCGAATCCGTGTCGTTTGTAATGATTGGATCGAAAATAAAGACGCTACGATTTTTTGTGAATCAAGGGGTACGTTTTTCTATTCATTTAATTTGTATCGAAAATTTTCATTTTAGAGGGGAAGCGCGGGGAAATGACACCGGCTATGGTTACTAGGGGTACGTAGGAACATCTCCTGGCAATATAAAGCAATTCTATTTTTTTCATTTTATCTCAAAAAAACATGGGTTAAAACCCATCGATTTTGAATTTTCAAAACGTTTTCCCAAAGCTTTGGAATAGCACGCCTATGGTTTCTTATGCCTATCTGAAGCCAAAGAGGCTGCCAAATCCGAATATGTATAGTTTTTAAATATTGGTCCGTAAATAACGGCGCTACAATTTTTTGAAAGTTCAAAATCGTGCCAAAATGAGCTCGTAAAATTGCAATTTTTTATGTTCGAAAAATTTACGTTGCGCCCTAAATTTATTTTACATGTATCTTATGTAAAAAAGCCTCAGGATTCCGAATCCGTGTCGTTTGTAATGATTGATCGAAAATAAAGACGCTACGATTTTTTTGTGAATCAAGGGGGACGTTTTTCTATTCATTTAATTTGTATCGAAAATTTTCATTTTAGAGGGAAGCGCGGGAAATGACACCGGCTATGGTTACTAGGGGTACGTAGGAACATCTCCTGGCAATATAAAGCAATTCTATTTTTTCATTTTATCTCAAAAACATGGGTTAAAACCCATCGATTTTGAATTTTCAAAACGTTTTCCCAAAGCTTTGGAATAGCACGCCTATGGTTTCTTATGCCTATCTGAAGCCAAAGAGGCTGCCAAATCCGAATATGTATAGTTTTTAAATATTGGTCCGTAAATAACGGCGCTACAATTTTTTGAAAGTTCAAAATCGTGCCAAAATGAGCTCGTAAAATTGCAATTTTTTATGTTCGAAAAATTTACGTTGCGCCCTAAATTTATTTTACATGTATCTTATGTAAAAAAGCCTCAGGATTCCGAATCCGTGTCGTTTGTAATGATTGGATCGAAAATAAAGACGCTACGATTTTTTGTGAATCAAGGGTACGTTTTTCTATTCATTTAATTTGTATCGAAAATTTTCATTTTAGAGGGAAGCGCGGGAAATGACACCGGCTATGGTTACTAGGGGTACGTAGGAACATCTCCTGGCAATATAAAGCAATTCTATTTTTTTCATTTTATCTCAAAAAAACATGGGTTAAAACCCATCGATTTTGAATTTTCAAAACGTTTTCCCAAAGCTTTGGAATAGCACGCCTATGGTTTCTTATGCCTATCTGAAGCCAAAGAGGCTGCCAAATCCGAATATGTATAGTTTTTAAATATTGGTCCGTAAATAACGGCGCTACAATTTTTTGAAAGTTCAAAATCGTGCCAAAATGAGCTCGTAAAATTGCAATTTTTTATGTTCGAAAAATTTACGTTGCGCCCTAAATTTATTTTACATGTATCTTATGTAAAAAAGCCTCAGGATTCCGAATCCGTGTCGTTTGTAATGATTGGATCGAAAATAAAGACGCTACGATTTTTTGTGAATCAAGGGGTACGTTTTTCTATTCATTTAATTTGTATCGAAAATTTTATTTTAGAGGGGAAGCGCGGGGAAATGACACCGGCTATGGTTACTAGGGGTACGTAGGAACATCTCCTGGCAATATAAAGCAATTCTATTTTTTTCATTTTATCTCAAAAAAACATGGGTTAAAACCCATCGATTTTGAATTTTCAAAACGTTTTCCCAAAGCTTTGGAATAGCACGCCTATGGTTTCTTATGCCTATCTGAAGCCAAAGAGGCTGCCAAATCCGAATATGTATAGTTTTTAAATATTGGTCCGTAAATAACGGCGCTACAATTTTTTGAAAGTTCAAAATCGTGCCAAAATGAGCTCGTAAAATTGCAATTTTTTATGTTCGAAAAATTTACGTTGCGCCCTAAATTTATTTTACATGTATCTTATGTAAAAAAGCCTCAGGATTCCGAATCCGTGTCGTTTGTAATGATTGGATCGAAAATAAAGACGCTACGATTTTTTTTGTGAATCAAGGGGTACGTTTTTCTATTCATTTAATTTGTATCGAAAATTTTCATTTTAGAGGGGAAGCGCGGGGAAATGACACCGGCTATGGTTACTAGGGGTACGTAGGAACATCTCCTGGCAATATAAAGCAATTCTATTTTTTTCATTTTATCTCAAAAAAACATGGGTTAAAACCCATCGATTTTGAATTTTCAAAACGTTTTCCCAAAGCTTTGGAATAGCACGCCTATGGTTTCTTATGCCTATCTGAAGCCAAAGAGGCTGCCAAATCCGAATATGTATAGTTTTTAAATATTGGTCCGTAAATAACGGCGCTACAATTTTTTGAAAGTTCAAAATCGTGCCAAAATGAGCTCGTAAAATTGCAATTTTTTATGTTCGAAAAATTTACGTTGCGCCCTAAATTTATTTTACATGTATCTTATGTAAAAAAGCCTCAGGATTCCGAATCCGTGTCGTTTGTAATGATTGGATCGAAAATAAAGACGCTACGATTTTTTTTGTGAATCAAGGGGTACGTTTTTCTATTCATTTAATTTGTATCGAAAATTTTATTTTAGAGGGGAAGCGCGGGGAAATGACACCGGCTATGGTTACTAGGGGTACGTAGGAACATCTCCTGGCAATATAAAGCAATTCTATTTTTTTCATTTTATCTCAAAAAAACATGGGTTAAAACCCATCGATTTTGAATTTTCAAAACGTTTTCCCAAAGCTTTGGAATAGCACGCCTATGGTTTCTTATGCCTATCTGAAGCCAAAGAGGCTGCCAAATCCGAATATGTATAGTTTTTAAATATTGGTCCGTAAATAACGGCGCTACAATTTTTTGAAAGTTCAAAATCGTGCCAAAATGAGCTCGTAAAATTGCAATTTTTTATGTTCGAAAAATTTACGTTGCGCCCTAAATTTATTTTACATGTATCTTATGTAAAAAAGCCTCAGGATTCCGAATCCGTGTCGTTTGTAATGATTGGATCGAAAATAAAGACGCTACGATTTTTTGTGAATCAAGGGTACGTTTTCTATTCATTTAATTTGTATCGAAAATTTTATTTTAGAGGGAAGCGCGGGAAATGACACCGGCTATGGTTACTAGGGGTACGTAGGAACATCTCCTGGCAATATAAAGCAATTCTATTTTTTTCATTTTATCTCAAAAAAACATGGGTTAAAACCCATCGATTTTGAATTTTCAAAACGTTTTCCCAAAGCTTTGGAATAGCACGCCTATGGTTTCTTATGCCTATCTGAAGCCAAAGAGGCTGCCAAATCCGAATATGTATAGTTTTTAAATATTGGTCCGTAAATAACGGCGCTACAATTTTTTGAAAGTTCAAAATCGTGCCAAAATGAGCTCGTAAAATTGCAATTTTTTATGTTCGAAAAATTTACGTTGCGCCCTAAATTTATTTTACATGTATCTTATGTAAAAAAGCCTCAGGATTCCGAATCCGTGTCGTTTGTAATGATTCGATCGAAAATAAAGACGCTACGATTTTTTGTGAATCAAGGGGTACGTTTTCTATTCATTTAATTTGTATCGAAAATTTTTATTTTAGAGGGGAAGCGCGGGGAAATGACACCGGCTATGGTTACTAGGGGTACGTAGGAACATCTCCTGGCAATATAAAGCAATTCTATTTTTTTCATTTTATCTCAAAAAAACATGGGTTAAAACCCATCGATTTTGAATTTTCAAAACGTTTTCCCAAAGCTTTGGAATAGCACGCCTATGGTTTCTTATGCCTATCTGAAGCCAAAGAGGCTGCCAAATCCGAATATGTATAGTTTTTTAAAAATTGGTCCGTAAATAACGGCGCTACAATTTTTTGAAAGTTCAAAATCGTGCCAAAATGAGCTCGTAAAATTGCAATTTTTTATGTTCGAAAAATTTACGTTGCGCCCTAAATTTATTTTACATGTATCTTATGTAAAAAAGCCTCAGGATTCCGAATCCGTGTCGTTTGTAATGATTCGATCGAAAATAAAGACGCTACGATTTTTTGTGAATCAAGGGTACGTTTTCTATTCATTTAATTTGTATCGAAAATTTTATTTTAGAGGGAAGCGCGGGGAAATGACACCGGCTATGGTTACTAAGGGTACGTAGGAACATCTCCTGGCAATATAAAGCAATTCTATTTTTTTCATTTTATCTCAAAAAAACATGGGTTAAAACCCATCGATTTTGAATTTTCAAAACGTTTTCCCAAAGCTTTGGAATAGCACGCCTATGGTTTCTTATGCCTATCTGAAGCCAAAGAGGCTGCCAAATCCGAATATGTATAGTTTTTAAATATTGGTCCGTAAATAACGGCGCTACAATTTTTTGAAAGTTCAAAATCGTGCCAAAATGAGCTCGTAAAATTGCAATTTTTTATGTTCGAAAAATTTACGTTGCGCCCTAAATTTATTTTACATGTATCTTATGTAAAAAAGCCTCAGGATTCCGAATCCGTGTCGTTTGTAATGATTGGATCGAAAATAAAGACGCTACGATTTTTTGTGAATCAAGGGGTACGTTTTCTATTCATTTAATTTGTATCGAAAATTTTCATTTTAGAGGAAGCGCGGGAAATGACACCGGCTATGGTTACTAGGGGGACGTAGGAACATCTCCTGGCAATATAAAGCAATTCTATTTTTTTCATTTTATCTCAAAAAAACATGGGTTAAAACCCATCGATTTTGAATTTTCAAAACGTTTTCCCAAAGCTTTGGAATAGCACGCCTATGGTTTCTTATGCCTATCTGAAGCCAAAGAGGCTGCCAAATCCGAATATGTATAGTTTTTTAAAAATTGGTCCGTAAATAACGGCGCTACAATTTTTTGAAAGTTCAAAATCGTGCCAAAATGAGCTCGTAAAATTGCAATTTTTTATGTTCGAAAAATTTACGTTGCGCCCTAAATTTATTTTACATGTATCTTATGTAAAAAAGCCTCAGGATTCCGAATCCGTGTCGTTTGTAATGATTGGATCGAAAATAAAGACGCTACGATTTTTTGTGAATCAAGGGGTACGTTTTCTATTCATTTAATTTGTATCGAAAATTTTCATTTTAGAGGAAGCGCGGGAAATGACACCGGCTATGGTTACTAGGGGTACGTAGGAACATCTCCTGGCAATATAAAGCAATTCTATTTTTTTCATTTTATCTCAAAAAAACATGGGTTAAAACCCATCGATTTTGAATTTTCAAAACGTTTTCCCAAAGCTTTGGAATAGCACGCCTATGGTTTCTTATGCCTATCTGAAGCCAAAGAGGCTGCCAAATCCGAATATGTATAGTTTTTAAATATTGGTCCGTAAATAACGGCGCTACAATTTTTTGAAAGTTCAAAATCGTGCCAAAATGAGCTCGTAAAATTGCAATTTTTTATGTTCGAAAAATTTACGTTGCGCCCTAAATTTATTTTACATGTATCTTATGTAAAAAAGCCTCAGGATTCCGAATCCGTGTCGTTTGTAATGATTGGATCGAAAATAAAGACGCTACGATTTTTTTTGTGAATCAAGGGGGACGTTTTTCTATTCATTTAATTTGTATCGAAAATTTTATTTTAGAGGGAAGCGCGGGAAATGACACCGGCTATGGTTACTAGGGTACGTAGGAACATCTCCTGGCAATATAAAGCAATTCTATTTTTTTCATTTTATCTCAAAAAAACATGGGTTAAAACCCATCGATTTTGAATTTTCAAAACGTTTTCCCAAAGCTTTGGAATAGCACGCCTATGGTTTCTTATGCCTATCTGAAGCCAAAGAGGCTGCCAAATCCGAATATGTATAGTTTTTAAATATTGGTCCGTAAATAACGGCGCTACAATTTTTTGAAAGTTCAAAATCGTGCCAAAATGAGCTCGTAAAATTGCAATTTTTATGTTCGAAAATTTACGTTGCGCCCTAAATTTATTTTACATGTATCTTATGTAAAAAGCCTCAGGATTCCGAATCCGTGTCGTTTGTAATGATTGGATCGAAAATAAAGACGCTACGATTTTTTGTGAATCAAGGGGTACGTTTTTCTATTCATTTAATTTGTATCGAAAATTTTATTTTAGAGGGAAGCGCGGGAAATGACACCGGCTATGGTTACTAGGGTACGTAGGAACATCCCTGGCAATATAAAGCAATTCTATTTTTTTCATTTTATCTCAAAAAAACATGGGTTAAAACCCATCGATTTTGAATTTTCAAAACGTTTTCCCAAAGCTTTGGAATAGCACGCCTATGGTTTCTTATGCCTATCTGAAGCCAAAGAGGCTGCCAAATCCGAATATGTATAGTTTTTAAATATTGGTCCGTAAATAACGGCGCTACAATTTTTTGAAAGTTCAAAATCGTGCCAAAATGAGCTCGTAAAATTGCAATTTTTTATGTTCGAAAAATTTACGTTGCGCCCTAAATTTATTTTACATGTATCTTATGTAAAAAGCCTCAGGATTCGAATCCGTGTCGTTTGTAATGATTGGATCGAAAATAAAGACGCTACGATTTTTTGTGAATCAAGGGTACGTTTTCTATTCATTTAATTTGTATCGAAAATTTTCATTTTAGAGGGAAGCGCGGGAAATGACACCGGCTATGGTTACTAGGGGTACGTAGGAACATCTCCTGGCAATATAAAGCAATTCTATTTTTTCATTTTATCTCAAAAACATGGGTTAAAACCCATCGATTTTGAATTTTCAAAACGTTTTCCCAAAGCTTTGGAATAGCACGCCTATGGTTTCTTATGCCTATCTGAAGCCAAAGAGGCTGCCAAATCCGAATATGTATAGTTTTAAATATTGGTCCGTAAATAACGGCGCTACAATTTTTGAAAGTTCAAAATCGTGCCAAAATGAGCTCGTAAAATTGCAATTTTTATGTTCGAAAAATTTACGTTGCGCCCTAAATTTATTTTACATGTATCTTATGTAAAAAGCCTCAGGATTCCGAATCCGTGTCGTTTGTAATGATTGGATCGAAAATAAAGACGCTACGATTTTTTGTGAATCAAGGGGTACGTTTTCTATTCATTTAATTTGTATCGAAAATTTTCATTTTAGAGGAAGCGCGGGAAATGACACCGGCTATGGTTACTAGGGGTACGTAGGAACATCTCCTGGCAATATAAAGCAATTCTATTTTTTCATTTTATCTCAAAAACATGGGTTAAAACCCATCGATTTTGAATTTTCAAAACGTTTTCCCAAAGCTTTGGAATAGCACGCCTATGGTTTCTTATGCCTATCTGAAGCCAAAGAGGCTGCCAAATCCGAATATGTATAGTTTTAAATATTGGTCCGTAAATAACGGCGCTACAATTTTTGAAAGTTCAAAATCGTGCCAAAATGAGCTCGTAAAATTGCAATTTTTTATGTTCGAAAAATTTACGTTGCGCCCTAAATTTATTTTACATGTATCTTATGTAAAAAAGCCTCAGGATTCCGAATCCGTGTCGTTTGTAATGATTGGATCGAAAATAAAGACGCTACGATTTTTTGTGAATCAAGGGTACGTTTTCTATTCATTTAATTTGTATCGAAAATTTTCATTTTAGAGGAAGCGCGGGAAATGACACCGGCTATGGTTACTAGGGTACGTAGGAACATCTCCTGGCAATATAAAGCAATTCTATTTTTTTCATTTTATCTCAAAAAAACATGGGTTAAAACCCATCGATTTTGAATTTTCAAAACGTTTTCCCAAAGCTTTGGAATAGCACGCCTATGGTTTCTTATGCCTATCTGAAGCCAAAGAGGCTGCCAAATCCGAATATGTATAGTTTTTAAATATTGGTCCGTAAATAACGGCGCTACAATTTTTTGAAAGTTCAAAATCGTGCCAAAATGAGCTCGTAAAATTGCAATTTTTATGTTCGAAAATTTACGTTGCGCCCTAAATTTATTTTACATGTATCTTATGTAAAAAGCCTCAGGATTCCGAATCCGTGTCGTTTGTAATGATTGGGTCGAAAATAAAGACGCTACGATTTTTTTGTGAATCAAGGGGTACGTTTTTCTATTCATTTAATTTGTATCGAAAATTTTATTTTAGAGGGAAGCGCGGGAAATGACACCGGCTATGGTTACTAGGGGTACGTAGGAACATCTCCTGGCAATATAAAGCAATTCTATTTTTTCATTTTATCTCAAAAACATGGGTTAAAACCCATCGATTTTGAATTTTCAAAACGTTTTCCCAAAGCTTTGGAATAGCACGCCTATGGTTTCTTATGCCTATCTGAAGCCAAAGAGGCTGCCAAATCCGAATATGTATAGTTTTTAAATATTGGTCCGTAAATAACGGCGCTACAATTTTTTGAAAGTTCAAAATCGTGCCAAAATGAGCTCGTAAAATTGCAATTTTTATGTTCGAAAATTTACGTTGCGCCCTAAATTTATTTTACATGTATCTTATGTAAAAAAGCCTCAGGATTCCGAATCCGTGTCGTTTGTAATGATTGGATCGAAAATAAAGACGCTACGATTTTTTTTGTGAATCAAGGGGTACGTTTTTCTATTCATTTAATTTGTATCGAAAATTTTATTTTAGAGGGAAGCGCGGGAAATGACACCGGCTATGGTTACTAGGGGTACGTAGGAACATCTCCTGGCAATATAAAGCAATTCTATTTTTTCATTTTATCTCAAAAACATGGGTTAAAACCCATCGATTTTGAATTTTCAAAACGTTTTCCCAAAGCTTTGGAATAGCACGCCTATGGTTTCTTATGCCTATCTGAAGCCAAAGAGGCTGCCAAATCCGAATATGTATAGTTTTTAAATATTGGTCCGTAAATAACGGCGCTACAATTTTTTGAAAGTTCAAAATCGTGCCAAAATGAGCTCGTAAAATTGCAATTTTTTATGTTCGAAAAATTTACGTTGCGCCCTAAATTTATTTTACATGTATCTTATGTAAAAAAGCCTCAGGATTCCGAATCCGTGTCGTTTGTAATGATTGGATCGAAAATAAAGACGCTACGATTTTTTTTGTGAATCAAGGGGTACGTTTTTCTATTCATTTAATTTGTATCGAAAATTTTATTTTAGAGGGAAGCGCGGGAAATGACACCGGCTATGGTTACTAGGGGTACGTAGGAACATCTCCTGGCAATATAAAGCAATTCTATTTTTTCATTTTATCTCAAAAACATGGGTTAAAACCCATCGATTTTGAATTTTCAAAACGTTTTCCCAAAGCTTTGGAATAGCACGCCTATGGTTTCTTATGCCTATCTGAAGCCAAAGAGGCTGCCAAATCCGAATATGTATAGTTTTTAAATATTGGTCCGTAAATAACGGCGCTACAATTTTTTGAAAGTTCAAAATCGTGCCAAAATGAGCTCGTAAAATTGCAATTTTTTATGTTCGAAAAATTTACGTTGCGCCCTAAATTTATTTTACATGTATCTTATGTAAAAAAGCCTCAGGATTCCGAATCCGTGTCGTTTGTAATGATTGGATCGAAAATAAAGACGCTACGATTTTTTGTGAATCAAGGGGTACGTTTTTCTATTCATTTAATTTGTATCGAAAATTTTATTTTAGAGGGAAGCGCGGGAAATGACACCGGCTATGGTTACTAGGGGTACGTAGGAACATCTCCTGGCAATATAAAGCAATTCTATTTTTTCATTTTATCTCAAAAACATGGGTTAAAACCCATCGATTTTGAATTTTCAAAACGTTTTCCCAAAGCTTTGGAATAGCACGCCTATGGTTTCTTATGCCTATCTGAAGCCAAAGAGGCTGCCAAATCCGAATATGTATAGTTTTAAATATTGGTCCGTAAATAACGGCGCTACAATTTTTGAAAGTTCAAAATCGTGCCAAAATGAGCTCGTAAAATTGCAATTTTTATGTTCGAAAAATTTACGTTGCGCCCTAAATTTATTTTACATGTATCTTATGTAAAAAGCCTCAGGATTCCGAATCCGTGTCGTTTGTAATGATTGGATCGAAAATAAAGACGCTACGATTTTTTGTGAATCAAGGGTACGTTTTTCTATTCATTTAATTTGTATCGAAAATTTTATTTTAGAGGGAAGCGCGGGAAATGACACCGGCTATGGTTACTAGGGGTACGTAGGAACATCTCCTGGCAATATAAAGCAATTCTATTTTTTCATTTTATCTCAAAAACATGGGTTAAAACCCATCGATTTTGAATTTTCAAAACGTTTTCCCAAAGCTTTGGAATAGCACGCCTATGGTTTCTTATGCCTATCTGAAGCCAAAGAGGCTGCCAAATCCGAATATGTATAGTTTTTAAATATTGGTCCGTAAATAACGGCGCTACAATTTTTTGAAAGTTCAAAATCGTGCCAAAATGAGCTCGTAAAATTGCAATTTTTTATGTTCGAAAAATTTACGTTGCGCCCTAAATTTATTTTACATGTATCTTATGTAAAAAAGCCTCAGGATTCCGAATCCGTGTCGTTTGTAATGATTGGATCGAAAATAAAGACGCTACGATTTTTTTTGTGAATCAAGGGGTACGTTTTTCTATTCATTTAATTTGTATCGAAAATTTTATTTTAGAGGGAAGCGCGGGGAAATGACACCGGCTATGGTTACTAGGGGTAAACGTTTTCCCAAAGCTTTGGAATAGCACGCCTATGGTTTCTTATGCCTATCTGAAGCCAAAGAGGCTGCCAAATCCGAATATGTATAGTTTTTAAATATTGGTCCGTAAATAACGGCGCTACAATTTTTTGAAAGTTCAAAATCGTGCCAAAATGAGCTCGTAAAATTGCAATTTTTTATGTTCGAAAAATTTACGTTGCGCCCTAAATTTATTTTACATGTATCTTATGTAAAAAAGCCTCAGGATTCCGAATCCGTGTCGTTTGTAATGATTGGATCGAAAATAAAGACGCTACGATTTTTTGTGAATCAAGGGGTACGTTTTTTTATTCATTTAATTTGTATCGAAAATTTTATTTTAGAGGGAAGCGCGGGAAATGACACCGGCTATGGTTACTAGGGGTACGTAGGAACATCTCCTGGCAATATAAAGCAATTCTATTTTTTTCATTTTATCTCAAAAAAACATGGGTTAAAACCCATCGATTTTGAATTTTCAAAACGTTTTCCCAAAGCTTTGGAATAGCACGCCTATGGTTTCTTATGCCTATCTGAAGCCAAAGAGGCTGCCAAATCCGAATATGTATAGTTTTTAAATATTGGTCCGTAAATAACGGCGCTACAATTTTTTGAAAGTTCAAAATCGTGCCAAAATGAGCTCGTAAAATTGCAATTTTTTATGTTCGAAAAATTTACGTTGCGCCCTAAATTTATTTTACATGTATCTTATGTAAAAAAGCCTCAGGATTCCGAATCCGTGTCGTTTGTAATGATTGGATCGAAAATAAAGACGCTACGATTTTTTTTGTGAATCAAGGGGTACGTTTTTCTATTCATTTAATTTGTATCGAAAATTTTATTTTAGAGGGGAAGCGCGGGGAAATGACACCGGCTATGGTTACTAGGGGTACGTAGGGAAAATCTCCTGGCAATATAAAGCAATTCTATTTTTTTCATTTTATCTCAAAAAAACATGGGTTAAAACCCATCGATTTTGAATTTTCAAAACGTTTTCCCAAAGCTTTGGAATAGCACGCCTATGGTTTCTTATGCCTATCTGAAGCCAAAGAGGCTGCCAAATCCGAATATGTATAGTTTTTAAATATTGGTCCGTAAATAACGGCGCTACAATTTTTTGAAAGTTCAAAATCGTGCCAAAATGAGCTCGTAAAATTGCAATTTTTTATGTTCGAAAAATTTACGTTGCGCCCTAAATTTATTTTACATGTATCTTATGTAAAAAAGCCTCAGGATTCCGAATCCGTGTCGTTTGTAATGATTGGATCGAAAATAAAGACGCTACGATTTTTTTTGTGAATCAAGGGGTACGTTTTTCTATTCATTTAATTTGTATCGAAAATTTTCATTTTAGAGGGGAAGCGCGGGGAAATGACACCGGCTATGGTTACTAGGGGTACGTAGGAACATCTCCTGGCAATATAAAGCAATTCTATTTTTTTCATTTTATCTCAAAAAAACATGGGTTAAAACCCATCGATTTTGAATTTTCAAAACGTTTTCCCAAAGCTTTGGAATAGCACGCCTATGGTTTCTTATGCCTATCTGAAGCCAAAGAGGCTGCCAAATCCGAATATGTATAGTTTTTTAAAAATTGGTCCGTAAATAACGGCGCTACAATTTTTGAAAGTTCAAAATCGTGCCAAAATGAGCTCGTAAAATTGCAATTTTTATGTTCGAAAAAATTTTCGTTGCGCCCTAAATTTATTTTACATGTATCTTATGTAAAAAAGCCTCAGGATTCCGAATCCGTGTCGTTTGTAATGATTGGATCGAAAATAAAGACGCTACGATTTTTTTTGTGAATCAAGGGGTACGTTTTTCTATTCATTTAATTTGTATCGAAAATTTTCATTTTAGAGGGGAAGCGCGGGGAAATGACACCGGCTATGGTTACTAGGGGTACGTAAGAACATCTCCTGGCAATATAAAGCAATTCTATTTTTTTCATTTTATCTCAAAAAAACATGGGTTAAAACCCATCGATTTTGAATTTTCAAAACGTTTTCCCAAAGCTTTGGAATAGCACGCCTATGGTTTCTTATGCCTATCTGAAGCCAAAGAGGCTGCCAAATCCGAATATGTATAGTTTTTAAATATTGGTCCGTAAATAACGGCGCTACAATTTTTTGAAAGTTCAAAATCGTGCCAAAATGAGCTCGTAAAATTGCAATTTTTTATGTTCGAAAAATTTACGTTGCGCCCTAAATTTATTTTACATGTATCTTATGTAAAAAAGCCTCAGGATTCCGAATCCGTGTCGTTTGTAATGATTGGATCGAAAATAAAGACGCTACGATTTTTTTTGTGAATCAAGGGGTACGTTTTTCTATTCATTTAATTTGTATCGAAAATTTTTATTTTAGAGGGGAAGCGCGGGGAAATGACACCGGTTATAGTCACTAGGGGTACGTAGGAACGTCCCCTCGCAATATAAAGCAATTCTATTTTTTTCATTATTTGCCAAAAAAACATGTACTAAAATCCATGGTGTTTCTCGGAGAAAAACGTTTTTCTTAGAATTACTTTTAAAAAAACTTACCGCGGATCCTTTTCTACGTCAATAAATAAAACGTCGACACACAAAGAAATAAACAGTTAGAAAAAATACCACTTAATTACTAACAATAAAATTCCTTCTTAAAAAAGAGTTTGCTCCCACCAATTAATTTATATCAAACTGAGTATGTCAAATACTGGTCGAAATTCTTAAAAATGTAATTTAGAAATGGTTTTAAACAGCAATGATAATTCTGTATTAAAGCAACCAAAGTAACATAATTCGAAAGAGATAAATTTAAAAAGCAATTGTGCAACACCACTAATAAAACTATGAATTGTTGAATACAAATTTTAAAAACCCCCTATAAATTTAAGAATATTGAAAACCACACTCGTTAAAAGAGATGGTGCTTTTAATTACATCAAACGTGGAGCAAACTCTTCTAAAGAATTCCGCATACAAAAAATCCGCATAATGGTAAACACATTAATGTCTTTAACACAACAACTCTGGATATGCATCTTCCATCGATGATCCTGTTGCTGCTGCTGGATCAGATCCCCCAAAGGCTCCTGGATTGAACTCTGCAGACGAACCAAGAATCATTTCCTTGCGAAACTATTTTCTAAGACGCCTGTTTGCCGATTTATTTTTCATAAGGTGTGGTCCAGACCTCTAAAAAATAAAAAAAATAAATTAATAAAGGATAAAACATAAGTTCAAACTTTTAACTATTATTAATATTAAATAAAGATTGGCCAGTAATATTTATTAGAATGTATAAAATTTTAATGGATTAGTGAAATGTGTACCGCCGTTCGAAAAAAAGGTAATAACACCCTTTTTGCAGGGGGACGATGTACCCACGTACCCCAAGTACCTATATCCAGAGACATTTCCCCCTTGCTAGCGCTCTAACACAGAAGTTATTTAAATTTAATGCAACGGGCTGTTTAATGGGGACCTTCAGAAGCAACTCATTTATATAACTCTTCGTTGTACATGGCCGGGAAGAATTAATTACGATTGCAATCTGTGGAAGGTAATGCGGAAGCGAAGCCATGTGCTTTTACTACGTTTGGGCGGCGCGTCCGAGCGTGAGGTAGGTCAAGCTACAACCTTTCATTCATGAGTCAAGGTCGTCCGAGGGTCCTCGCCACATATGAAAGGAAGGGTTGTTTATCCTTTACTGCTATTTCAAAATGGCAGCGTGACGATTTAGAAAAAGAATTAACCACATTAATTGGTGCAAATAAGTGTGTTTTTTAATTAATATGAAGACTTTTAGGGAATTTAAGCAGCAATTTGGAATAGAAGAAAATGTTTTATCCGAATTAGCACTCGAATTCAAATGAGGTTAGGAATTGTTAAGATTTCGTCAATTCTAAGTAAATAACTATGGACCTGCTTGTAATCAGTTATATTTCAGATGTGTAAAACTTCCAGATCGAGAGTATTACTCAACGTGACCTGTAAAAGTGAAATTTGTATTGGTTCAAATACCGAAACAAGGATCGGTGGAAATACATGCAAAGGTACTCAATAAAGTTAGTTAAAGTCTGTTACAGTACTTATTACAACTTGTACAACTTTATAGAATGGATTATTTGTATGAGTACGTACAATTGAAAAGAATATAGAAACCACTCTCGTGCATTAAATATAAAATGCCTATGGAATTAGAAAACTTATAACCACAATCCACAAACACAACTTCTATATTAATAATCTTTCCTAAAGATGCCTTTATTGTTATTACAAACTGTAAACTAATTTGCAATAATGAAAAGGTTCAATTATGTGGTTTTAGAAGCCTAATAACGTGGCTCGATAAACAATTTTGCACGATGGGCTGCTACTACTACTGTTAGAATCGATTTAATTCCATCACCTTCAATTTAATAACATGCTGGTATGTTTTAAGATTTAAAACTTAACGGACACAAAGAGTTGGTTGTATTCGTAGGTATTTAAATATGAATTATATTTCATTAATAAGTGCTAATGTTTATTTGTTTAAGGGACACAACAGTTTAATGGTTTCGTTGAATGAGCTGCAGATTTTTTAAAGTTTGGAATTGAAGAAGATAAAAATAGAATACCTTTAATTGCTTAGATAACAATTTTGTGTTCCATTTCGGATATTGGGAAGATGTGTTTTATATTAGTACAAAGAGGTTCAACCAAAGTTGCTCGTAATTACATTAAATTTAATTTAAAACATATTAAAATGCAATCAGACTATTCATTTCATGTGAAAGAAGGAAACAACAGGTGAATTAAATGAAACAAATTATGGTATTTATAACACTTAGAGGACCTTGATAGAAAGTATTCAAATTTGATTTTTTTGTTGTAGGAATCAACTCAAAACATAAATTTATAACAAGTGTGGTTGACTAGTCTTTAAGAAATCTAGAAGATGAATAATTAAACTCAAAGAGTTCGAAAGCACAATCTCAAGTAAATTATGAGACTTGTATAACAAATTGGAAACAAACAAACAATTTCAAATTGAGCTCTTTGCTTAAGAAAAATACTCTTAATTATAATCGTTCGAACAAGAATTCAATAAAACAAAAACTTGAAGTTTTATCGAAAAATGTTAACGTAGAAAACATAACAAGGAAAAACGATTTATAATCAGTTGAGCGTATTCGTGTGTCGATAAAGATAAAATTATAAAAGTACAAAACAATAACAAGATAAAAAGGACCAAGATTGAGGACATACCTTTTAGTAAGGACTTCTGGGAACTGCCTCAAAAGCCCATCGGATGAAACTCCCTTAAGTCACCAGTTTTATACTTCGAAGAAGGGGCACTGTTTCAGAATGGAATGGTTCCTATCATCTGCAACAAAAGAAAATCATTCTAAGTGTTAATTAAAAACAATTAGCAATAATAACGCATAATTAATTTGCAAAATAATCAAACTCTGTTACTTTAAGAATCAAATAAATGCACAATTTTTGGATGTACTTACATCAATGCAGAATTGGCATTTTCCAATTATTACAAATAACTAAACACATTAATTACACTAAGAAATAATTAAGGAAACCAAATTGTACGTGTTTACTATTCAACTACTCACATAATAATGTTTAAAGGCATGAGTTATCGTTTTGATATGACGCACTTGTTGTTCAATGCCCTTATCTCTAATTTTCAAATTGCCAAAAGCATTAGAAAAACTTTAAAATAAAAATCTGTGTGTATAACGCGTTCCTTAAAGGATTGTAAATATAACTAATTAAGAATATAACTAGTTTAATAACCAACCCTTAATTAGTTTCTCAAAACGCATAAAATTACAATAATTTAAATTCAAATTAAACAATATTTGAACTACTACATTTCTTATTTGAACTATTGTCATCTCTGAGCAGTAGTTCATTTAAACAAGTAACCCATCCTGGTTTTAGAAATGGAAGAATTACAGTGAACAGTTGTATAATTATACTATTATCCTTAAATTTTAGCAATGGTTATGCACAGGGCCCTATTTACCTGGTTTATTTTGTTGGTCTTTTTTGTGCTGCTCTGTCTTCGATTAGAGTCTCGAACTCATTGGAATTGGTTCATCATTTTCCTTCCTCTTTGGGTGTATGATGCCATCCTACTGGTGTATGCTTTATTCAACATTGTAATCCACTGCAAACACGAAAATATTAGAACATTAGTTAGAAATAAGAACAACCTATTTGTTCTTATTGTTATATTGAAAATAACTACACAAATAGTTATGTGCTTAAAACTTGAGTACACCTCTTTGAATTTAACTGTGTACCATGTTTTAATCCCTCTGTGGCTGCTATTATCCGTACTTGTCGCTGATGTGTCATTTACTCTATTTAAAAATACTCATAACGATTAAATTATATCTTAAAAACCATTGATTAGTTTTTTTTTAAATCCCCTACACTTATAACTTTAATTAAATTGAAATAAACCACTGTATAACTAATTTATTATTAGATATACAATACTGATTTGTCCAAAAAAAATTTAATTAAAATAAACCAAAAATAAATTAAAAACAGAAACAGTAGTTCAAAGCACAAAAAAAACAAATCTTTAGGTTATGTCTTCAACAAGAGATGTTATCTTATAAAGTATTAAAATGATCCTCATTCCATTTGCATTAATAAGTTGTATAAAACTGCTTCTCATCGAATCCTAGTAAGTTAGTTCGATAATTAAAAATATAAGTCAATAAATATATTCTTTGTAGTCGTTCCACTGATTTTGAGGTTCATCGGAACTGGCTGGCTATTACGTACAATCTACCCATAAAAGAATGGTACTACGAAGATTCCTCCGAATGGACCTTAGATTATCCACCTTTATTTGCTTGGTTTGAATATGTCCTATCGTTTGTAGCCAAGTGGTTTGATTCCGATATGCTTAAGTTAGACAACCATAAGTACTCCTCTTTTGAGACGGTCTTATTTCAGAGATTAAGTGTTATTGTTACTGATGTGGTTTTTGCTTATGGAACATATCAGTAGGTTCACATCATATGGTGGTGTGTTCTTTATTTTAAAGAAATTCATTTTATAGGTGCTGCTTAAACTTTAAGAAAAGTTGGAGGTCCACAGTTGTATTGCCTTTGTTACTTTTATGCAACGTTGGGTTATTGATGGTCGATCATATCCATTTTCAATACAATGGTTTCATGTATGGATTCTTACTGCTGTCCATTTCAAAAATAATGAAGGTAAGTAATTGGGAAAACAGTTCCTTAAATAATTTCGATCTTGTTTTAGGATCGTTTTATAAGCTCAGCTTTCTGGTTCCTCATTTTATTAAATCTGAAGCACCTTTATTTATATGTAGCTCCACCATACTTTATTTATTTACTTCGAAACTACTGTTTCATAAATAATTCCATTCCATTTACTCCTAAGAACTTATTTAGAAAGTTCTCTGTAGGTAACACCTTTAAACTGGGCTCCACCGTGTTATTAATCTTTGGGATTACATTCCTGCCTTTTGTGTTTCAAATCACACAGGTATTTCATTTAAAATACTACAAGCAATTTGTTTATTATTATATATAATTTTTCAGGTGTTTTCCAGATTGTTTCCTTTCAAGAGGGGCTTGTGCCACGCTTATTGGGCCCCTAACGTTTGGGCTGTTTATAATATCGTCGATAAAGTGGCCTTGTTTACTGGTAATTTAATTATCAATTAGAAATAGATTTTTTTTTAATTACGAAAAGGCTGTTGATTGCAAGGGTCTTTCTGTTTTATTTACAGTTAATTAAGATTAATATTTTTAGGTAAACAATTGGGCTTTAATCTAAGTTCGAATGTTGCTAGAATGACTGGGGGTTTGGTACAAGAATTTAGTCATGGTGTTTTGCCAAATGTGACACCACTTTGTACCATGATTCTGACAGTCTGTGGAATGGTGCCTGCCTTGTATAAGTTGTGGAAGCTGGGAGCGACCCCCCTCAATTTCGTGAGGTGCCTTGTACTTTGTGGGCTGAGCTCTTTTCTATTTGGATGGCACGTCCACGAAAAAGCTATTCTGATGGCGATTATTCCCTTGTGGTATTTATTTGAGCAATTATAAAAAAGCATTTTAATATGAATTTCTTTTGCAGTGTGTTAAGTATTGCCGAAGCTGGTGATGCAAAAGTGTTCTTACTTTTATCAACTGTTGGACATTATTCTTTATTGCCATTGTTATATCCGAATTCTTTGCTTTTGACCAAAGCGATTTTGTTGGTAATTTATTCGACTTATGCCTTTTACAGTTTATGGAAGATGTACCCTTTGAATTTCTGTAAATACAGTTTACCACTGTTGAACATTTTCGAAAGTATTTATGTATTAGGATTAATACCTTTGTTTCTGTACGAAAATGTTTTTCATTATGTTTTTGGTTTGTCGAAGACGTTGCCTTATTTGCCGCTGTTATTGGTTTCTGTTTATTGTTCGTTCGGCGTTATTTACTCTTGGCTGTTATATTATGTTTATTTTTTAAGAAAATGTAATATACCTTCGAAGACAGTTAAGAGGAAAAATTAAGTCGTAATATATTTTTATTAAGTTTGCTTGAGTTTGCTTTTTTATTATTTTGATAAGTGGAATGCAATTTAATAAGTTAATCGTCTTGATTTTAAAAATTGATTACCAATTTAGGGCTGCCCACCTAATATTATTTTTTTGGTTCTAAAAGTTGAAAAAATTAATTGAAGCCTACCTTAAAATCTTTAAAAAGCCTTTATGTGAGTGGTGGCACAGGAGAGCTCTGCAAAGTCCTCGATGGTTCATTTAAAACTGCAATCCATCCTTCGATTTGAGTCACACATTTTATAAAAAGCTAAGGAAGAGAAATGTGTTAGTTTTATTATTTTTAAACCCCTAAAATCTTGTTTAATTATTATTGAACCTTTTAATTCCGATTTATTAAAATGAATGAGACATTTTTTAAGAGACAAAATATATTTTTAATAATAAATAATTAAATTGTGTTTACCTTTAGTGTTAGTAAAAAGTTTAACGTTGTTTATTTGCTCAATTATTAAATTAGAAGTTGCGAAGAAGGGAACCACGTTTCATCTGGAAATTGGGCAACTGAAGATCTTCCAACGAGCCTTTGAAGTCGAGTTAAAATTCTGAAACTCAAAAGATACGAAGAATTAAGCGCTTTTAAAGCTCGTGCAGAAAATTCCTAATAAAATAAATTAATAAATTTAAAACTCAAAACTCTAATTCAATGGATTAAAATAATAAGAATGACCAAAGTGGTCTCTTAATATAAAATTATAAAGAAACGTTGATGGATCAAGATTTAACACAGTGACTTACCGAATTTAAAAAAAAAAGGTTTCGTTATCCCTCAAAGGATTCTTCGGGAGCGCTTCTTCTCTAAGTTGGGAGCTATAAAAACATTTAAAGAGTCCTAAACAATAAATCTAACGCCTAACAATTTTGAAAATACTACTGTTAAACAATTAAAGTTATAAAATACTTGGCTTGTGAAACTAAATTAATGTTAAAGTTAAGTTAAAGAACGTTACTCTAAGTACTACAAAATTGAACATTGTTTTTAAATGAAATTAGTAAGCAAGAGAAGAGTAGATTAAATTGTTACATTTATTAATTAAAAAATGAGTGTTTAGATGTAACACAAACCACAAAAATGATGTATTATTAATATAGTTCCATGTAGAGCCAATGTTATCAAATAAACCTTGTTATAACATACATAAATATTAATATGACACAAAAGTTACATATAATTAAAACCCTACGTAAAAAATACAAAAGACACTTTACAAAGCTACCAATAAAGTTAATGCCTTAAAAAAGTCAATTGAAATTATTCATAAATCAATAAAATTATATATTCTTAATCTTCCGATCAAATTTAAGCTTCATCGTTCAATCACAAAACTCGAAAGCCAAAACTCAAACACTCCCAAACGGCGCAAATTAAATTCCCACAAAGTTTTGTGATCGAACCATTTGTTAGCACTACAAAAACACTAAGTACATATACAATTAAACAAATAAAAAATGAGAAAATTAACTCACTTCGCCCAAATAATAGTATTGAAAAAAAAACTCTAATGATTGCACATACTTCTCTCCATAGTCCTTCATAATCAACAATTTTATTGCACTTTCATTCATTATAAAATATTTTCTTGGTATTTGTTTATATAAATATATTATTAATAGTTTCCCACAAGCAAAAAATAAGTATTGTCCTTAAGAACAGTGCTCAGCAACCCTTCAGTGGTTGCGCACCCTTTTTTCCGAGGCTTTTGAGCGAATCAAAAGCGAAAGAGGTCCTAAATATGTAAGTTGGGGGTACGCAAACTGTTCCGGTTAAAGATCACAGTCTTAGAGCTAAGAATTCGAATTTGGGTCTTCGAGAGCTGCTCGAAGACCCTCAAAATTTGAATCCCTCGATTTACGTTAATGGACGGACAATTAATAAGTAATTTGGAAAAATCTTTGATAAGATCGATTGCTTATTTTAATATTGCTGAGATTCTTGATCTTTATTCTCAATCAAATTGAGATTGGGGGTGGTCGATCGGCTTACAACAGACTAATAATATCATTTCGTAAATAAACTTTTTTAACAATATAAAGCATGTGCAAGAAAAAACAATTATGCATTATTAATTAATTATATGACACTGAACTAATGTAGCGATTTTTAAATATTTTAAACAATAAACACTTATTACAATAAATCGATATTTCTCTAATTCTTAACTTATACATAGACTTTTTTTTCGAATATAAGTTGCTTTTCTTTTTTTAAACGATTATTATATATTATTATTATTACATTATTTACTTTACTAAGATGTGTCCTTATGTACAACAAAACACAATGAAACAGACTGCTTTTTTTAAGTACACACCAAAGTGTTAAAAGCTCTCAAATGAATATATTTTCTTTTTTTTTTTATTAAAACACTTCCAGTTGCACTCAGTTTTATCAATTTTTTAAAGGCTTTGTTTAAGTTCTGTAAAGAAAAATAAGTGTGATCCTTTTGTGCGATCGTTTGTATATAATCCGTTCGCCGTAACGTGGCGATGACGTCGCCGAAAAGGGCGGCCCCACGTTAAGTCAGGACAACCGAAACGTCGTCGTACAAATGATTAATGTAAAACGTAAATATTTAGAACTTCCAAGATGAATTTAAATTAACTGAAAAAGAGGGAGACGTGCGGGGGGCCCCCAACGACGTAGTGGTCAGGTTACGGCGACTCGTCCTGCATGTGTATTAATAAATAAAAATTAATTAATGGTAAATTAGAAAAAAATTAGATAAAACTGAATTGCAATGCAAGCAAAATGATTAGCTCAAATAGTATTGTTTAATACATTCAAGATTAACATTAAAAAATGTTGGCACTTGTCAATCGTTTTGTACTTTAAGATTATTAAACTAATAAAATTATTATTAATAATATTAGTATTTTAGACTTATTTTTGATACGTTAAGCGTGTGCATATCGTAGTATGCAAACAAAAAAAAAACAGGTACATCGTATACAAAGGACAAAAACGCTGGATATGATTGATTTGAAAATAAAAATTAATGCGTACCAAAAAAATGAAAAAAATAAACGAACTCTTAAGCAACGATTGATATCCAGTTTTTTGTTGATTTTTTTTAAGATCCCTAGTATACGGTGTGTGATGACGGTGGTGAGAGGGTTAGTGATGTAAATGTTAGACGTACCGCTACCGCAGGTGGTCCGGTGTCCGGTTAGTGGAGTTGCGGAGGTGTGACGGGTTAGCACTCCAAGCCTACAGGCCGGGCAACCGAGTTAACAAGAAAAGAAAAGAAAACAGATTGTTAGTATTTGTATCACAGCTATACCACTTGCATATATTATCAAAAAAGTTTTAGTTTATCCCAGTATCAACGGTCGTTCTACGGACACCCTGTATACGCGGGCTCAAGTCGCTTCGCGACGAGTGGGAAACGGCTCGACTTGAACGCATCGATCCGTTCCCGTTTCGTTCGCGGCTATAATCGTCACGTATACAGGGTGTTCGCAGTATCTGATCGCTCTCCTCCTACAACAGACATGAGCACTTGATTAATTATATAATTACACACACAAATGATACTGAGATAATTAGTAAAGCAATTTGTACATACATATAGTTATTAATTATAATAAAAACAAGTGTGTACGAAAGTACAACTTGCGGCAGTAGAATGAAAGTGTTTCATAGACTATATTTAAAAAAATTGTGCGTGCTCTTTGTTTGAGAGAGAGGGAAGGCGAATAAGTGTGCTGAAGAGAAGCCAAACGAGAGAGGTCTGAATTTAACAAAAACAAAATGGTATGTGTTGTTAATTGTGCTTTTTTCTTTTAAATACCGTGCTATGAATACACCGTCGTGTTATACCATTCATACATTAGTGAACTTGGCCGCCATGTGGAATTAGAAGTAGTTATGAAAACATACATCATAGAAATAAGTGTTAATAAATATTAATAAAAGTTAATATACTAAAATAATCTTGCAGCTTCAAATGATTATTAAAAAAATTATATCTGTAATTATTATAATAAAGGTGCGTGTGTGTATCGAGTGTAAAATAAATTATGCACATAGAAAAAATGTCGACTGGTTTTTATATAAATATATTTTTGTTCCACATTGGCGCAAGTCAACAACATACAAAAAATATAATATGCTATATGAAGATATAAAACTACAACATAATAGAAACCAAACACTTTGTTGCGTTTTGGCTTGTGCATCGTTTCCTTTATTACTTTTTCTTTAAAAAATCAAACAAACTGCACTCACACACGCTCGCAAAGCAAAGGCCAAAACGCATCAAAGTCCTCTTTATTACAGCTATAAATAGTAATAATAAACATACACTACACGTAAATCCGTGTAAAAAAAATTACAGACACAAGGAAAGAAGGACCAAGTAGAAAAAATAAATTAGAATTATCAAAAAAAAATATCACAACTGCATAATTAATAAAGAGATATCTTTGTGAGGTGAACTGTGTGAGAGAATTAATTAATTAACACATAAATAAAATATATAATACCAAAACAAATAAAACATCTATAAGCACCGGCAAAATACACAATTTGAGACTAGTTCAGCACAACTCATAAGTCATTCGTTAACTAAATGTAAGTGGAAAAGTACGATTGAACACAGAAATTACGGAGATCACTAAGTTTTTTGATTCATTTCAATTTTTTTTTTGAGTTTGAAATTTTTTTCGCTTTTTATTGCACGACGAATTCAAATGAACCGCTCTCGTGAAGGGTTCTGATTGGTTGTTTACCGATGTTACTATGGTTTTTTGTAAAAACATGGCCGCCATCAGTTAAATATAATTAATATTTATTTCCATTGGAAAAAAATTCGAAATTTAATAAATAGCTTTTTTTTTAAATTAATTTAAGTTTGACCCCCCTTTTAAAATCGTCCCGAGATTATTTTAATAAATTTTTCCAATCAGATCCCTTCGTGCTGCGTAAAAGGAAAAAAAATCTCAAAATAAATGCCTTTTTTTCTCGAAATTAGTAAAGGTACCCAAAATTCCTTCTTTCCTTCTAGTTGTTGTTTTTTTAAACTAAAGAAGAGAGCACTAATTAAAAAATCTGCAAACTTATGTGTCGTCACAACCCGCATCGTTTTGTAAAATTTAATTTAATTAAAAAAAAAACAAACAAACATAAAAATACTGAAAAGATGGCTTAACTACGGACAAAATCACTGCTGCATACGATTTAAAATAAATTAATACAGGAAACGAATACTTTTATGGCAATTTCTCGTGTGTGGATGTGTTGTGTGAGTTTCAAGAGAAAAAAAAAATAATAAAAAAGAAGAGAAAAACAGGGGGTGGAGGAGAAGGGGAGAAATTTTTGAAAGAAAACCACACGAAAGGGACACATGTATACTGTGGGGGGGCTACCACACACCTGCAACAATAAATAAATGTGATAACTAACCTTTCCTAATTAAGACAGAGCGCCAGCTCTTTGGTAAGGGTGTTCCCTGATCTGCCCCAAATGTCTACGCTGTTTGGCAGCAACGGCAGCCGCACCTATGCAGAGTGCCAGTTAAAGCATACGTATATTACAAAGCAGTCTCACCACGTATATGGAAGAATAATATTTTCTTTTTCAAGAGAAAAAAAATCGAGATTTTCTGCGGTTTAAAGCGACGGAAGAAGTTCCGGGCCAATCTCTATCGCGAACGTGGCGCCGTCGCAGTGGTCGCTTTCGCTCCCCACTCAAAGCGCGCCAAGTTCGAATTGCGATTTTTTGTATTGCCAAAGGACAACGTCTTCCAGCAACTTTAAACGTACAGAAATCTCGGAAACATCTACCTAAACACTAAAACTACATTTGTATTGATAGCTTAACAACAAAAGCTCAAATAATAACAAACTAATATCAATATATCTTAATTATAAATAAATCTGTGTGTGTTGGTGTTTGCGTGTTTTCGTTTTTTTTAACCTTCCGTGTACGAGGTGGGGGGTATAACCAATGTGACCAATTTTTTTCTTGTTAAAACGGGTCGCTTGGTAATCGTGCTTAAAACCGAGTGTGATTCGAGTTAGTGGCACATTTCCGATCTCGGAATGAAGCGCGCCGCCCGCGTCGCGCTTCATTTGCTTCCCTCGCTCGGAAATGTGCCACTTTTCGCTCGAATGTGCACATCTTCGTTTAATTTGATTTGTATATTTTCTCTTTTTATTAAGTTTAATCGAATAAATTAAAAATTGAAATTAACGGTTATTTTTAATGAAAATTTTTTAGAAAGTAAATTAACTATTGTGAATCATGCTTAAAATCGAGTGTGCACATTCGAGCTCAAAGTGGCACATTCCGATCTCGGGAAAATAAAGCGCGCCGCTCCGCGTCGCGCTTCATTTGCCTCCCTCGCTCGGAAATGTGCCACTTTTCGCTCGAATGCGCACATCCTCGCATTTATTACATTACTATATTTTACCATAAGCTCCTTCAAATCACAGATTTTAATTTCATTTAGTAAATATCAATTTTATATTCGAAAAACGTATTTACCATAGCAGTGAGCGGAAGGGAGCGAGAAGATACAATGTGTTTTACTTAAACCTATTAATTATTAAAATATATTTCTATTTTCTTATCATTGAACTGTCATAAAGTACAATTTCGTGGATTTTATTTCATTTTATTGTCGGGTTATGGCAAACCCCACCTATACTCTGTCCGGCCAAAAAAATAGTTAAGCCACGCCCCACTAAATTGAACCAATGTATGCAGTGCCCAGTTTCACACGGTACAAATTAATAATCAAGTATGCCCCCGTTCTTGCAGGACATAAATGCTTATATGGTTGCTTGTGTTACGTGCTTTAGAAATTAAGCCAATAGAAAAATTCTATTTAAATTTAGCGCACTTTTGTGGGAGTGGCTTAACTATTTCTGTTGGCCGGACGGAATATAGTATGGCATGTAAAATTAAGTCACCTAGTATGCGGAAGGTTAAAATGTGATGTGTTTCTTTTTGTCTTCTAAAGCCAAAAAATTAAAGCTCTTACAACACCGACTCTACTAAAAACAATTATTTTGTGGTAACGTAAAAAGTACATTTTATAAATGCATAAATATAAATATTACTTTTACAAAATAATCTACTAACTTACAATTAAAATCAAAAACGTCATTTTTTCGTTCGAATAATTAATTTAAAAAATGTGTGTGACGTCGAAGACGGTCGATTTAGCAAAGTGCCCGATTCGCGAAAAGTGTGTAATATTTTCTTACAATGGCAAAAAATCGTTTGGTTACAATCAGATCCTAACTTTAACACAAGTTTTTGACTTGCAAAAAACACTTAATATAATAAACGATCAAATATATATATAACCTACTACAAAATACATACGTACATGTATAACCTGCATTTGCGGTCAAATTATCACAGTAAAAAATGTAATAAAATTAAAATTCTGACTAAACATGTAAGGACAAAACATTTAATGACTCAGAAAGTCATGCAAAGCTGGAAGTTCTGGTGTGGAAGAATTAAACACATATAAAATCTCTAATTCATGCAGATCGATCGGATTAATTTTTTTTCGTCGCAAAGGCTCGTCGGTCGACGAACCCTAATCCCAGCAGTCTTTTTAACTGATCCAAAAAACAACCCACCCCCACACACATCGTCGAGTGTGCTTAAAAATTAATCCTCATCCGCACGTTACACAAAACTTAAAACATGCTTAATGCAAAAACACCAAAGTTTAGGATTTTTTTGAGGAAAAACCTGCAGAGATATCCCTAAATTTTTTGATCGAGCCTTTCGCCCCATCCTTTGGCTAGCTACTAAATAAAAATGGTCCAAATCGCCTGCGCCAAATCGGAGATATGATTTTTTTTCTAAAGCTCTCTAAAAGAGACTCCAATGCCCGACAAGCGACGAACCTGCAGGATCAAAAAATTATTTCAACTAACTCTACGTTATTATTTTTTTTTGGTTTTTAGACTATTCATCGCGCCCCCGCCCCCCGAAAAAAATTTAATTAATTTAGGGTGGACAGTAATTCGAGTTAGGTTTGAATTTTACTCTGCGGACGAGGAGTTAATTCTTTTTGGTAAATTAAAGTTATGAGACAACACACAAAAGAGGTAGAAAATTTAAAACCCACGAGCCCAACACAAATGGCACACAAATTAAAAAATTAAGTAGTTAAAAATGCAATTGTTTTTTTTCGATTAGAGATAAATAAATAAAGTATATCACAGGTCTAAAAGAATTCGATTAGTTTTCGATACTAATTTTGAAGTTAACAATTAAGTTACCTTTGCATAACTTTCGTTTGAGAAGAAATTATATGGAAAAGGCACATAAGACCTAATAATTGGACATTCTCAAAGAGAGAAATGAATAAAATTATAATAATTATTAAAAATATAAAATCCTACTGACGATTTCTAACTACTTAATTCTAATTCACCCATAAAATAGTCAGCGAGCAAACAACCCACCAGAATGATCAGCTGCAGCGTATTCTGTCAGCAATGGTGAAGCAGCAAGAGCGGCGTAATTAGTGTAGTCCGTGTAAGGAGTGTAGATGAGGCCATGGGTGTCTCCAGGTGAAAGCAAAGAGCCCGGGGGTGCCGATCCATTTAAGATGGATGCCGCCGTGGTAGGCACCGACATACGTGGCGAAAGGATTAAAGGGGCTCCCAAAGGCGTCGCAGGTGTCCGGAGAGGTGTTGCCAGTCCGGGAATTGCGGGAGACAATAATCTCTGGGTTTCGGCTGCTGCTGCTACCGCCACACGTCGCCATTCTTCGTCGCAAACTGGAATTTTTTTCAAAAAATTAAATGAACCCCACATTTGATATTGATATCGTACTGGATGGAATAATTGAATTTTACAAAAAAATTCTCTAAGGACTTCTGGTTTAGCCAGGATGGTCTTGATTTTTTTCTGAAGACATATAGGCCCCATTAACGTTATACTAAAATATCAGGACCGTATTTAAATTGTAGCACACTTACATGATTTTTTAAAGTTTTTAGCCCTGAAATTTGGTAAGGTAAAAAATTATGTCATTGTAAAAGGAACTTCTGATTTAAATACGATCCTCCTGATTTTTTAATGAAGTTCTATGGGTCATACTAACCACATGCTAAAATATCAGAACCGTATTTAGATCATAACAAATTATATGATTTTTTAAAATTTTAGATGGTTAAATTCAATGAGATATAAAATTTAAAAAATTTCCAAGGCGTTTCCGCTTCAGATACAACCCCCTTGATTTTTTTCTGACGTCCTAAAGGTCGTATTAACACCATACTAAAATAACAGGACCGTATTTACATCAGACCACACCATATGATTTTTTAAAATTTATTATTGTTAAATTCAATGAGATATATATAAAAATTAAAAAATTCCCAAAAGGCTTCAAGTTTAGCTACAACCCCCCTGATTTTTTTCTGACGTCCTAAAGGTCGTATTAACATCATAATAAAATTCCAGGACCGTACTTACATCATAACAAACTATATGATTTTTTTAAATTTATTATGGTTAAATTCAATGACATAAAATAAAAAACTCCCAAAAGACTCCCCCTTTAGCTACAACCCGCCTGATTTTTTTCTGCCGTCCTAAGGGCAGTATTAATATCATAATAAAATTCCAGGACCGTATTTACATCATAACATACTATATGATTTTTTTAAATTTATTATGGTTAAATTCAATAAGACATAAAATTTAAAAAAATCCCAAAAGGCTTCAGGTTTAGCTACAACCCCCCTGATTTTTTTCTGACGTCCTAAAGGTCGTATTAACATCATACTAAAATACCAGAACCGTATTTACATCATAACAAACTAGATGATTTTTAAAATTTATGATGGTTAAATTTAATAAGTTATAAAATTTTAAAAATTCCCAAAGGGCTTCAGGTTTAGCTACAACACCCCTGATTTTTTGTGATGTCCTAAAAGTCGTATTAACACCATACTAAAATAACAGGACCGTATTTACATCATAACAGACTATACGATTTTTTTAATTTTATAGCCCTGAAAGTTAACACTGAAAAAAAAGTAATTAATTTCCCGAAAGACTTCTAGGTAACTACGATCTTCCTGATTTTTTTATGCAGTACTAAGGGTTATAGTAACCACATATTCAAATATCAGGACCGTACCAAATTCAGAAGAACCTATATAATTTATTAAAATTTATGATGCTTAAATTTCATTAAATTTAAAATATAAAAATTCCCAAGGACTTCAGATTTAGTTACAACCCTCCCGATTTTTTTCTAAAGTCCTAAGTGCTGTATTGACATCATACTAAAATGCCAGGTCCGTGTTTACCTCCAAATAGACTATATGATTTTTTTCGATTTCATATCCTGAAAGTTCATAATGAAAATAATTTATTAAATTCCTGAAAGACTTCTGAGTTAGCTACGACCCTCCTGATTTTTTTCTGAAGTCCCAAGGCTTATTAATCACATATTAAAATATCAGTACCGGATTTATTTTAATTTTAAGTCCATCAAATTCCCCAAAGACTTCTGTTGAGCTACGATTGTCCTGATTTTTTTGAGGACCTAAATATAGTGTTAATCAGAAGAAATTTCTCGACATTCACAAATAAACAATTTATGCTTCGATTAAAACATTAAAATGTCTTCATCACAAGCCCAACAATAAATAATAATAATGAATAAATAATTACCTGCTGCTGAAGCTGCTTTTGAACTCGAATCCCTGTAAGTTCCATTGATGATGGCCAATTCCATCAACTGCCTCTTCTTCAGCTCATCTTCGCCATCGGCTTGCTGAAAAAAAATTAAAAACAACCGTCAGCAAATTTCGTTCGACTCCACCCTCCCCCTCAATTTTTTTAATACAAAAATAATAATTACTTTTTAACAATAAACTGCGATTATTTCGTTGATTATATTTGTTATTAAAATTATGGAAAATTGTTTTAAAAATCAAATCTGATTCTGAATTTGTGATATATGCTTTTGCAAGTTAGTTGTTAAGTTTCTCTTTAAAAAAAGTTTTTAATCATTGTATTAGGAATTTAGTTTCAAGAAACCCTAATACAGATTTTTAACAATAAATAAAGATTATTGCTTTTAGTAAGTACAATATTATTATTAGCGGAGGTAAAATAAATAATTCGAATTTAACATTTTTTTGCTTCACTTTTTCAAGATGGCGATCTTTTCGTGACCGAAATCGTTTCTTGAATGAGAGAATCGAAATTTCGTGTGCGTTGGTTTGTTGTGTAAAGCGATTTGTTATAAATACGAATAGGTTTTAAAATTAAACTGATTCTGAATTTGTGATATATGCTTTTGCAAGTTAGTTGTTAAGTTTCTCTTTAAAAAGTTTTTAATCATTGTATTAGGAATTTAGTTTCAAGAAACCCTAATACAGATTTTTAACAATAAATAAAGATTATTGCTTTTAGTAAGTACAATATTATTATTAGCGGAGGTAAAATAAATAATTCGAATTTAACATTTTTTTGCTTCACTTTTTCAAGATGGCGATCTTTTCGTGACCGAAATCGTTTCTTGAATGAGAGAATCGAAATTTCGTGTGCGTTGGTTTGTTGTGTAAAGCGATTTGTTATAAATACGAATAGGTTTTAAAATTAAACATTAATCAGAACAGGGCTTGATTATTATTAATCGTGGAATTAACAAAGCGTGGTACAAGATCATAAAACTTACTTCAATCTGTAATTTACACCCTGCTTGTTGAGTAATGTTTTACTGAAAAGTGAACATAAATTTTAATACCTACACGAAGGGATCACAAAAAAATACTAAAAAAACACTCAAAATTGCAAATTGCAAATTTGCATCGTTTGCAATTAGATTTGAATAAATTAAGGATTAGCTAAAAAGGCAGAAAGTCGTGTCCTCTGAAATTGTTATTGCAAGAGAAAAAAAAAAGGATAAGTGCCATAATTATTTGAAACGCGAAACGTGGCAAAGGCCTCTAATAATTAATAACAGTAACATTATTTTTCATCGACGATACAAAATAAACTCGTTATGTTAAGGAGATATTCCGCTAAAGAGAAAATTGCCCTAAATAAATGGCGTATTGCTATTATTTAACGGTCGCAATTCGAATGCGTAGCATTCGTATGCATAATTATGTAACCTCTTGCCAATTACCTAGTTTTACTTCGGCATGTTCTTCGCATTGAACAGATAAAAAAAAATAAACGCAGATTACTTACGGGTACGAGTAGTTTTTTCACTTCTTCGACGGCCCGAGCCAGTTTCATTTGTGCTCGATTTTCCGTGTCTTCGACTGTGAGCAAGACGTGCAACTCGTCGGAGAGATGTTCCCAATTTGGTTTTCCTCTGTTTTGGTCCTCCTAAAAGAAAAAAAGAAATTAATCGCAATTAGTACGGTAGTTTTTAAAGATCCGTCCACAAATAACGGCGCTACAATTTTTTTAATGTTCAAAATTGGCCAAAAATGAGCGCCAAAAATAGCAATTTTTAATTTTCAAAAAATTAACGTCGCACCCTATACATATTTTACATGTATCTTATGTAAAAAAGCCTCAGGATTCCGAATCCGTCTCGCTTTTAATGATTGGATCGAAAATAAAGGCGCTACGATTTTTTTTGTGAATCAAGGGGTACGTGTTTTTATTTATTTAGTTTTATCAAAAAAAATTGTTTTAGAGCGAGAGCGCCAAAAAATGACACCGGCTATAGTTATTAGGGGTACGTAGGAACATCCCCTCGCAATATAAAGCAATTCTATTTTTTTCATTTTTTTCCCAAAAAAACATGGGTTAAAACCCATGTTTTTTCAAAAAGAAAAACGTTTTTACGAAGCTATGAAATAGCACGCCTATGGTTTCTTAGGCCTATCCGAAGCCAAAAAGGCTGCCGAATCCGAATCTGAATAGTTTTTAAAGATCCGTTCACAAGTAACGGCGCTACAATTTTTTTAAAGTTCAAAATCGTGCCAAAATGAGCGCCAAAAATGGCAATTTTTAACTTTCGAAAAATTAACGTCGCACCCTATACATATTTTACACGTATCTTATGTAAAAAAGCCTCAGGATTCCGAATCCGTGTCGTTTGTAATGATTGGATCGAAAATAAGGGCGCTACGATTTTTTTTGTGAATCAAGGGTATACGTTTTTTTATTTATTTAGTTTTATCGAAAATTTTTATTTTAGAGGGAAGCGCGGGGAAATGACACCGGTTATAGTCACTAGGGGTACGTAGGAACCCCCCCTTGCAATATAAAGCAATTTCTTTCATTTTTTGCCAAAAAGGCTGCCAAATCCGAATCTGAATAGTTTTTAAAGATCCGTTCACAAATAACCGAGCTACGGTTTTTCAAAGTCGATATTTTGAAAAACTGAACCACAAATCGGATCCTTCGACCCCGTTTTTCTCGAAATTTTCGAATGGCACGCTCATAATTAATTGTATAAAACAATTCTTATGTTTTTTTTTTTTTTGAATCCTATCCAAAGCCAAAAAGCCCGATGGCCTCAAATCTGCAAAGTATTCGGAAATGTCTCAACAAATAACAAAGCAAACATTATGCAACAGTAACAATAATATTTAAGATCGCAAAGATGTGCAATAAAAAGAAAGAATTTGTTGTTGTTGTCGTTCTCGAATGCAATTCGAAATGTTAGATTTTAATTTACAATTTAAATGCGAACAAAGAACAATAAATTGTAAAATATTTTACTTACTTTATGTTCCGTTTAAAATAGCAGCTGGGAATTTGAAAACATTTTGTACAATAACATATTGAAAAAGCTCACTTACATCCTATTCTATTTTCTATTTCTAATGTGTGTTTTGGAGAATAATACACAAGCACTTTGCCTTTTGATATTTTTTTTTGCTCTTGGGCTCTGTTTAACGTAATGTCTTTAAGAAAAGAAAAAAAAAGAAGGAAGCGCTTGGAACATTTCCAAAAAGGTTGAGGCATCCATTTACAATCCCACCTTCGACTTGTTTTCGTTTTCCACTTTTTTCCTTTTTATTTCGAATCGAACAAACGTTTACGTTAAATTGAAAAGAATAATTACGGGCCAATTAAGATATATCGAAAAATTAGCGAAAATACACATGATTAATTCGCAAAGCAAACAAATTCCTTTTCCACTCGGTAATAATTAAAATTATTTTTGCTCGAATAGAGGATTACCTTGCAGGCGCGAACAAATTTGAATATTACATTATTTTTAATTTTATGGCAATTTATTTTTGCTGGAAAAACTTTTGCAAAAAGCTCGACGCGTTTCAATGTTACGAAGAACGAAATAAGTGGGCTTGAAAAATGGGGCAAATGGCACCGCGACATTTTTTTTTAATAACAAAAAGGTCCCTTGATGATTTATAAACAAAGTCCAAGAGGGTACGCACTTTTAAAAAAATTATAATAGAAAAAATAATTGTAAAATGTAAAGCGAGATACACACCTTCTTTTTGTCTCTCATCGAACCTTTCCCTCGGACCATTATTTTACAGCCTGTTTCTTGTTCTAATTGTTTTGCTGTCATTCCTCTGGGCCCCAATATCCTACCCACGAAATTAAACTGCAAAGAAAGGATTATTACTAGTACGTACAACATCCGGAATACATTAACGTAATTGCATTATTAAATTAATAACGTAAAAAGTAAACAAAAATTTAATTCGTATTTAGCAATTAGCAGAGATAATTATGCAGACAAGGAAACCTAAAAATTATATACTACCTAAAAAGAAGCGTTATTAATAGAAATTTAGTTCGAAGTAGGTTTTTTTGTGTGCGGGTTATTAAAGGACTTAATCCGAAAAAATTTTGGGAAATGTGCAGCAAAGCAAAACAGACGAGGGTGCTCTGCACAATTATTTTTGGCTTATTTGCTATTTCTAAGTTATTAATAAAACGTTTGAGTAAACAGTTTGCGAAGCTGCTTTAATGAAATAACATTCTTAGGAAGCGATTTGAAGAAAATTCAATTTTAAGGTTTTTGCAAAATGGGGAGAAATGGTGATGTCGGTAGGGGGTAGCTTATAAAAAATTCTCACGCAGCTGCTGTTTTGGGGATGATCTTCCTGTTTTTTTTCCTGGTACCTGAAGGTTTCATTAGAGACATACTAAAATTTCAGGGGCGTACTAGCACCTGAATAAAATTTGTGATTTTTTTTTAAAGCTGAAAATAGCAAATTGTAAATTGCGAAAAAAATTTGCTTTAGGTAGAACCTTTCTACTTTTTTTTACTGTTTACTAAAAGGTAAATTAATAACATATTAAAATATCAGAAGCGTATTGGTCAAATAAAATCAATGATTTTTATTAATTTAATAAAACCGAACTTGGGAAAAAATGCCCTGTGATTTCTGGGTTAAAGACGACCCCCATAATTTTTTTTTTGGTGGCCAAAGTCATTATTAATAACATAGTAATAAATCAGGACCGTATTTATCCGAAATTAAAAATTAAAGTATACAATTTTTTTAAATTTAATCCTTTTAAAATTTAAAAACACCGAAGTTTTAAAAAATTCCCCTATGATTTCCGTTTTAAGAAGGTCCCTTAATTTTTTTGTGGATACATAGAAGTCATATAAATAACATATTAAAAAATCAGAACCGTACTTAATCCAAATTTAAATGTACAATTTTTTTTATTTAATCGAATAAAAATAACTAAATTTTAAAAAATTCCCCTATGATTTCTGCTTTAAGGACCCCCTCAATTTTTTTATGAACCCTTAGAGCTCATATTAATAACATACTAAAAAATCAGACCGTATTTATCCGAAATTAAAGTCTACAATTTTTTTAAATTTAATCCTTTTAAAATTTAAAAACACCCAAGTTTTAAAAAATTCCCCTATGATTTCCGCTTTAAGACGGACCCCCTCAATTTTTCTATGAACCCTTAGAGCTCATATTAATAACATACTAAAAAATCAGGACCGTATTTAACCGAAATCAAAATCTACAATTTTTTTTTATTTAATCAATTTTAAACATAAAAACGGCTAAGTTTTAAAAAATTCCCCTACGTCTTCTGCTTTAAGAAAGAACCCCCTTAATTTTTTCGTTAATACTTAGAAGTCATACGAATACAATACTGAAAAATCATGACCGTATTTAACCCAAATCAAAATTTACTTTTTTTTTATTGAATCGACTTTGAACATAAAAACCTCTAAGTTTTGAAAAATCCCCCTATGACTTCTGTTTTAAGAAGGACCCCCTCCATTTTTTTGTGAACCCTTAGAGCTCATATTAATAACATACTAAAAAATCAGAACCGTATTTAACCCAAATCAAAATCTACAATTTTTTTATTTAATCAATTTTAAACATAAAAACGGCCAAGTTTAAAAAAATTCCCCTACGTCTTCTGCTTTGAGAAGGACCCCCTTAATTTTTTCGTTAATACTTAGAAGTCATACGAATACAATACTGAAAAATCAGGACCGTATTTAACCCAAATCAAAATCTACAATTTTTTTATTTAATCGATTTTAAACATAAAAATGTCCAAGTTTTGAAAGATTCCCCTGTGACTTCGGTTTAGAGAGGACCCCCTTAATTTTTTTCTCGGTATCCAAAAGTTACATATATATAACATACTAGAAAACCAGGACCGTACCTGCCCCCGATTGAAACCTACGAATTTTTAAAGTCAATCATTTTCAACTACCAAAAATCTAAAAACTAAACAATTAAAATAAATTAATTATAAACTCTTTAAGGGGACATAAATAATAAACACTAAAAAAAAAGCAATAATCAAAATTGAAAAACCAAAAAAAATACTTACATCTGGATGTTCTTTAACGGGAACATAAACTTTTTCGGTGAGAGTTGTGACGGGGCCATCGGGTTCCGGAAGTACTAGGGGCTCCTTCTTGACTCCATTTATTTGAAATAAACTGGAACGTACTTTTGCAATTTCTAAAATGGAAACCACAAAATTAGCTCGAACAGACAAAGGCAAAAAGGCGGAATTGCAAGAGACTCGAAAAAGTCTAATTAAAGGTGATTCGTATGTGTTCAATGTTATGCGACAATTTTTTTTTATGAATATTGTCGACAATTTTAATTCGGAAATATGAAACTATGTGGAAGGTCACTTACTCCACTTGCATGTGTAATTAGGAAATTGCCTTTATAAATAGAATGGCGCAACTTCGAAAAGATCGTTCGTAAATTTTGAGGCGATCGCGAGGCACTCCCGCAGGTCCGGCCCGAGATGGGCTATTAATTTTTGGAAAAGGAGGATCGACGAGCTCGACAATTAATAGTTAATTAATGAGTAAGTTGCCTACATGCACAACCAGATATGAGAACGTAAATTATTTTGCTATTGCTAACTAAACGGAATTAAATCGATTCATAATTAGATACAGCTGTGCTTTTAATGATAGCTAATGCTCTCATTCCGATTAATGTAACGTGATCTTACATCTAGGTCGGCCATGTTAAATGAAAAAGCAGTCGCAAAAAGTTTCTTTTATCCACTTGCAAACATTATTTATTACATAGTGCACTTATTGTGAACGCCGATGTTAAAAGTGCCGTGGTCGAAGAAGCTTTTTCCTTTGGAAAGGACGCTCTTAGTTTCGTTTTTGGATATTTAAAAAATGTATTAATAACATATTGAAATGTTAGGACCGTGGGGGCCCACGAACGCAACCCACGATTTTTTATTAATTTGTTTGTTTTTAATCTGGAAAAAATTATGTTTTAAAAGATTGCTCTAAAAGGATTTTACTATATTTTTTCCTGATTACTAAAGGGCATGTTGATAACATACTAAAATTTCAGGGCCGTAGTAGTATTCTAAACAAATATACGAATTTTTTAATTTATTTCTTTAAAATTCTAAAAAAAAGCAAAGTTGAAAAGAATTGTCTTTGAATTTGGTTTACGAAGGACCCGCCTAATTTATCCCGATTTATTAAGGGCACATTGATAATGTATTAAAATTTTAGGGGCGTATTAGTACGTAAACAAACTGTGAATTTTTTAATTTAGTCCTTTTCCAACATAAGTTATAAAAAAATGTCCTGTGTCTTGGGTTTGAAGTAGGATCTTCTTATTTTTTTCCTCCGTACCAAAGAACAGACTAATAACATACTGACGTTTCAGGGTCGTATTAGCACTCAAACCAAAGATATGAATTTCTTGATTTAATCCATTTAAGACTAAAAAATTGGTATGGTATAAGTCAATTATTTTGTTACTTCTAGTTCAGGAAATACCTTTCTATTTTTTTCCCGAATTACTAAAATGCATATGCATAAAATAGTATAATATCAGGGCCGTCTTAGCACCCAAACAAAAACTGCAACTTTTTCAATTGAATGCTTGTTAAATTCAATAATGCTAAAATTTCAAAAAATTGTCCTGCGATTACCGCTTGAGGAAAGATCTTTCTAATTTTTTCCCCATTAGTAAGGGACATATTAATAACATACTAAAATATCAGGGTCGTATTGGCACCCGAGAAAAAACTAAAATTTTTTAAATTATATTCTTTTTCAATACAAAAACACTGAAGTCGCAAAACGTTGTCCTGTGACTTTCGCTCCAAGAAGGACCTTAATATTTTTTTTCCAATTACCAAAATGTAATTTAATAACATATGTAATTTTCAGGACCGTACTAGCGCCCAAACAAAAACTGAAATGTTTTCAATTTAATGCTTCTGTAATTCAACAATACTAAAGTTCCAAAATATTGTCCTGTCAAACGGCTTTAGGAAAAATCTTCCCAATTTTTTTCCCTATTATTAAAAACTATATTAATAGCATACTAAAATATAAAGGCCGTATTGGCACCCAAACAAAAACTACGATTTTTGAAATTTCATTCCTTTTCAACACAAAAACACTCAAGTCGAAAAACATTGTCCTGTGACTTCTGCCCGAAGAAGGACCTTCATATTTTTTTTCCTCATTACCAAAGGGTAATTTAATAACATATGTAACTTTCAGGGCCGTACTAGCGCCCAAACAAAATCTGAACATTTTTTCAATTTAATTCAACAATACTAAAGTTCCAAAATATTGTCCTGCAAATAAGGCTTTAAAAAAATCCTTCCCAATTTTTTTCCCTATTATTAAAAGCTATATTAATAACATACTTAATTATCAGGGCCGTTTTGGCACCCAAACAAAAACGACAATTTTTCCATTCCGTCCTTTTTCAACACAAAAACACTCAAGTCGAAAAATGTTGTCCTGTCACTTTCGCCCCAAGAAGGAACTTAATATTTTTTTTCCTAATTACCAAAGGGTAATTTAATAACATATTTAATTTTCGGGGCCGTACTAGCGCTCCAACAAAACTGAAAATTTTTCAATTTAATGCTTCTGTAATTCAACAATACTAAAGTTCCAAAATATTGTCCTGTGAATACGGCTTTAGGAACAACCTTCCCAATTTCTTTCCCTATTATTAAAAGCTATATTAATAACATACTAAAATATCAGAGTCGTATGGGCACCCAAACGCAAAACGACAATTTTTTAAATTTCGTCCTTTTTCAACACAAAAACACTCAAGTCGAAAAACATTATCCTGCGACTCCCGGCTCTAAGCAGGACCTTAGTAATTTTTTTCCTAATTACCAAAAAAAGTTTGAATAACATATGAAAATATCAGGGTCGTATTGGCACCCAAACGAAAAAATCGATTTTTTAAATTTAACCCTTTTTCAACACAAAAACTCATAAGTCCTGTGACTCCCGCTCGAAGAAGGACCTTAATAATTTTTTTCCTAACTACCAAAATGTAATTTAATAACATATAAAAATATCAGGGCCGTATCACCATCATCCTAATTTTAATTCTTTAAAATCCATCCTGTAACGTCCAATTTAAAAAAAAATCAATCTAATTTTTCTTCCTAATTACATATTAATGATCCACAATACAACATATCAGGACCGTACCAACTAAACAATTTCAATAACAATAACCCAAAAAAAAAATCGTACACCGCTCCGTTCCAATTGATCAAAATTAAAGTACTTCATAAGCATAAATCGTCTAATTCTACCCTCATGAAGTACGTCGAAAACAAATCGAGCCGTAATTAATTTAATTAGGCCTTTGCGCGCGGCCATTAATTCGTCGAACGTTCTCGTTTTTATTGCTGCGGCGAATTAAAATTCCGAACATCGAAAAAAAGTGCATATTCGAGCAAAATTTATAATAAAGGAAAGTCGAAGAACGATCCGCAAGAAGAGCGGTACCCAACAATTGGTGCAAAGGTGAAGAAAAAGGCGACGACCTACACGTCTCGACGGAAATAGGTGTGTGTGCGCGCTCTTTGCACACCCTGCCACTAGAAACGTGTAAAAATCCGCAGATATTATCCCGGAACGCGCCCTTCTTCGCGCCGCTATTACTTCACGGCACAAAGAGCGTATTTATAGCAAATGGCGGCCCGTAACGACTTCTGTTTTACGAGATAGCGACGATTTAAGAAGCATATGTTCCCCTTCGGTCAAGAGGAGAGAGCTGCGAGAAATTCTGCTGCCGCTGCTGTTGTTGTTCTTCGGAGACCAACGAGGTTACCCCCGGCCCGATACAAAAATTTCTTATTGTACGAAAGTGTGCGTGTGTGTGTGTGAGATTTTTTTGCCTTTTAGACGAAGCCCGATTGGGAAATCGCGTTTCCGTTTGGAAATCTTATTTACGACCAGCTCTCGGGGGGCTCCTCGGCGCGAGGGGGCCCCCGCGCATTTTTGCGCCAAGTCGTCCGGCGACTTCCACTTTCGAAATTTGCACAATTTTCGACGATGCGACGTCTTCGTTGTTTTCCTTCCGACGCGACCTTTGAGGTTATGCGGCCTCTCAAAAGTGGGACGGATGTTAATTTTAATAACGGGGAAAAGAATGAAACGTACTCTTCGATTTTTAGCAGAAGAAAGAGATCTGTTCTGTTTTGATTTGTTAGATCAGTGTATCACAACCTTTTTTTTTGCCGTGCCCCACCTAAACTTTTAAAAATTTATTATGTCCCCCCCTAACACATGCATAATTTTTAATGTGGTTAAATTGACATTCTGGAAAAGTCGATTTTTTTTTAATTGCCCCCCTGTGGGGCGTGGGGCCCACGTTGGGAAACACTGTTTTAGATCCTTTTGTTTAAAGAAAGTTTTGGGCATTGAGGATTTGCCTACGAAAAAGTTATCGACTTTGAAAATTCGTTGAAGCTGTTTTGAACTAAATACTGTTCTGATATTTTAATGGGTTAATAGAAAGTCCTCTAAGTATTGGGAAAAAAATTAAGAAGATCGTGCTTTAAGCGGAAATCTTGGGAGAATTGTTTTAGTAATACGCGTTTAATATTTAAAGTCTAATTGTAAAAAAAAAATTGGTGTAAATACGGTCCTGAAATTTTAACAAGTTATCGATTCGTCCTTTATAAGTAACGAGAGCAATTAGGAAGGTCCTTCGTGAAACAGAAAGAGCAATAGAATTTTTTCAGTATTAAATTCGGTCATTTTCAAAAATAATAAATTTTAAGAAAGTACAGAAATTGATTTAATGCAAATACGGTCCTGAAATTTGAACAAGTTATTAATTGATCCTTTATATGTTCAAAAAAAATTCAGATTGGTCTTCCTAAAGATGTAATTGTTGAATAAAATTTTGAGTATTAAATTCGGTCATATTCAAAAATAATAAATTTTAAAAAAGTACAGAAATTGTTTTAGTGCAAATACGGTCCTGAAATTTGAACAAGTTTTTAATTGATCCTTTATATGTTAAAAAAAAATTCAGATGGTCCTTCCTAAGGATGTAATTATTGAATAAACTTTTGAGTATTAAATTTGGCTTAATTTAAAAGAAATTATTTTTTGAAAAATGACAAACATTTTTCTGGATAAATACAGTCCTGATATTTCATCAGGTCATTATTTGATCCTTTATGTATTACGAAAAAAAATAAGAAGGTCCTTCCTAAAGCCAAAGTTGTAGAATTTTGAGTTTTAATTTATGTGAAATTCAGACACAATAATTTTTAGAAAATCCTAGAAACTGTTTGTGTAAATACGGTCCTGTTATTTCATCAGGCCGTGAACTAATTATTTATACCGGGCGTTTCTTTTAAACCAATAAAAATTTTAATAACTCATATCGCAAAAAGGCAAAATTAAATGATATCTCAAAAGCCAGGTAAGAAATGCGATAAGGCCGGCTCGCAATAAACCCGAAACTTCTGCGTCATTCTGTGACGTATCAAAATTCAACACAAAGGAAATTAATTTAGGGGCTAGTTTAAATTTTTTGCAAAAACCACTAAGGCTCAAAAAGTGCCAATTTTTTTGTAAGCACAGCCGTTCAAAAATTTCCGAGATACCATTAATTTTGCACGATGAAAATCGAAAAAATCTTGAAAAATGACTTACAGATTTGAATTTTGTACAAGGGGTGCTTCTGAGGGGTAGAAGGCCCTTGATAAACACTGTCACTCTGCACATTGAAATAATCACTAAATAAATTACAATTTTGGGGAGCTTTCAACTGCGCTCTTCGACGTGCCTTGCACAAATGAAATGTGCGGGGAACGGGTGGTGGCAAATCAAGTTTGCGATAAGCATTTTCTTTGAATAAAATTTTTGGGCATTTACGTACAATTTTTGTGATTGCGTAAGTATTTGATTTTGGCATAAAATAACCGATTTTGAAATTATGAGCTCGTAGCACTTTGCTTAAACACCCTGGTAATCAAAAATAACTATTTTTTTTTTAAATTATTTTTTTCTGTATAAATACGGTCCCGATATTTCACCAGGGGCCTTTATATATTAGTAAAAAAAATTGAAACAACTCGTTCCTAAAGCCAAAGTTGCAGAAATTCGACGAGTTTTAAATTAAGTCAAATTGAAAAACAATAATTTTTTTAGAAAATCATAGAAAATGTTTCGGCGTAAATACGGCCCTGAAATTTCGACAGGTCGTTAGTCGATCCTTTATATATCAACAAAAAAATTGGGAAGGCCCTTCTTGAACCCACAGCCTTTGCACAATTTTTTGAATAGTAAATGTAGTAATATTCGGAAAAAAATAATTTTGAAAAATCACAGAAACTGTTCCCGTGTAAAAACGCCCTTAATATTTTCACAGGTTCTTAATTCGTCCCTTATACACCGGGAAAAAAATCAGGAAAGTCCTTCCTAAAGCAATAACCCAAATAAAAATTTTTAAATCTAACATACTCTCTTCAACTAATTAAAATACCACAGATTTAGTAAAAAATAGACCGAGTGTATATACATTTGCTCTTTGTAACTCTATCTTTACGAAAATCATAAAACTCTTTAAATTCTACGAAAATAAATATTCACATAAAAAAAGTCCCGCGATTTAGGTTAAAGATTAATAATTTTTAAAATCTTTTTCCCCGACGAAAATAGGCAAAAACCGCTAGAAAAACAAAACGTGGGACGACGTAGGACTTCCAAGAATAATCCTCGGAAAACACTTTGACAATGCTTTTTTTACGGAAAACATCCGGTTTATTTTTAAAGTAAAACGTGGGGTCCCCCCTAAACGCCTAAACGCCTAAACGCGATTCTTTAAATGCCCCAAAGCGCCTTCCGACGTCTTTTCGTCGTTTACGGGCAAAAATGTTAAGAGACCGTTAAAGACAAGCTAAAGTACTTAGCGCGCTTCCGGAATTGCAAAAGTGCAGGTAATTAGAATGCGTGTCGCGAATTAACTCTTTCTCTAAACATAGAAATTGCGAATCTGCCAAGTTTGCGACGCAACGCTATTGCACTTTAACTACAGTAAAACCTCAATTATCCGGCCCTCAGTTATATGGATTCGCGATTAACCGGATTCGTTTTTTGCTGTTAAAACGGGACGCTTGGTAATCGTGCTTAAAACCGAGTGTGCGCATTCGAGCTCAAAGTGGCACATTCCGATCTCGGGAAAATGAAGCGCGCCGCTCCGCGTCGCGCTTCATTTGCCTCCCTCGCTCGGAAATGTGCCACTTTTCGCTCGAATGCGCACATCTTCGCATTAATTTTTTTTCCTATACTATTTTTTTCTTTTAAACAAAATAAATAATTTTAATTTAGTTTTGTAGAATTTTTGAATCGAAAAATAATATACAAGGTGATTTTTAATGTTTCTAGACATTTTGATGTAGGCGTCCCAGTTTTTAATTAAAAACACTTCTAGAAATTAAACTTATTATTGTGAATCGTGCTGAAAACCGAGTGTGCACATTCGAGCTCAAAGTGGCACATTCCCGATCTCGGGAAAATGAAGCGCGCCGCTCCGCGTCGCGCTTCATTTGCCTCCCTCGCTCGGAAATGTGCCACTTTTCGCTCGAATGCGCACATCCTCGTCTTTATCGGATTTGCCTATATTATTATTTTATTCTTAAACTCAAAAAATTAAAAATAGAATAAACTAGATCTATTTTTTGTTTGAAAAAGGTTAGATATTTCATTCCTTTTGATAAATTATCGTGGTGCTCTTCCGCACGCCTAATTGTAGCGAGCTTGATAAAAATATTTTCAGGTGTACTTTCGAATGTTCACTAATTCGCATTTTGATTAATTAAAATTGTATTGGGAACTGACAAATCGAGGCACGCAATCTGGTGGTAAAAAAACAAACTATTAATAGCTTACAACTGTCTAGTAAATACATTGTAAATATATGCAGTTTATATTAGTAATAAATAGTTTATAATAAATTATTAATAAATAAAAGTAAAAATGGAAGGTGCAGTTTTTACAGAACGTAATAAATCAAAAAATAGAGTATGTTGTGCAGTGAGAGATTGTAAGAGTAAAGCCAATAAAAATTTAAACGTGGTTATCCATAAATTTCTGAAAGCTGGTGATGGTACAGCGTTACTAGAAAATTTTTTTGGTAATTTGGAAAAAGTTGATAAATTTAAAGCGTGGAAAAAGTTATTGAAAATAAATAAAGTTACTCCTCGAATGAAAATTTGCTCGCTACATGTCAAGAAAACTGATTATATATTACCAGGTATGTTTTTAAAGTTTAACCTAAAAATTAAAAACTGAGAATATAATTTTTTTACCTTGCAAGTAATTAAACATTAATAAAAAAAGTAATTTGTTATTCGTGATTTTTTTAGATTATAATTCGAAAAAAAGATTTAAAAAAAAAACAGCGGTTCCATCATGCCATTTACCTAAGTCGTTTGGAGCAGAAAATACTGTTCAACAAGAATCTCGGCTGCAAAGACGACTAGAACGACGTAAAACGATAGAATCGACCATAAAACAAAATAATCGACCTGATCAAACTGATTCACCCGTCCAAACTAATATATCTGTGATATTTAATAACATTTTAAAGACTTATCATATTATCACATGGGTTAAACATTTAAAATTGCAAGCTACTTTCCGACATGTTTTTTAAGCCACGCCTCCATGTCAGTTCCCAATATGAGTCAAATTTTCTGAAGTGCGCCACTAAAAATCAACTAGTTTTATTTTTTATATCATCTTTTGCAAATTGTTGAAGGCTTATATGTCAAAATTAATGTCTCCAAATATTTTTGGATAATTTTCATTTTTGTAAAAATTATAAACAAATTAGTTTTAAGGCACATTTTGTATGCACTGTTGTAATTAGACTTCATTTATGGATTAATTCAATTTTTAAATATAAAAATATATATATTTGTTACATAGGGGGTGCATCAAAATTTTAGAATGACTTGTGTGGGGTATGTTAAAAAAAAAGGAAATAAAAGTCAAAATTCGGAAAAAGTTAAAGTATATTTTTTCATGTACGATGAAGTCTCCCATCTAGTCTAGTTTAAAAGTATTAAATTCAAAATGTAGGTTTTGGTAAAAATACCCTACTGTAAATTTTAATTAAAAGAAAAGCGAGAAGTGTTACATTTAGTTCAGTTTGATTTAATTAATATTATTTGTAAGAGAGAAGAATAAGATAGACAAATTCAATTATTAAGGAGTATGTGCATTTTCAAGCGAAAACTTTTTCCGAATAGAAAATCTGGATTTGAAGGATTTGTTATTAATATAGTCGAATCCAATTAACACGAAGATGTGCGCATTCGAGCGAAAAGTGGCACATTTCCGAGCGAGGGAGGCAAATGAAGCGCGACGCGGAGCGGCGCGCTTCATTTTCCCGAGATCGGAATGTGCCACTTTGAGCTCGAATGTGCACACTCCGTTTTTCGCCACAATTAACAATGATCAATTTACTTTAAAAAAATTCAAGTAATTCTAAAACCGTAGTTATATATATAACTAAAATTCGTTTTATCCGAATGATCTGTAACAATAATTAGTCCGGATAACCGAGCTTCCACTGTATATCCAAACTTTTGATCCGTTCGGACTGAATCATAACAGATTTTCTCTCCAAATTGCATCAACTTGCGAGTGTTGTGAATGTGCGGAGCCGAAGCCAACAAAAACGAGCTATTTTCGATGGGCGAAACGCGTGTAATTATTTCGCAATAAATTTTCCCCGGAAAATAAATTGAGATGGTCGAAGAGATGGAAGAAAAGGTGGCGGACTCGTGGCCAACATTTAAAAAGGGTCACCGTGCTCGATGACAAACTTTTGATCGCATCTGCAGACATGCTTGGCCACTTTCTGGTACCATCATCAACGATTCCGTTTCTAAAGTGGAGAAACAGAAATGGAAAGATTTATCGATGTGAATTGTGTTTTGGAGCTTTTCACATGTTCTTTTTTCGGAATTTTTTTTTCGAGTGGACCCCGTTTAACGAATTTCGATTTGGAGCTCGAGCACGCATTTCTAAAATTGTTTTACGTACGAAGAATAAATGGGTCCCTAAGTACAAATTAAAAAAAAAAAATACAGGGTGCTTCGTTTAGCAAAGAAAGTCGTTTTAGAAAGATTAAAGATTTTCAAAAATCGTAGATTTACTTTTGGTGTAGATACGGTCCTGATATTTTAAGGGCTGGTTAATTGATTCTTTGGGCACCAGAAAAAAAATCAGGAATAACCTGGTCAAAACAGAAGTCCTTAAGAATTTTTTTTAATAAGACTTTGTTTACGTTTGTAAAATCTATTAAGCTTAGAAAATCGTAGATTAACGTTTGGTGTAAATACGGTCCTGATATATTAAGGGTTGGTTAACTGGTCCTTTAGGTACCAAGAAAAAAATTAAGGACAATGTGCTGAACGTAGAAGTCCTTAGGGATTTTTTAAATAACACTTGTTTTCCACTCAAAAATCTGTTAACTTTAAAAAATCGTGGATTAACTTTTGATATAAATACGGTCCTGATATTTTAAGTCCTGGTTTATTTGTCCTTTAGGTACAAAGAAAAAAATCAGAGACGACCTGCTTAAAGCAGGAGGCCTTCGAGAATTTTTTTAAATAATACTTGTTTCCTATTCAAAAATCTACTAAATTTGAAAATTCGTGTAATGACTTTTGGTACAAATACGGTTCTGATATTTAAAAGATTTGTTAATGGGTCCTTTAAGTACTAAGAAAAAAATTAAGGACAATGTGCTGAACGCAGAAGTCCTTAGGGATTTTTTTTAAATAACACTTGTTTTACGTTCAAATTCTGTTAACTTTAAAAAATCGTGCATTAACTTGTGATATAAATACGGTCCTGATATTTTAAGTACTGGTTTATTTGTCCTCTAGGTACATAGAAAAAAATCAAAGAAGACCTGCTTAAAGCAGGAGTCCTTCGAGAATTTTTTTAAATAATACTTGTTTCCTAATCAAAAATCTACTAAATTTAAAAATTCGTGGAATTACTTTTGGTACAAATACGGTTCTGATATTTAAAGGATTTGTTAATGGGTCCTTTAGGTACTAAGAAAAAAATTAAGGACGACCTGCTTAAAGCAGAAGTCCTTAGAAAACTTTTTCTCTAACACTTGTTTCCAATTCAAAAATCTATTACTTTAAAAAATCATAAATTGAGTTTTAGTTTAAATACGATCCTGATATTTTAAAGGGCTATTAATTGGTCCTTTAGGTACTATATAAAAAATTAGGAACTAATTTCTTAAACCAAAAGGCGCAAACGAATTTTTTTAGTCAAACCCATTTTAACTCATCTATTAATTTTAAAAAAATCGTAGATTAACTTGTGGTATAAATACGGTCCTGATATTTTAAGAGTTGGTTAATTGGTCCTTTAGGTACCAAGAAAAAAATTAAGGACAATGTGCTAAAAGCAGAAGTCCTTAGGGATTTTTTTTAAATAACACTTGTTTTCTGTTCAAGAATCTGTTAACTTTAAAAAATCGTGGATTAAATTTTGATATAAATACGGTCCTGATATTTTACGTACTGATTTATTTGTCCTTTAGGTACAAAGAAAAAAAATCAGAGACGATCTGCTTAAAGCAGGAGTCCTTCGAGAATTTTTTTGAATAATACTTGTTTCCTTTTCAAAAATCTACTAAATTTAAAAATTCGTGGAATGACTTTTAGTACAAATACGGTTCTGATATTTAAAGGATTTGTTAATAGGTCCTTTAAGTACCAAGAAAAAAATTAAGGACGACCTGCTTAAAGCACAAGTCCTTAAAGAACTTTTTCACTAACACTGGTTTTCAATTCAAAAATCTATTACTTTAAAAAAATCATAATTTGAGTTTCAGTTTAAATACGGTCCTGATATTTTAAGGGGCTATTAATTGGTCCTTTAGGTACCGTATAAAAAATCAGAAACAATTTTTTTAAACCAAAAAGGCGCAAACGAATTTTTTTAGTCAAACCCATTTTAACTCGTCAATTTATTATTAATTTAAAAAAAATTGTAGATTAATTCTTGGAGCAAATACGGTCCTGATATTTTACGGGATATTAATTGGTCCTTTAGGTACCGTATAAAAAATCAGGAACTAATTTCTTAAACCAAAAAGGCGCAAACGAATTTTTTTAGTCAAACCCATTTTAACTCGTCGATTTATTATTAATTTAAAAAAAATTGTAGATTAATTCTTGGAGCAAATACGGTCCTGATATTTTACGGGGATATTAATTGGTCCTTTAGGTACCGTATAAAAAATCAGGAACTAATTTCTTAAACCAAAAAGGCGCAAACGATTTTTTTTAGTCAAACTCATTTTAACTCGTCGATCTACTAATTTAAAAAAAATCCTAGATTAATTTTTGAAGCAATTACGGTCCTGATATTTTACATAATAATTAATTGACCCCTTTTATTCTTTTTTCTAGTTAAAAATTGTCGTACGAATCGTCAAAACGGAAACATTTCCAATTTGCGATTTCTGGTCGCCTTTAAAATAAAATTGATACGAAAATTATTAATTTAAATAAACAATTAGAGGCTAAATTTAGAACGAGTCCGTCGCGACTGGCAATAAGTCGGTTAAAAGACGAAGATTAAAATTAATTATGCGCCTCTTGGCAAGACCCATAACAACCACGGTAGCACATAAATAAATTCTTAGATAACTCTCCTCGGCGAAGAACAAAAGAAGAAATTTTATGCGCCTCCGAAGCCTCGTAACTTAACGCATAAATAAAGACGAAGGAAATTTCCCTTTTCCGAAGGAGGTGAAAGTTATGGCGGGCCATAAAAATATTTTTTAAGTGTTATGACCATATGTTTTCTTTTTCGATAATTCTCTTCTTAACACCTCTCACTAATTCGACTTAAAAACCGAAAAATCGACAATTAACAACTTCAAAACGTGCAACTCCAATAATTAAATTTAATTAATTTCGCCTCTTTTAATTTTGAGCACTTAAAATAAACAAAGACGAATTTGGGTCAAGATTTTGTCAAATAATTTTCTTTTTTTTTTAATTGGGCCTTTCGTTTGGTCGACCCCGCCACGAAGAAAATTATTTGTCAATTTAAAAAAGCGTAGTGCTTATTTAAATAAAGAAAAAAAAAAGCCAAAATAAACACAAAAGTCCATAGCTTTGTCTATAAAAATTGTGTTTATTTATTTTTGTATTAAAGGCACTTCACCCTTTATTTTTCGTTTCTAATTTTGGAAAGCCGTTACTTTTTAACGGCTGTTTTTCTTGGCCTTTCCGTTTGTCACCTTTTGGAATGAAATCAAGCGCACGCATAAAATCCTTAATTTTCTTCTAAATAAATCAAAATTATATAAAAAAAAAAAAAACGTCGCGTTCCGCGAAACGGAATTGGAAGGAAACGATGCAACACCAACGACTCCGTATTTTTCTAATTTTTATTTTTGGAAATTGCGAGCTTGCCAAAAAGTTATAAGAATACCTTTTGGTCTAAAAATTGCCGACTCACCTGCAAGATTTAAAGTCGAAGAAAACGTTTCGTAACGATTTTCGAAGTTCAAAAGGAGCGCGACTTTTGAGGGAGCTCGGCGCGTCGCACGAATAGGTACCGCTACTTGACCGAGCGATGCCCGACACCAATACGACCCATAAAAGTTTGTGGGGTTTGTTTTTTAATTTCAAAAAACAATTTTTTTACATGTAGCTTTAATAGCACCCTTATAAAAAACTTAAAAATTTCTTTTGAAATATTCTAAAGTGCTTATTACACATTTTTGAATTGAAAATGACGATACCATAACTCAAAAATATTAGACATGAGGTCACTTGATTTGGGGTACGTTTTTGTTCGGTTCATGCGTGGATTAAGTGGCAGTACTTATTCGTCCGACCGACCGCACGAAGCCGCTTCTGTTTTCGCTTTGCGCACAGTCTTTTCGCATTTGCAAATTCGATTTTTAACTGCACAAAGCGTATAATTGCGAAGTGCAATTAAAATTGTGAGTCATGGTGCTTCTAAGATGAAATGCAACCGGTTTATTTATCGCTCGCTTAGATTTATTTATTTTTTTTTCGTTCGTAATTTACTCTCGACTTATCGTTTATTTTTAAAAGGAGAATCGAAGTACGAAGCCTTCGTTGCTGTGCCATTTAAATTATTAATTTTAAAAAAAAGTTCGAAAATTATACGTTTTCGTCGAGAACGAGCCATAAATTAATTTCGTTCGAGCAAATAACAAAGTTGAAATTACGAATTAATAAAGTCATTAATTAACTGATTAATGTTTAGCGATGGTCGGACGTCTTAATTAATAAATTAATTTGTAAAAAAATTATTGCGTTTCGTACATTTAAATCTGCAAATTTTCCGATTGGTTGATCCGCCGAGTTGCTATGGTTATGCCCGCCAAACGAACGAATCGAAACGAGAATTGGGGGCGCCTTATTTAAATTTGCATTTACAGTGGAAGCTCGGTCAATTGAACGTATAGAAAAAAAAAAATTAATTTTGATTGGAAAAATAATATACAGGGTGATTTTTTATGTTTCTAGAGATTTTGATGTAGGCGTCCCAGTTTTTAATTAAAAACACTTCTAGAAATTAAACTTATTATTGTGAATCGTGCTTAAAACCGAGTGTGCACATTCGAGCTCAAAGTGGCACATTCCGATCTCGGGAAAATGAAGCGCGCCGCTCCGCGTCGCGCTTCATTTGCCTCCCTCGCTCGGAAATGTGCCACTTTTCGCTCGAATGCGCACATCTTCGCATTAATTTTTTTTCCTATACTAATTTTTTCTTTTTAAACAAAATAAATAATTTTAATTTAGTTTTGTAGAATTTTTGATTGGAAAAATAATATACAGGGTGATTTTTTATGTTTCTAGACATTTTGATGTAGGCGTCCCAGTTTTTAATTAAAAACACTTCTAGAAATTAAACTTATTATTGTGAATCGTGCTTAAAACCGAGTGTGCACATTCGAGCTCAAGTGGCACATTCCGATCTCGGAAAATGAAGCGCGCCGCCCGCGTCGCGCTTCATTTGCCTCCCTCGCTCGGAAATGTGCCACTTTTCGCTCGAATGCGCACATCCTCGCATTAATTTTTTTCCTATACTAATTTTTTTCCTTTTTAAACAAAATAAATAATTTTAATTTAGTTTTGTAGAATTTTTGATTGGAAAAATAATATACAGGGTGATTTTTCATGTTTCTAGACATTTTGATTTAGGCGTCCCATAAATACGAGGATGTGCGCGTTCGAGCGAGTGGCACATTTCCGAGCGAGGAGTCAAAAAAAGCGCGACGCGGAGCGGCGCGCTTCATTTGACTCCCTCGCTCGGAAATGTGCCACTTTGAGCTCGAATGCGCGCACTCGGTTTTAAGCACGATTGCGAAGCGTTCCGTTTTAACAGGAAAAACTTGGTCAAATTGTTAGGTACATGTTTACAAAAAACGCAACAAAAATTAATCACTAAATAAAACAGCCGCACATTATCTTAAAATCCGGATAATTGAGGTTTTACTGTAATTCGTTTCTATCTTCTTCTTCTGCGAGAAATCGACGAGTTTCGTTGGGGTGTCGCAACGCGCGCATTTTGCAGTTGTAAAATAGACGCTTTATTGTTATTATTTTCGCCTTGAATATAAATAGTGTGTTGAAAATGACCCATAAATGTTGCGGTAAGCAAAGAAACGAAACGTGAAAGAACGATTATAAAATAAACCTCAGGTATTTCGAAAAGTTAAGGAGGCTTAGGAGAGTAACGACGGAAAAAAATTACGAAAATAATCTAATGGGGTCAATGTCGATCTTGCCCAGTGTGTATCTTATTTTTTTTATTAATTTAGAATTTATTCCGAACGGGGCTACGGTTGACAAAATGCCTACGCAATTCGTTTCTTAAGAGTTACGAATTTTTTGGTTGGTTTCCTCGTAGATTTTGTGAATTGAAAAATTTCGTGCTTGCCGCTCGATTTTTTCGCAATTTTATTGGATGGCCTTATTGTTTATGTCAAAAAGGCTGTGGATTTCGAATCTTTGTCGTTTGGACACGATTATGTAAAAAATTAAGAAGCCACGAATTTTTTAAACAATTAATTTGCTGAGTTAGTTAAAATTTTCTCAAAAGACTTGGGGCCCCTGTTATTTTTTTTCTATGAACGTATCCTAAAGGCCAAAAAGCCAGAGATTCTAAATCTGAATTTTTTTAAAGAAACAACGACGTTAGAATTATTTTAGCCGTTTGGAGCCCGAGCTACAGTAGAACCGATGTAAGCGGACACTCAAAGAACAGCTCTCTCCTTTGATCAAAATCCTAATTGGAAAAGCATGACGGGCTCGAACATAATTAAAATAAAGCATGTGTCATAGTTTTGAATCATCCGAAAGATCCAAAACATCGAGCAGATGCTTCTTGTAAGTGCTAAGTTATTTAATTACATGGTCACGTTTAGTTTGAAGCAAAACTGCACGTCCTTTTTTTACGGTTTAATTTATACTTAAAGGATTGACGAATTTATTATGTAAGCTAGCTGGGCATAAATTTACGACGATTATGATTTAATCAAATTAAGGTGTAATTATTTATTTATGTACGTAAATAAATGAAGGAAAAGTATGTGTGTGTGTGTGTTTAGATTTGAGATAAATATTACTGAACAGTAGTCGATACGCCCCTTTATTTGTTCGTTTTATGGTCAGAATACTTTAAAATGTTTAAAAATAATATTATTAAATAAACAAATTGTTTTTCTCCCGGACTTAACATTGAGACCTGTTGATTTTTTTGATTAGTCTTACGCCCCGGTAAACGGGCTTTCAGAATCTAAAAAGTTTGTAAAGATCGATGGGCAAATGCCCGAGCTACGATTTTTCAAAGTGGAAATTTTGAAAAAACTCTTCGAACGCGTTTTTCTCGAAAATTTCAAATAGCACGCCTATGGTTTTTTGGGCCTATCCGAAGCCAAAAAGTCTGACGAATCCGAATTTGTATAGTTTCTAAAGATCCGTCCACAAATAACGACGATACAATTTTTTAACCTAAAATATTGTGCTGCAAAAATGAACCTAAAACTTCAACCCTTAATTACTCGAAAAATTAACATTGCGCCCTACGCCAGTTTTGCACGTATCTTATGGAAAAAAGTCTCAGGATTCCGAATCCGGGTCGTTTTTAATGATCGGATAGAAAATGAGAGCGCCACCATCGTTTTTTTGAGTCGAAGTGTATTTTTTTTTAATTTATTTAGTTTTCGCGAAAATTTTGGGGGTTGAAGAGGGAGCAGAAAAGAATTACTCCGCTGTTGTCGGTTTGGGATCTATAAGAACGTCCTGTAAAAATTTAAAGCAAATCCATTACCCATAAATATTTTTTTCCTCAAAAATACGCAATATATTTTCCCGATTTTGGCGATTTTAGGGTTTTGAGTTAGGACGGGATTCCGAAGCGTAGAGGTCGGGAACGTTCAGAAACGAAAGGATTTGACGAGATTCGCAAAGACGGCAAAGTTACAGAATTTTGAAAATTAAAAATTTTAGCAAATTTTACATTTTGAAAGTTTCGAGCGCGTTTTTCTCCCAGACTTAACAGTGGGACCTGCTGATTTTTTTGGCTCATCTTACGCTCAGATAAATGGGCTTTCATAATCTAAAAAAATTTTAAAGATACGTTCACAAATAACCGAGCTACGATTTTTTAAAGTAGAAATTTTGAAAAAATTAATTACAACTCGGACTCTTCGAACCCATTTTTCTCGAAAATTTCAAGTAGCACGCCTATGGTTTTTTGGTCCTCTCCGAAGCCAAAAAGTCTGGCGAATCCGAATCTGCATAGTTTTTAAAGATCCATCCACAAATAACGGCGTTACAATTTTTTTAACGTAAAATTTCGCTTTCCATACTGAAAAATTACGATTTCGTTTTACACAGTTTTCTCCGGAGTCCATCCACCCTGTAAAACGGGGGATAGCTGTACGATAGGCGGGCATCAAGATTACATTCTCCTTAGGGTAGGCGCAATAACGTAAGATTTCGAAACCGCTGGTTTAATACGACGTCGTGTCGGATATAAATATGTGTTTACATTCCGAAAGATGCATTTGTGCGATTTTTACTAAAACCGCATCCGTAATAAACGCATCACGCCTCATAAAGTACGATTAAAGTCGGTCTGTTCTCGAACGTCGTATTTTATTCGGGAACGTTCATCATCGGTGTCAAATTTTTATTCTTACGAAATACCCACCACGTAGAATTATTAGTATTATTTATGGAACTCTCGGTTTTTATTAAAAGGCGTTCGTAATCTTTAATTTTCTCTGTGTGTGTGTGTGTGTCGAAAGATGGCCTGCGTTTTTACAAAATTTGATCTTTAAAAGTTTACAAATCGGTTGTTTATTAACCCCTTGACATACAATGACGTCAATCGTTTAGGGTGTCATTGTAGATTTTGACGTCTCTAAGACGTCAAAAACTGTATTCAATTTTATGTTCCGAAAAAGGTGCGTTTTCAACAATAATTTTGTTAAATGGCACAAAATTGGCGATTTGGGAATTTTGTTATTAATATAATTCTGTAATATTTAATTGCAAATTGTCAGAGAGTAAATTAATTCTTGTAAAGTGTGCTTAAATCCGAGTGTGCGCATTCGAGCTCAAAGTGGCACATTTCCGATCTCGGGAAAATGAAGCGCGCCGCTCCGCGTCGCGCTTCATTTGCTTCCCTCGCTCGAAAATGTGCCACTTTTCGCTCGAACGCGCACATCCTCGTATTTATTGAATTTTGTAAATTAAAGTTTCTCTTCAATCAACAAATTTAATTTAGTTCAGTAAATATATCGATTATATATTCAAAAAACGTATTTTTACTATAGCAATGAGTGGGAGCGAGCGAAAAGATACGATAAACGCATAAGTACGAGTGAGAGGGAATGATAAAAATTATTTATTAATTTTTCGTTGACAAAATTATTGCTAATAATGCTTAAAACGGAGTGACATTCGAGTTAGTGGCACATTTCCGATCTGGAATGAAGCGCGCCGCCCGCGTCGCGCTTCATTTGCTTCCTCGCTCGAAAATGTGCCACTTTTCGCTCGAACGCGCACATCTTCGTATTTATTCAATTTGTTTAAATTACTTTTTGGATTTAAAAGGAAATAGCAATGTATTCAAATAAAACGACATATGCGCAGTAACATATAGTTTGATTACCACTGGTCTAGCTATACACAAGCGCAACATAGCGCGTTGTTATATTTAATTTAGTCGCGCCAAAAAGTATTACTTCTAACGTTCGTACATAAGTACATGCACCGGTTTTTTTACATAGAATGAAATTCAGTTTTAAACATTTAGCAAAATTATTAAAGTAAACTCGAAGAATAAATTATTTTAAGTTTTAGACAACTCAAATTAAATAAATTAATAACTTGGAAAATTTTTAAAATATATTTAAGAACTTTAGAAATTTTTAATTATCAATTTTTTGTATAACACAAATTGAATAAAACAAAACTTTATTCGGTAAATTTAAAAGGAAATTTTGATGAAAAATTATTATGTATTTTCAGAAAACTCAAATAGAGTAAATACAGAATTTGTGGTTTTTCAAAAACTTTGAAGATCATTAATTTACGCAAATAAAATTAATATTGAGAAAACTCAATAAATAAATTATCTTAATTGTTCAGAAATATTAAATTTATAAAATTAAATACAGTCAAACCTCGATAGGTCGAAGTTGAAGAGAAACTAAAAATAATTCGTGTTATCAAAAATTCGAGCTATCGATATAAAAATATTTTTTAGTTTATGTTTTGAAAATTTACTTATTGTTTGTTTTTCTTAATAATTTCCTAGTGATTTCTTGCTAAAACTTAAATCTTGTGTCTTGAACAAGTTGTAATTAGGCTTCATTTATGGAATAATTCAATTTTTAAATATAAAAAAATATTTATATGTTATATATTATATGCATCAAAATTTTAGAATGACTTAAGTGGGGAATGTTAAAAAAAGATTGGAAACAGTGCTCTATATATTTCAAAATATTTTAAAACTATTACAGTAGAACTCCGATTATCCGAACGCCGATCAACCGAATTGCCAATTATCCGAATCGGTCCTAAGCGTAATACCCTGTATCTCGAATATAAAATTATTATATTGTTAAACTAAAAAAAGTTTTTTCTATGTGTGACAGTCCGTTTTTCTTTATTACCAGTCTATGTCCGATTATCCGAATTTTCCATTATCCGAATCGACCCCGGTCCCAATGGATTCGAATAATCGGAGTTCTACTGTAATTATTTATTTTATGTTATTTGTGTATGCTCATAACAGTTAAGTTGAGCCAAATTAATAGTTTTTTTCGGACCCATCAAATTCTGTTTTTTTTGTATGTCAAGGAGTTAAAACGTATGGTGATGCAGAATCTGGGACTTTTTTTACATAAAATCGGCGTAAAAATTAAGGGTTGAAGTTATACGAACGATTTTAATACAACATTTAATCAAAAAAAAATTCAAAACCTCGTTAGTTGTGAACGAACCATTAAAAACTTTACAGATTCGAAATCGGCGCACTTTTTGGCTTCGAATATGCCCCAAGAAACGATAGGGTTCCAATTTTTGAGAGAAAACGGGCTTCAAAATTCGGACTTTTTCCAAATTTTGACTTTATATATTTGCAAAATAAATATTTGTAGAGATATTTTTAAAAGCCCTAAAGACTCTCATTGTTTATCTTTTGAAGCATTTTATCAGCCCAAAAGCTCAGTAAAACGCTGAGCAAAACGCCCGGAAAGAACTTCGATCATTTAAACGCGCCGAACACTTTTTTTTCTAATTAGAAATAATCCAAAACATTCCACTTTTTCTAAACCCAAATAAAGCATTTAGAAAGTCGATTAAAATCGCTCATCACCTTTTAAACTCGTTTAAATTTCCCAACTTTTGCGCAACATTTTTTTTGTCGAAAATCGTCGTCCGCACGCGGAAGTGACATTTAAAGAAAATTGTGCGAAATGGCCGCAATTTTGGTCAATTTCGAGTCGTCGAACCCTCTATCTCAACGCTTTGTTTGATCGAATAAATACGCCTAACGATACTACACGAAAAAGAACCCACAAAAATCGTTTAAAAAGAACAAGATCGTTAAATTACGTTCGCCACAATTTAACCTGACAACGACTTACGACATCGAATCCGAGCAACACGTAAAAAATCTCCTCCGAAAACTACTTTTTAAGCGCTCTGTTAGAAAACACACACCTACGCTCTTACAAAAAATTTATCGGCCACTTCAAGACGAAAACGACCAGGAAGCGAAAAGCGCGAAGGAAACGTCCACGAAAGTCGCAAACACAATAAAACGATAATCTATTCGTAAAAAGTGACTCGCTTCAAGGTGATTTAGATTTCAAAAACGACTTGTCAATCTTTTATTCGATTCTTTTCGCGCGAGACCCGCAAAAAATCGGTTTTTCGCATTTTTTTCCGCCCTAGGTCGAAATCGAATCCCTTTCGGCCTCCAAATCGCGAGATCGTCGATCAAAACGCGATCGGAAAAAAACGATAACCGTTCCGAGTTGCAGGAGCGTCAGTTTTATGCAAATCGCAGCAGAAAAAAAGTTTAAAAGCTGAATCGACATTTTAATTATAACAATTTCTGCATAAATAGATCGCACAGTGACGCGTTTGTTGCGAAATTACGTTTTCTTAATTTTTTCGCCAACGGAACCGATTTTTTAAATTTAGATAATGCAAAAGCAATTGGTTTTGGACCAGTATTTCCCAACGTGGGAGTTCCACGCCCCGCATGGGGGCGATTTAAATGTTTGGGGGGCGCAATATCACTATTCAAGGGGACAATTTGAAAACGTACTTGATTTTTAGTTGTCCACCTATTATTACTTATTGTTTTTTTTTCTTAATAATTTTCTACACAGAAAAAGAATGTCTTGGCTCGAGTGAGAAAATTTCTCTTGAACTAAAATAAAAAATTGCACTTGAATGGAAAAAAACAATTATTTTAAGAGAAATCACTCGCTTCGTCGAAGTATTCATCTTCTCCATATAAAGAAAAATATTCTTGAACTAAAAAAAAAATTTCTTGAGACAAGAATTTTTTTGTTATAAGATAATTAGTTTCTTGCACCAATTGAATTTTTTTTAAACCCCGCTTTATTTGCAATCTATACCCCATCAATTGAATAGAATTAAATTCTTCGAAGAAAACAACTTTTATACAATAATTTTAAATATTTATAAATAAAAAAAGTCAGTATTATATTTAGCTAAAGAAAAAATTATTGTATTAAAAATTTTTCTCAATCCAAAATTGTCTAAGTCAAAAAATTATTTTACTTCACTCAAGAATTTTTCCAGGTTCCTTTCAGGTCCTAAAAAATTTCTTGGACGAAGAAAGTTATCTTTAACCAGGTCTCCTTTTTTTTCTGTGTAGTAATTTCTTGCCAACACCTAAATCTTGTGTCTCGAACAAGTTTTAATTGGGCTTCGTTTATGAAATAATTCAATTTTTAAATATAAAATTAAAAAACTTATGTATGCGCATTAGAAGTTATACTTCTTCGTTGTAACTAAATTAAATATAACCACGTGCAAAAATAAATTCAATAAATAAGTTTTTCGCACATAAAATCGATATTTATGATCGAAGGAGCGGAGGATAAAGTAAATAACTTCAATAAACACGAGGATGTGCGCATTCGAGCGAAAAGTGGCACATTTCCGAGCGAGGGAGGCAAATGAAGCGCGACGCGGAGCGGCGCGCTTCATTTTCCCGAGATCGGAAATGTGCCACTTTGAGCTCGAATGCGCGCACTCGGTTTTAAGCCTCATTCACAATTATTAATTTACTCTCTCACTCTCGACGCACCAAAAGAAATATAACCTCAAAAAAAATTATGTTACATGGGGGTGGCATCAAAATTTTAGAAAAAACGTTGGGAAACACTGTTTTTGGCCCAAGTCAAACGTGTCAAGTGCATAAAAACGAAGTTTTAAAAATAAAAGGATATTTTTGTGTCGAGTGCGAAAATTCTGATTAAGCGAACATTTTTAGCTGCATTTTGACGTACGTCCGAAAAAAAAAGGCGGAAAAAAAGCACGAAGGAACGTCGTAAAGCAATTAAGAGAATTAACGCGAGAGCTCATTTTAAGGTGCTACCGGCCAATTACAACGAAACCACCGATTTTAACGACCACATTACATAATTACAATCGTCTTTGGTTTTTTTCTAAATTTGAACAATACTCAATAATTTATTTCTTTAAATTGTTTAAAGGTCAGGAGGCATTTGCTGTCTATAAAATAATTTACACCAATAATTTACTGCATTATTATTCTGCTAATTAGCGTGGTATCAATTACAAAGGCAAACTTCTTAGAAAATGGTCTTAGATCGCATGTTGTCTTCTTTTAGGTGTGTGTGGACTTAGAGCAGGTGTATAATTAAACGATCAATTGCTTTGTAAATAATAGATCTTCGAAATTAATTCTTTTAATAACTTCCTCTACTTCTGCCTAATTAGTTGTGTAATTGATTTTTTACTAAAATCTCGAACCGCCTTAAAGTGTTTATTTTGCTTTAAAACTGTAAATATACGTTTTGATTATTTTTAGGATTGTTGTAGTTTCTTTTTTTTGATGTTACGTAATTATTTTATTAAATTTTCGATAGGTCAAAATTGCGCGAAAAGGCGAACGATTTCGCAGATAGATAAATTCAACGAATTCGGAGCAGGGGTTCGCCGATTTATTTCTGGGGGGCAAGCGGAGTGAGATAATCGAATGCGGTCTTCACGAATCGAAAAAGAAATAAATTTGAGCCAATAGGTGTCTGGGGAATTTATTCGAAAAAAATAATTATCGTTTTATTAAGCCCCAAAGATAAAATTTAGTTTTTCGAGGTTTTAGATTTAAAAATTGATTTTCTTGGGATTAATTTAATGAAATACGGTCCTGATATAAAGAATTTTATCGACTTTGATTTAATGAAAAGCCCATTTTGAAAAATCGATTAATTTCTAAGATTTTGTCGAAGCATACATTGGGCACTTTTTAAAAATTGCTAGTTTTTGGCGTAGGGGTACGACGAGTTCGTTCTGGGGGACAAACGGCTAAGATAATCGAATGCGGTTTTCGAAAATCGAAAAAGAAATAGATTTAAGCCAATAGGTGTCTCGGAAATTTTTAGAAAAAAATTAATTATCATTTTATTAAATCCCAAAAATAAAATTTAGTTTTTCGATGTTTACATTTCAAAATCGTTTTTTTGTGTTAATAGAAGCGTTAACTGAATGAAATACGGTCCTGATATAAATAATTTTATAGACTTTAATTTAATGAAAAGCCCATTGTGAAAAATCGATTAATTTTTGCGATTTCTTTGATTTAGTGGAAGCATACTTTGGGCACTTTTTAAAAATTGCTCGTTTGGCGCAGGGGTTCGACGAGTTCGTTCTGGGGGACAAACGGCTTAAGATAATCGAATGCGGTTTTCGAAAATCGAAAAAGAAATCAATTTGAGCCAATAGGTGTCTCGGGAATTTTTTACGAAAAAATTCTTTATCCTTTTATTAAACCCCAAAAATAAAATGTAGTTTTTCGATGTTTACATTTAAAATTGTTTTTTTGTGTTAATCAAAGTGTTAACTGAATGAAATACGGTCTTTTAATGGCTTTTAATTTAATAAAAAGCCCATTTTAAAAAGTCGATTAATTTTTGCGATTTTATCGAAGCAAACGTTGGCCATTTTCTAAAAATATTTTTTTAGCGCAGGGGTTCGACGATATTTCTCTGGGGGACAAACGGCTTAAGATAATCGAATGCGGTCTTCGAGAATCGAAAAAGAAATAAATTTGGGCCAATAGGTGTCTCGGGAATTTTTTAGAAAAAAATCAATTATCATTTTATTAAACCTCAAAAATAAAATTTAGTTTTTTCAAGTTTTAGCTTTAAAAATTGCGTTTATCGAAGTGTTAACTTAACGAAATACGGTCCTGATATAAGGAAATTCATAACCGCCCAAAATCCGCAAATTTTTCGGAGCTTTTAATAGACGCCTCGTTTCGGGCTTATTATTATTTATTTTTGCGTTGAGTAACACGTTAGAACGGCCTTAAAAAAAAAAACGTAAAAAGAGGACACCTCGAAATGGAAACGAAAAGCAAATAAATAAAGACGAAATGAAATAGTGTGTAGCACATGCGATGGCACGGAAACTCCCCAAATGTAACTCTCTCTGTGATGGCATTTCTTCTTCTTTATTGCATCGGTAAATGCATTCGAGACACGTGGATATTCGGTTTTAGTGCGTTATTTTTATTTGGGGGCATCAGCCTCATCTTTTAAGACACAATCCGGAAATCTGTAGTCGTAATTGCTTTCGACAGAAAGACCGGTGGCTGTTGCCTCGGCTATTTTCCTCTTCTTTTAGGAATTTTCACCAGCCTGCGATTATTGCGATATACACGATCTATTTACAATGTCGAAACGAGCTACGAATTGAAAAACTAAATAGGCTACATCTGCTTTACGTCCATGATTTAGTCGAGCAAACAAGGCTCCTCGCTTATGAAAAAAAGTTTCATTAGAAATTCTTAATTTAATTCGAAAAATTAAAAGAGAAAATGAGAGCGTTTTCTCAAAATAGGAAAACTACAAAAAAAATTAAGGGGGCTCTCTGTATTTAATGCTTCGCATAAAAAATCGACTTTAACGTTCACATTTTGGTTTATTTGGGTCAGCGGTTTTCAAACTTTATGTTTTTGGGCCTCCCTTAAAAAAATCTAATCCTGGTGCCTGCCCACGGGACGCCCATTCTCCGATTTACACGGAGAAAACCGTGCTAATCGAAATTTTTGTATGGGGAACCGTGTAAATCAAAAACAAAGTCAAAAATGCATAAATTTTTACAAATTAATTCAGTTTTTTAGGTAAAAAAAATATAAATTGTTTTAGTGGTGCCTTTCATCAAAAAAATACTACGTACAGTGAAATTAAAAATTACAGGACCGTATTTAAACTAGAAATACAAAATCGATCATTTAGCGCAGTTTTCATTAATAAAAATAAATATTATAAGATTTTTTGAATGTAAAGCTTTTAGGGGCACAAAGTTCTTAAGGCTGCGCAACCGAAAACTCTTAGCATAAATTAACAACGAAAATAGTTTTTCCACGTTTGCAGATGGAAATGATTAATTTTCACGATTTCCGCCGTTCAGCGAACCAAATCCCCATGTCTCCATTAAGCGATATTTTTTCTCGGACGAAGTTTCATTAATTTACATCTTTCTGGTGCGTATCGTTATTTCGTTGGCGTTTCGAAACATCCTCAGGTATTTCGCTTTGATGAATGAACGTCGACTTGTTATTTTTAAAAAAATTCATCTAAATCGGAATTTGTGCATTGGGCAATACGTGGTCAATAACGCTATCAAATATTTAAACAATTTACGAGCGAGTTGACGAAGCTTTTGTGTCACGACCATAAATAAATGACGAATAATTGCGAATTTTTATTAAAAAAAAGTCTTGCATCATTAAATTAATTCGCGATTTAAAAAAAACAATTTTTCCGAAAATTAAAATCGTTTCGGGAGAAAATCGGTTTACGAAATAGTTTCCATTTCTTTTTTTCAAATTGAGGACAAATTCTAAGCAATCTTCAATAATGGGACTTTTAAATGAAAATTAGTATTCGTTATCAATATTCGAAAGGATGTGACTCAGCTTCATGACCAACAAGCATTTTGTGGTTTTTCTGAAATTAAAACCTTTTACAGAAAAAAAAACAATAATTATGAAATCAGTGCTCTTTGCTAATTCGCACCATTTTTGGTATTATTTTTTTTATATTCCCAAGAATTAATTCCAATTCATTATTTTCGATAAATAATTCGTTTTGGATTCAGAAACTATTTTCTGTACCCATGGAGATTCAGAAATAAAAAAGATAGGACCATAGAACAACAAATACAGTAAAACCTCAATTATCGTTCGGACTCGTTGCGAAAATTTAACCTCGGTATTTCTTACTAAATTTATTATTTTATTTTGTATGTCGCACAAACATTGTTTTTTTTTTGCTTTGTTAATTTTAAGATAATGTGCGACTGTTTTATTTAGTGATTAATATTTTGTAAACATATACCTAACAATTTTACCAAGTTTTTTCCTGTTAAAACGGGACCCTTTGTAATCGTGCTTAAAACCGAGTGTGCGCATTCGAGCTCAAAGTGGCACATTCCGATCTCGGGAAAATGAAGCGCGCCGCTCCGCGTCGCGCTTCATTTGCCTCCCTCGCTCGGAAATGTGCCACTTTTCGCTCGAACGCGCACATCCTCTAATTAATTTTTTTTCCTATACTAATTTTTTCTTTTTTAAACAAAATAAATAATTTTAATTTAGTTTTGTAGAATTTTTGATTCGAAAAATAATATACAGGGTGATTTTTTATGTTTCTAGACATTTTGATTTAGGCGTCCCAGTTTTTAATTAAAAACACTTCAAGAAATTAAATTTATTATTGTGAATCGTCCTTAAAACCGAGTGTGCACATTCGAGCTCAAAGTGGCACATTCCGATCTCGGGAAAATGAAGCGCGCCGCTCCGCGTCGCGCTTCATTTGCCTCCCTCGCTCGGAAATGTGCCACTTTTCGCTCGAACGCGCACATCTTCGCATTTATTGGATTTGCCTATATTATTATTTTATTCTTCAATTCAAAAAATTAAAAGTCTAATAAATAATATGGATTTTTTGTTTGAAAAAGGTTAGATATTTTATTCCTTCTGATAAGTTATCGTGGTGCCCTTTCGCACGCCTAATTGTAGCGAGCTTGATAAAAATATTTTCAGGCGCACTTTCGAATGTTTACTAATTCGAATTTTTGATTAATTAAAATTGTATATGAGTCAAATTTTCTGAAGTGGGCCACGAAAAATCAACTAGTCGATTTTTAGAAATCGTTGAATGTTTATAGGTCAAAATTAATGTGTCCAAATATTTTTGAGTGATTTTCATTTTTGTAAAAAATTTTAAACAAATTAGTTTTAAGGCACATTTTGTATACACTGTTGTAATTAGACTTCATTTATGGATTAATTCAATTTTTAAATATAAAAAAATATTTATACGATACATGGAAGGTGCATCAGAATTTTAGAATGACTTGGGTGAGGTATGTTAAAAAAAAAGGTTAGGAAATAAGAGTTAAAATTCGGAAAAAGTTAAAGTATGTTTTTTCATGTATGATGAAGTTCTGCCATCTATTCTAGTTTAAGAGTACTAAATTAGAAATGTGGTTTTTGGTAAAAAATACCCTACTGTAGCTTTTAATTAAAAGAAAAGCGAGAAGTGATACATTTAGTCCAGTTTGATTTAATTAATATTATTTGTAAGAGAGAAGAATAAGATAGGCAAATTCAATTATTAAGGAGTATCTACACTTTCAAGCGAAAACTTTTTCCGAATAGAAAATCTGGATTTGAAGGATTTGTTATTAACCTTTCCAGGTCTAAGTTAAAAAAGTTACGTTAAAGCCGGAGTGGGACACAAATGTATCCCACGACTTTTTATTGTTTTGAGTTTGTCTGCAATATTCATAATGTTAATATGTAACATTATGATACTTTTATATAATTTTTCTTTCTATAAATATAAAAATTTTAAATAAAAAAAAATGTTTTTGTTAAATTAAGCTCACTTGTTTTGAAAGGTTTTAAGGGGGTATTCTAGTCTAAAAATTTAAAAAAATCGATTTTTTTTTTATATTTCCGATGTTTAGACATTCCAGAATAGACTCTTAAAAAGATTTTTCAAAATTTCAATTATTTAAAAATTTACAGCTATTATAAATATGTTACATTATCAGTACTATGTACTATCAAGTCCAATATATATATATATATATATATATATAAATATGTTAGTATAGCGTATCATTCTATGAGTAAAATTTCCAAAACGCGTTTTTCTCGAAACTACTTTTTTCTGGTTGGCGTACACGATATCTCAAGTTCTAATGCACCGATTTATTTGAAATTTAGTGTGTACATTCTTTATACATTCCTCTATGGCGTGAACTACCGAAAAGTCGATATCTTGAATCCTACTATTTTTTAAAAATTCGGAATTGTAAAGAAAACGTACAAAATAAATTTTTATTTTTCAAACGGCCGCCATTTTGTGAAATAATTTTTTTTAGACTTGTCCATGGTTGAGGCCATAGCGACATCTTTACTAATTAAGAATCCATTTGATTTTTTTGATTCAGACGTCCAGAATGGTTTAAATCTTGTACGCCAGGACACTCTTTTTTTTTGGACCTTCCACTTTGCCGGCTCATAACTTCTTAAATTTTGAATTTTTTTCGTTTATTTTTTATGAATTTTAAAGTATCAATAAACAAATGGTAGAAAAAAGGATAGTAAAATATTCTTTGTTTTATTTATACAGAGCTTGAAAAACGGCCGAAATTCATGCTTCTAGACTAGAATACCCCTTAACTTATTCATTAATATTATAAACAGTACAAGTCCTTGTTTTAGTACAAACATGTTAAAACATGTTCGATTATTCAAGTAAATCAAAATTTTGCGTCATCTCGTGATAAATTGGAATACAAATGGGGCCACAAACTAGTTAATTAGTTTTATTGAAGCTTTAAATGCAAAAAATGAAAACTATTGCTAGCATTAATAATTAACAATAAAAAAATTGCTATCACCAAAAACGCAATATTAACATAGCACTATCAAAACTTTGTACCTGGGACACAAATGTATCCCACTTAGACCGGGAAAGGTTAATATAGTCGTATCCAATTAACACGAAGATGTGCGCATTCGAGCGAAAAGTGGCACATTTCCGAGCGAGGGAGGCAAATGAAGCGCGACGCGGGCGGCGCGCTTCATTTCCGAGATCGGAATGTGCCACTTTGAGCTCGAATGGGACACTCGGTTTTAAGCACGATCCACAAAAAATAAATTTAATTTCTAGAAGTGTTTTAATTAAAAACTGGGACGCCTAAATCAAAATGTCTAGAAACATAAAAATCACCCTGTATATTATTTTTCGAATCAAAAAATTTTACAAAACTAAATTAAAATTATTTATTTTGTTTCAAAAAGAAAAAAATTAGTATAGGAAAAAAAATTAATGCGAAGATGTGCGCATTCGAGCGAAAAGTGGCACATTTCCGAGCGAGGGAGGCAAATGAAGCGCGACGCGGAGCGGCGCGCTTCATTTTCCCGAGATCGGAATGTGCCACTTTGAGCTCGAATGTGCACACTCGGTTTTAAGCACGATCCACAATAATAAATTTAATTTCTAGAAGTGTTTTTAATTAAAAACTGGGACGCCTAAATCAAAATGTCTAGAAACATAAAAAATCACCCTGTATATTATTTTTCGAATCAAAAATTCTACAAAACTAAATTAAAATTATTTATTTTGTTTAAAAAAAAAAAATTAGTATAGGAAAAAAAATTAATTAGAGGATGTGCGCGTTCGAGCGAAAAGTGGCACATTTCCGAGCGAGGGAGGCAAATGAAGCGCGACGCGGAGCGGCGCGCTTCATTTTCCCGAGATCGGAATGTGCCACTTTGAGCTCGAATGTGCACACTCGGTTTTAAGGACGATTCACAATAATAAATTTAATTTCTAGAAGTGTTTTAATTAAAAACTGGGACGCCTAAATCAAAATGTCTAGAAACATAAAAATCACCCTGTATATTATTTTTCGAATCAAAATTCTACAAAACTAAATTAAAATTATGTTTTTCATGTATGATGAAGTTCTGCCATCTATTCTAGTTTAAGAGTACTAAATTAGAAATGTGGTTTTGGTAAAAATACCCTACTGTAGCTTTTAATTAAAAGAAAAGCGAGAAGTGATACATTTAGTCCAGTTTGATTTAATTAATATTATTTGTAAGAGAGAAGAATAAGATAGGCAAATTCAATTATTAAGGAGTATCTACACTTTCAAGCGAAAACTTTTTCCGAATAGAAAATCTGGATTTGAAGGATTTGTTATTAACCTTTCCAGGTCTAAGTTAAAAAAGTTACGTTAAAGCCGGAGTGGGACACAAATGTATCCCACGACTTTTTATTGTTTTGAGTTTGTCTGCAATATTCATAATGTTAATATGTAACATTATGATACTTTTATATAATTTTTCTTTCTATAAATATAAAAATTTTAAATAAAAAAAAATGTTTTCGTTAAATTAAGCTCACTTGTTTTGAAAAGGGTTTTTAAAGGGGGATTCTAGTCTAAAATTTAAAAAATCGATTTTTTTTATATTTCGATGTTTAGACATTCCAGAATAGACTCTTAAAAGATTTTCAAAATTTCAATTATTTAAAAATTTACAGCTATTATAAATATGTTACATTATCAGTACTATGTACTATCAAGTCCAATATATATATATATATATATAAATAGTTAGTATAGCGTATCATTCTATGAGTAAAATTTCCAAAACGCGTTTTTCTCGAAACTACTTTTTTCTGGTTGGCGTACACGATATCTCAAGTTCTACTTCACCGATTTATTTGAAATTTAGTGTGTACATTCTTTATACATTCCTCTATGGCGTGAACCACCGAAAAGTCGATATCTTGAATCCTACTATTTTTAAAAAATTCGGAATTGTAAAAAAACGTACAAAATAAATTTTTATTTTTCAAACGGCCGCCATTTTGTGAAATAATTTTTTTTAGACTTGTCCATGGTTGAGGCCATAGCGACATCTTTACTAATTAAGAATCCATTTGATTTTTTTGATTCAGACGTCCAGAAGGGTTTAAATCTTGTACGCCAGGACACTCTTTTTTTTTGGACCTTCCACTTTGCCGGCTCATAACTTCTTAAATTTTGAATTTTTTTTTCGTTTATTTTTTTATGAATTTTTAAAGTATCAATAAACAAATGGTAGAAAAATGGATAGTAAAAATATTATTTGTTTTATTTATACAGAGCTTGAAAAAACGGCCGAAATTCATGCTTCTAGACTAGAATACCCCCTTAACTTATTCATTAATATTATAAACAGTACAAGTCCTTGGTTTTAGTACAAACATGTTAAAACATGTTCGATTATTCAAGTAAATCAAAATTTTGTGTCATCTCGTGATAAATTGGAATACAAATGCGCGCCACAAACTAGTTAATTAGTTTTATTGAAGCTTTAAATGCAAAAAAAATAAAAACTATTGCTAGCATTAATAATTAACAATAAAAAAAATTGCTATCACCAAAAACGCAATATTAACATAGCACTATCAAAAACTTTGTAACTGGGACACAAATGTATCCCACTTAGACCGGGAAAGGTTAATATAGTCGTATCCAATTAACACGAAGATGTGCGCATTCGAGCGAAAAGTGGCACATTTCCGAGCGAGGGAGGCAAATGAAGCGCGACGCGGAGCGGCGCGCTTCATTTTCCCGAGATCGGAATGTGCCACTTTGAGCTCGAATGTGCACACTCGGTTTTAAGCACGATCCACAATAATAAATTTAATTTCTAGAAGTGTTTTTAATTAAAAACTGGGACGCCTAAATCAAAATGTCTAGAAACATAAAAAATCACCCTGTATATTATTTTTCGAATCAAAAATTCTACAAAACTAAATTAAAATTATTTATTTTGTTTAAAAAAAAAAAATTAGTATAGGAAAAAAAATTAATGCGAGGATGTGCGCATTCGAGCGAAAAGTGGCACATTTCCGAGCGAGGGAGGCAAATGAAGCGCGACGCGGAGCGGCGCGCTTCATTTTCCCGAGATCGGAATGTGCCACTTTGAGCTCGAATGTGCACACTCGGTTTTAAGCACGATCCACAATAATAAATTTAATTTCTAGAAGTGTTTTTAATTAAAAACTGGGACGCCTAAATCAAAATGTCTAGAAACATAAAAAATCACGCTGTATATTATTTTTCGAATCAAAAATTCTACAAAACTAAATTAAAATTATTTATTTTGTTTAAAAAAAAAAAATTAGTATAGGAAAAAAATTAATGAGAGGATGTGCGCGTTCGAGCGAAAAGTGGCACATTTCCGAGCGAGGGAGGCAAATGAAGCGCGACGCGGAGCGGCGCGCTTCATTTTCCCGAGATCGGAATGTGCCACTTTGAGCTCGAATGTGCACACTCGGTTTTAAGCACGATTCACAATAATAAATTTAATTTCTAGAAGTGTTTTTAATTAAAAACTGGGACGCCTAAATCAAAATGTCTAGAAACATAAAAAATCACCCTGTATATTATTTTTCGAATCAAAAATTCTACAAAACTAAATTAAAATTATTTATTTTGTTTAAAAAAAAAAAATTAGTATAGGAAAAAAATTAATGCGAGGATGTGCGCGTTCGAGCGAAAAGTGGCACATTTCCGAGCGAGGGAGGCAAATGAAGCGCGACGCGGAGCGGCGCGCTTCATTTTCCCGAGATCGGAATGTGCCACTTTGAGCTCGAATGCGCACACTCGATTTTAAGCAAGATTCACAATTATTAACTTATTTTCTTAGACGGCTGACTTCAACTGTCGTATTTTCATTAGCTGTGCTAAAATTCGTTTTCTTTTCTGTACATTCAATTAACCGAATTTTCGATTATCCGAACGAGCTGCAACAATAATTAGTCCGGATAACCGAGTTTCCACTGTAATCCAAACAGAGACGAACGTACTTTATTTTTAAAGGTTTTTCGCGAGCTAAAAAAATTTTGTACCGCGATTGCAACAAATTAGCGACCACGTACTTTTTGCATGTATAATTAGCAGATTGCACTTTGCATATTTCAAACGCATGTAAACATTTTATTTAAAGAGCAACAAAGCCTCAGAATTGCAGCAAAAACACGCGGAGACGATGCCAACAAAATTTCCTCGTTTTGTTTGCGATTTTTTAGGGCGAAAAAAAAGGACGTGTGTGTGTGTGTGTGTGTGCATCTTTATTTTTACGACTCCAACGAACTATGATATCATTTGTGAAAATTACATAGTCACACCGGAATAATTACGTTTTCCCGAGCAAACAAAGCTTAATTGCACAAAAGCGGCCGCCGATGAGCGATTTTTTTCTTTTGCTTCAAAAAATTCAGGTGAAGCAATTGCGCGCAGGTCGGCCTTAGCGATCGAGGGCGAATCCTGCATTTTCTAGGAAACTCGTGATTCACAATCGCGTTTATTTATATTCGGAATAACGACTTTGGGCCTTTTGCCAACTAACAAATTTCGCTAATCGTCGAGAGAAAAGTCGCTCGTAATTCCTTCGACGAGCGGAAATTTCGTCGAAAGGCCTACAAGAATCGGTCGGGCAGGTACGTGTCGAGATGATTTCGAATAACGAATTCGTAAAAATAGATAACGATGACATCCGCGAAGAAATATTTATGTTAATTAATTTATTTTTAATCGTCATTTTTGTTGTGCGACATCGATTCATAAAAATCAAGCTAAAACAATTTTTTCGTAAATTAGGTGAGCTTTTCGAGAAATTCCCTGGCGGTTTCCGGCTTAGAGAGGTCCTTTCCAATTTTTTTCCTTGTTCTTATCGATCTTATTAGTTATTAACTAAAATAACAGGACTGTATTTACATCGAAACGAACTGTATTTTTTCGAAGTTTAGAATTTGACCAAAAACTAAAAGATTCTCTAAGGACAATTTTTTTCCTTATTTCTAAGGACTCTGTAAATTATTATCTAAAATAGCAGGACCGTATTTGCACAGGAACAGTTTTTGCGATTTTTTAAAGTTTTTAATGTTTAAATTTCAATAGTCACAATTTTTGCAAAATTCTCTAAGGACTTCCGGTTTAGCCAGACCTTTCCCAATTTTTTTCGCTATTTCTAAGAACCCGGTAAATCATTATTTAAAATAGCAGGGCCGTATTTGCACACAAAGAGTTTCTACGATTTTATAAAGTTTTTAGTGTTGAAATTTCAATACTCATAATTGTTGAAAAATCCTCTAAGGACTTTTGGTTTAGCCAGACACTTCCTAATTCTTTTCCTTATTTCTAAGAACCCTATTAATCATTACATAAAATATCAGGGCCGTATTTGGACGGAAACAGTTTTTGCAATTTTAAAAGTTTTAGTATTGAAATTTCAGTACTCACAATTGTTAAAAATTTTCTAAGGACTTTTGATATAGCCAGGAGCTTCCTAATTTTTTTCCTTATTTATAAAGAACCTATTAATCATTATATAAAATATCAGGGCCGTATTTGGACAGAATAAGTTTTTCAATTTTTAAAGTTTTTAGTATTGAAATTTCAGTACTCACAATTGTTAAAAAAATTTCTAAGGACCTTTGATATAGCCAGAGCTTCCTAATTGTTTTCCTTATTTCTAAGGGCCCTATTAATCATTATATAAAGTACCAGGGCCGTATTTGCACAGAAACAGATTCTACGATTTTTTCATGTTTTTAGTGTTGAAATTTCAATACTCAAAATTGTTGAAGAATTCTCTAAGGACTTCTGGTTTAGCCAGACATTTCCTAATTTTTTTCCTTATTTTTATGGACCTTTTAAATTATTATTTAAAATAGCAGGTCCGTATTTAGCCAGAAACGGTTTTTGTGATTTTTAAAATTTTTAATATTAAATTTCAACTGATAATAATTGAAAAATTCTCTAAGGACTTCTGGTTTAGCCAGACACTTCCTAATTTTTTTCCTTATTTCAAACGACCCTATTAACCATTATCTAAAATGCCAGGGCCGTATTCGGACAGATACAGTTTCTACGATTTTTTAAAATTTGTAGTGTTTAAATTTTTATTTTCGCAAATTTTGAACAATTTTTAAAGGACTTCTGCTTTCGCCAGGACCCTCTCAATTTTTTCCTTTTTTAATAAGGACCTCATTGATCATTAGCTAAAATAACAGCATCGCATTTCCACCAAAACAGATTCTACGATTTTCGAGCAGTTTTTACTCTCAAATTTCAACACTTGTAAACTTTAAAAATTTTCTTAAGGACTTCCGCTTTAAGGACGTCGTTCCCGATTTTTTTCCCAATACTTAACGACGCCATTAATCAGCAGAAGAACCGAAAGAACCGTATTCCGAACCAGAACAGCTTTTACTCTGCTCCTCTTTTTTTCGTATTCAATTACACACCTGTATTGAAAACCTAATTGCTTTTTCTTTTTATCTTCAGGTATGCGTTTTTTAATGTTTCTTTTCTCTCGCTCTCGTAAAGCCTTAAGTAAACATAGAATTTAAATATAAACAACTCGGTCCCCCTTACATAAACAAAACCGAACGATCGCTGAGCGTCGAACCGAATTCGATGTTGTTATTCGAACGCGTTGCATGTACACAAAAGAGTAACGAGTACTTTTTTCTTCTAAATTGACTTTGAAGAAGTGTACGCTTGAAATAATCATCGCTTTCAATTTAAACGACAGTAAAATCTTAGTAATTTAATTTTGTGCGTTGCCCACACGTGTGTAAACGTTTCCGCCATACCACTTTGCCTTCTAAAAATAGTGGCGCAAGTATTATTAATTTCCTCGAGAGCAGAACTCGTTAGGAATTGTCCGATGCCATTAATTTTCTTTCGGCCTGCCTACTCGAAAAGTTGCCCTTTTTGGTTATCGTTACCCAGTGCGCACAATCGAGCTCAAAACGGCACACTTCCGAGCTCGGCAAAATGTTTTGCCACCCTCGTTCGGAAATGTGCCACTTTTCGCACGAAAGAGCGAAGAATAAGCAGACAAATTCAAAGAATACGAGGATGGGCGCATTCGAGCGAAAAGTGGCACATTTCCGAGCGAGGGAGGCAAATGAAACGCGACGCGGAGCGGCGCGCTTCATTTTCCCGAGATCGGAATGTGCCACTTTGAGCTCGAATGCGCACACTCCGTTTTAAGCACGATTCACAATAATTAATTTACTTCCATAATAATAACTGCATTTAATCTAATACAGTATTCGTTATTACATTTACTTCATGTACCACTTCTACACATAACGGTCGTGTTAGAGAGGTTTTACTGTAACCGTCCAATTTACGCATATTTAGCTTCGTGGTCGAGTTACACGGTTTTCCATAAAAAAAATTATTAATTCTATTCGCACGACTATTTCCGGAACCCATGTACCGCGCAAAGCGTGGGTCGGCTGTACGGTGTGCGGTGGCACCGAGCTTAGATTTTCTTTTTGAGAGACGCACAATAACGCAAAACGAACGATCGAAACGAAAAAGACGAATTGGTAAATAATCGAAGACGTGGGCGTCGCATTCGGAAAAGCGAAGGCCGCCGCCAGAAATTAAGTTACGAAGATACAAAAACAAAACACACCTTGCGCATTACGTGACCGTTCTAAGCGCAAGTAAATAAATTAATGTGGAAGTTATTAATTGCCCATCTGACTATATTTGTTTTTAAATAAATTTATTAAGTGAAATCGTTCCCATTCGCTTTTTCATTCGCTTGTCGGAAACGCTCAATTTTTTGTGAAGTCAACCGACTAAAGCGAAGCGATTTCATTAAGTAAATAACCTTCGACGGCAATTTCGGCCATTGTTCACGTTTGACGACAATTGAACCCCCGAAAAGACACGATTTAAAAAAAATTAAATAGTTGGTCAAAATTTTTCAGTGCGGCCCCAAAAAATCGCCGATCTCAAATCGACCGATTACGTTTACTTTCGGTGATTTATTGGGGGGCTCTTCCGTTCGAATTTCGAAACGACAAAAAATTAAGTTGTTATTTAATAATAATTACTCGATAATTAATGTTTTCCTCTCAGAAAGCGTTTTTGGGCAACCTTCACCTTTATTTTGATTTTTCTAGCTCGTTTTCGGGTCGGGATTTAATTCAAAAAAAAAAAAAAAACAATACATATATCTTACTTGCCCAATTTGGAAAAAGCATTAAAAATATGACACGTATCCATTATTCTCCCAACCTGCAATTAAACGTCGTTTTCGGCCGCCAAAAATATTTATTTGTTATTTACAAAAAAAAATCTTTGCCATCGACACGATCAAAGTATAAATAAAGTTCTATTGCATCATTACGACAAATGTCAGATTTTTTTAATAGGTCAGTACGTGAACAATGGGGCTCTCTGTTCGACGTCCTTTTAAAATTTCGATTAATTTGTAAGTGCTTAGCGGAGGAGAGCGAAAAAAAAAAGGCCATTACGAAATATCGGAACGAATTAAATTAGCGGGTTCGCGAATCGATTTCTGCTTTGTTTCTTCATTCGGCGGCAAAAAATCGACGAAAATTGCTACGTGTCGGTAATTACATGGGAAAATGTCTTGATCGGGCTTTGGAAGAATTGGAAAAAAATTGAGGTTTTATTAATTTTTGATCGTAGCTTTCCGCAGAAGTTAATTAGCGCCCGGAAATTGCACTTCCATCTTGCGCATAAATAAAATATGAAAAATAATAGAAATGATCGGTGATTTGTTGGGAATTACTAAAAATAGTTTGATTACCGAGTTTTCTTCGTTTTTATTTAATTGTTTTGCTCAGTTTTATTGCTCATCGCGTTTTAATCGAAGTCGTATTTTTTTTAATAATTATACATTTTATTTCTATAAACGAACGCCCAAGGAAAATTACATGTAATTATGTAATGTTAGAAATTAATTAATAATTAAACAACAATTAAATGTTTAGGGAAAAAAACCCTATAATTTATTTTAAACGTCAACGATCGAAAATGCTCACATTTCCTTGCCAAATAATTTTTCAAAAAATTTATTTTTTTGACCTTTTGAAAACTTATAAAATTCAAAATTTTCCTACTATACCAAAAAAAAAATTGGACTTGTACATATAAAAAAAGTCAATGCTATTTGTAAAATATATGTAAAAAATTGTTTCCTTGCCAAATAATTTTTCAAAAAAATTCAAATCATTTATTCTTCGGATCTTATTTTGAAAAATTATAAAAGTCAAAATTTTCCTACTATAAATAAAAAAATTTGGGCTTGTACATATAAAAAAAGTCAATGCTATTTGTAAAATATATGTAAAAAATTGTTTCCTTGCCAAATAATTTTTCAAAAAAATTCAAATCATTTATTCTTCGGATCTTATTTTGAAAACTTATAAAAGTCAAAATTTTCCTACTATAAATAAAAAAATTTGGGCTTGTACATATAAAAAAAGTCAATGCTATTTCTAAAATATATGTAAAAAATTGTTCCTCGACAAATAATTTTTCAAAAAAATTCAAATCATTTATTTTTTGGTCGTTATTTTGAAAACTTATAAAATTCAAATTTTCCAACTATACATAACAAAATTTGGGCTTGTACATATAAAAAAAAGTCAATACTATTTGTAAAATATATGTAAAAAATTGTTCTTAATAAAATTTGTAGTTTGTTTTTAATTAAAATATCTAGATTGTTTAAATAACTCGCTTGGGCTTTAAAAAAAAGGCGAGAAAGCAAGATAAATAAATCTCTGAGCATAAAACCAAAGAAAATTTTAATTTAAAAAAAAGCAACTTAGCTTCGAGTTACAAAAAAAAATTATTCTCAATTTTTTAAAAAAATAATTAATCCCATATTTAAAAAAAAAGAATCCGTACCCCTGCGACCTCTTCAAAAGATCCTCAATTTAATTCGGCGATTGTTGATCTGTTTAAAAGATCCGAAAAATTTTTTTTTGCCCAAAAATTTACAAGACGGTCAATATTTTATTATGCCACCTGCGAAATTCGAAAAAAAAATACACGGTATTGTTAAACAGAAACCCACGCGCGGCGCGGCCGCACAAAAATCTGTGTGAACGACTCCTACATTTTATTTTATTGTTGTATTGGCGAGGAGACATTAGTTTATTTGTCCAGAACGGAATTAGGAGCGGTTTGTCAGCGTTTGATGTATTGAATAAAATCCGTCAGTGTTCGCGGGCGGATTGATTGCTTTTCCGTTTCAATATTTATCGAACGCGCTTACGTAGGCACGAAATCGTAAAAGAAGGCGTCCGAGCCGTACGCCAACGAAAAAATTCAATATATCCGAATTTTTTCGCAAGAAATTTACAAAAAAAAGTCACCGCAAATTTGCACAAACTCAAATTATTTGTTATTAATTTTTTTTTGTCAATGTTTGCATGATAGTTCAATGACGACTCCCATTTTTCCCGTGGCATTCATTACATTTGCAAATATGCAACTAATTGAACGTTTAATAGTTGAGCGAGTGACGTAATTTTTTTGCGATGTTTGATTGAAAAGGCAACCGATTTTTATTAGTCATCTTTTCAGCAATTTTTTCGACGTGCGCCTCGAAAAAACCCGAATTGTTTCGCACGAAAAATAAACAAAGCGAACGCGCTGCCGGAAACGCATACGAAGCCCGGGCGGACGAGGCGCTTTACTAATTTGCAATTTTCGAAAAATTTAATCGGGCGTCGCCCACTTTTTTTCGGTCTAACCTAAGGCCGAAAGTCTATATTTTTCGAAAATGTAAAGGGTTCCTACCGACGTCGGCCTACTTTTCGAAATAATCCTCTCTGAAGAGCGCGAAGCTTTGCGCAAGGGTTGTTTTGCATTTTCGTGAATATCTTGATAACTGTGCATCTCACAAAAAAAATTTCAAGAGCAAATTTGTTCTAATTTATGAGTGCTAAAACGTTTGATTTTTTAAAATGGTAACCACTAATTTTTATTTTTTTTTACATTAAAGCGCTGATTAAAATAAATATTTTTTTGTAATTGAAAAGAACAAATGGAGCATTGTCAGAATTTGGCAGAGTTGCTTTAAAGCTTGTGGCAATTCGAAAAAGTTTCAAATAAACGTAAATTTTTTTTCTCTTAAATTAATAATAAAACTTAGTTAGAATTTCTATAAATAATCTGTTGGCATTCCGACCATATGGTTCTTCGCGTTTATAAATAATTAAAGATTTATGTAATTGTAAAGGCATTCATTAAATAAACTGCAAAGAATTTATTGTTAACTTTGATTGCTTTTTTTTCGAGGCTCGCCAATTGAATCTTCGTGCGCCCGTATGTTTCTTTATTTGTTTAAATCAGAAACGAACGCCCCTTTAAATTAACGTTTTCCTCTTCGTGTTTTTTTTTTCGTGTTTTCGGTGGCGTTTGAAAGACGATTTTTTACGATTTAGGTGTGTAAATCCGCTTAATTATTTATAAGGAGCCGATACGCGTTACGAAATTTCATTCAATTTAAATTTTACTCGCGACCAATTAATAAAACACAAAAAGCGGACTTATAAATTTTTCTTTTCGGCCCACTCGCGTCGCCTTTTCGAATATTTTTAAACCCGAATAAATTCCGGCTGCAATAGTAACGAGTCTGGGCTATTTTAAAAAAAATTATTTTGAAATAAATGGGATTTTTAATTGTTTAAATCTTCGAAAAATTACCAAAGGACATCCGTTTTAAGGAGGCCCTTCCTGATTTTTTTTCGGGTACTTAAAACTCATTGTAACCACATATTAAAATTTCAGGACAGTATTTACACCAGAATTAAATTTATTGATTTACAAGTTTCAAGTATGTCATTTTAGAAATCAAATAAAATTAATAATGTGCCAAAGGGCTTCCGCTTTAGGCAGGTGTTCCCTAATTTTTTTCCAGATATCTAAAGACCATAATAACCACATATTAAAATGTCAGGACCGTATTTACACCACGACCAAATCTATAATTTTTTAAGTTCAAAGTGTGCTATTGCAACAATATCAAAGAATTAAAAATTTCCTCAAAGGCTTCCGTTTTAAGGGGCCTTGCCAGTTTTTTTTCCTATTATTTAAAAATCATAGTAAGCACATGTTAAAATTTCAGGACCGTATTTACACCAGAATTAAATCTATCAATTTACAAGTTCCAAGTTTGTCATTTTAGAAATCAAAAAAAATTAATAATTTGCCAAAGGGCTTCCGCTTTAGACAGGCGGTCCCTAATTTTTTTTCAGATATCTAAGGACCATAATAACCACATATTAAAATTTCAGGACCGTATTTACACCACGACCAAATCTATGATTTTTAAGTTCAAAGTGTGCTATTGCAAAAATATCAAAAAATTAAAAATTTCCTAAAAGGCTTTCGTTTTAAGGAGGCCCTTCCTGATTTTTTTCCGGGTACTTAAAAATAATAGTAACCATATATTAAAATATCAGGACCGTATTTACACCAGAATTTTTAAGTTTGTAATTTTAGAAATCAAATAAAATTAATAATTTCCCAAAGGGCTTCCGCTTTAGGCAGGTATTCCCTAATTTTTTTCCAGATATCTAAGGATCATAATAACCACATATTAAAATTCAGGACCGTATTTACACCTAAACCAAATTTCTGATTTTTTAAGTTTAAAGTGTGCTATTGCAAAAATATCAAAGAATTAAAAATTTCCTAAAAGGCTTCCGTTTTGAAGAGGCCTTGCCAGTTTTTTTTCCTATCATTTAAAAATCATAGTAACCACACATTAAAATATCAGGACCGCATTTGGATCAGAACTAAACCTATGATTTTTATACATATTTGCTATTTGAAAAATATTTAAGATTTAAAAAATTCCCAAAAAGCTTCTGTTTTAAGGAGGACCCCCCCTGATTTTTTTTTGGTACACTTAAAGATTACAATAACGACATACTACAATTTCAGGGCCGTAGTTACACCAGAACTAAACCTATGATTTTATGTTTCAAGTTTTCCATTTTACAAATGAAATAAAATAAAGATTTTTCCAAAAGGGCTTCCGCTTCATACAGGTTTCCCTTAATTTTTTTCCTGATACGTAAAGACCATAACAACCACATATTACAATATCAGGACCGTATTTACATCAAAACTAAACCTACGATTTTATAAGTTTAAAGTGTGCCACTTTAAAAATACCAAAGAATTAAAAATTTCCTAAAGGGCGTCCGGTTAAACCTGACTTTGCCTAAGTTTTTTTTTGAGACACTCAAAAACCAAAATAACCAAATACTAAAATTCCAGGGCCGCATTTAACCAACAACTAAATGTACGATTTTGCTTCCGAAAACGCAGAATTAAAAAAATTTCCAAAGGGCTCCCGTTTTCGACAGCCGTTCCTCGATTTCTTTTTCGAACTCTCAAAGGTCGCGATTACCGAAAAATCAAAAAAACAATAATCATGCCTTGTGAGCCAAAAACCTCGTCCCTTCGAACATTTTGCCAAAGAGAAAAAAAAAACAACTAGAAAAAGTCACCGAAAACCCACGTACTCCCATTTTGTAATTAATAAATTAAAAGAAAAAGAAAAGCTGGCCGTTTTTTGGGTCAACATTTAAATAAAAAACCGTCGTCCCACAGCTGCGAAACTTTTACTATGACGAAAAGCGAAATAAGAGTCGCATTTGCATGCGATCGGCTCGCGCAATAATAATCACTTATAAATTTTAAAAACGAATTAAATTCCAATTAAGTAATAACTTCCGTATAACTCACGATTTTCATTAATGAATCTGATTGATGAATGAATAAGCCGCGGCCCGTGTCTTTTATAATTAAAGTGCTAGGCTAATAAAGTCGGTATAGGTATGTGGACAGACATGGACGTCCTTGGACGCCGAAATTTTCGACTACGATTAACCTTTACGATCCTTTTAGTGGCGCCCACGCAAGCACACCTTTCCCACAAAATTTCGACCAAGACGAAAATCTCGTCGTGGGCCGCCCCGAAGACCTAAATTTTCGAAGGATCGAGATCTCCGATCGATCCCAATCGGTAGGCGGTATTATTTGGTAGATACAGTGAAACCTCGATTATCCGGACCTCAGTTATACGGGTTGCCAACCGCTTTCGAAAATTAAACCTCGGTATTTCTTACTAAATATTTTATTTTGTATTTCGCACTAAACAGTGTATTTTTTGCTTTGTTGATTTTAAGATAATGTGCAATTGTTTTATTTAGTGATTAATATTTGTTGCGTTTTTTGTGAACATATAGGTACCTAACAATTTGACCAAGTTTTTTCCTGTTAAAACGGGACGCCTTTGCAATCGTCCTTAAAACCGAGTGTGCGCATTCGAGCTCAAAGTGGCACATTCCGATCTCGGGAAAATGAAGCGCGCCGCTCCGCGTCGCGCTTCATTTGCCTCCCTCGCTCGGAAATGTGCCACTTTTCGCTCGAACGCGCACATCCTCGTATTTATTGGATTTTCTACTTTATCCTTCGCTCATTCAAATCATCAATTTAAATTTAATTTAGCAAATATCAATTAAATGTTCGAAAAATGCATTTTTACCATAGCAATGAGTGGGAGCGAGCGAAAAGATAGGAAAAACTCATAAGTATGAGTGAGAGCGAACGATAAAAAATTATTTACTAATTTTTCGTCACCCGAAATTATTGCGGATCGTGCTTAAAGCCGAGTGTGCGCATTCGAGCTCAAAGTGGCACATTCCGATCTCGGGAAAATGAAGCGCGCCGCTCCGCGTCGCGCTTCATTTGCCTCCCTCGCTCGGAAATGTGCCACTTTTCGCTCGAACGCGCACATCCTCGTATTTATTGGATTTGCCTATAGGGGAGAGGGGGGCACCTTTAAACACTTTTTACTAATTTATTTAGTACTCTTAATGTAATAAACGAAAAAATATGTTTTATGTCTTAATCAATACATTGATCACTCTACTTCATAACACACCTTGATTAATTTAAAAAAAAGTCCTTAATCAAAGCTACATTATTAATTTAAAAATAGGTCAGTTTGTTCAAAGGTGCCCCACTTACGGGGCACATTTGAACAGGCCTGGGGCAGGTTTGAACAATATATAAAACCACTACATAAATTATTATTATTTCACTCATAATTTATATTATTGCTCTTATATTTCAAAGTTAAATCTTCCATTTATTAGTTTATTTAAAATTTATAAAATCTTTGAAATAATGATAAATTAACAAAGTTACTACTAGTATATAATTATTAAATCTTTAACATTAATAACTTTACTCAAATATAATGAAATTACATGGATTATCGCTTTTTTTACGTCATTTTCATTGACACTGCTTGTCCGCTTTTTTTATAATTTCGAACCACGATTGACCTTGAAATTAAAAAATTACTTAATAACCACGTAATAAAGATCGTATATTTTTTTTAGAAACAATTTAAAAGATAGAAAAATTTATAAGAATTAAAATTAATTCGGTTTATAAGTATTCAAACGTGCCCCTCGTTTCTTGTTCAAAGCTGCCCCAATAGCATATTTGAGATAATTAATTTATTTAAACTAATTAATAATCAATAACAATAATTTTTTTTATTGTAATTAGATGGTGAAGATTAGATGACACTTCATGTATTAATAAATTGTTTTATATTTTACGTGTAAGATGCTTACATCCAAAAAATAAATATTTTAGAATTGTAGCGTAAATTCGATTATTAATTGTAGATTAGGTTTAATATAACAAATAAAACAGCTGTTGACGGATACTAGTTGGCAGCCGTGCTGCCACCTTAAATTTAAATTTTGCGGTTGGAAAAATGTTTTATTCAATTTTTAATTAACGATGTTCAAAGCTGCCCCTGTTCTAAGCTGCCCCTCTCCCTATTATTTATTTTATTCTTCAATTCAAAAAATTAAAAATCGAATAATATTAGATCTATTTTTTTGGTTTTCATTACAGCATTTTTAATTCTTAAGCATCTCCGCCAATAGTCAATATTATTTATTAACAATTAAATATATTTTTATTATTTTTTGACACGGTACTGACCGCCACGGTACTGACATTTTAAATTAAAATAGCAACTGTAATTTTTTGATTACGAATTTGATAATATCCTATTACCCTATAATTTAGACTAGTAATAAGTACAGAAATTCATTACTTATGATGAAAAAAAATTAATCGTTAATTAAGTTTACCAATGCCACGGTACTGACCAGTAAATTTATGACATCATCGTTTAAAAATTGAGTTTTAAAATGACACAAACTCGTTTGAGAATTTCACTTGTGTGATATTTGTAAACATAACTCAGTTGACGTACTTTCAATAATGGCTCATTAGTTGTTTCATTAATTTCGAGGTAAAAGGCGCACGAGTCACACACATTCAAATTTAAAAATTTGCTTAAATCTGAGCACAAAAGTTATTAAGCCGGAATTCAATCATAAATTGATGTATTAAAAAAAAATTAGTTAATTTCTTTTAAGTTTGATTTATATACATTAAGATTTATCAGTTGATTGGTTTGAATTATTTATTGCAACAAAAAAAAATAACCGATTTATGGGTAAATTCTAGAAAAGGATATGACACGGTACTGACATTTAAGTGAGACATTGCAAGTTTTCTTTGGACTGCAACTTATATTTTACAAGAAACTTGATGAAATATGTTCATGATAATCGTATCGATACAAAAATTTCATTAATCGATTTATAATGTATGACCAGTGAGAGCAAACAGTATAGGACACAAAAAATCTCAGTTAGAATGGAATGACCCATGTGCACTTTCAAGCGAAAACTTTTTCCGAAAGGAAAATCTGCATTCGAAGGATTTGTTATTAATATGGTCGAATCCAATTAACACGAGGATGTGCGCGTTCGAGCGAAAAGTGGCACATTTCCGAGCGAGGGAGGCAAATGAAGCGCGACGCGGAGCGGCGCGCTTCATTTTCCCGAGATCGGAATGTGCCACTTTGAGCTCGAACGTGCACACTCGGCTTTAAGCACGATTCACAATAATTTTTGGTCACGAAAAATTAGTAAACAATTTTTATCGTTCCCTCTCACTCGTACTTGTGAGTTTGTGGTATCTTTTCGCTCCCTCCCACTCATTGCTATGGTAAAAATACGTTTTTCGCACATATAATCGATATTTACTGAACTAAATTAAATTTGATGATTGGAAAAAAAGTTTAATTTATAAAATTCAAAGAATAAAAGGATGTGCGCGTTCGAGCGAAAAGTGGCACATTTCCGAGCGAGGGAGGCAAATGAAGCGCGACGCGGAGCGGCGCGCTTCATTTTCCCGAGATCGGAATGTGCCACTTTGAGCTCGAATGCGCACACTCGGTTTTACACATCGTTCACGATAACGACCAAATTTGAGTTACAGTAAGACCTCGTTTAACGCATCCTCAATTAACGCGGTTCGATATAACTCGATCCGCTCGAAGTTTCAAAAAAAATTCAACAATTATTTTCTATACATTCATTTAACCGCATTTTCCATTATCCGAATGAGCTGTAACAACAATTAGTCCGGATAACCGAGTTTCCACTGTAATTGCTCGTAAGAGAGAAAAAAAAAGGTTGGATACGATGTGCTTCGTGGATCAGTCAACTTGGGGCCCACTCAGGCGCCGACGAAGGGTGAAAGGCAAAGCCAAGTGGGCGAGGACCTCGAGATGTTAAATAAGGACAAATAAAGCAGAGAAATCTCGTCGATCGTTTTCTAACAGATTTATGCACTCGGAGCAGAACTAGGCTCGTAATAATTCTTGAGGTGTTACGTTATTTTCCTGCAACCAAATTTGAGTTACAGTAAGACCTCGTTTAACGCATCCTCAATTAACGCGGGTTCGATATAACTCGATCCGCTCGAAGTTTCAAAAAATTCAACAATTATTTTCTATACATTCATTTAACCGCATTTTCCATTATCCGAATGAGCTGTAACAATTAGTCCGGATAACCGAGTTTCCACTGTAATTGCTCGTAAGAGAGAAAAAAAAGGTTGGATACGATGTGCTTCGTGGATCAGTCAACTTGGGGCCCACTCAGGCGCCGACGAAGGGTGAAAGGCAAAGCCAAGTGGGCGAGGACCTCGAGATGTTAAATAAGGACAAATAAAGCAGAGAAATCTCGTCGATCGTTTTCTAACAGATTTATGCACTCGGAGCAGAACTAGGCTCGTAATAATTCTTGAGGTGTTACGTTATTTTCCTGCAAGGTGGATTGGAATTTTGAACGCACTTCGAACCGGCGAATGAAGAGCGTTTGCATATAAACAATCCAATTTGGCATTGTTTTGATCGCGAGCCATCGTCATCGTTAAATTGTTTATAATCGTAAACAAATTAAATGCGAACGATCTGTTATTCGTTTAGTTATTCGTCTGTGACATTTGACACAGAAAAAGGCAATTAAAAAAAACAGTCGGATTTAAACGAGCCCGCTTCGAGGAGGAGATCCGATTGGTTTGTTGGCGTCGTTTCTATGGTAATTTTTAAATGCACCAATCGCGTTAGAAAAACTAATTAAATGTGAAACAAAGTTCGACGAAATCAAAATTTGGTCTATTTTTTGGAAAGAATAACAAACAGGTGTAAATGAGAAAAAGTAAATATGCAATTTTAACGAGCTTACACGGTCTTTTAATTTGGTAAACTGTTGGTAAAATATCCGACAATTAAAAATTTAATATTAGAGTTGAAAAATTTAATTTTTTCGTTTTAATTAAGGAACAAGCGAAACGCTTATGTAAGAACGTGGAAAAACATTTTAAGAGCAATAAATTAAATAAAGTTCCAACCTCTAATTATTTAATTAAGCTTCCTTAATCGAAACCAATAAATATAAAAAGTTAAAAAGATAGTCAATCTTTTAATTGGTCGTTCCAGTTTAAAGCAATTTTATGATTGTCGCTTAATTATTAATCTAAAGCGCATTTTTAGTGAAATAATTGAAAATTATTTGGTGGTAATTGTTAAAAAAAGTTAATCCAATTAGGTCTAAATTTTTAAGTTTTGTCTGACAAGCAGATTTTGAAAATTTTGAAAATATTTGTCTTTCTGGAAATAATTTAGAACAGATTGAATTGTGTATTATTTTTTTCTGGGCTTATAAAAAAAATTGCAACAAATTGATGTATATATAAATTGCTCTCGAAGGACCCCATTAAACAGCCCTTGTGTTAGATTTAATTAATTTAAAAAAAAAAATATTTGCTCTTTTTGAAATAAATTGCAACAGATCGAATTGTTTATAATTTTTTTCCGGGCTTATTAGTGGAGATACAACAAATTGATGTATATATAAATTGCTCCCGAAGGGCCCCATTAAACAGCCCTAGCCTCAGATATAATTAATTTTAAAAAAAAAATTTTACCTTTCTGAAAATAATTTAGAACAGATCGAATTGTTTATAAATTTTTTCTGGGCTTATTAGTGGAATTACAACAAATTGATGTATATATAAATTGCTCCCGAAGGACCCCATTAAACAGCCCTGGCGTCAGATTTAATTAATTTTGAAAACAAATTTTAACCTTTCTGAAAATAATTTAGAACAGATCGAATTGTTTATAATTTTTTTCTGGGCTTATTAGTGGAATTACAACAAATTGATGTATATATAAATTGCTCCCGAAGGACCCCATTAAACAGCCCTGGCCTCAGATTTAATTAATTTTTAAAAACAATTTTTACCTTTCTGAAAAATTTAGAACAGATCGAATTGTTTATAAATTTTTTCTGGGCTTATTAGTGGAATTACAACAAATTGATGTATATATAAAATTGCTCCCGAAGGGCCCCACTAACCAGCCTGGCGTTAGATTCATATAATTTCACTAAACAATTTTCGATTATTTGACCAAGGCTTACAATAAAAAGCAATTAATAGATTTGAAGTATGGAATTTTATAATTATAAAAGCTGCATTTCTGGCATTTCAATTAACTCGACTTTAATTAAAAATTGATAAATAAACAATCTGTATTCGAAGAAAGAAAATTTAATTAAGAACGGTTTTTATCTTTAATTAAACAAAAATGGGTATTAAAATTCTTTTTGTAGCTTTGTCGTAGGTTTAAAAAAAATTAGATCTTACAAAATTGTTTATTAGTCGGGCGCGTATGGTTTATAATAATCTTAAAAGCGATGCTAAAAGCTTTTTTCCCCCAGTCTTATCGTTTTCTGGTAATTAAAACTTTCCCTTTTTTTTTAAATTGGAGTGAGGGCTTTTTAATCGCATTAAAAGCCTTATTTTGTTGTTTTAGGATCCGGCTTGTTCTTCTCAAATTATAGCATTGTAAATAGAAAAATAAAGAAAGCACTGGGAACGCACACAAATACTATTTGTGCAATTTTGTTGTTTCCATAATTAACGAAATTACGTAACAATTGTAAAATAAAATTAGGAACACGCAATGTGCCAAATTTTCTATTATTTTTGTTACGTATGTTTTTAATATTCGGTTTATTTTTTTTTGTAAGTTGACAAATCCTACTTTGCAATATTTCGATTTTAACAAATAACGATGATCGATGGCTCTCTTTTGAGAAAGAACGTTCTCAATTTATTTTCCTAGTACTTAAAGGTCCTATTGATCGTCTGTCGAAAATTAAGGACCGTATTTAGCCGAGAATTGATTTTACAAATTTTCGAACTTTGTGATTGGTAAATAAAAAATAACGCAACCCTTAAAAACATTCCCTGGAGAATCTGGTTTAGGTACGACCCCCTCGATTTTTTTCCTACTATTTAAAGGTCTTATTAATTACCCACAAAAATTTCAGAACCGTATTTACACGAAAATAGACTTTAAGAATTTTTGAAACTTTTTTTTTTGAGTAGAAAATTAAATAAATCTTTGAAAAAATCCCGTACTGATTTTAGTTTAGGTAGGGCCCTCTCGATTTTTTTGCTAATACTCAAAGACCCTATTGATTACCTAATAAAATTACAGGACCGTCTTTCGCCGAGAATTAATTTTACGAATTTTCGAACTTTGCGATTGGTAAATAAAAAATAACGCAACCCTAAAAAACATTCACTGAGAGTCTGGTTTAGGTACGACCCCCTCGATTTTTTTCCTACTATTTAAAGGTCTTATTAATTACACATAAAAATTTCAGAACTGTATTTACACGAAAATAGACCGTAAGAATTTTTGAAACTTTTTTTTGAGAAGAAAATTAAATAAATCTTTGAAAAGCCCCGTACTGATTCTAGTTTAGGTAGGGCCCTCTTGATTTTTTTGGTAATACCCCAAGACCCTATTGATTACCTACTAAAATTACAGGACCGTATTTAAATCTAAACAGATTTTACAAATTTTTGAAAATTAATAGTTTTGATTAGTGATGAATTACAAATTGCTCAAGTCTTAAATAGGTCCCCAAAAACTTACCTTTTAAAAAAATTTCCCCATTTCAAAAAAAATATGGTGCGTTAAATTAAAGAAATCCTCAGTATGCTAAGAGCATCTTTTCTTTTCTAAGGCCATAATAAAATTTTTTGATACCAACTTTTACAACCAAAAAAATGTAGTAACATAATACGTCACAATTCGCATTAGAATTTATCACATCTTTAATCATAAAAACGTGTCTAAAATGTGTAAAACAGATAAAACAGTAGTAAGAAACGTGAAGATCTCATTTTCATAAACATGTGTACATGAGATCAGCGTTTGAAGAAGTTTTTGTAGAATAGATTATCAAAAAGATCGGACATTTAGATTTTATAAGATGAGGTTTGGCGCACCCACGTCGCTGAATCATCCATTACGAGGACAAATTTTCTACACAACATTTCCACACAACAGTTTCGCTTTTTTCCCGACGATAACAACTTTTTTTCCGCCATCGAAACCTCTGCAGCGTACTCGAAAGAGAGCAGCGCGCGCGATAAAAGCGAAGAAGAAAAGAGCAAGTTGGAGCACATCCGAAACGCACATTGCTCTGCACTTGCCGCAATTTATTGCGATATTAAAGTAGATTCAAGGACGGCTTTGTTGGGGAATTGTCTACTAATTAAAATTTTACACGTAATTACGAGAGAATTGTGTTTGTGTGTTACAAAAGTTGCACTTGATACGTTCGCTGAATTTTAGGCCGCCTCTTACCAAGTGCGCTACTGATTTTTTTTTTAAATCGCAAGTCGAAAAATTTGTTTACAAAAAAATGCGTTGTTTACCGAAAGTCTAGACCAGTGTTTCCCAACGTGGGTCCCACGCCCCACATGGGCGCAATTTAAAGGTTTAGGGGGGCAATGTCATTATTCAATTTTGAAAACGTACTTGATTTTTGGTTATCTACCTTGGGGTGGAGCAAAAAAATTTTTTTTCTTAGCCTGGAGCTAGAATTTGTAGCTTATAAAAAATAAACATTTTGAAAAAAAAATTTTTTTACTCAACATCTTGAGGTGGCCCACTCATTTTTTAAATTAAATTCAAGTTAAAATTCTTTTGAAACAAAAAAAGAAAAAGTGTTCCAGAAGCTGCGAAGTGTCCTCTATCGTGCCCATTAACAATTATTAACATAAAAAAAATTTCTATCGCATTATTGCAGTTTTCAAAAAAATTCCGAAACAATAACATACCTTTTCTTAGGCATTAAAGTGAATTTTGAGTTAGAAACGATCAAATTTGTTCATTTTTAAATCAATTTGAAGATTACAAGGCAAATATTTTTTTTTTGTTTTCAAAGAATTTTAATTTGAATTTAATTTAAAAAATCAGTGGGCCACCAAGATGATGAGTAAAAAAACATTTTTTTTCAAAAATTTTTATTTTTTATAAGCTACAAAAGTGATTTCTTTCTAAAACCTAAATCTTGTGCCTTAAACAAGATATAATTAGGCTTCATATATAGAATAATTCAATTTTTAAATACAAAATTAAAAAATTCGGTGCGTGTACTTAGGTACGCGCATTAGAAGTTATACTTCTTTGGTGTAACTAAATTTAATATAACCAAGTGCAAAGATAAGTTCAATAAATACGAAGATGTGCGCGTTCGAGCGAAAAGTGGCACATTTCCGAGCGAGGGAGGCAAATGAAGCGCGACGCGGAGCGGCGCGCTTCATTTTCCCGAGATCGGAATGTGCCACTTTGAGCTCGAACGTGCACACTCGGTTTTAAGCCTCATTCACAATAATTTTGGTGCCGAAATATTAGTAAATCATTTTTATCTTTCCCTTTCACTCGCACCGACGAAATTCTCGCATCTTTTCGCTCCCTTCCACTCGTTGCTATGGCAAATACGTTTTTCGACCATAAAATCGATATTAACTAACCTAACATTAAATTTATGATTTGAAAAAGCGAAAGATACAGTAGACAAATCAAATAAAACAAAGATGTGCGCGTTCGAGCGAAAAGTGGCACATTTCCGAGCGAGGGAGGCAAATGAAGCGCGACGTGGAGCGGCGCGCTTCATTTTCCCGAGATCGGAATGTGCCACTTTGAGCTCGAACGTGCACACTCGGTTTTAAGCCCCATTCACAATAATTTTGGTGCCGAAATATTAGTAAATCATTTTTATCTTTCCCTTTCACTCGCACCGACGAAATTCTCGCATCTTTTCGCTCCCTTCCACTCGTTGCTATGGCAAATACGTTTTTCGACCATAAAATCGACATTTACTAACCTAACTTTAAATTTATGATTTGAAAAAGCGAAAGATACAGTAGACAAATCAAATAAATCGAAGATGCGCGCGTTCGAGCGAAAAGTGGCACATTTCCGAGCGAGGGAGGCAAATGAAGCGCGACGCGGAGCGGCGCGCTTCATTTTCCCGAGATCGGAATGTGCCACTTCGAGCTCGAACGTGCGCACTCGGTTTTAAGCCTCATTCACAAGTATTAATTTACTTTCTCGCTTCAACTGTCGAATTTTCGTTAGCAGCGCTAATATTTTACTCCCAAAGCGCCAAAAGAAGTATAACTTCAAAAATATTTATGTTACACGAGGGAGCATATTAAAAAGGTTGGAAACACCGGTCTAGACGATTCGTTAAAAAATACGTGCGATTCATGTTAATCGCACTTCTTTTTTTTTTTTCGAAAAACTAATTTAGAAAAAAACGCGAGACCGAGATTTTCCCATTTAAAAAAGTAAATGGTTTCGTTGTTGTGTGTGGACGTGTGGTGTAATTTTGCAAAGTAATCAAATAAAAAGTTAATCTGCCTTATTTAGTGACAAGGCAAGATTGAAAAAACGCGCGTGGGGGGCGAAAATAGATGTTAATTGCGGCACGAATTACTGGCCGGACTAATTTTCGTTTCTTTTTTAAAGTGGACACGTGTTTACTCCTCTTCTGACAGAAGGATACTCACAAAAAAAAACCTACGGATCTATGCCAAAAAATGTTTCGTTAAAATTCGATCGCGAAGCGAAAAAAAAACATGAAATAAAGAGTTTGCATATTTTAAAGTGAGATGTGCAATTTTCCTTTTCGAAGAAATAAAACGAGAAGATTGCAGTGCAATAAAATGATTAGCATCGAGTTTGCGAAGTCGTAAGAGGACCTGGTTTTATTGGTGATGTCAAAAACTGGTTAATAAAATGCGGGTCCCCCTCAATAAATCTCAATGTAAATAAAAAAAGGTGCGATCCGTTATGGAAACGTACGTTGTTTGTTCTAAAAAAAATTATTAATTTTTTATTGCGAGTTGTGCGGTCCTGATTTTTTAATATGCCAGCATTAGGACCCTAATTTGTTCGAAAAAAAATCAGGGGGGTCCTACGCAAATCAGAAACCCCCGAAGGAACCTTTACAATCTACTGCGTTTCGGCATCTAAAAAAATTATATCAATTACAAAAAATCGTAGAATTCACCGTGGAGTAAATACGGCCCTAACCATTTACAGGCCGACTAATACGTTTCTTAAGTACTTGGAAAAAAATCAGGGGGCTGCTCCATAAAGCGGGAACCCCTACGTGATTTTTTTATTTAATTTCTGCGTTTCGTTCGATTTTATTAAATATAAATTTTCAAAATTCGTCGACCGAATTTTGGTGTCAATACGGTCCTGATCGTTTACAGGTCGACTAATGCGATTCTTAAGTATTTAGAAAAAAATTAAGGGGCCGCTCCTTAAAGCGAGAACCCCTATCTGAATTATTTATTTATTTCCAGCGTTTTTTTCAATTTTATGTGGAACTGTAATTTTAAAAATTCTTCGAATCTGTTTTGGTGTAAATACGGCCCTGATTATTTACAGGCCGACTGATACGATTCTTAAGTACTTGGAAAAAAATTAGGGGGCTGCTCCTTAAAGCGAGTACCCCTATCTGAATTATTTATTTATTTCCAGCGTTTTCTTCAATATTATGTAGAACTGTAAATTTTAAAAATTCGTAGAATCTGTTTTGGTGCAAATACGGCCCTGATTATTTACAGGCCGACTAATACGTTTCTTAAGCACTTGGAAAAAAATTAGGGGGCTGCTCCTTAAAGCGAGTACCCCTATCTGAATTATTTATTTATTTCCAGCGTTTTCCTCAATTTTATGTGGAACTGTAAATTTTACAAATTCGTCGAATCTGTTTTGGTGCAAATACGACCCTGATTATTTACAGGTCGACTAATACGTTTCTTAAGTACTAGGAAAAAAATCGGGGGGCTGCTCCATAAAGCGGGAACCCCTACATAATTTTTTTATTTAATTCCGGCGTCCACTTCAATTTTAACAATTCGCAGAATCCGTTTTGGTGTAAATACGGCCCTGATATTTTAGTAGATGCTTATTATAATACTTAAGAATTAGAAAAAAAAAAATAAGAGGGCACCTAGTCAAGCGAAACCCACAATATATTTTTTTCTAATTGTTTCGATCGTATTTTTCGATGTAATTTAAAATCGCTCATTTTTTTAATTAAACTGTGCCCCCGCGTATATCTGCTACATTTGTTTTATATCTTTTTCTTTTTGATTAATTTTTGATTTATTATTCACCTCCACTCTTTTAAAGAATGGCAGGCTCAAATAACACAATAAGAATGACTAAATAATTTATTATTAAAAATCAATAATAATTAAATGTGGTTTTGTGGATGAAATAAATTAAATTGTCGTTTATTGATTTGTCAAAGACCTTTGCGTTTCGGCCTGGGGGCCCTTTTTGGATAAAATCGGATGTGATTAAATTTTTGGGGTTTTTACAATTTGTAACTTAATAACTTTGTACACCAAAATAAAACCCAGACGAATTTATGTTATTTACTTGTAACAAATAAGAAAAATAAAGGTGCAACGTTTTATTTTGCCTAGAAAATCGTTCAGAAAGCCAACGTCAGAAAATTACATAATTTTAAATAATACACCTATTCAAAAGTTGTGCAAAGTTCAGGTCGCCGTTATAAAAATTAAGAAAAGCAACAATTAAAATTAGTAAACGAGTCTTTTTTTATCCTCCTATTAACAAAGTTATAAATAAAAACTCCAAAAATACCACCGACACCGACGGAATCTCGAAAAACTTAAAAACAACGCACAGGTAACTCGATACGACGAGATTTCTTTCGGAAACCGAAAAACGGGCCGTTTTTAGCCTTTTTGCTTGCGACGAATTTCGTCCGAATTAAATTTATTTCGTGCATCGAGAAGAGAAATAGGACGCCTTCTAATTATAAAATTTAACCCGAAACAACTGGAAGAACTAAACGTAAATAACCGAAATTAAATTATAACCCAAATTTTCGTTTTTAGTTTATTTCGAAAATTCGTTTGATTCCAGATAAAAATAAATTGTTGTCGTTTATACCAGAAACGAAGATATCAAAAATTCTAAATTCCTTCTAAGAACAATTTAAACGAACAACAATTCAAATTCGAGTGTATTTTAGAATTGCGAACTCAATTATTTTTTTTTGGTTTTGAGCTTTTTTTTGCAAATCGCATAATCAAATGAAAAATTGTTTATAACAATAAAACGAAACGTCCGATTTAAATGCGGTTTTCGCCAGTCGAAAGAGAACTAAATTTGAGTAAATAGGTGTCTCGGGATTTCTAAAAAAAATTGTTTTAGTTGTTTTGAAAGCGCGTCAAATGCAAAGTTAAAAGTTGATTTTCAAAAATTTGTTATTTCGATATTCCACAAGGAAATCGCTTCAAAATTGCTAATAACATAAATAAACTAATGTATTTAACTTTACTTAAAACCGCATTTAAATGTCTTAAGCCGTTTTCAAAAAATTAATTTTTAGTGGTCGTCCCCAAAGATTCTAGATTCAACTCGACCAAACACTTAATGCAAAAGACAAATTGTTTATTTTTCGAAAACGAAATGTGCAATTTATTTTGTAATATCTATTGATTTGAAACAAAAATTTTTTTTCAGGAGTTCCCGGGCAGTTGGCAACCCTCCCCATACCATATTTAAAAATCTACCATTGTTTTACAAAAAAAAAATTATTTAAATCTCCAAGAAAATGGGCCAAACTTAATTTCTCTCAAAAGAAATCGATATCACGTATTTTCGTAATTACAAAATTTTGAAAACGGAGCACACGTTAATTAAAATACATCCTGCGATAAAAGCCTCGTCAAACCGCAAGCCAAACGCCAAATTAATTGCACAATAAATAGATTGGGATCGAAGTGTACATTGAGCCTTTTGTATTCGGAATAATTACATCATTGAAAAGCTTGCGTAAGAATGGAAACAAGAAGCAAATAATCTAACGGAAAACGTTCCTACATATTGACCAACACGCGCGCACAAAGACCATCGACGTACAGAAAAAAAAATTTGCATTTCACGTGACGAAATTTACATGACTCGACTGCAAAAGGAAAACCATTGTATTTTTTCGACAAACACCTCCCCAAGAGCTATTTTTTTAAGGCACGAAGAAATAATAAAGGCCGGCCCTGTTCGTGCGGGATTTTCGAGCAAGAGTAAAAAGATGAGTTATTCGAGAGAAATGGCGGACGCACATTGCTCGTTGGTCTTCGATAAACAGAAATTTATTCTTAGAATCTGTAGAGCAGTTATTTTAAGTCTCACGTCTCAGTAAAATAGTCACGTGCTGCGTGCTTTCCTTCGCTTTTCAATTTTCAGGTGGATTTCATTACGAAATTTCACAACGCTTAAATTCCCAAAACGTAAACGCAAGGGCCGGATCCGGAAAAGTGGCAACTTTCGTTGCTTGTGAAGAACAACCCTTATTGGATGCTCGAATTAAAAAAACTCAAAAAGTGGCCCTTTAATCTTTTTTTTTCTGTGAACCGTTGGTTTAAATTTGAAAATACTCAAAAATCAAAAAGGAAACCCCAACGAACGATTCAAAAAAAAATCTCAACGTTGGTTGTAAAAAAAACCATTAAATTTTGAAATTAAATAAAAAAAACTCAAAAAGTGGCCCTTTAATTTTTTTTGTGTGAACCGTCGCGTTAAATTTTAAAACGGTTAAATTCCAAAAAGGACCCCAAAAGATCGGCTCGAAAAATTCGCAACTTTGTTAAATTCTAAAATATAAAAATAAACTCAAAAAGTGGCCCTTTAATTTTTTTGTGTGAACTTTCGATTTAAATTTTAAAACGCTCAAATTCCAAAAGGGAGCCCCGAAGGATCGGCTCGAAAAATTTGCACTTGATTAAATTCTCAAATTCAAAAAAATTCAAAAGTGGCCCTTTAATCTTTTTTATTATTCGATTTATTTGAACCCCTTTTCTAAAGACAATCCCCCACGAATAAAACGAAACTAATTAAATCGACGAATAACGAGCAAAAAAAGTTAAAAAGCGAGACACCCTTCGGTGTGGCTTTTTTGCCCCCCGGAGCGTAACGACAAAAACATAACCTCATCATTTTACGCTCGGTTAACAGAATTTTACATTTCGTAGCGTGGGATAAAGCGTTTCCACTGAGAAAAATGCGTTTTGCATTGTTGAAAAAGTGTAGCTATGTTTCGGTAAAAAGTGGGGCAAACTACTTTTGTTATCGTTCAATTTACGAAAAAACGAAAAAATACAATGGGACGAAGATCTTTTTCTCTCGTAATAATTTACGGTTTGTTTACACATTACAACAGACACGAGATTATTTTTACATAAGAATTTCGATTAGGAATAATAACAGAACGCTGAAACGCACCGAAAATAATCTTGGAATATTTCAGAAAAACTCGTGCCAATTCTACTTTCGTTTTGTTAAAAAAAATTTTAATTGCAGACTAATAATAATCAAAAAAACTTCTGGCCGATAATAATAAACAATAATGATCTATAATTTTGAAAAGAAAAAAAATAAATTTAAGAGCGCCCCTCGAGAAAAACGAGTGTTTTGATTTGCGATAAAAAAAACAAGGAATTATTTTCAAATTAATTATTTCTCGCTTGCACAAGACGAGGTGTGTGTGTGTTTTTTTTAGAGCAACAAATAAAAGGTGTCTTATTTGTTTAAATAATTTATTTTTATTTCAATGTCACTGTCGACCTGTTTTTTTTTCGCGTATGAATAATTATTAACGCCCGATTCTTTCGCAAAAAACTTATTAAAATATTTTTATTGTAAGAGAACCGAAGTAAAGGTCTCTTTTGTGCTTTTGACAAGTTTGAAGACCGTAATCGTTTTTGCGGTGCGCTAAATCAGGGTTATCCGTTATGTCCGAGTTGTGTTATTCGCGCCCGAAAATTTTGAGAATTGAATTGATGCAATTTACTTTAAAAAAAATTGCAAAAACGTGCTGTGTATGAAAATATTTATTAGTATTTACAAATTTATAAAAAGTATAGCATTTTTTAAAAAATAATATTACTTTTTCATATATTTTGAAAATTATTATCCTATCTATTATTTGTTTATTGGTTGTTTTTATTATGTTTAAGCTATTAGTTATATTTAAAAATTTAATCATTATTTATAGAAAGAACCAGGGAAAAATATCATTTTTGAAAAGCGTCCATCTATTGGGGATGGCCGTCCATCTATTGGTGATATGGGCTTTTTACTTAAAATTTTGATTATTTTTTTTTAATTTATTTAACATTTTTACGTAAATATAACTCCTTTTATTATATATTATTAATATTTAACAATTAGAATTTGCGTAACCGTCCATCTATTGGTGGGGTCACCCCATATCATTATTTTTTTTTTTTAATTTTGAGAACAAAGTTGTGAACTTTTGCTCGGGGGACCGAACTATAACCCCTGATCATTTAGAAAAAAATTAATTAAAAATAAATCTATTGCAAAAAAAATAATTTAGGGGAAATCCGTCCCCCGCGCGCCTCGTACAACGCCTCCTCTTAATTAAGATAATAATCGACACAAATCCGCAACAAAATTAATTCAATTTCGATCTGTGGTTCACGCCGACTTTATTTCGGATTAGGAATCAAAGCGTGACTCGTTTTTGAGTCACGTTAGCGTTTTCCGTTTGCAAAAACACGATTTAATTGCGGCGAAAAAAAAAATCGTGTGTGCGCGCTTACAGAAAAAAAAATCAAAATTAAACGGGGGGGCCCCCCATAAACTTCGTTAATGGTCGAAGCAGAAGAAATGCAGTTATAAATCTCGTCGTCAATGAGGTCACAGTTGCAAAACGCCTGTTTCTCCTCGAAACGAGTCAACGAGCAATAATAATGGGCTAGTTTGTGTCCACAAATGAGAGATATCGAAACGCTCTTCGTGCCAAGAAGAAGGAATCGAATATTTATAAAGAGCGCGGTATGCAACAAGAAGGAAAAAGACTTCTTCAAAAAGTCGGACTGGTCGGATGGGCGTGGGGCAAGAATGTAGACGACCGCTATTCCTTCGACCAACTGACCGACGATCCTCAGCCTCTTCAACGGGACCTCGCTTCGATTTTTTCGTAATTTCGAACGAATTAAAGGCAGAGAATCGAATTTTAAAGCGCGGAGAGCGGCAGAAAATCTAAGGCAAGGCCAACTCCGAACGGTTCAATGAATAGGCAATTGTGTTCGGAAGTCCGTGACCGATACGTACAGTTAAATTTTGCATTTCGTTACAACTCTTCGGGACCTCGTAAAACGCTTCGATTTAGCCTCGCATCGATTTCGAATCGGGCGCGCCCGAATTCGCCGGTTTGATTGGTGCGCGGCTGGCGTTACCGTGGAAATCGGCGCCGCGCGGACCAATACGGCTTCGATTCCGAGCGCGCTTCGTTTAAATTTGGTTATCGCACGATTATTTTTGAAATCGAAGTGAAAAATAGCAAAGCTGTGAGTTAGAAACGTCGCGCGTTATTTCTGGAGAAAGGTCACAGATAGTACCTGCAAGAAGTAAAGCGGGGGTTATCTGTAGCCGATAAAATGAGCGTTCGCGATAGGAAGAAATGTTGTATCTCATTTTCTTCTCGTTTTATCTAGGCAAAAATATGTGTCTAATTTGTTTAAATAAATACGAGCCGAGATGAATTGAGAAATAAACAAATATCGTCGAGATTATAGATTTTTTGAAGTGTGAGAACATGATTTTTACAAAAGTCATTTGAATATTAATTAATTATGAAATAAGGTGAGTTTTTTGTGAAGTTCCCACATTATGAAAATTTTATACATGCTTCGAGGTACCGGAAAAGGGTAATTGAGCCTTAAAGTTTAAGGCTAAGTGCCACAAGTAATTTGTTTTTGAATTTATTTGTCGATTTTTGGCGTATTGGTTGCGATTTTTGAGTTTAGACCAGTGTTTCCCAACCTAAGCCATTCTAAAATTTAAATGCCCCCCCTATGTAACATAAATAGTTTTGAAGTTATACTTCTTTTGCCGCTTTGAGAGTAAAATATTAGCACTGCTAACGAAAATTCGACAGATGAAGTAAGAAAGTAAATTGATACTTGTGAATGAGGCTTAAAACCGTTTTATTTAATTTGTCTACTGTATCTTTCGCCTTTTCAAATCATAAATTTAAAGTTAGGTTAGTAAATATCGATTTTATGGCCGAAAAACGTATTTGCCATAGCAATGAGTGGAAGGGAGCGAAAAGATTCGAGAATTTGGTCGGTGCGAGTGAAAGGGAGAGATAAAAATTATTTACTACTATTTCGACACCAAAATTATTGTGAATGAGGCTTAAAGCCGAGTGTGCGCGTTCGAGCTCAAAGTGCCACATTCCGATCTCGGGAAAATGAAGCGCGCCGCTCCGCGTCGCGCTTCATTTGCCTCCCTCGCTCGGAAATGTGCCACTTTTCGCTCGAACGCGCACATCCTCGTATTTTTTGAATTCATTTCTATTAATTTTCACACGTGCTAATATTTAATTCGGTCGCGCCAAAGAAGTATAACTTCTAACACGATTCTGAATTGGAAACGATATGCAAATATACAATTAGACAACTCGGATTGTTCAAAGATTTTGTATTTTGGTCTTTGAAATTTGAAGATTTTCAAAAGACACAAAACTTTTTAATAAATTGTTATTAGCAACAATCGTTTTGCGAATTATTATTTGAAATTAGTGAGTTTCAGCGAGTAATAAAATCAAAAAGACATATAACTAGTAATTTTTTTGCCCAAGTTTTAAATAATGAAAACTATTTATGTATTTCTTTAGTAACATATCGTTAATTAATTAAAAATGGGCAAGCAATTTTCGTATAAATGAATTTTTTTCCCAATACCCGACCACTATTTTGTCGTGTTGAAGGAAATAAACCTATAGGAATATTTCTATTAAATTTTTTTTTAGTTTTTTCTATTTCAGATATAAATTTAATAAAATTTTAAGTAACAAATCAATAGCAATCAGTAAAATTAATATTTCAAAATAATTGCTTGGTTACCCCAATACCCGATCACACTAAAATCAAGAGAACTAGTACTCGATCAGTAAATACATCAGTAGCCGATCACTACATTTTTTTTTATAAACTAACAAAGAATATTGGTATAATTTCATTACCGTTTTATGATAGTATTTATTAAATTCAAAATTAATTATTACTAATTACAATTCAATTATTTAGAAAAAACAATAAGGGGTGTAATCTCTCGACATAAAATGGCGTCTGAGAAACGTCTTTCATTTCATGTGCTATTGTATATTTTGACCTTTATTTGTATTATAGTTGATCGAGTACTAATTCCACGAAAAAAAAATTGGTACCAGTAATGCTACACGGCCTTATAACTTAATTAAACGCTATAGGAAATAAACAACTGTTAATTGCTAAAAAAATAAATGATTCATGGTGGCCGCGCAAAAATTATTAAATATTTGTTATCAAATATTACAATATTTGATTATATAATAAATTTAACTTCGGGAACAATTTATTAATACTTAATTATTTTACAAACAGCAAAAATACTGGAAGTGGTCGAGTATTGGGTCCTGGTCGGGCATTAGCCGTCTTGCCTTAAGTGTATTATTTTCCACTTATCATTTTCAATAATATAATGTGCCACTTTTCGCTCGAACACGCACATCTTCGTTTTATTTGATTTGTCTACTGCATCTTTTGCCTTTTCAAATCATAAATTTAAAGTTGGGTTAGTAAATATCGATTATATGGTCGAAAAACGTATTTGCCATAACAATGAGTGGAAGAGAGCGAAAAGATACGAGAATTTCGTAGGTGCGAGCGAAAGGGAAAGATAAAAATGATTTACTAATATTTCGACACCAAAATTATTGTGAATGAGGCTTAAAGCCGAGTGTGCGCGTTCGAGCTCAAAGTGGCACATTCCGATCTCGGGAAAATGAAGCGCGCCGCTCCGCGTCGCGCTTCATTTGCCTCCCTCGCTCGGAAATGTGCCACTTTTCGCTCGAATGCGCACATCTTTGTATTTATTAGATTTTCTACTTTATCCTTCGCTCTTTCAAATCATCAATTTAAATTTAATTTAGCAAATATCAATTAAATGTTCGAAAATGTATTTTTACCATAGCAATGAGTGGAAGGGAGCGAAAAGATGCGAGAATTTCGTCGGTACGAGTGAAAGGGAAAGATAAAAATGATTTACTAATATTTCGGCACCAAAATTATTGTGAATGAGGCTTAAAACCGAGTGTGCACGTTCGAGCTCAAAGTGGCACATTCCGATCTCGGGAAAATGAAGCGCGCCGCTCCGCGTCGCGCTTCATTTGCCTCCCTCGCTCGGAAATGTGCCACTTTTCGCTCGAACGCGCCCATCCTCGTATTTATTGAACTTATCTTTGCACGTGGTTATATTAAATTTAGTTACGCCAAAGAAGTATAACTTCTAATGGGCGTACTTAAGTAAACGCACCGAATTTTTTAATTTTGTATTTAAAAATTGAATTATTCTATATATGAAGCGTGGGCGTGGGACCCACGTTGGGAAACACTGGTTTAGACGGATCCCCCTTTTTCGAAAATTGCACTCGTAAATTTAAATGTCGAAGCAGTGCGCTTATGGAAATGTTGTTTTGGCACACGAGGTTCGAAGTTAATGTTACATTTAATAAAATGAGCAACTGTCATATTCTAAAAATACCCTGCGAGGCATCAATTTAAAAAATTTCGGTTCAATTAGACGCTATAAAAAAAATTTGGGGCGTGCACAAATTGCAAGGTTCTTCTATGTTTAAGTCATCGTAATTCTGGTTGTGTATTGTTTAAAATTTAATTTGATGCAACGCACAACGATCAGTTAACAACCTCTGGTTCTCGTTCGGAAATTTAAACTTGATACTTGTTGTTCGTTTAAAAGTAAGTACTAATTACACGACGACGGATATCTGATACGTGTAATTTAAGGGTTGGCTTGTTTGGAAGTGCGCACAAAGAAATCGACACAATTAGCCCCATTGTTGTGGGTTTACTGTTTGTTATGTTATACGAAGTCGAAACGCTTTAAAGATACTCCAGGCATTTCCGTTTTAGAGAAGGATCCCTTGATTTGTGTTCCTTTGTAGCCGAGAGTCTTGTTAATCACCTAGTAAAATGCCAGGGCCGTATTGAAGATTTTTTTTACGAACGTATTTGATGGCGAGAGAGAGGAAAAATTCTCCCGAGGTGTTTGCGTCGAAAGAGGACCGGACTGATTTTTTTTCCTACACTTAGAGGTCTTAGAAATGATTTGGTAAAATATCAGGATCGGATTTGCATTAGCTTAGTATTTACGATTTTTTTTAATTAGAAAATAATTTAAACTCGAAATACTGTTTTTTTTTAAATCCATTAGGGTTTCAACTATAAAAAGTCCGTCCCTGATTTTTTTTCCTAATAACTAAAGGCTTTAATAATCATATGCTAAAATGTAAAGGTCCCATTTACACCAGGTCCGTATTTATGATTTTTTGAAATTAAGTAAATTTAATCTCAAACAAATATAAGTTTTAAAAATATTTTCCTGAATATTTCGGTTGGGGGCTATCCTATTTTTTCCAAATACTTAGAGGTCTTATTAAGCACCGGCTAAAATATCAGGATCGGATTTGCACCAGATTTGGATTTACGATTTTTTTAAATAAATCGCATTTAATCTCAAATTAACATAAGTTTTAAAAAATTATCCTGAAGATTTCGCTTTAGGGGCTACCCATAATTTTTTTCCCGATACATAAAGGTTCTAATAATCAACAGATAAAATACGAGGGCCCAATTTGCACCAGATTCGTATTTGCGAGTTTTCAAAGTTAATCGAACTTGAAGACAAATAAACACAAGCTTTAAAAAATTCTCATGGGAGTTTTCGCTTTAAGGAGCACTTTCTTAATTTTTTTCCTAATATTTAAAAGTCTTAATGAGCACCTGCTAAAATATCAGGATCGTATTTGCCCCAGATTCGTATTTACGATTTTTTAAAATAAATCGTATTTAATCTTAAATAAACATAATTTTTAAAAAATTCGTCTAAGAGTTTCGCTTTAGGGACACCCTCCCTGATTTTTTTCCGAATACTTAAAGGTCTTAGTAAGAGTTGGCTAAAATATCAGGGCCTGATTTGCACCAGATTTGTACTTGCAATTTTTTTTAAACAAACAGAATTTAATCTCAATCGAACATTATTTTTAAAAAATTTTCCTGAGAGTTTCGCGTTAGGGGGACTATTCATATTTTTTTTCCTAACACCTAAATGTCTTAACAATAAATACCTAAAATATCAGGATCGTATTTGTACCAGATTCATATTTACGATTTTTCAAAGATAAATCGAAATTAATCTCAAATAAACATAAGTTTTAAAAAATTCGCCAAAGCGTTTCGCTTTACGGAGACCCCCTGATTTTTTTCCGAATACTTAAAGGTCTTAGTAAGCATTGGCTAAAATATCAGGGCCTGATTTGCACCAGGTTTGTACTTGCGATTTTTTTTAAACAAATCACATTTAATCTCAAACAAACTTAGTTTTAAAAAAATTTCCTGAGAGTTTCGCGTTAGGGGGGCTGTTCATATTTTTTTCCTAACACCTAAATGTCTTAATAATAAATACCTAAAGTATCAGAACCGTATTTGTACCAGATTCGTATTTACGATTTTTTAAAAATAAATCGATTTTAATCTCAAATTAACATAAGTTTTAAAAAATTCGCCAAAGCGTTTCGCTTTACGGAGACCCCCTGATTTTTTTCCCAATACTTAAAGGTCTTAGTAAACATCATCCAAAATATCAGGACCGGATTTGCAGTAGTTTCGTATTGACGATTTTTGAAATAAATCGAATATAATGTCACAGAACTATAAGTTTTAAAAAATTCTCCTGAGGAGATCGCTTTGAGGGGCTGCCCACAATTTTTAAAGGTCTTAGTAATCAACAGCTAAAATATAAGGACCGTATTTTCGCCAGTTCTGTATTTACGATTTTTTTTAAATTAATCGAAAAATTCGCATTGGGTGTCCGTTTTAGAGAGCGCTCTCTTAATTTTTATTCTAGTATTTAAAATCCCCAAAAATCGTCTACAAAAATATCAGGTCCGTATTACCACCACAAAAACATCTGTGATTTTTAAAGTTTTTCTAACGAAGTTAAAAACGCCAGAACACATTTACGAAAGCCCCCCTGCTGACGCCCTTTCAGAGCCAACCGCCCCGATTTTGTCCCTGGCACTTAAAAACCCCATTAATCACTGCCCAAAATAGCAGGGCCGTATTCGTTCGAATCGGCCCGACACCATACAATCAGAAACAAGGTGTATTTAATAACGTATTCGATCACACTTGGCGGAAGTCGATTGCGAGGCCTTTCACGAATAATAAGAAAGCACTCGAAAAGAAAAAAAAATAAGCGATCCTCGGACAGTGGCTTTCCTAGTGGAAACTCGAAGAAGAAGCCATGCATGTCCCATTCTCGAGGCGTTTTTCTACCTGAATCTCTCACCCTTGAACGTTCACCTTACGTACTGTACGGCGTTAGAATTTTTCTCTATTGTGGGTCATGCACCTGTGCACATGATCTCGGTTTACAGAGGGGGTTCCACACACACACACCTTTTTTTTCTTCAAAGGGCCTACCTCCGGCACAGGTACGTTTTGTCCGCTCGAATGTGTGCGCACCTTTAATCTACCATTTCAATGTCGCTCTTTATCTCGATGGATGTGGGTGTGCTTTTTTTGTACGACACCAATTGTAAATCGATTTTTACGATTAATCTAATCGATAAGGTGCCTTCGTCCGATTTGTTGGAGTCGTAGATAACGCTTTTGTGGCGGGGGCGACGATCGAAAAATAAAAATTTATTAAAATCAAAAATTAAGGAGCTGTTCGAAGAAGAAAAACGTTAAAGCGCTTTTGGAAGGGTTTTTAATTTTTTTACGGTGGCAGCAATTTTATAAAACCTAAGAAGAATTTCATTTTTGCCCCCTTATTGAAATACAAATTAATTTCACGGCAATTACTTAATGATTCGCAATAATTTAGACCAATCAATTACACGAACAATTAATTGAATAATTTTAATCGTTCCCTCTCACTTGCATTGACAAGATCATCGTATCTTCTCGCTCCCTTCCACTCATTGCTATGGTAAATACGTTTTTCGAATATAAAATCGATATTTACTAAATTAAATTAAAATTTTCGGTTTGAAAGAGCGCACGGTAAATTATACTAATGTAATAAATACGATGATGTGCGCGTTCGAGCGAAAAGTGGCACATTTCCGAGCGAGGGAGGCAAATGAAGCGCGACGCGGAGCGGCGCGCTTCATTTTCCCGAGATCGGAATGTGCCACTTTGAGCTCGAATGCGCACACTCGGTTTTTAGCACGATTCGCAATAATTTTGGTGACGAAAAATTAGTAAATAATTTTTTATCGTTCGCTCTCACTCATACTTATGAGTTTTTCCTATCTTTTCGCTCGCTCCCACTCGTTGCTATGGTAAAAATACATTTTTGGAACATTTAATTGATTTTTGCTAAATTAAATTTAAATTGATGAATTGAAAGAGCGAAGGATAAAGTAGAAAATCCAATAAATACGAGGATGTGCGCGTTCGAGCGAAAAGTGGCACATTTCCGAGCGAGGGAGGCAAATGAAGCGCGACGCGGAGCGGCGCGCTTCATTTTCCCGAGATCGGAATGTGCCACTTTGAGCTCGAATGCGCACACTCGGTTTTTAGCACGATTCGCAATAATTTCGGTGACAAAAAATTAGTAAATAATTTTTTATCGTTCGCGCTCACCCATACTTATGAGTTTTTCCTATCTTTTCGCTCGCTCCCACTCGTTGCTATGGTAAAAATACATTTTTCGAACATTTAATTGATAATTGCTAAATTAAATTTAAATTGATGATTTGAAAGAGCGAAAGATAAAGTAGAAAACCAATAAATACGAGGATGTGCGCGTTCGAGCGAAAAGTGGCACATTTCCGAGCGAGGGAGGCAAATGAAGCGCGACGCGGAGCGGCGCGCTTCATTTTCCCGAGTTCGGAATGTCCCACTTTGAGCTCGAATGCGCACACTCGGTTTTTAGCACGATTCGCAATAATTTTGATGACGAAAAATTAGTAAATAATTTTTTATCGTTCGCTCTCACTCGTACTTATGAGTTTTTCCTATCTTTTCGCTCGCCCCCACTCGTTGCTATGGTAAAAATACATTTTTGGAACATTTAATTGATTTTTGCTAAATTAAATTTAAATTGATGATTTGAAAGAGCGAAAGATAAAGTAGAAAAACCAATAAATACGAGGATGTGCGCGTTCGAGCGAAAAGTGGCACATTTCCGAGCGAGGGAGGCAAATGAAGCGCGACGCGGAGCGGCGCGCTTCATTTTCCCGAGATCGGAATGTGCCACTTTGAGCTCGAATGCGCACACTCGGTTTTTAGCACGATTCGCAATAATTTCGGTGACGAAAAATTAGTAAATAATTTTTTATCGTTCGCGCTCACTCGTACTTATGAGATTTCCTATCTTTTCGCTCGCCCCACTCGTTGCTATGGTAAAAATACATTTTTCGAACATTTAATTGATTTTTGCTAAATTAAATTTAAATTGATGATTTGAAAGAGCGAAGGATAAAGTAGAAAAAATTTCGCGACCATCGGGGTCCGTCTAAGCGAGGTTCTACTGTACTTAACACCCGTATTTGCAAAACCAATAAATGTTTAAAGTTTAATATGTTATTTATAAAACAAAGCAATTTTTTCGTCGTAGGCTCCAAGTTCGACTTTTAAGCGATATTAATTTTGCATATTGAACTTAATTTAGGGGCTGCTTAATTAAGTGGATCAATTGCGAGGAGCCATGCGGGCCCATATAATTTTCTAATCGAGAAGTGATTTATTTTTATTTAGAAAATGGGGTGCGCTGGTTAAGTTATGCTGGCAGTCGCTTTTGCTGGAAAAAAAGGTTTTTAGAAAGTAAAACGGAATGCTTAGAATTTAGAAGTGCAAATACAGGGTCACGTGTTTACTATGCATTTGCGTCTTCTTTTGCCCGTGTGTACCAAAAACGCTTTTTTTCGAAGTTCAATTTCGGAAAATGATAGAGCAAACAAATGTGGCAGAACTAAAGCAAAAAATGGGAGGGGCCAGCTACTTAATAAATTCGAAAAACTGGTTCTCAAAATGTTTTAATAAATTGTAGTGGCTCGCCTATTGTTAACATAAATAAATAATTAAACAGCTCAAAAACGATACACACGACGATTAAAATGCGATTAACATAAAAATTGAGACGATTCCAAGGCCTTTTCTAATCGCAATGAATAACAAATTTCTCGATAAACAATTAAACATTTCTTTCTCTTCGTATCTAATCGGAGCCGTGTATTTTGTTTGTTTTAAATATTTGGTGCAATTATAATTAATCGAAAAGAAATTGCGGAAGGGGGGAGGGCTTACATCGCAAAAATTTAATCGACCGAATGGAGAAAATCGCAGCAATCGAAAAACAATTGTAATTTTTACCAGGCAATTAAATTTGGCGCCTTAAAACCGAAATTGTTTATTTCGTTGTTATGGAAACCAAACAACGATGCGTCCAACCGAAAAGCGCCTTTAAAGCGGCCCATTTAAATAATAACTTGAGAATTTTCTAAAATAAATACAAATTAAAAATTAAGATTTATTTTTGTAAATCGAGTTGTTTATAACAATTTTTTCTCGTTAACTAATTTTTTGATCAAAGATTAAAATTGCGGTTCACAATTAATTAGCGCGCTTTTTCCCCATTTTAATTTAATTCGCTTCAAAAAAAATTAAATCGAACAAAATAAGACGAAAAACTATTAATTTCCCCCGATTTGACGTTTTTTCGAATTCAAATCGAGCGCCTTCGAAAAATGGGCGGTTGTTTATTAATTTCAATGGAAACCCCGAAGCTTGATCCAATCAAAAACTTCCCTCCAAAGCGGACAATTCGAATATTAAAAATAAAACTTAATTTCGTGATAAAAAGCTTAGCGTTATTTAAAAAAAAACGGACCCATGGAATTTTACAAAACTATTAATTTTTTTTTAATTTTTGCAAAACAATTAAATCTGGCGCCTTAAAAACCGAAATTGTTTATTTAATCGTTACGGAAACGAAAAAAGATGCATCCAACCGAAAAGCGACTTTAAAGCGGCCCATTTAAATAATAATAACTTGAGAATTTTTAGAAATAAATACAAATTAAAAATTAAAATTAATAGAGAATCAAACTGATGCAATTGTTTTTGTAAAACGAGTTGTTTATAACTATTTTTTTCTCGTTAACTAATTTTTTCATCAAAGATTTAAAGTGCGGTTCACAATTAATTAGCGCACTTTTTCCCCATTTTAATTTAATTCGCTTTAAAAAAAATTAAATCGAACAAAATAAGGCAAAAAACCATTAATTTCCCTCGATTTGACGTTTTTGGGATTCAAAACGAGCGCCTTCGAAAAATGGGCGGTTGTTTATTAATTTCCATGGAAACCCCGAAGCTTAATCCAATCAAAAACGTCCCTCTAAAGCGGGCAATTCAACTATTCAAAATAAAACTTAATTTCGCGATAAAAAAAACGGACCCATGGAATTTTACAAAACTATTCATTTTTTTTTTAGTCAAAGAATAAATCGCTTTTTTCTCCTAGCCAAAGCCGATAATTACGAGCAATTCACAAGTGCTTATTAAATGTTAATGAACTTGTGTTTTGACATTAAAATCGCAAACGAGGGGGCAGCAATCGTCGTCACAAGTTTCACCTGCGAGCGAAAGACATTTAACGTTATGCCTTCATGTGTTACCCACATTCCAAGGTGATCTCTGCACAAAAGGCCACGCCTGTGTCCGATTTCCGAAAGAATCTAAACGTGCACGCAGAGAACGAATTTTGCCGGGGTCAAAATGGGAAGGATTCGAAGCTGGGCCGCTCGAATCGTGCACAAAGAAGTGTTTTGACGCGAAAAATTAAACGGGGTACGGCACTGCGAGGTACGTCACTAAATTCTATCACATGTTTCGTTCGTGGAGAAGAAGTGACCGAAGGATCGCCGATACGGGAAGATGGGCATGGTGACCGGTTTCGGAGGACGACGAACGATCGTATGGATGGGACGAAATCTAAAAATGCATACCTTCGTCCAGGAGACGCTCGACGTGAATAAACACATTCGGAAAGGCTGCAAGTTGTTTTCTATCTTTGAGTAACTGCGCCAAATAGTCCGCTATGCTTTGTGTAGAATTATTATCACACATCATGAGGTTTACCAAATAATAATAACAACAACAAAAAAAAAACCAAACTTAAATGCACAAACGATTTAAGTGTCTGTAGGAGCTGATGTTGACTGCTAGACGCATTCAACGGGCCACGAACACAACACAAAGTTAAAGCAAGACTGGAAGTTCGACACAGATATGTGGGTTCTACTTGACCATTTTGGTGTATACCACGCTCTGGGGGAAAAAGCCAACGCGCATGGTTTCCTTAACCATTTTGTAATGCGCAGAAACGCGTAGAAGTTACCATATAAGGTTGCGCCACCACCAATTTCAAATTTGCCATTAACGTTTTGCAAGGAGGACCATTTTTCTTATTGTCCGCGAGAAGGAATCCTTCGTTTCGAGTTTTCGTGTACTAAAAGACAGTTTGGGGAAAGCGCGTTCTTGTAGCTTAGCCAATGAGGCGTAGCCCGCAGTGGACTTGGGCTCTTTCGGCGGTGAGGCAATACGCGGACGTATACCGTGTTGCGGAGAGCCTAGAAGTTTTCCCTCTCGAACTTGATTTTCGAAATTCAACGCTCAATTTACTGTTTATTGATAGGCTAGTGCTTGGTTTGATTTAACTACACGTTTGAATATCAGGACCGGACTTATGCAAAAAGAATTTGAATAAAATATATAATATAGTAAATGCTCGAATTTTCTGCGTTAAAGGGGGGTTTCGTGGTTTTTCTACTATTTTATGAAACTATTAATCGACAAGTTAAATTTCAGGACCGTATTTATTTAAAATTAGAACTAATTTAAATAATTTTTGTTAGTTTAGAGTTTCAAAAATTCCCAGAGGGCTTTTCGCTTATAATACTCTCTTCATGATTTTTTTTCATGATAATTAAGAAAGTTATTAGGCACCAGGTGAAATATCAGAACCGTATTTAAATCAAAACTGATTGTATGATATTTTAAAATTTGTGATTTATGAGTAAGGAAATTTATAAGTTTAAAAAGTTGCTAAAAGAGCTCAAGTTTTAGCGAGGACTTCACTGATTTTTTTCAGATACTTAAAGATTTCGTTAATTACCGTATAAAATTTCAGGACCAGATTTACACCGAAAAAGAATCTACGATTTTTGAAAATTTATCAGTTTTATATTTCAAAACACACAATTTAGGTTGTTGAAAAAGTTTCCACTATAGAAGGGCCCTTTGTAATTTTTTTCTTGATACCTAAAGACTTCATTAACTACCATAAAAAATTTCAGAACCGGATTTACGCCGAAAAAGAATCTACGATTTTTGAAAATTTATCAGTTTTATATTTCAAAACACACACAATTTAAGTTGTTGAAAGAAAGTTTCCACTATACAAGGGCCCTTTGTAATTTTTTTCTTGATACCTAAAGACTTCATTAGCTACCATAAAAAATTTCAGGACCGGATTTACACCGAACAAGAATCTACGATTTTTGAAAATTTATCAATTTAATATTTCAAAACACACACAATTTAAGTTGTTGAAAAAAGTTTCCAATGTACAAAGGCCCTTTGTAATTTTTTTCTTGATACCTAAAGACTTCATTAGCTACCATAAAAAATTTCAGGACCGGATTTGCACCGAAAAAGAATCTACGATTTTTGAAAATTTATCAATTTAATATTTCGCAACACACACAATTTAAGTTGTTGAAAAAATGTTTCCGCTATACAAAGGCCCTTTGTAATTTTTTTCTTGATACCTAAAAACTTCATTAACTACCATATAAAATTTCAGGACCGGATTTACACCAGAAAAGTATCTACGATTTTTGAAAATTTATCAATTTAATATTACAAAACACACACAATTTAAGTTGTTGAAAAAAAGTTTCCACCATACAAGGGCACTTTGTAATGTTTTTCTTAATACCTAAAGACTACATTAACTACCATAAAAAATTTCAGGACCGGATTTACACCGAAAAAGAATGTACGATTTTACAAATTTATCAATTTTATATTTGAAACTACCCACAATTTAAATTGTTGAAAAGTTTCCACTGTACAGAGAGCCTTCGTAATTTTTTTCTTGATACCTAGACTTGAATCACCCCCCATACAAAAATACAGAACCGTGTTTACCCCAAAAAAGAATCTACGATTTTTGAAAATTTATAAATTTTGTATTTCCAAACATACAAAATTTAAATTATTGGGGGTCAGTTTCTACTTTCGCGGGGGTTTTCCTAATTTTTTTCCTGATACTTAAAGACTTCATCAATTACCATATAAAATTTCAGGACCGGATTTACACCGGACTCGAATCTACAATTTTTGAAAATTTATCAATTTTATATTTCAAACACACAGAATTTAAATTGTTCAAAATTGTTTACATGGGGCCTTCGTAATTTTTTATTTAATACCTAAAGACTTAAATAACCAACATATAAAAATACAGAACCGGGCTTACGCCAAAAAAAAGCTACAATTTTTGAAAAAATGTATCAATTTTATATTTCAAAACACACCCTTTAAATTGTTGGCAAACGGTTTTCATTTTAAAGAGGGCCTTCGGAATTTTTTTCCTGGTATCTACAGGCTTAAGTAACCTCCATATAAAAACACAGGACCGGACTTACACCGAAAACAAATCTACGATTTTTGAAAATGTATCAATTTTATATTTCAAAAGCACTAAATTTAAATTATTGGAGTGAAGTTTTCTTGATAAGCAAAAACTTCATTAACGCCCAATAAAATTACAGGACCGTATTAACACCGAAAAAAAATTTACAATTATATTCAAAGGAAACGCTTAATTAAAAAAATGACCAAATATTTCTGCTTTAGAAAATATTATTTCTTGATATATAAACACCTAGTTAACCACCATCGAAAAATGCAGGACCCTATTTGCAGCAGAAAAAATTCCACGATTTTTTACATCTCGAAAGCCACCTTTATTAACTTTAACCTTCTTTAAACAAATTAAATACTTTTAGTGAAATAGAAATTGAGGTAATAAAATTCCAATTCAATTACCCACAAGATTGTGAAAATAATCGTAAGTAATAAGCTCGTGCCAAGAATAAACCATATGAACGTCTCATAAACGCTCATAATTTTACATTGCATTTCCTTTTTATTGAATTTTATTAAAATATTCCACCGCTGTAAATGTTTTTAGGTTACTCGAATAACAATTTTTGTTTATTTTTTGAATCTCAATTTAATCCACGCCTCGAAATTGATTTTTCTTTAAATAAATTAAATTTTTTCACAACATAAACTAATTTAGTATTGTTTCTCATAAAATTAAAATCTTTGCCAATTTAATTAAAATTTTACAATTAATTAAAACCGTAACCACGGCAACGAAGCAACAAGAAAACAAATTTCATTGCTTAAAGACCTAATTTTTACATTGGCGCATCAATTAATTATTTAATTACCTTAACAACGGTAACCATGGCGATTTATTACTAAGTAAATTAATTAATTGGTTTAAAAATCAAAGGGCTCAATTTGAAACGACTTTTTCAAGCAAAACTAATTCCAAGTCGGACTTTAATTGGACCAAAATTGCATAACGCGAAGCTCGCCCATTTTAAGCGTTCGATCCATTATTTACGGTTAATAATAACAATAAAAAAAAGAAGGCGAATCATATGTCGTTGATGAGTTCGTGCTACTTTTTAAATTATCTGCGATGTAAATCTCGGTCGAACAAGAACGTTCGAATTATTAATATTAATCGTTTCGGAAAAAGTCAACGTCTATCAGCGTTCATTGTTAACATATTTTTTTTTCTTCTATAATTAATGTAGGTTATGGTTTTTTAAAAATAAAAAAAAATGTTATTGTTTATGAATTATAATCGACAGAGCTGGGGAAACGCGCCCCAAAATCAACATATGTACAGTAGGGCCTCGTTTAACGCTTCCTCGATGAGACCGGGTCTGTTCGAAGTCTCAAAAAATTTACGTTGATTTGCCTTATTGCTGAATTTCAAAATGACCTCGTTTGACACTGTTTCGTTTGGCGCTCCGTCGTGCAGGAACGCAATCGCGGCGCTAAGCGAGGCCCTACTGTATTCGCAGCGAACGATCGAAAGTAAACAAATAAAGTTTCGAAGTGGCAAAATAAAAATTGTAAATTTCGCCGTTCCACTTTGCTTTTTTCAATGCGACGGCGAGAGTTAATGGCTTATCCGATTTTGGAAATATCTTAATTTGAAATTTATTAAGAGTTAGGCTTACATTAATTCCGTAATGACCCAGAAATAAAATAATATGCAATGTTCAAGTACACTCCTTGTAATTTCTGAATGATTAAAACATATGGTCGCTTTATGCTCGATTATATAAAAGTATCTCCGGCCTACACGGTATGTCCTAATCTGTCCGGACTACGGGGATTGAGTCCGGTAAACGGGCTCCGTGTAGGTTTATTGGCATTGCGAACCTAAAACGGGAATAGGCTGTTTACGATTGAGGGACACTGTCGTTCTTCGAGTGCAGAAAAAGGTGTAATTCTTCAATGTTACGTGTAGGATGTTTTAATACCAACCGTCTATTCTAACTGTTCTTTTCATGCTAATCTATGGTAAAAGTAAAAGCACTCCGCGCAATCGTTTTTTTTGCAAATCGACGAGATTGTTACAAATTTACGATTAAATAAATTGATCTGAAGAGCGTTTTAAGAGAAAATCAAAAGCAGACGTTTGTTCTTATAATGAACGACTTTATCTTAATGGTATATTATATATTAGAAATGCTTGAAAGACTTCTGTTTTAGAAAGGCCCTTTTTAATTTTTTCCCTAGTGCCTAAAAGTCTTATTAATTAATAGCTGTAGAATTAACACCAAAAAAAACATTACGATTTTTTTAAATCAATATTTGTAAATAAAAACTTTATATTTAATGAAAATTGTTTGAGAACTTCTGCTTTAAGCAGAACTATATCTAATGATTTTTTACTAATGTCCAAAAATTTTATAAATAAGAAGCTAAAATATCAGGAACGTGTTCCTCTCAGAAAAAATATTACGATTTTTTTATAAATTTCAATAATTATAAAAAATACAAAATTTAAAAAATATAGCGAGGAGCGTCTGCTTTAAGTGGGGCCTCCTTAATTTTTTTCCTCAAATATAACACTGTTTTTAACAAGAGCCTAAAACATCAGGACCGTATCAGTTTCAGAAAAAAAAATTACGAATATTTTTAGATCAATTTCAGTAATTATACAAATTTCAAAAAATATATTGGAAAGATTTTGCGTTAAAAAGAGCCTTTCTATTTTTTTTCTAATGCCCAAAGGTCTTATTAATAATTGACAAAATTATCAGGACCGTATCCGTCTCGAAAACAAAATCTACGATTTTTTGTTAAAATCAATATCAAAATTTATGAATTACAAAAAATAAAAACGTGTATTTTAAACTTCTGCTTTCAGCGGGACCCCCCTAATTTTTTTCCTAAAATATAATACTGTTTTTAACGAGAGCCCAAAACATCAGGACCGTATCAGCCTCAGAATAAAAATTACGATTATTTTTAGATCACTTTTAATATTTATTAAATGTACAAACTTTAAAAGCCATATCCAACAGTTATTGCTTTAAATAGGACCTTCCCATTTTTTTTATACTGCCTAAAGTTCTTATTAATAGTCAGTAAAAATATCAGGTCCGTATCCGTCCCAGAAAAATACCCAAGACTTTTTTAAATCAATTGAAATAATTATGATATAAACAAAATTAATAAATTATATATTAGGGGGCTTCCACTTCAAACAGCGCTTTCCCAATTTTTTTTATAATGTCTAAGGCTCTTATTAACATCGAGTTAAAATATCAGGTCCGTATTCGTTTCAAAAATAAACATAGATTTTTTAAATCCAATGAAATAATTACGATATAAACAAAATTAATAAAATATATATTTGGGGAGCTTCCGCTTTAAGTGAAGTCTTCCTAATTTTTTTTATACTGCCTAATGTTCTTATTAATAGTCAGTAAAAATATCAGGTCCGTATCCGTCCCAGAAAAATAACCAAGATTTTTTATATCAATTGAAATAATTATGATATAAATAAAATTAATAAATTATATAGTAGGGGGCTTCCACTTCAAACAGCGCCTTCCCAATTTTTTTTATAATGCCTAAGGCTCTCATTAATATCGAGTTAAAATATCAGGTCCGTATTCGTCTCAAAAATAAACTAAAATTTTTTTAAATCAATTTAAAAAATTACGATTCAAACAAAATTAATAAAATATATATTAGGGGCCTTCCGCTTTAAGTGGAGCCTTCCTAATTTTTTTTATAATGCCCAAATACCTTATTAATGGCTAGTTATAATATCAGGTCTGTAGCCGTTTCAAAAAATAAACTAAGATTTTTTAAATTAATTAAAAAAATTGCAATTTAAATAAAATATATATTAGGAAGCTTTCGCTTCAAGTGGGGCCTTCGTAATTTTTTTCCTAATGCCCAAACACCCTATTATTAACTACCCAAAATATCAGGACCGTACTGACACCAAAACCAATCGCACGATTTTTTTTTAAAGCACGCACGAAATTTTCAACTAAAACCTTCGTACTTTAAAGCGCTGAAAGGCGATCATAAATCTATTTAAAACGCAATTAAACTTCAAATGACTTCATTTGTGCAGCAATTACACCGAAATACATTCGTTTATTCCAATGATTCGGTTGGCGTTGTAAAATAGCCCACAATTGCCCCAAAAGCACACCTGCAAAGCATTTAAATCCAGACCGGCGCCAGGTATCAAAAATAGAAACGCTTCCGTGAGACGCCTTTTAATGTTTCTTTTCTTGTGTTAATCCCTTAGTAGTACTTTTACCACCTTTTCGAGAGCCTTTAATCGTTTCGAAAATGCGCGTTCCCTTTTTATTTCCATCGAGCCACAAACAAAGCAGATCGAGTCGGTTTTCAAAAGAGCGCCAACAAAGAATTTTTGACGTCGAAATTAATAGGGCGATTATAGATAAAAGACATAAATGAAGCGTTACAAAAAAAAGCGTGTGTAATATAGAAAGTGTGTTCTACACCTACTCCTTTATTAAAATTTCCACTTAAAGCGTTCCATATTTGGAAAGAATTTCGCGGTGATAAAGCGATGAGTCTCTTAAAATTTATTTCCTTATTGTTTTCGAATATAGAAAAGGCGCCATCCGACAAATTGTTTGAGCATATAAAAAAAGGACGTTATTAGCAAGAAAGTACTGCTGTTATTTATTGCTCTTCGAATGCGTGCTCGCTCCCACAAAGGCCCGCAGGCCTTTTTGCGAAACGCATTTTAATTTGTTAATTAATTATAATGAGCTTGTGCTATAGATGTTTAATAAACAATCGACGAGTGGGTTTTGTTGCTCATTAAACTTTTAAATAAATTTAAATTGCGAGCATCTTAATTCGGCGTGGTTGAAATCAAAAATTGGCTTATATTTAAAAAGAAAACTGTTTGCGTTTTGCGCCTGTGATTTTTTGAAAATTTTGTCCCAAGGCCCTGTAATTATTTTGAGCTTAGCTTAAGATAAAGTGTATCAGGATTTAGTATTTTGGTCGTCCGTAAAAATATCTCTAAAAGTTAAACGATTTACGATCTTTTAAAGAACAGATTTTGTTAGCAAATAAGAAAAATCTAAATAAATCAAAAATTATTTAAATTCTTTTATTTGCCCTTTGTTTTATGACCATATCATAAGCCCTTAAGTATGAGAATTTTAAAATTATATAGTTTAGAAAAAAAATTTACCTAATAACAAAGTTAAAGATCAGATTTCGATTAAAAAAAAAAGAAAAATCTAAATTAATCAAAAATAATTAAAATTTTGGATCTGCTCTTTGTTTTATAAACCTATCTTAAGCCCTTAAGTATCAGGATTTTAAATTTCTGCAGTTTAGAAAAAGATGATACATAATAACGAAGTTATAATTATTTTTCGAAATATTTTAAATAACATTGTATGGAAATTTTCACCTGCAACATTTCAAAAATTTATCCTAACGCCCTTTAATTATTTTAAAACTTTGTTTTACGTTAAAATGTATCAGCATTTAGTTTTTTAGTCGTTAGTAAAAATATCTCAAAAAGTAAACGAGCAACAATTTTTTAAAGTACAGATTTTGTTAAAAAAACGAGGCAAATCAAAAATTGTTTAAATTTTTGCATGTGCCCTTTGTTTTATGACCCTATCGTAAGCCCTTAAGTATCAGGATTTTAAACTTATATAGTTTGGAAAAAAACTTCGCCTAATAACAAAATTTATAATTTTTTTTCAAAGTATTTTAAATAAAATTGTGTGAAAGTCTTCAACTGCAATTTTCGAAAAATTTATCCTAATGCCCTCTAATTACTCTAAACTTTGCTTAAGCTAATATGTTTAGGCATTTCGTATTTTAGTCGTTCGTAAAAATATCTCAAAAAGTAAACGAGCTACGATTTTTTAAATCAGATTTTGAAAATCAAAATTTGTTAAAATTTTTGTATGTGCCTTTCGTTTTATAACCCTATCTTGTGCCCTTAAGTATCAGAATTTTAAACTTGTACAGTTTAGAAAAAAATTTCCCTTAATAACAAAGTTATAATTTTTTTTCAAAGTATTTTAAATAAAGTTGTGTGAAAGTCTTCAACTGCAATTTTCAAAAAATTTGTTTCTTACGCCCTCTAATTACTCTAAATTTGCTTAAGGTAATATGTTTCGGCATTTCGTATTTTTTAGTCGTTCGTAAAAATATCTCCAAAAGTAAACGAGCTACGATTTTTTAGATCAGATTTTAAAAATCAAAAATTGCTTAAATTTTTGTATGTGCCCTTCGTTTTATAACTTTATCTTGTGCCCTTAAGTATCAGGATTTTAAACATGTACACTTTAGAAAAAGATTTCACCTAATTTACAAAGTTATAATTTTTTTTTAAAGTATTTCAAATAAAGCTTTTGTCGAAATCTTCGATTGTATTTTTTTTTAAATCAATGATGTTTTTTGAGGTTGTTTTAATGTTCCCTTATATAAAAAAAACTATAGTTTTTGATTTTGTATAGTTTTAACAAATATTCCCAAAAATAAAAGCGCCACAACTGATTCGAGCCGATGAAGTGCAATATTTTCAAAAATTTCGTGCGTTTCGGTCAAGTTTTTCGTTTCAAAAGAGTCGGTAAAAAAAGACATGCTTTTTCAAATAACAGACCTTTAAGCATTGTGCTTTGTAGATGATATTTTTAAAACCCCTAACATTTCGATGTGAAACAACTTAAAAGTGCTCATTTTGAATATTTTCGGTTTGAGGAGCGCAAAATTATTTAGAAAACTACCCAACGGATTTAAATAATTTTTGAACTATTGATTTAAACCGCAAATACAAGAAGACCTTTTCAAATTCGCCCTTCTAAACCTAAAAGCAATTCTATTTTTGGCAATTTCCTAAGTTCGGTCGCGCAAATCGATTTTTTGACCTTCCACATATGAATTTACAAACAAATATAATAATATAAAAATCAATAAAATATACAGTTAGAATAAATATTCAAAAATTCATAAAAAAAAATTGTAACGCCTTTCGCGCCCGGTCCGGAAGTTATCTCAACTGCAGGAGTTACCATAAACGTAGTACGCAAGAAGACATTTTTTTGTAAATCGCGGGCGCGCTTTTGAGATCGTTAAGATCACCAAATATTTTTTTACGTAAAAATGCATCCCTTAACTTTCATAAAAAAAATTAAGGAGCACGTCCTGCGGGCGAAAACCGTGTATCTCAACTGCAGGAGACTAACTTTTGCTAAGAGGGTTGGAACGCCGATTTTCCAAAAATGGGTGATGTACTTTCGGAATCGACTACGGCGCCAATTTCTCGAAAATACACCTTTTGGATTCAATTAATTAGATCCATCCGGTTTATGGGAGCTTTGCGACAGCTACAAAGGTAAAGGACACAATACCCAATCACCAAAAAAAAAATTAAGGGATAGAAATATTTTTATAGTATTATTTCGTTCAAGTGGACAAAATAGTGATCGGGTACTGGGTCACTTACCATACCAAAAAAAAATAAGATACGCCCGAAAAAACGAAAACTCCGGAGTTTAAAAAAATCGCATCCGAAACCCTCAAAATGGAGCTTAAATTATTTCCGAGCTAAAGAGCCTTGCGAAAATTGCAACTGATTTGAAAAAAAAAACGAACCGGTCAGAATTAAATTGTTTTAAACGAAAAATGCTAAAAAAAACGCAGAGCTGAAAATGCAACTCAAATCGTATTGCAAAAATTAGCTTTCCGAAAGCTGCCAAAATAGTACGTTTTAATATAATTGCAAACGGTCACGAATTTTATAAAAATGCAGTTTAAATATTAAAAAGGACCGCAACCGAAGCTCTCAAATTGGGGTTGAAATTGTGTCCGCGAAAGGGGAGCTTTGCGCGAAAGCTGCAACCAAAAAAAAACGACGCCCTGAAATAAGACCCATTTCAAACGAGTCCTTAAGAAAAATACAAATTGCGTAATTTTTCTTTAAATAATTAAATATTTTTTTCAACAATAACCCAAAATTTATTAAAGATTTTAAGTGTGTCTCAAATGTTGTAAATTTTTGACTGGTTTTTGAAAATTGAAAGCTATTTGAAAGCTGCAAAAACAATTCTTTTAAAAAATGAGCTGAAATTATGTTTTTAAAATAAAAATTTTGATTAAACCAAAATTGCTAAAGTGATATCTGCAAAAAATACACACAAAAAAAACAATAGTACAATAAATGATGGCTTCCCAACACAAAAATCTGCTTTTAATAATTAAGTTTATGCATTAAAATTTTTCTTATTAAAGTTTAACAATTCAAAGTTTTTATTAAAAAAACATGAAGCCCAGGAATGGTGTCTGATTTCTTCTTCTTCCTCATTCTCCTTGGTGGAATCCTTGAAAGCTGTGAACAGAACACAAAACACAAAAAACAAACAACCCAGCAGATCTTTGTGTTGACATTTAAAACAATTAAAAAATCAATTGGGAAAATTCGGAAGAAACTAAGGAAGCCATCAAAAGGTAAAAAAAGGGGGTTGAAAAATCAAAAACACCTACCGAAAAGCGTCTTCCTCCTCTTCCAACGTCCCAACGCTGGACGGACCTACCTTTATCCATTTAAAGATGATTTCACACTTTGGGGTTTTGGCTGACCAAAAGTGCACATCCTCCTTGGACCAACAGCTCCCCATCCTTCTTGGTCGACCGACACTCCCGAACTCCCGTACACTTCCTTCACTACCGTTTTCATTTTTAATTAAAAACGCCTGATTCTTTATTTATTTTCTGAAGGGAGCACTACTTAAACTGGGAGGGTGACAATGTAAACGGTTACAGAACTACGATATTTGCAAAATTGAATTTCCCGCACACACTAACGACGAACAATGAGTCCACCACTGTTAACACGACGTTTTCCACGAAAAAACGAAAAGGCACACGGGCCACGTTTCGTCCTGAAAGAGAGGCCCTATAGTTAACCGAGAAAAGGGGCCAGCTTCTCTCAGCAATTTCATTTAGACTGTATGCACATCTAAGAATTATCTCAGCGTCATCCAGTCTAATACATCCTGAAATTAAAAGATTAGCTTATGATGATCTCTCTTTTGCTACAGCCCAATTGACACCCAAGCAAACTCTTGAAATGGGCATGAAATGTACAGGAAACTGTAAAGAAAGAACTGTTAGTAATAATATTTACAGAGAATAACATTAAAGCCTTTCTAACTCAAAATTTAGAATACAGCAAGCCTAAAGAACCTTAAAAAAATTAATAATAAGCCAGAAGTTGAATGGAAGAGCTGAAGACCAAAATGAACCAATCACAAGAGAGCAAACTGGACTTCAATTACACACCAAGTCATACATTCCAAAAACAACTATGCAAACAAGATAATAATCAAATTTGGACCTATATCACCTTACTTTTCTGTTCCAAAGGCCTAGGCTAAGCCACAAATATAGCAGGTGTACGAACCAAGTGCTTAGTTGAAAGCAACCACCTTCCGTTCCAATCCTCGGAGGAATCACTTCTCAAATACATCAGTCCCAAAGGAAATGGATAGAAAATCATCAAATGGAATAATAATCAGAGCTGCAGTAGGTACATGATATCACATAGGCCCCATGAACATCCAAACTACCTAAAAAAAATTTACATTAACATATGAAATAAATAACCAGTACTGTAAATTTCACTTAGAAATGATATTAAAACACCTTTCAATGCTCACGAACGGCTAATTACAAGGAATAATTAATAAAATAGATTCAATTTTAACCACCTCAATATAACCTTGAAAATTTGTACAGAAATGAAATTCATTGTTACCCAAATCAAAAGAAAAGTTACCCATGATTGGTATATACCATTCGCATCGAGACATTTTAATAATCATTTTGTGATATATGCAAAAGGCGTAAACAGTTTTAATTAGTTTAAAATAGTTAATTAAAAAGTAGGAAGAAAACCCTTACCCAAACGTCTTGACACAAAGTAAAAGATGCGCGCCTCCGACGACGGATAGCCGAAGTACGAAAGCAAAGCCTTCTATGTTTCTCTAAAATCAAAATTGGGTTTAATTAATACGAATCCTTTATAACATTTATAAATCAGTTATAATTAATATTAGATTGGTCCGTAGTTAATTATAAATAAATTACAGTCCGTATAACACGTTGGACTTAATAAAAATTCGTTGAAAAATAATTTAGAGACATTTGATCACGGTTTTAAAGGCACACAATGTGCGAAGGTAAAATACTACTTTAAGGACCCCCTTTGTTGCAATAAAAAGCCGAAAAAGGTACCTCTGAGGTGGACAGACCATCTATTATCTTATAAAAAAAGGACAATATTAATAACAATCTGTAAAAAATAATATTCAACCCTTTATAACAAATACACAGCTATCCTGTAGTAATTAAAAAATTAATAATAAAAGAGTTTTAATACAAAAGTAACCCAGTAGCATTAAAAACAATTATTTCCCAATTACCATATACAAATAACTCTTTTTTCAAAATTACTTAAAGCTTGATAATTAAAGAAATGGTGTTTTAAATATAAGGATCGTTCTTGCAACAATTTGGAGGCTGCAAATAATCTCAAAGTTCTTTAATCAAAAAACTGAGCTCACAATAGGAGTTAAAAATCCACATTTGGACCAAGTTATTGGATTTTAGAAGGGTTCTTACCTATTGAAACGACGATTCAATTTCCCTCAGTTTAAGGGTTGTAAATAAATAAATTGGAGCACTTATTAACCACAGGTCCGTTCGCGTTGCTGGCACACAAAGAAAAGACCTTTATGTATTTTCACCAATGGGCAGAAGGTGAATGTGCCAATTATCAAAACAGACAGGCAGCGATAAAGATAAGGCTTTTTCTAACGCAGCTGCAAATAAATTCGAAAATAAACGTTTCTACGTTTTAGCATTACTCGACAACATTCAACAATTCAATTAAACACCCCCAATTATTTATAATTTTTCCCACCCCCAAATTAAATGTTTTAACAATCATTATCATTAAATAATTGTTTTCGATCAAACGTTTACGTGTTATCGTAATTACTACAAATCACGTTAAATTAGTAAAACCACCCTATTAATTTTTTTTAAATATTTAAAGCTCGATGGAGGTTGTAAATACACCTATACCTCGGTGTATATCGACTACTAATTCTCTTGATCTACTACTTGGTCCATTTTGAACGAGTCTTCTTCGAATTCCACTCAAAGTAAATTAATTTTGATTTTGAACGAACAAAATCTATTTCAAAAAGAAAAAATACAACGAAATAGAACCGAACATGAATATTCAGCTTTCGAAAACGCTCAAAGGCGTGTATTGTTTGTCGGATATTGATTACGAAGTCTTCCAAATAAAGAACTCTTAAAAATCTTAATTGAATACCAAATAGACAAGAGGCCAGATTTAAATATAATTACCGTAACTACCGAGAAAATGCGTATTCATTTAAGACATTAACTTATTTCTTTCTGTATATGGCCGTTCCACACTTTCCGATGTGAAAATAAATCCTTGCCACGTCACGTTTGGAAATAATTAGAAAATCGCTAATTTACGTAACGAGAAACCGCATTTTTTCTTAAAATAACAACAATTACAGGCGACGTAAAAGGAAAAACAATTTTTCCGAGTTCGAAAATGTCGCGCCACTTTATTTGCTTAGGTAACCAAAGCAACGCGCGATTAAGCGCCGAATTTAAATTAATTGGGGAGAAATTACGGAACTAATTAAAATGTCTTCTTCCAAATTTCAAAAAAGTCATTTTATTTAAGTAATACAAAAGAAACCACCCGTGTGCGTCGATTTAAAATTGAAAAACGTGGCCATTGTTGTGTTTTTCCTTAAGCAAAAAAAAGGGTGGGTGAGGATTAATTAAAAAATGCTAATAAAATGCAAAAAGCGCGACAAGCTCCAAATTCGACAAAACAACCACACAAAATTTTTGCTTTTACAATAAATTTTATAGAAATGGGCAGAAGTATGGGGGAGCTGCGGTCGAAAAAAAAAAGAGGAACGAAACGGTGGTCGTTGACTCGGAAAAAAATTTCATTATCTTTTAACGACGAAATCCTCCCCCCACACAGGCGATTTTGGCTTTTAAATTTATGGCCTTTCCATATTTACAGAAGAAGAGGTGCCCGTTTAGGGTTTAAATGTAAGCGAATTGTTTATATTAATATCTTTTCGCGACCTTAAGATGTACCCTGTGGGTAGGGGTTTTGGAGAAACTGGTGCCTACAGTTTCTGACGTCATTTTTGCGACCTACACTTTAGCAACAATTTATAAAATCTTAAATAGGTAAATGTCAGTTACTCTATAATCACGCCAGTTAAATTATTGCACACGTATAAAAGCAACAATAACTCTTTTAAATCGCAAAAAAAGGCACCTTTGCGAGGGGGACGCCCGATTTTATTATTAACACTCGAAGGGTGTTAATTTATCGCCTTCCATTTGGAAGACTTTATTAATTTTTTTTTATTGCCACGGCCTAAGGTGCAATTAAATTAACAAAGCGGGAAAAAATAAAAATCTTCATTAAGGCGCTCTTTAAAAGGACACCTTCGTCCTTCTCGGAAAGGCTTCTGTTCAAAACAAACCGAGATCCGACAGTAGGCGGTGGAAATTAATCATCAATTATGGTCTAATTGCGAATTTCGCGTCTCAAAAAAATAATAAAACTTCAATCTTGCTAAGTTGTAAACAAACAAGTTGCGAATCGTACGAAAATTAATTTACTTTTGGCGCTAAATCGCGAAAAAAAATTTGAAGTAAACAATTTCGCTTAGATCAGTTATTTTTTTAAAAAATTTTGGGCTTCACTTAAGGTCTTAAGCCATTTTTAAAAGTTGTTCAACAATTAAGCGCATTATGAATTTTTTGTTGAAGTTTTGTGGATCGAAGTCTTCTGATTTTTTTTTAGAAAAGTTATAATTTTTTTAAGTCCAAAGCGATATAAAAAATCCAAAAATTTCAAATCCATTTAGCTTTTAAAGAAATCAGGCCCATATAAATTTTAATTTAAAAAATGTTCGGATTAATTTTGGGGGGGAGCGCAAAATTATCTCCGAAACTACGGGGGGGATCCAATTTATTTTTGACCACGTTAGTTAGGACCAAAATACAAGGAAACCTTTTTCGATTTATCTTTGTAGCTTAACCACAACTTGTGTTTTTTGGCAATTTTCGAAATTTTGCTTTAAAAGTTCTTTTTCTCAAAATTTATTGTTTTTCAAATCGAAACAACTGGGACCACATTTTTTTTTGATCTTAATTTATGTAAAAACGCTAAAAATTTCAATTTTGAGACTTTCGCAAAGCTTATTTCAAAAAAACCAAAATAAATCAACAAAACGTAAAAATCTATTATGATCGCTCGACTAATCGGTTCGGTTGCTAATAGCAACAAAGGATTATGGTGTTTTTTATGTAAAACGAAGCAAGTTGTAATAATAAATTTTTTTAGAAGCCGAGTTGCCTACGAGCAATTAGAAGTGCAGTCGATTATACAAGAGTTGAGTCACTTGTCCTTCTTAAGGATCATACCATAACACCCACCTCTTGCCCATGGCGTTTCACTTTACATAAAAGGTTACCACTTGCTTCTATCAAATGTAGTGCAATGTGTCAGATCCCATAAAGAATTGCTTTATAATATTTTACTTATTGCCTACTGGCTCTGACGATGGCTTTTCTTTGATGAATTGAGATATTTTGGGAGTAGGACGTTTTCGAGTCCCACTAATGATTTACAACGGCGTAAAGTTAATAAATATATTAAAAATATTGTAAAGAGTTTACGTGGGCTTGGATTTAAAGGAGGTGCAAAAAATTTTAATAGGCTTTTAGTTTTGATGATTTTTTTTTGAGTTTTACACCTGTTAAATTATTCAATAATTTATAATTGAGTTTAACTTTGTGAAAATTTCGAGTACGAGGTTTGTTGTATTGTTTAAATAACAACAATTATTGGTTGTTTCATACGTAAAAATTAATAACTATTTGTGTTAAGTTACGATTGTTTTCAAAAAATGTTAATAACTAAAGAAAGACTGTTTGAAATTAATCAAAAATTTGCAAAATTATTAACAGAAGTTCGATATCTCCAGTAACTTTCCAAAAACTGATGGGCCCGTCATTAAACAAATAAAAATTCTTACAAATTTTGAAATAGATCCATCTCGGTTCGAAATTGTTTATAACAAATAAACGAAACCGCCAATTTTAAGAGAACTTCGGTTCAAACACAATTTTTTTTTCAAAATTAAACCTTACGCTCCTTTTTCCAAAACCAAATTAATTTAATAACGAGCACATCGAGAAATATTTATTTCCCGAACCTAGGGCCATCTTGTGAGCGTTTTACAAAGTTACGAACGTTTCAAAGGAGTCCCCACAAGAACAAGCATTAAGTTACAATAAACATTAAAAATGTAAACAAATTCGCCCTTTACCAAACTCCATAATTAAGATAATTGTGTATTTGTGTCGTAAACATTTTTTTTAAACAACAATAGCGATGAATAACAGCCGATGAGTCTCATAAAGCATTATTGGTTTCGAGGAAATAAAACTTGAATCATCCCATAAGAAATGGTAACAATTTTTTTTAATTTTAAAACTTACGTAACCGTGCAGAAACTTAACAATATAATAGACGCCAGCCTTAGTTTATTAATTAATAATTACTAATTATTGTTTTTATTGGCTTTAAGGACGTTAAATGTGACTTGTTGGCATTTTTATGCTTTTAATGGTTAGCCTTCGATTTGCTTTATTGTGTTTTTACTCCTTTTAATAAAGCAATAACTAAAAGTCGATTTAGAAAAATTAAGAGACAATCCTAATGTTTATTATCGTCGATTATAAAACTTGGATTAGCTTTCATCATAACTTTTTTTTAAATTATTGTAAGCTCAGGATTTTAATCCACGATAAATTAGAATTTTAAATAGTCCTTTGACGGCGCAAACAGTTTCATAAATTAAGTTAAACAATTTTTTTAAACATATAAAAGTAATAACAATTAAGTCTTGTTTAAAGGAGAAAATTAGCTTCCAGGTTTTAATTATTGTTATTGCCATTATAATTTTTTTTAAAAGAAAATTAATAAAATTATTATTACCTGAAGGAAAAAGGGGAAGTTCTTTTCTTAATTTACCGTTAGTAAATTTAATTAGTTTTTTAATAAATCAGCTTGCACCTGCAACAAGAAAAGGAACACAAAATCATAAGTTACAAATTCATTTTTTTGGTAACACTTAAAAATAATCAAAAGGATAAGTGACGGATTTAATGATGAAAGAAATTTTTGAAGGGTTGGAAGTAATTTTTTTAAGGGATAAAGGTAGAACTATTTTCTCGTCCACTTACTTTTTCTTAAAATGCATCCCCTGTTTTTGTCGAGAAATTACAGTTAAATCTTTGTAATAAAAACGAATTGTTTATTTATTTACAGTACAAGTGTTGTCTTAATTAAATAAACCTTTATGTTCCCTGAACTTTGTCCGTATTTTTTTCCATGTTGCTAAATTGGTGAAAAATGACTAAATAAGTGGCGATGCCAGCAATCATCTAAAATTTTAGCTTTTCAGCGATTTAATTTATTTGCAAAAAAAAGATAAACAACTAGAGATTAAAACAGGGTGCTTTTTGTGCAATTTGAAAGAAGAGAGGGTGCTGGAACGACATAGTGTTACTTACAGAATGCAAAAGAGTCCAGTCTAAAGGGAAAAATCTAAAGACTGTAAACTTAAAGTCTTCAACATAGACTTGTAATGAAAATAAATCGACCTGGAATTGTTGATCGACTCATAAATTTATTCAAATAATTTTAGGATAATTGGTGTTACCTGCTTATAAGCTAAATTTTCTTTTCCGACGACGTCTTCCAGGTTTTCCATCAGCGGAAGCGTTTTTTTAATCTGAAACAAAAGAAAATTTGAATTAATAATCGAAAAATTTATCAATTTTTCTTAATATACCACTAACTAAAACCTATTCTGTGGTACCATATGGCTTTAATATTTTCAAAAGGGCTTAATAAGACTTATAAAAATTAAAAAAAATATATATATGAAGAGAATTCTTCAAGTGAAAAGGCTTACAGAATTTATTAGCCTTGTGTGGTTTTACAATTAACAAGTAATATAATTTTAAGAACCTGTAAAATCTAATTTAGTATAAATACGGCTCTGATATTTTAGGAGAGGACAAACAGGACCTTTATTTAATAGGAAAAAAATTGGGAAAGTCCTTCTCAAAGCTAAACTCGTCTGTCAATGTTTTTAACTAGTGTACTTTTGAATTAAGTATTAATAAATGAAACAAAAATCATAAAATTGGTTCTGGTTTAGATACGGTCCTGATATTTTAGGAGGTTGTTAATAAGTCCTTTATACACAAGGAAAAAAATTAAGAACGTTGTCTATAAGGCAGAACCGACTTGGCAATTATTTTACTTAGTGTACTTTTCAATAAAATAGTTCAAAATTTAAAAAAAATCGTAAAATCTATTCTGGTGTAGATACGGCCCTAGCATTTTAGCAAGTTGTTAATGGGACCGTCAGAAATTAGGAAAAAAATTGAGAAAAACATTCTTAAAGCAGAACCGGCTTGAGATTTTTTATTATCTTGACGAATGTATAATTGAACAATTCTAAATTAAAAAAAAACATAACATTTATTTTGGTGTAGATACGGCCCTGATATTTTATGTAATTGTTAATAAGACCTTTATACGCTAGGAAAAAAATTAAAAAAGTTCTGTGTAGAGCAGAACCGCCTTGGCAATTTTTTTTTAGTGTACTTTTCAATAATATAGTTCAAAAATTAAAGAAAATTGTAAAATCTATTCTGGTGTAGATACGGCCCTAGCATTTTAGTAAGTTGTTAATAGAACCGTTAAAAATTAGGAAAAAATTAAGAAAGAAATTCTTAAAGCAGAAACGGCTTGAGATTTTTTCTTATCTTGACAAATTTATAATTGAACAATTCTAAATTTAAAAAAATCGTAAAATCTATTCTGGTGTAGATACAGTCCTGGCATTTTAGGAAGTTGTTAATAGGACCGCTATAGATTAGGAAAAAAATTAAGAAGTAAAATCCTAAAGCAGAACCGGCTTGACACTTTTTTTATCTTGCCCTATTTTTAATTAAACAATTTTTAAAAAATCATAATACTTATTCCGGCGTAGTACGGCCCTAATATTTTATGAAATTGTTAATAAGACTTTTATACACTAGTAAAAAAATCGGCAAGATTCTGCCTAAACCAGAACCGGCTTCAAACTTTTTTTTACCTTATGGAATTTTTAAGTAAACAATTCAAAACTTAATAAAATCACGAAATTTATTCTGGGCTAGATACGGCGCTGGCATTTTAGAAGGTTGTTAATCGAACCTTTATATATTAGAAAAAAAATTGAGGAGATGCTACTTGAAACAAAACCGGCTTGGAAATTTTTTAATTTTGTGCACATCCCCATTTAACACTTCAAAATTTTTACAAAATTGTAAAATTGATTCCGTTACATGTACGTCCTGATATATTACTGAACGATAAATAGGACCTTTATATATACAGAAAAAAATTAAGAAGGTTATACCTAAAATTGGAAACGATTAGACAAACGATGTTCTAGGTATGTTATTTAATCTTATTTTAAAAACTTCTGTAAAAAATCGTAAAATCTATTTTGCTTAAAATACGGTCCTGAAATTTTAGGAAATCTTAAATAGTACCTTCAACTACCAGGAAAAAAATTGAAAAGGTCCTTCTACAAACAGAACCAGCCGAAAAAAAATTTAAATCAATTCTACTTTCGCAAATCTCAAAAAAATATATTTCCGAAGTAAACACGGTCCTGATATTCAAATCGGCTACCAAAAAAACTCATAACTTATTCGGAATTTTAATCAAAGACGTACAGTTAAATAACACACACAGAACTCACCTCCACATTTAACGATTCAAAATAATAAATAATTATAATTATTCCTAAAATTCTGTATATGGTCCATAGAATGACCACAATCCGAAGCAAGAGTTCCCGAAAATTTCTCGAAGGAAACTGAGAGATCGACAATAAAAAACCCATAGACAAATTGTTTATAAAAAAACTAAGTATTTCTATAAAAAGTTGGAATTCGTATAAAACTTTCGTTTCGCGACCAATCGCAAGCAAATCCCCGCGAACTTTTTTAATTTCGCCCATAGTTTTGTGCAAAAACTCGATTTTGATTCCACGTGCGCCCTTATCGGAAATTAAGGGTTGCGTGTAAAAGTTGAGAAGCCGAAACCTCCTTTTGACTTCGCGCAAAGTGGAAATTAACAAACACATCTGATTTATGCCGATGATTTCGCTCGTAAAATAGCTCAACAATCGAGATACCATAAAGATATCCAAATCGATACATATAATTTCCAAAATTGACAAAATTGCAAAAGTTACGTAAAAAGAAACGACTTGATAAAGAACGATTTTCCTACTTTTCTCGTAGGGAATGGCAAGGCTCGTAATTCGCACGATCCTTTCGTCCACGGCCACAATTTTCATTAAATTTGCGAGAATTTTCTTTTTGTAAATGACAAAATAGAAGAGATCGGCAAAAGTCAGGATGGTGTTGCTCATCAAGTTAAACATGTGCGAAAAATTTTCGATGGTGGATTGAAAATGATAGTTGCGGATTACTATGGTTATCCAAAAAAGCGCATGAATCGCAAAATTGATTAAAATTATTAGATAATTAATTAGTCTGTCTAGCTTGCTCTCGATGTAACTTCGCGAACCGTTCTCGTTCTTTAAACTGAAAGTAAATCCGCTGAATTTGCACAAAAACTGCACAGGACCGAAAGCGTCGTAGAAATCCATTTGTTTTTGACGTATTATTATTTTTAATTGAAAGACGACTTTGTTATTTGCACGAAAAAGAATGTATCCCTTTACGTTTTTAGGTTTATTTGTTTATTTCTTGAGCCCATTTTAGATAAATAAAAGCACCATTAACGTAATTGTTTATATTTTTTTTTGGTCTACTTCAATTACTAAAAAAACTGAAATCGACTGACGACGAATTGATTAATGGTTCAATAATTAATTGAATATAATTTAAAAAAAATTTTGGTCAAGGCACAAATGGTGATCTGACGAAAAGTTCGTAAAAATCAAGTTTTTGGTCGCTGCGCAGCTGAGAAAGAACGATTTTCGTAATTTTGCAATTTTTTTCAATTCCAAGGCTTTCTTAGGCCCATTGAAACTTTTTATCAAAAATAACATTTTTTGACAAACCACAAATAGAGATTTTAAAAGCAGCTCCCAAAAATCCAATTTTTTGCGGTACTAAATTTTTTTTTCTCCAAAATTTATTTGTCTTAAGGGGACAAACAGGACCTTTATTTAATAGGAAAAAAATTAGGGAAGTCCTTCTCAAAGCGAAACTTGTCTGTTAATGTTTTTCACTAGTGTACTTTCGAATTAAGTATTAATAAATGAAACAAAACTCATAAATTTGGTTCTGGTTTAGATACGGTCCTGATATTTTAGGAGGTTGTTAATAAGTCCTTTATACAAAAGGAAAAAAATTGAGAACGTTGTCTCTAACGCAGAACCGACTTGGCAATTTTTTTCCTTGGTGTACTTTTCAATAAAATGGTTCACAATTTTAAAAAAATCCTAAAATCTATTCTGGTGCAGATACGGCCGTAGCATTTTAGGAAGTTGTTAATAGGACGGTTAGAAATTAAGAAAAAAATTGAGAAGAAAAATCTTAAAGCAGAACCGGCTTGAGATTTTTGTTATCTAGACTAATTTATAATTGAACAATACTGAATTAAAAAAAATCATAACATTTATTCTGGTGTAGATACGGCCCTGATATTTTATGAAGTTGTTAATAAGACTTTTATACACTAAGAAAAAAATTGGAAAAGTTCTATGTAGAGCAGAACCGACTTGGAAATTTTTTTTATTCAGTATACTTTTCAATCAAATAGTGCAAAAATTCAAAAAAAATCGTAAAATCTATTCTGGTGTAGATACGGTCCTGGTATTTTAGGAAGTTGTTAATAGGACCGTTAGAAATTAGGAAAAAAATTGAAAAAAAAAATTCTTAAAGCAGAACCGGCTGGAAATTTTTCTTATTTTGCCTTATTTTTAATTAAACAATTCTAAATTTTAAAAAATCATAATATTTATTCAGGCGTAGATACGACCCTGATATTTTATGAAGTTGTTAATAAGCCTTTTATACACTAGGAAAAACATTGGAAAAGTTCTATGTAGAGCAGAACTAACGTGGCAATTTTTTTTATTCAGTATACTTTTCAAATAACTTTTCAAATAGTGCAAAAAAAATCGTAAAATCTATTCTGGTGTAGATACGGTTCTGGCATTTTAGGAAGCTGTTAATAGGACCGCTACAAATTAGCAAAAAAATTGAGAAGAAAAATCCTAAAGCAGAACCGTCTTGAGATTTTTTCTTATCTTGCCTTATTTTTAATTAAACAATTCTAAATTTTAAAAAATCATAATATTTATTCAGGCGTAGATACGGCCCTGATATTTTATGAAGTTGTTAATAAGACTTTTATACATTAGAAAAAATCGGTAAGATCCTGCCTAAACCAGAACCGGCTTGAAACTTTTTTTTACCTTATGCAATTTTTAAGTAAACAATTCAAAATCACAAAATTTATTCTGGGCTAGATACGGCGCTGCCATACTAGAAGGTTGTTAAGCGAACCTTTATATATCAGAAAAAAAATTGAGGAGATGCTACCTGAAACAGAACCGGCTTGGGAATTTTTTAATTTTGTGCACATCCCCATTTAACACTTCAAAATTTTTACAAAATTGTAAAATTGATTCCGTTACATGTACGGTCCTGATATATTACTGAACGATAAATAGGACCTTTATATACATAGAAAAAAATTAAGAAGGTTCTCCCTAACATTAGAAACGATTAGACAAACGATATTCTATATATTATTTAATCTTATTATAAAAACTTCTGTAAAAAATCGTAAAATCTATTTTGCTTAATATACGGTCCTGAAATTTTAGGAAAACATAAATAGCACCTTCAACTACAAGGAAAAAAATTGAAGAGGCCCTTCTGGAAACAGAACCGGCCGAAAAAAAATTTAAATTAAGTCTGCTTTCGCAAATTTCAAGATAATATAATTCCGAAGTAAACACGGTCCTGATATTCAAATCGGCTACCAAAATAACCCATAACCCATTCGGAAATTTAATCAAACACGTACAGTTAAATTACACACACAGAACTCACCTCCACATTTAACGAGTCAAAATAATAAATAATTATAATTATTTCTAAAATTCTGAATATGGTCCATAGAATGACCACAATCAGAAGCAAGGATTCCCGAGAATCTTCCCAAGGAGACTGAGCGATCGAAAACAAAAAACCCATGGACAAATTGTTTATAAAAAAACTAACTATTTCTATAAAAAGTTGAAATTCGTATAAAACTTTTGTTTCGCGACAAATCGCAAGCAAATCCCCGCGAACTTTTTTAATTTCGCTCACAGTTTTGTGCAAAAACTCGATTTTGATTCCACGCGCGCCCTTATCGGAAATTAAGGGCTGCGTATAGAAGTTAAGGAGCCGAAACTTCCTTTTGACTTCGCGCAAAGTGGAAATTAACAAACACACCTGATTTATGCCGATCACTGCGCTCGATAAAAAGCTCAACAATCGAGATACCATAAAGATATTCAAATCGACACATATAATCTCCAAAATGGCCAAAATTGCAAAAGTCGCGTAAAAAGAAACCATTTGATAAAGAACGATTTTCCTAGTTTTCTCGTAGGAAATAGCAAGGCTCGTAATTCGCACGATCCTTTCGTCTACGGCCACAATTTTCATTAAATTTACGAGAATTTTCTTTTTGTAAATGACAAAATAGAAGAGATCGGCAAAAGTCAGGATGGTGTCGCTCATCAAGTTCAATATATGCGAAAAAGTTTCGATTGCGGACAGAAAATGATAGTTGCGGATTACTATGGTTATCCAAAAAACCAGATGAATCGCAAAATTGATTAAAATTATTAGATAATTAATTAATCTGTCTAGCTTGCTCTCGACGTAACTTCGCGAACCGTTCTCGTTTTTCAAACTGAAAGTAAATCCGCTGAATTTGCACATAAACTGCAGAGGACCGAAAGCGTCGTAGAAATCCATTTTTTTCACTATTATTATTTTTAATTGGATAACGACTTTGTTGTTTGCACGAAAAAGAATACATCCCTTTACGTTTTTAGGTTTATTTATTTATTTTTCGAGCCCTTTTTAGATAATTAAAAGCACCATTAACGTAATTGTTTATATTTTTTTTTGGTCCACTCCAATTACGAAAGAAAACTGAAATCGACTGACGACGAATTGTTTAATGGTTCAATAATTAATTGAAAATAATTTTAAAAAAAAATTGGTCAAGGCACAAACGACGATCTTACGAAAAGTACGTAAAAAACAATTTTTTGGTCGGTGCGCAGCGGGAACAGAACGATTTTCGTAATTTCGCAATTTTTTGTAATTCGCAAACTTTCTTAGGCCCACCGAAAAATTTTATCAAGAATAACATTTTTTGACAAAGCACAAATAGAGATGTTAAAAGGAGGTCTCCAAAAACCGAACTTTGTTGCAGTACCAAAATTCTTTTTTATCCAAAATTGACTTTTTTTTAAATGCAAACGGCTTCTTAGGCCCATTGAAAATTTTTATAAAGAATAAAATTTTTTGGCAAACAACTAATAGCGAATTTACACGAAGCGAGCCCATTGCAAGGACCAAAATTCTTCTGTCAAAAATTCATGTTTTTTTTTAGTGCAGCGACTTTCTTAGGCCCATTGAAATTTTTTATAAAGAATACATTTTTTTGGCAAACGACAAATGACCATTTTACGAAAAATTCTTGAAAATTGAGTTTTTCATCAGTTCTCAGCGAAAAATGTTTTTTTTTTCAAAATTACCCAATTTGGCTAATTGCAAAGGGTGTCTTAGGCCAATTGAAACTTCTTATCAAGAATGATTTTTTTGGAAAACCACAAATAGCGAATTTACGAGATGTTTTTTAAAATCGAGCTTTTCTTCGGTACTTAGCAAAAAATTTATTTTTCTTACGCCCTTTTGCTTCCCGGCTCTTCAGGAAAAATTCAATCATTTCAAATCTGTATGCTTTTTAAGGGTAACTTAATCAACCACCGAGATATGAATTTGTAAATATTAATTTTGTACAACACGCAAGTCAATTAATTCCACAGCATTTGGTCAAAAAGGCCTTCGGCTAATTTTGATCCCAAATCGCGCAAAAACGCCCCCACAATTTTGAGTTCAAAGGTAAACAAGTCCCAAGCCCAAAAACCTTAATAAAAACCATTGACCGCTTTACGCAAAAAAAATACACATAAAATACAAGAAGGGTGCCTTCGTACGCATCGTCACTCAACCCCCAAAAAAACAATTCCAAACCGAATGACCATTAAATCAAAAATGCAAGGCTCCCTATTTAAAAAAAATCAAAAATTTTGAAGTCACGTGACGAGACCTACTTCAAAAACACCCACAACAATTCTCAACCAAAAACTCACCCCATTTCAGCAAATTATTTGATATTAGAACCCCTAACACCAGCTCACGCACTAAAAACGACGTTAACAACAAAACGGCCCGTGGGCGAATAACAGGCCAACAAATAAATATAGCTCAAATACAATGCAACGGAAGCGGCACGCGCAATACAATATAAACCCGTATCGAAATCGAAGTAAATATATCAATGTGCCGCCTTTGCGATAGCAAGAGTCGCACTATGCGATAAGACACGTGCGACTTTCTATTCCAACACCGAAGTTTGCAATTTTTATGACGTCACAACGAATTCGAAGCACTCCTATGGATCGTATTATTTAACACAAAAGGCCTTAAAATGACCATTAAAATGGCGCGAAATACAATTTCAAAGCAACCAATGCTTCGAATAATTAAATTTGAAGTTCGAAAAATCTAAAAAAAATTAAGGGCTCACCTCAGTTTGTAAATTATGGTAATAATAAAGGGCGCCCAAAACTTCCAAAACGTGCATTGCGGTGAAGACGATAAGCCAAAAACAACTCAATTCTATGAGGGTTAAGCCCTTGGACACGTCCAAACTAAGCAAAAAAACGGTAGTTTGGGTAATTACGCTGCAGCCGAAAATTTTGCACAGCATCTGCTCTTCAAAAATTGTATTCAAAGTCTTAGTGAAGCGGCAAAGGGCTTTGTAGACGTCCCTCAATTTAAATACCGTTCCCAGATCGCCTTCTTGGGCGTTTTCCAAAAACGAATTAATTATGAAAAATCGCCTCCTGAACTCGTTTAATAAAAAACCCGAAAGGCACAAGTGATGGGTGGCAATTAGGCCGCCCAAATCGTACACCACGCACATGACCAGGTCATAATGGGGACGACTTACGACCAGAAGCACATCCAAAATTATGAAAGTCAGCATAACAAGATAAGTAACGCCCAAATTGCGAATCAGTTCCTTTTTGGCCTTCGAATGAGCGATTTCTAAGCCCATCTCGGCGAACCGCAGATCCGCATCGTAAATTTGAGCAAAGCACTCGATTATCGTGTTTTTGTAATAAAAGCTGAAAAGGACCAGCGTTACAAATTCGAGGGTGACGACCCCCCTTAGAATGTGTTCCGAAATTCGGCCCGTGGTGACCTTTGCGTAATTGGTGCGCGCCCAAAGAAGCACGAAGGCCGAAAAGACGACGACCGCGACGAAAAGGGCGAAAATCGTGTCGGCCTTCTTCGCGACGTATTTGCCCTTTTCGAACCTGAAGACGGCCAAGCCCGAAATTTTGCACAAGAGGTATATGGGGCGGGCCGCGTCGTAGATGCTCATCGTTGCCCTTCGAACGCACAAATTTGGCCGAAAGGTGATCGAAAGACTGGATAAAATATTAAATGGAAAAAAAATTGATTGATTAGGAAGGCTCGCCGACTAATTGAAAATGGTCGTACTTTTTTTGAGGTGTTCCCCAAAAAAATAAGGGAAGTTCGGAGTAAACAAATATCAATTATTTTAGCTTATTGTGGTGGGGTATTTTTTTGTGAATCTGCTCAAGCAAAAAGATCAAAAGAAGACTTTTGGCTCTCAATTTTTGCTTTTTTGAAAATCATTTAGAACAGATTGAATTGTTTATTAATTTTTTCTAAGCTTATTAGGAAAGTTACAACAAATTAATGTATATATAAATTGCTCCCGAAAGATCCCATTAAACAGCCCTGGCGTTAGATTTAATAAATTTTGAAAAAAAAATTTTGCTCTTTTTGAAATAAATTGCAACGGATCGAATTGTTTATAAAATTTTTCTGGGCTTATTAGTGGAGTTACAACAAATTGTTCTATATGTAAAGTGCTTCTGAAAGTCCCCATTAAACAGCCCTTCCGTTAGATTTATTTAATTTTGAAAAATAATTTTTGCTCTTTTTGAAATAAATTGCCACGGATCGAATTGTTTATAATTTTTTTCTGGGCTTATTAGTGGAGCTACAACAAATTGATGTATATATAAATTGCTCCCGAAGAACCCCATTAAACAGCCCTGACGTTAGATTTAATTAATTTTGAAAAATAAATTTAGCTCTTTTGAAATAAATTGCCAAGAATCGAATTGTTAATAAATTTTTTCCGGGCTTATTAGTGGAGTGTTTTTTTTTGTAAATCAGCCCAAGCAAAAAGATCCAAAGAAGACCTTTCGGCTCTCGATTTTTTTGCGTTGGTACTTAAAAACCTAACAAAATTAAGCGCTCACCTCGGTCTGCAAGACATGAAAATAATAAACGGCCCCCATGACTTCGAAGATGTGCATCAGAGCGAAAAGAAGCAGCCAAAAATCGTCCAGATTGACGAAAGGTCGCCACAAAGACGCGTCCTTCGAAGTCAAAAAAAAAGTGGTCTGGCACACCACGCAGGCACTAAAAATTTTGTACAGCATCTGCTCTTCGAAGATCGCGTTTAGGGCGCCGCTGTGGCGATAGAGGCCCTTATAGATCGCCAGCAATTTAAGTACCGTTCCGAAATCTCGCTTTTGGGCCGTTTTCAAAAACGCGTTGATCGTAGAAAATCGCCGCCCGAATTCGTTTAAGAGAAAGGCCAAAAAGCATAAGTGATTTGTGGCGATTAGGCCCCCCAAATCGTAAGCCACGCAAATGATGGGAGGGTAATCCCAAAACACGATTTGCCAAAGATCTACGAATATAAAACACGCCATGATGGAGTAGAGAAAAATCAAATTTCGAGTCAGTTCCTTTTTGGCCTGCGAATGGGCAATTTCGAGACCAGTCTCTGCGAGTTTTAGGTCCGCATTGTAAATTTCATCGTAGCAATTAATTATTGAATTTTTATAAAAAAAACTATAAAAAAATAAGACAATCATTTCGATGGTGGCGATCGCTCTGAAAATGTGTTCCGAAATTTTTTCTGTATCGATATAACTGAAATCGTTTCGCTTCCAAAGAAGTACAAAAGTCGAAAAGGAAATGATGGCGACGAGAACACTAAAAATTATGTCGATTTTCTTCGTGGCGTATTTTTCGATTTGTAGGCTGTACATGGCCAAGCCCGAAATTTTGCACAAGAAGTAAATTGGGCGCCCCGCATCGTAGATGTTCATTGTTAACGACCGAAACACAAAAGGAAGCAATAGTTAATCGAAGGGCTTCGTACATAAGTAATTAGAAAGCTCTACAGTAATTGAAAAAGCTCGTTTTTCGGAAACATTTTATACTTTCAAAGTAAACAAATTAATTATTTGACTACTGAGGAGGTTAAAATAATAAGTCATCGTTCGCCCAAATTAAAAAAACATGGACATATCGACATGTTCATTAATTTTTTCTGGGCTTATTAAGAAAGTTACAACAAATTGTTCTATAGGTAAAGTGCTCCCGAAGGTCCTGATTAAACAGCCTTTGCATTAGATTTAAATAATTTTACAAAAACATTTTTGCTCTTTTGGAAATATATTGCAACGTATCGAATTGTTTATAAATTTTTTCTGGGTTTATTAGTGGAGTTACAACAAATTGTTCTTTAGATAAAATGCTTCTGAGAGTCCCCATTAAACAGCCCTTGCGTCAGATTTAATTAATTTTGAGAAATAATTTTTGTTCTTTTTGAAATAAATTGCAACAGATCGAATTGTTTATAATTTTTTTCTGGGCTTATTAGTGGAGTTACAACAAATTGATGTATATATAAATTGCTCCCGAAGGACCCCATTAAACAGCCGTTGCGTCAGATTTAATTAATTTTGAAAAATAATTTTTGCTCTTTTTGAAATAAATTGCAACGGATCGAATTGTTTATAATTTTTTTCTGGGCTTATTAGTGGAGTTACAACAAATTGTTCTATAGATAAAATGCTTCTGAAAGTCCCCATTAAACAGCCCTTGCGTCAGATTTAATTAATTTTGAAAAATAATTTTTGTTCTTTTTGAAATAAATTGTAACGTATCGAATTGTTTATAAATTTTTTCTGGGCTTATTAGTGGAGTTACAACAAATTGATGTATATATAAATTGCTCCCAAAGGTCCCCATTAAACAGCCCTTGCGGCAGATTTAATTAATTTTGAAAAATAATTTTTGTTCTTTTTGAAATAAATTAGAACGGATAGAATTGTTTATAATTTTTTTCTGGGCTTATTAGTGGAGTTACAACAAATTGATGTGTATATAAATTGCTCCCAAAGGTCCCCATTAAACAGCCCTTGCGTCAGATTTAATTAATTTTGAAAAATAATTTTTGTTCTTTTTGAAATAAATTGCAACAGATCGAATTGTTTATAAATTTTTTCTGGGCTTATTAGTGGAGTTACAACAAATTGATGTATATATAAATTGCTCCCAAAGGACTCCATTAAACAGCCGTTGCGTCAGATTTAATTAATTTTGAAAAATAATTTTTGTTCTTTTTGAAATAAATTGTAACGTATCGAATTGTTTATAATTTTTTTCTGGGCTTATTAGTGGAGTTACAACAAATTGTTCTATAGATAAAATGCTTCTGAAAGTCCCCATTAAACAGCCGTTGCGTCAGATTTAATTAATTTTGAAAAATAATTTTTGTTCTTTTTGAAATAAATTGCAACGGATTGAATTGTTTATAAATTTTTTCTGGGCTTATTAGTTGAGCTATAACAAATTGTGCTATACATAAAATGTTTCCAAAAGTCCCCATTAAACAGCCCTTGCGTCAAATTTAATTAATTGTGAAAAATCTTTATTTTCTTTTTTAGGGAAAAAGTGCAACAGATAGAATTGTTTATTAATTATCTCCGGGCTTCTTAAGGGAGTTACAACAAATTCCAAAAATTCCCTAATTCAAAAAGGTACATCGAACTAAACACGTTTTGCAGATTAAAAAACAACGAAAAGCTCACCTCGGCCTCCAAGCCGCTAAAACAATAAATGGCCCCCAACACTTCCAACGCTTGCAGGGCGCCGAATATGGCCAGCAAAATATTATCCAAGTCCCCGTCCCGTCCCATCAACGTCTTATCCAAGGAATTTACAAAAAGGGCACTTTGACAAATCACGCAACACTCAAAAATTTGGTACAACAACGGCTTCTCGAAGACACCTTTCAACATACTACTCAAACAACAAAGGGACTTATAAATCCCCATCAATTTGAACAACGTACCAAAATCCCTTTTGGGAGCCCCCCTCAAAAACGAATTGATCATAAAAAATCTCCTTCTCGACTCGCTCGCCAAAAAAACCATAAAACACAACCGATTGATCACGATTATGGCGTTCAAATCGTAAACTAGGGCCACGATGGGATTGTAACCCAAAAAGGCAATCTGGAAAATGTCCAAAATAACGCAAATCGAAATGATCGAATAGGCCAAAACCAAATTTCGAATTAAATCCGTTTTGGCCTTCGAATGAGCAATTTCGAGGCCCATCTCGCCGAGCCTCAAATCCACGTTGTAAATTTGATCGAAGCAATCGATGACCGCGTTTTTGTAGTAAAAACCAAAAAAGGACGAAATTAGGCCTTCGCCGGTAACCACCCCCGAAAAAATAAAATCGGTTGCCGTTGCTATATTCATTTCTGTATAGATCTTGTTCGACCAAAAAGCGACGTATAGCGAAACCAGAATAATTGTGACACAAATATTAAAAATTAAATCGCTTTTTCCGGTGACGTATTTGCCGTTTTTTTGGGTGTACACCGCCAAGCCCGAAATTTTGCCCAGCAAATGTATGGGGCGCGCAACGTCGTAGATGCTCATTGTTACCAACCAAAACACACAAAAATGAGCAATAGCTCGTCGAAGGGCTTCGTAAATAATTAATTGAAAAAGCTCTTTGCTAATTGAAAAGGCTCGTTTATTTCGGAAATTGTTCCCAAACACTTTTTTTGTGGAAGTAAACAAAGTAATTATCGCTCTAAAAAAAATTAAATTAACCCCTTGACATACAATGACGTCAATCGTTTAGGGTGTCATTGTAGATTTTGACGTCTCTAAGACGTCGAGAACTGTATTCAATTTTATGTTCCGAAAAAGGTGCGTTTACAACAATAATTTTGTTAAAAGGCACAAAATTGGCGATTTGGGAATTTTGTTGTTAATATAATTGTGTAATATTTAATTGCGAATTGTCCAGAGAGCAAATTAATTCTTGTAAAGTGTGCTTAAGGCCGAGTGTGCGCATTCGAGCTCAAAGTGGCACATTTCCGATCTCGGGAAAATGAAGCGCGCCGCTCCGCGTCGCGCTTCATTTGCTTCCCTCGCTCGAAAATGTGCCACTTTTCGCTCGAACGCGCACATCCTCCTATTTATTGAGTTTTGTAAATTAAAGTTTCTCTTCAATCAACAAATTTAATTTAGTTCAGTAAATATATCGATTATATATTCAAAAAACGTATTTTTACTATAGCAATGAGTGGGAGCGAGCGAAAAGATACGATAAACGCATAAGTACGAGTGAGAGGAATGATAAAATTATTTATTAATTTTTCGTTGACAAAATTATCGCTAATAATGCTTAAAACGGAGTGTGCACATTCGAGCTCAAAATGGCACATTTCCGATCTCGGGAATGAGGCGCCGCCCGCGTCGCGCCTCATTTGCTTCCTCGCTCGAAAATGTGCCACTTTTCGCTCGAACGCGCACATCTTCGTATTCATTCAATTTGTTTAAATTACTTTTGGATTAAAAAGGAAATAGCAATGTATTCAAATAAAACGACATATGCGCAGTAACATATAGTTTGATAACCACTGGTCTAGCTATACACAAGCGCAACATAGCGCGTTGTTATATTTAATTTAGTCGCGCCAAAGAAGTATTACTTCTAACGTGCGTACATAAGTACATGCACCGGTTTTTTACATAGAATGAAATTCAGTTTTAAACATTTAGCAAAATTATTAAAGTAAACTCGAAGAATAAATTATTTTAAGTTTTAGACAACTCAAATTAAATAAATTAATAACTTGGAAAATTTTTAAAAAATATTTAAGAACTTTAAAAATTTTTAATTATCAATTTTTTGTATAACACAAATTGAATAAAACAAAACTTTATTCGGTAAATTTAAAAGGAAATTTTGATGAAAAATTATTATGTATTTTCAGAAAACTCAAATAGAGTAAATACAGAATTTGTGGTTTTCAAAAACTTTGAAGATCATTAATTTACGCAAATAAAATTAATATTGGAGAAAACTCAATAAATAAATTATCTTAATTGTTCAGAAATATTAAATTTATAAAATTAAATACAGTCAAACCTCGATAGGTCGAAGTTGAAGAGAAACTAAAAATAATTCGCGTTATCAAAAATTCGAGCTATCGATATAAAAATATTTTTTAGTTTATGTTTTTAAAATTTACTTATTGTTTCTTTTTCTTAATAATTTCCTAGGGTTTTCTTGCTAAAACCTAAATCTTGTGTCTTGAACAAATTGTAATTAGGCTTCATTTATGGAATAATTCAATTTTTAAATATAAAAAAATATTTATATGTTATATATTATATGCATCAAAATTTTAGAATGACTTAGGTGGGGAATGTTAAAAAAAGATTGGAAAACACTGCTCCACATATTTCAAAATATTTTAAAACTATTAATTATTTATTTTATGTTATTTGTGTATGCTCATAACAGTTAAGTTAAGCCAAATTAATAGTTTTTTTCGGACTCATCAAATTTGTTTTTTTTTGTATGTCAAGGCGTTAATAACACACTAAAAATTAATAAAAACGAAGAAGTATGACTTCAACAGTAGCGCCACGGTCTACTCGAAATTAAAACCACTTTTTAAAAAAAAAAGTTGGTTTTTTTAAATTCTTGGAAGATTTTTGGAATAATGTACACTGCTCGTCAAAACATTATGTACAATTTTCGGAGCTTTAACTTTCCATGTTAAATTCGCATGTACATTATTTTTTTGACGCGCACTTGCAAATTTTAAAACTAATTAAAAGCTCACCTCAGTTTGCAACTCGCTAAAATAATGCACGACCCCCACAATTTCCAGCGCGTGCAGGGCGCCAAACAAGGCCAGCAAAACATTATCGAAACTTCTGGCCACCTCCGTCAGCGAAAAGCCCGTAGAAAATATAAAAAAAGTAGTCTGACAAATCACGCAGCACTCGACGATTTGGTACAGCAACTGCCCCTCGAAAATCGCATTTACTTTTCGACTGGAACAACGAAGGGCCTTATAAATGCCCATCAATTTGCGTATCGTTACGACGTCCCTTTTTGGGCATCCCGCCAAAAAGGAATTGATCAGAAAAAATCTTCTTCGCAGCTCGCCCACCAAAAAAACCACGAGGCACAGCCGATTGATCACGATCGAGCCGTTCAAATCGTAAACTAGGGCCGTGAGGGGATCGTAGCCCGAAAAGGCGATCTGCCAAAGGTCCAAAAAAACGCAAACCGACATGACCGCATGGGCCACGAACAAATTTCGGATCGAATCGTTTTTGGCCTTGGAGTGGGCGATTTCGAGGCCCGTCTCGACCAGCCCCAAATCCACTTTGGCAATTTGATCGAAGCAATCGATCATGGCCTTATTGTAATAGAAACCGAAAAGGACAAAATTACGAGTTCGGTGGTGACGACCCCCGCAAAAATGCCGTTGGAGGCGGTCACTATGTTAATTTCCGGATAATTCTTGCTCGACCAAAAAGAGACGTAGAACGCGAGCAAAAAAAACGTCACGCAGACGCTCAAAGCGACGTCGCTCTTCGTCGTGACGTATTTGCCGTTTTTTAGGCTGTACATCGCCAGGCCCGAAATTTTGCACAAGAGGTGAACGGGCCGCCCCGCATCGTAGATGGTCATCGTTAAGCAAAAACGCCCCAAAAGCGTCCGCGATCCATAAAACAATCATTTAAAAATGTTTTGGCACTTAACTAAATGAAAAATAATTATTTGTATAGAAAACAGGTGCCGCTCAGAGCACCAAAAAAAAACAATTAATCTTACCTCCCTTCGGAGCGAATCGAAATAATAAACAAAGGTCGCGATTTGTCCAAAATTAAGACCGCTCCATACGATCATAAAAAAAGGGTCCTCCAGTTTGAGGACCTCTTTCAAATCCAACGTCGAGATCTTAAAAAAGGAAGTCAAACAAATGGACGCGGAAATGACGATTTGGCAGAGCAATTGGCCCTGAAAGATTTTTCGCACAGCCTCGCTCAGCGCCAACAGCTCGACGTAGATCTTCCGAAGGCTTCCGACTCGTTCCGAGGTCCATTTTCCGCGGGCCAAATGGGCGTTGAGAATAGAAAATCGCCGGCGGACCTCGCGCAGCAAGAAGCACAAAAGGCATTGCCTGCTGATGACCACGATCTCGTTCAGGTCGTAGTTTAGGGCCGCTATCAGCGGGAATCCGTTCAAGATCACTTGGACCACGTCGATCGTAACGATGCCAACCATAAAAACGTAATTGCCGAGCAGGTTTAGGAGCAGGTCCCTTTGCGCGTTCCTGATTGGTGCATTTTTGTTCATGGCGTTGATTACGTTGTCGATCGAGTCGATGGCCCCGAAAGTGTCGATTAGGTCCTTTTTGCAAATCGGAGAGTAGATGGCGATGACCATGAATTCGGTGGTGACCATAAAATTGTAGATCGTGTCCGCTATTGCCGTGACCGTTGAAACTTCTTCGTTTATTTTCATTTTCCAAAATAAGACGTAGATCGCGAGCATGATTGAGAAGATGGCGACGTTTATGGCTAGGTCCCGTTTTTGGGATACGTATTTGCGGTTTTTGAAGCTGTACGCCACCACCCCCGTGTATTTGCACAAGAGGTGGAGCGGTTTTGCTGCTCGATAAATGTCCATTTTTGGACTTGACAGATTAATTTGAGCAGAAATTGTTGTGTAAGTAATAATACGACGATACTAATAAAAACATTAATTATTCGGAGGTAAATAGAATTAATTTTGACCATCTAATTTGATTGGATGGAAAAAAACAAAAGAAAATAATCGTTAATGATTTAATGGCTTTTTTAAAAATATTTCTAATAATAAATTGTGAATTTTTTTGGTCCTATCCGAGGATTTTGAATTTGTTTGTTTTAAAGACCGTTATGCTATGTGTATACAGAGTGTTTACACTAATGCGTTCTAAGACTTCCCCCTATAATACCTGTCGCTAATCCAAACAATAAAAATTGATATCTATACATATAAATAAAAATAGTGTCTGCCTGTGATTTCAAAGTAAAAACTTTTTTTAAATTTAATATAGTTATTGGAACGTTACCAAAGCCCAAACTTGCGTTTTTAAAATTGTTGTCTGTCTGTCTGTCTGTCTGTCAGTTTGTCCACCCACATATCTTGAAAACGGCTGAGCCGATTTTGACGGGACTTAAATTGACAGGTAGAAGACCTATCCCTGAGTAACAAAGGCTATATTTTATTTTTAAAAAAATAAGTTTTTACTTCGAAATCGCAATACCCGTGCGAATCCGGGCGGGCCAGCTAGTTTACAATATGTCCTAAATCGAAAATGAGTAATATCGCGTTTCAAAAATTAATTAATTAATTAGTGCTCTTCGTAAAAAGCTCACCTTGTCATAGGTCGAAACGAAGTAGAACAAAATCATAATAAAATCGCCGACATTCATAACGGTCCACACGACATCTTGAATTTGGTAAGAAATCCCTTCGAAATTGCTCACATCGAACAATTCTTCCATAAAAAAAAACAAAGTGAACAAGCACTGTAAGTAGGTCAAAAGAATTTTACATAGGACCTCCAAACTGTAGGAAGTCTTCACGAGCGCGGTCGCGTCGCACAATTTCCAATACACCCCCAAGGCCTTTTCGATTTTGGCGCGCGCGGCCCCGCTTTTCGCGGCCGAAATTACGTAATCGTTGATCAAAACGAATCTTCGCTTGAATTCGCGAAGAAAAAAGCACAGCAAACAGATGCGACAAATGGTTGTGGTCGTGTTGATCACGACGAGCAACAAAAAGGGCAACCATTGGAGCAAAAAATTAATAAGGATGGCCACGTCGAAGACCATGTAAAAAAAATAGAAACAGCATAAGAGCATGTGCCTTACAAGGCTCTTCTTTGCGGTCGCATACGAAATCTTCAAGTTTAGTTCTTCCATTTGCGAATCGATTTCGGCGATTTTTTCGAAACACAAATTCAGTTTTTTGCGATAGAAATGCGTGGCGAAGACCGTGGCCAAAATGGTCGACAGGACCGATAAGCGACTTAAGTAGATCGAAATTTGTAAAACGCCCCCCTCTTCGAATTTTGTGTCTGCGCAGGTCTGAAGAAACAAGTAGACCAAGAGGAGGTTGTTGATTAAAATTAGGCAGACGTCCTTTTTCGATTTGAACAGTTTTTTTTCGCGGAGATCGTAAGAGGTCAACGCCAAAATTTTGCAAATTGAATGTAAGGGCCTGACCGATTCGTAAACGGTCATTTCGTTTACAATTTTTCAGTTTTGTTGACTATTTCGTTGAGAAATTTAAAAAGTAAGTTGCGCGGTTGGTTTTTCAAAGTTAAGTACACAAAATGCAACGAATTAGTTGTGGTAATAAATTAAAAGGCAAGTAAACCTTTTAAAGTAATTAAAAAAAATTTAATCGCTTTTAATGGAAGTACATTAAAGGTAAATATGTGTCTATGCGTTGTACCGAATGGATTTAATCCCATTAATTTTATTACACTGTTAAAAATTCAAAATTACTTAAAGGTACTGGGTTAAAAGTGGCAATATTCTACTGACCAACTCTTATAAAATTATTTTACTAAGTTTAACAAAAATTTTCCAAATTTGCTTACCTCGTCTTGCGTCGAAGTAAAATAATACAAGATAACAAGAAGCTCCAAAGTATTTTCCGAAAACCACAAGATCAATTGGAAAATTTTAAACCGTCCTTTCGCATCTTCGGCGTCCATGAAGCCGACAGTTAAAAAAAACATCGAAGACAAAAAGGCAATAGCATAAGTCCCAATTTGGACCAAAAGTGCGACTTGAAACACTATCCTGATCCTTTTTCCTTCCACGTGAAAATTGCCATAGACGTTCACCACTTTCCGAATCTCTTTCCTCAATTTCTTCAAGTCCTCGCTCGGTGTCCTCTTTAGAAAATTATTTATGAGCCGAAATCGCCGTTTGAGCTCGCGCAGCGAAAACACAAAAGGCCGATTTGGTGCAGAATTAAAATTAGAGAGACGACGGTCATTTGGGGGCTGCTAAGACTTCGCTCGTCCAATTCCCTTCGCGGTTGGAAATTTGCAGCTATCATGACGAAGAACACCAAATATGATGCGCAATGTTGGTAAAGCAGCCATCTGCGGGCTGTTCGGTGGGAAATTTGAATTCCCGTTACTTTTTCGAGCTCGCAATCTGCCGAAGCGATTTTTTCGAAAAATGCAATGAAGTTCTTTCTGTGATGATTCATCATGTATAAAAGACAGAACGTTGTAATGATAACATTGCAAATGTATAAGTACAAAGTAAAGCTTTGTATGTTGTTTATAATAAAATCCAGTCTGTGCAAAGCTACGAGTATATTGATTATAAATATTGCAATAATTGTTACGGATATGGCTATGTCTTTCTTCTTTGTAACGTATCGTTTTTTGCCATTTTTTTCTTCTAATCTGTAAGTTGCTAGAGCCGTGAATTTGCATAAAAAATGCAGGGGTTTTACTACGTCGTAAATATCCATCGAGGAATTGTTATTCCTCAAAGCTCTTACAATTAAAAGAAATATTAACATTCGGTTGTGAGGTTTCGCCATTAAGTAAATTAGAAAACATTCTTAATCAATTTCACCCAAAAACTAACGTTTTTTTGTAAGTGTTGTTTCGTTTTGATTAATTCGGTAATAAATGCAAAATAAAAAATTGTTATAATTAATATTTGACGTGTAACAGAATGGCCTATTAACTGATTGAAAAAAAAAGGTTTTTGATGTAAATACAATTCTAGTATATTAGAGGAGAATTATCAGACCAGTTAAGCATTCTGAAAAAAAAATCAGAAGTGCATCCCTTAAGTGGCACCTCCATGGGAATTTTTTTAAATGTATGTATTTTCAGATTAAGAATCATAAAATTAAAAAAAATCGTAATTTCTTTCCTGGTCTAAATCCGGCCCTGATAATTCAGAATGTGATTATCAGATCGTCTAAGTATTACCGAAAAATTCAGAAAATCATCCCTTAAGTGGAAGCTCCAATGGAATTTTTTAAACATTGTATTTTCAAATTAAAAACTATCAAATTTTAAAAATCGTAATATCTTTCTTGGTCTAATTCCGGCCCTGGTATTTCAGAATGTGATTATCAGATCCTTTAACTATTACCAAAAATTAAAAATATCATCCCTAAAGTGGAAGCTACACGAGAATTTTTGAAATGTATGTATTTTCAGATTAAAAAATTTTAAAATTTAAAAAATCGTAATTTCTTTCTTGGTCAAAATACGGCCCTGATATTTCAGAATGTGATTATCAGATCCTTTTACTATTACCAAAAAATTCCGAAGATCATCCCTTAAGTAGAAGCTCCATGGGAATTTTTGAAATGTATTGTATTTTCAGATTAAAAATTATAAAATTTAAAAATCGTAATTTCTTTCTTGGTCTAAACCCGGTCCCGGTATTTCAGAATGTGATTATCAGATCCTTTAACTATTACCAAAAAAATTCAGAAGATCATCTCTTAAGTGGAAGTCCCACGGTATAACGAAGTAACGAAAGGTTGTCAAGAAGTGTTAAAAATGGAAATATTCTACCGACCAACTTTATCAATTTTTTTTACTTTAATTATATATTTACTATTACTACTAATTCTAACTAAAATTTTTCTAAACTTCGCTTACCTCGTTTTGCGCCGAAGTAAAATAATACAAGATAAGAAGAAGCTCCAAAGTATTTTCCGAAAGCCACAAGGACAATTGGAAAAGTTGATACTGTCCTTTGGATTCTTCGGATTCGAGAAAGCCAACAGTTAATAAAAAGATCGAGGACAAAAAGGCAATAGCATAAGTCCCAATTTGGCACAAGAGTGGCACTTGGAATAGCATCCTGATCCTTTGCCCTTCCACATGAAGATTGCCATAAACGTTCATCACTTTCTGAATCTCTCTCCTCAATTTTATCAAATCCTCCCTCGGAGCTCCCCTTAGAAAATTATTTATGATCCGAAATCGCCTTTTCAGCTCGCGCAGTGAAAAACAGAAAAAGCAGATTTGGTTCAGAACCAAAATTAAACAAGCGACGCTTATTTGGAAGCTGCTTAAGCTTAGCATGTCCATTGTCCTATTTGGATGGAAATCTGACAAAATCATGAAGAAAAACAGCAAGTAAGTTGCACCAAGTTGATAAAGTAGCCATCTTCGGGCTGTTCGGTGAGAAATTTGAATCCTTGTTACTTTTCGAGCTCGCAATCTGCCAAAGCGATTTTCGAAAAACGTCATGAAGTTCTTTCTGTGATAAATCATCGTGTATAAAAGACAGAACGTTGTTATCAAACATTGCAATTATATAAGTACAAAGTGAAGATTTCTATGTTTCTGACAATAAACTCCATTCTGTGCAAAGCTACAAGTAAATTGATTATAAATATTGCAATAATTGCTAAGCATATGGCTATGTCTTTCTTCTTTGTTACGTATCGTTTTTGCCATTCTTTTCTTCCAATCTATAAGTTGCTAGAGCCGTGAATTTGCATAAAAATGCAGCGGTTTTACTACGTCGTAAATATCCATCGAGGAACTGTTATTCCTCAAAGCTCTTACAATTAAAAGGATTATTAACATTCGATTGTTAGGGTTCGCCATTAAGTAAATTAGAAAACGTTCTTAATCAATTTCACCCAAAACTAACGTTTTTTTGTAAGTGTTGTTTCGTTTTGATTAATTCGGTAATAAATGCAAAATAAAAAATTGTTATAATTAATATTTGACGTGTAACAGAATGGCCTATTAACTGATTGAAAAAAAAAGGTTTTTGATGTAAATACAATTCTAGTATATTAGAGGAGAATTATCAGACCAGTTAAGCATTCTGAAAAAAAAATCAGAAGTGCATCCCTTAAGTGGCACCTCCATGGGAATTTTTTTAAATGTATGTATTTTCAGATTAAGAATCATAAAATTAAAAAAAATCGTAATTTCTTTCCTGGTCTAAATCCGGCCCTGATAATTCAGAATGTGATTATCAGATCGTCTAAGTATTACCGAAAAAATTCAGAAAATCATCCCTTAAGTGGAAGCTCCAATGGAATTTTTTTAAACATTGTATTTTCAAATTAAAAACTATCAAATTTTAAAAAATCGTAATATCTTTCTTGGTCTAATTCCGGCCCTGGTATTTCAGAATGTGATTATCAGATCCTTTAACTATTACCAAAAAAATTAAAAATATCATCCCTAAAGTGGAAGCTACACGAGAATTTTTTGAAATGTATGTATTTTCAGATTAAAAATTATAAAATTTAAAAAAATCGTAATTTCTTTCTTGGTCAAAATACGGCCCTGATATTTCAGAATGTGATTATCAGATCCTTTTACTATTACCAAAAAAATTCCGAAGATCATCCCTTAAGTAGAAGCTCCATGGGAATTTTTTGAAATGTAGGTATGTATTTTCAGATTAAAAATTATAAAATTTAAAAAATCGTAATTTCTTTCTTGGTCTAAACCCGGTCCCGGTATTTCAGAATGTGATTATCAGATCCTTTAACTATTACCAAAAAAATTCAGAAGATCATCTCTTAAGTGGAAGTCCCACGGTATAACGAAGTAACGAAAGGTTGTCAAGAAGTGTTAAAAATGGAAATATTCTACCGACCAACTTTATCAATATTTTTTACTTTAATTATATATTTACTATTCCTTCTAATTCTAACTAAAAATTTTCTAAACTTCGCTTACCTCGTTTTGCGCCGAAGTAAAATAATACAAGATAAGAAGAAGCTCCAAAGTATTTTCCGAAAGCCACAAGGACAATTGGAAAAGTTGATACTGTCCTTTGGATTCTTCGGATTCGAGAAAGCCAACAGTTAATAAAAAGATCGAGGACAAAAAGGCAATAGCATAAGTCCCAATTTGGCACAAGAGTGGCACTTGGAATAGCATCCTGATCCTTTGCCCTTCCACATGAAGATTGCCATAAACGTTCATCACTTTCTGAATCTCTCTCCTCAATTTTATCAAATCCTCCCTCGGAGCTCCCCTTAGAAAATTATTTATGATCCGAAATCGCCTTTTCAGCTCGCGCAGTGAAAAACACAAAAAGCAGATTTGGTTCAGAACCAAAATTAAACAAGCGACGCTTATTTGGAAGCTGCTTAAGCTTAGCATGTCCATTGTCCTATTTGGATGGAAATCTGACAAAATCATGAAGAAAAACAGCAAGTAAGTTGCACCAAGTTGATAAAGTAGCCATCTTCGGGCTGTTCGGTGAGAAATTTGAATCCTTGTTACTTTTTCGAGCTCGCAATCTGCCAAAGCGATTTTTTCGAAAAACGTCATGAAGTTCTTTCTGTGATAAATCATCGTGTATAAAAGACAGAACGTTGTTATCATAACATTGCAATTATATAAGTACAAAGTGAAGATTTCTATGTTTCTGACAATAAACTCCATTCTGTGCAAAGCTACAAGTAAATTGATTATAAATATTGCAATAATTGCTAAGCATATGGCTATGTCTTTCTTCTTTGTTACGTATCGTTTTTTGCCATTCTTTTCTTCCAATCTATAAGTTGCTAGAGCCGTGAATTTGCATAAAAAATGCAGCGGTTTTACTACGTCGTAAATATCCATCGAGGAACTGTTATTCCTCAAAGCTCTTACAATTAAAAGGGATTATTAACATTCGATTGTTAGGGTTCGCCATTAAGTAAATTAGAAAACGTTCTTAATCAATTTCACCCGAAAACTAACGTTTATTTGTAAGTATCGTTGTTTCGTTTTGATTAATTCATTAATAAATGCAAATAAAAAATTATTATAATTAATATTTGAGAAGCAACACATATACAAATATATTCACCATCAGAATGGCCTATTAACTGGTTTAAAAAGGCTTTTGATGAAAATACAATTCTAGTATTTTAGGGGAGAATTACCAGAGCAGTTAAGAATACTAAAAAAAATTCCGAAGATCATCCCTTAAGTGGAAGCTCCATGGGAATTTTTTTAAATGTATGTATCTTCAGATTAAACATAATAAAATTTTAAAAATCGTAATTTCTTTCCTGGTTTAAATCCGGGCCTGATATTTCAGAATGTGATTATCAGACCCTCTAAGTATTCCCAAAAAAATTTAGAAGATCATCCCTTAAGTGGAAGCTCCATGGGAATTTTTTTAAATGGATGTATTTTCAGATTAAAAATCCTAAAAATTAAGAAATCGTAATTTCTTTCCTGGTTTAAATCCGGCCCTGATAATTCAGAATATGATTATTAGATCCTCTAAGTATTACCAAAAAAATTCAGAAGATCATCCCTTACGCAAAAGCTCCATGGTAATTTTTTGAAATGTATGTATTTTCAGATTAAAAATCATAAAAATTTAAAAATCCTAATTTCTTTCCTGGTTTAAATCCGGCCCTGATATTTCAGTATGCGATTATCAGATCCTCTAAGTATTACCAAAAAAATTCCGAAGATCATCCCTTACGTGGAAGCTCCATGGGAATTTTTTGAAATGTATGTATTTTCAGATTATTAATCATAAAATTTTAAAAAATCGTAATTTCTTTCTTGGTCTATATCCGGCCCTGGCAATTCAGAATGTCATTATCAGACCCTCTAAGTATTACCGAAAAAATTCAAAAGAACATCCCTTAAGTGGAAGTCCCACGGGATAACGAAATAACGAATAGTAAAAATGTAAATATTCTACCGACCAACTTTTTCATATAATTTTATTTTAATTACTAAGTACATATATTTTTACTATTCCTACTAATTTTAACTAAAAATTTTCTCAAATTTCGCTTACCTCGTTTTGCGTCGAAGTAAAATAATACAAGATAACAAGAAGTTCCAAAGTATTATCCGAAAGCCACAGGGACAATTGGAAAATTCTATACTGTCCTTTGGATTCTTCGGCATCGACGAAGCCAACAGTTAATAAAAAGATAGCGGACAAAAAGGCAATAGCGTAAGTCCCAATTTGGCACAAGAGTGGGACCTGGAATAGCATCCTGATCCTTTGCCCTTCCACATGAAAATTGCCATAAACGTTCATCACTTTCTGAATCTCTCTCTTCAATTTTATCAAATCGTCCCTCGGAGCCCTCCTTAGAAAATTATTTATGATCCGAAATCGCCTTTTCAGCTCGCGCAGTGAAAAACACAAAAAGCAGATTTGGTTCAGAACCAAAATTAAACAAGCGACGCTTATTTGGAAGCTGCTTAAGCTTAGAATGTCCATTGTCGTATTTGGTTGAAAATCTGACAAAAGCATGCAGAAAAACAGCAAGTAAGATGTACCAAGTTGATAAAGTAGCCATCTTCGCGATGTTTGGTGGGAAATTTGAATTCCCGTTACTTCTTCGAGCTCGCAATCTGCCGAGGCGATTTTTTCGAAAAATGTAATGAAGTTCTTTCTGTGATAATTCATCGTGTATAAAAGACAGAACGTTGTTATCATAACATTGCCAATATATAAGTGCAAAGTAAATATTTCTATGGTTTTGATAATAAACTCCATTCTGTGTAAAGCTGCAAGTAAATTGATTATAAATATTGCAAAAATTGCTAAGCATATGGCTATGTCTTTCTTCTTTGTTACGTATCGTTTTTTGCCATTTTTTTCTTCCAATCTATAAGTTGCCAGAGCCGTATATTTGCATAGGAAATGCATAGGTTTTATTACGTCGTAAATATCCATTGAGAAATTGTTATTCCTCAAAGCTCTTACAATTAAAAGGGAATATTAACATTCAATGGTGAGGCTTCGCCATTAAGTAAATTAGAAAACATTGTTAATCAATTTCACTCGAAAACTAACATTTGTTTGTAAGTATTGTTTTGATTAATTCATTAATAAATTCAACAAATAATTATTATAATTAATATTTGACGTATAACAAAGCTTTTGAGAAGTAACAAATACAAATAAATACACCAACAGAATGATTGAAAACTAAGAACTTTAAAAAGCCACAAAAAGTGTTGTGATGTAAATACAATCCTAATATTTTAGGGAATGGTTATTAGGACCTTTAAGCGTTACCAAAAAAATTCAGAAGATCATCCCCTAAGAGAGAACACTCTGGGAATTTTTTTAAATGTATGTATTTTCCAAATGAAAATGATATAATTTAAAAAATCGTAATTTTTTTCCTGCTCGATGTCCGGTCCTGATAATTCAAGAGGTAATTATTAGGTCTTCTAAATAATACCAAAAAAAATTCAGAAGATCATCCCTTAAGAGAAACCCTCTGGCAATTTTTTTAAATGTGTGTATTTTGCAGATCAAAAATAATATAATTTAAAAAATCATAATTTCTTTCCTGGTCGAAATCCGATCTTGATAATTCAGAACGTGATTATTAGGTCCTCTATGTATTACCAAAAAAATTCAGAAGATCATCCCTTAGACAGAAGTTCCATGGCAATTTTTTTAAATGTATGTATTTTTCAAATTAAAAATGATAGACTTTTAAAAATCGTAATTTCTTTCCTGGTCAAAATCCGGTCCTGATAATTCAAGAGGTGATTATTAGGTCCTCTATGTATTACCAAAAAAATTCAAAAAATCATCCCTTAAGAGGGGACTCTCTGGCAATTTTTTTAAATGTATGTATTTTCCAGATCAAAAATGATATAATTTAAAAAATCATAATTTCTTTCCTTGGCGAAATCCGGTCCTGATACTTCAGGAGGTGATTATCAGGTCCTCTAAGTATCATCAAAAAATTAGAATCATCCCTTAAGCGGGAGTTCCATGGAATTTTTTTAAATGTATGTATTTTTCTGATTAAAAATCATAAACTCTTAAAAATCGCTATTCATTTTCTGCTGTAAATCCGGTCCTGATAATTCAAGAGGTGATAATTTGATCCTCTAAGAACTATCAAAAAAATCCGGAAGATCATCCCCTAAGCGTAGACTCCATGGTAATTTTTTTATATACATGTGTTTTTCACATTAAAAATGACAAACCATTAAAAATCGTAATTTCTTCTCTGGTTTAGATCCGGCCCTGATAATTCAGGAGGTGACTATTAAGTCCTCTAACTATTACCAAAAAAATCTAGACCATCATCCCTTAAGCAGGAGCCGCATGAAAAATTGTTACACAAATACCCTATTTCTTAAATTAAAAGTGTTAAATTCTTAAAAATTCTAATTTCTATTCTAGTACGAATCCGGCCCTGATCTTGGAGGACATAATTACCACGACCTTCAAATATTATACAAAAAATCCTAAAAGACATCCTTTAAGCAGGAGCCGCCAAAGAATTTTTCAACCCTCATATTTCTTCGTCATTTAATTAATATAACTTTTTCGAAAAATAAACTTGTTCTCGAGTGGGTAGAACCCCCTTTTTTAACGCACAAAAGCAAGTCACATCTAAAAACATCTCACCTCATCATGCGTAGATGCATAAAAATGCAAAATCATAGCAATTTCCACCGTACTTTGTACCAGCCATACAAGGCACTCAACAGTACCATAAATTCCATTTGAAGTAGAAACGTTAAACACTCCAGCAGTTAAAAAAAATATAGGAAACACGCAGAACACCGTAAAATTGACAATCCTACACAAAAGATAGAATTGGAAAATTTTCGTCACACTTTTCCCAAGGAAATTCAGTGTATTAAGGCACTTGGTAATAATTCGCATTTTCTTCTGGCTGTGCGTTGTTGAACTTCGTTTTTTACCACTTAAAGTCGTCTTTAGAAATTCATTGATCGTTCTGTACCGTTTTCGAAGTTCTCTTACGAGAAAAATCATCATGGATGAATGATGCAGATTTATAAGGAGCGTTAAAGCTGTAAGAACGTTGCTCACTTTCCTCGATCTGTCGTTTCTTGGTTTAAAAGCTAATATTTGTCCACTTATATGTATTAAATAGTTAAAAACGATCTGGAAAATTAAGGTTTTCCTCGCCGATTTGTAATCAATTTGATTTCCAGTCGCCTCCTCCAATTCCAAATCCAAAAAAACGATTTCCTCGAAACAGTTCATCAGATCTTTGCCATAGAAATGAGCTAAGAATATTATCACTGCCGTTACCAGTGTTATAGAACAAGCATAACAAAAATGGATGAAATCGATTAGATCTTCTATTTTCCATGAGGAAATAAATAAGTATCTTGCGAAAGTGAGAGCAATAAAGATGGCGACAAGACCATTTACAATAATGTCCTTTTTTCTTATTAAGTAACGACGTTTCGTTTTGTTTTCTTCAAGACTGTAAGCCGCCAAAGCAGTAAATTTGCACAATAGATGAAGAGACCTTGCCACATCGTAAATGTCCATCTTCTGTCTATTTTAGAACTTCCGCATTTAAAGAAGCCGTTATGTTAATTAGAACCAGAAAGTTTTGTATGGTGTCGTATGAATTATTAACACTTATTGGATGTATGGGTAGATCGATAAATGCCATCTTCCTTACGCAATTACTTTAAAACCAATTAATTAAAAGTATATTGAATTGCTGTTGGACATCTTTTTAACAACGCTCCATTTCTTCTTCAAAAAATCGCCATTTTGTTATTTTTTGATAAAGGATTTACATATTATGTGCAGAATTAATATATTTATCTTCAGGCAAAAACGCTTTGAACGTTTCCCCAAAAAATCGTTTCGCTTTTGCCAAAGACCGAGACAATTCGTTTATATAATTCGATTCAACGCCCCCGTCTTTGGGCCCCAGCAAAAAAACATCTTATGCCAAAATCTAAAAGCAATAAACTAAATAAATCATTTATTAAAAAAACGGTACCTCGTACAATTGGGCGTTTTATAATTAATTTTAGCGGATGACACCACAAAGATCTGAGAGAACTTGCGGTTTCGTAAAGCAAACATGTAAAAAGCAACCCAAAGGATCGTTGGCAAATAAATAAACAAAAAGCCTACATAAAGAGCAGGTATCATCTAATAAATAGACACCAAAAACAGAATGCTTCGACCAACGCACGACATTGTCGGGAACGAAAGTGGAATAATATCCGCAGTTGAAAACAACCACCCACTAAAATTATTCCACGTAATAATCTTAATGTCAATATTTCGTTGAAGAACTGATTATTCACATACTTAATGTTGCACAATTATATAATAAATACGGCTACGTAATTTGAGGAACCGCTCCGAGTGGGCTTAATTGGACGCGAAAGGTAAGCATTAAAAGCTCGAAAACAAGCCGAAGACACCGAATTAAATTATTATTTATAATCCGTCATTAACAAAATTACCCAAAAAAAAGAGAGGCGAATCCATAAATTTGCGATTCTTCCTTCTCGGTACTTTTCCTTGGGTTTTAATTGTTTTACAACGAATCGAAATTAAAAATAAAGAGATTGCGAACGAGATCTCTTACGAAATAAATAAAAGAGAAATAAAAACGCAAACGCACTAGTCGATTAATAAATATTCCTTTCTATGCAAAGTTGTATCGCCAAAAATGGTAATATTTCAATTGAAAACTACAAGAAATTGTACGAAATCCAATCGATATGCTAGAACGCACAATTTACCTGCTTATTGTTACTAATTATGGTGAATAGAATATTTATCAAACGCTGTGACTTGTTTACTTATTTCCCAATGCCTTATTTGTTTACAAGGTGGACGTGAGTGGCGTAGGAGGAATATCAAGCGTGGGCTTTTTAAGTTCTCTTTCCCATTTTATGATTCTTTTGAATCCATTTTCCATATAGACTAATAGATAGACCATTTCAATATATAATCCTATCAACCACACTCAAGACCTAAATTCAATTCTTTAACTTCCCATATTCAATATAAATGCATAACAAACTCACCCCCTTTAACGCGAGAACTGTCTGTGATCGGGCCCTTTGCGCTTCGGCTGTCGATAAACGGTGTTCTTTTTGAAATCTCCATTGTTCATATTTTTGTAGAAACCATACCCTCCACCGCCTTTTCGCTTAATTGGACGATCGTGCCTCTTATATGTTACTTCTAAAAATTAATTAAATAACTCTCAAAGTACAGAATTCCTCAACTCAACGAGACTCACTAAGATCGACAGCTGGAGGCACAGTAAAACCAAAAGACAAAGCCACTTTGGCCAAATCCAAAGTGTTTACATCGAAAATAGTTTTTAAATGGTGCGAGTCGTAAGCTCTCACGTATCCTTTGAACGCTTCCTTGCCGGAAACATTTAAAAATAATTCTTTCCGATCAATTTCTCCAACTGAAAGAATCAAGTTAGCAAACCCTTCAAAAACGAATCGAACAAACGTACTTGTAATTGAATATCAGCTATTTTACTCCAAGAGAATTCGAATTCGTTTAATGGAACCTTGGCCTGTTTGAGATAACGTAGAAAACCGAGTTCTTCGGGGCGCAAAATTAGTAAGGCGTGCCCGCTGCCGCCTTCACCTCGAGCCGTTCTTCCCACACGATGGATGTACTCTTTGGGATCGTCCGGAGGATCATATTGAACGATCCAATCGACTGATGGAATGTCTAAGCCTCTCGCCGCGACGTCCGTGCACAATAAAATTCCGGTCTCGGCATTGCAGAATTGGAAGAAGGTCGTGGTACGTTTAGTTTGTTTTTGTTTGCCCTGCGAAATTGTTTTTAAGCTAGGTGCTTTCGAGGGGCCTCTTAATTTAACTTACGTGGATGCACATGACTGGGAGATCGATGTAATTGAATAATTCGTGGTGGAATTTAACGCTCATGCAGGAACTGAAGAAGACCATCACCTTCTTCTTGCGGTTCTTTTTTAAAAAGGTGAATAGGACGAGTAGTCTTTTTTCTGATGGGCACACAACGTACCCTTGTTCCAGGCCTGAAACGGTGGCCACTTCTTTGCTATCGTCTACTCCCACGTAGATGGGTTCTTTTTTTAAAGCGAGAGATGTGAGAGCTTCGGTTTTTTTATTTTGAGTCGCACTGAAGAGCATTGTCTGTCTTCTCTCTAAAAAAAATAATTTAGTTTATAATTAAAATTAAGGAGTAAATAATTCGGGAACGTACTGGGTAATAAATTGATGATCTGCTTCATTTCTTCTTCGAAGCCGACTTCTAAGATCCTATCGGCTTCGTCAATTATTAAGCATTGTAGATTTTTATATAAGAAGTCCGGTGTGTTTTGTAGATGATCTAATAATCTTCCCGGAGTAGCAACGAGGATGTTGATGCCTAAAATTATTTTCTTAATACAGGTTTTTAGGTTGAGTGCGAGTTAAACCTTTTGATAGCTTTTGGGCTTCTGTTTGTCTGCTGGCACCCCCCATAACTAAGCCGTAAGTATGGTGATGATGCTTCATGAGCTCTTTTAATACGCCGAACGTTTGCATTGAAAGTTCCCTCGTTGGAGAAATTATAACAACTCCAGTACCTTAAATTAAAGAGTTCATTTACAATAAAAGATTAAAATAAAGCAGAAATTGAAATAAACTAAACTAAATAACATTCGTACCGTTCCTGGGCATAAATTTTAGTTTATAAATAAGTTCCACGGCTGGAATTAAAAAGGCCAAAGTTTTCCCCGAGCCCGTCTTTGCAGCTCCCACTAAATCTCTTCCTTCCAACAGAGGTGGGATAGAACGAGCCTGGATTTCCGTAAGTGTTGTGAATCCCATGTCCGATATACCCTTGAGAGTGGCTTCGCAAACTGTGTCTGTCAATGAATCGAAGGAACGGTTGCTTAAAATCTCCAAGGTTACATTTGATCCTGGCACTAAAATAGTATTTCCCATTAGATTAGTTTTAAAATAAAGTAATTAATTAAATAAGAAGAGTTTCAGTTATTAGAATTGCTTTGTTCATTGTGGAATCTCAACTTAAACCTGATTTGGGCAAGGAATTTCCTTCATCTTCGCCTTTGGGTCATCAGAATAATGTTTAATGTTTAGTTTATAAAAGAGATGACTTCTTACATGATTCTTGGTTGTCTTCGTTTACGTTAGAATCATCTTCGTCAGTTTCTACCTCAAGAATATCGTTATGTTCAGTTTCTTCTGATTCATCGTCACTATTACCAATTTCGACTTTCTTTTTGGGCTTTTTATTCTTCTTCTGTTCTATAATAAATGATTAAGTTAATTGAAGAAGTTGTCGTAAAGTAAACGTGCTTACTTTTGCTGGGGCCGGGTTGATCGTCATCATAAGGTCTTTTTCGTTCCTCGGAAAGTTCTTTTTGTAATTTAACGCTTTCTAAGTCTACAAAGGTTTTATTTTGATTAATATAAAAGACAATGGGAACCTAAAGAAGAGTAAATGTGAATGTTAAAATGTGTGCTTACGTTTTACTTTCTTCTCAGCTTCTTTTGATTGTAGAATCTTCAACTTCTGTTTCTCACGCTTCTTAATCTTTCGTAGGAGCACTTTATCTTGAATCGACATCCTTTTAATTAGTTACAACAATTAAATTAAACACTGTTTTAACACAACATGTGGAGTTTACAGGTTAACTTAGAAAATGAAGGTGACGGACAGCTATAGACATCTAGTGGCGAACTTCTAAAACTCACATTAATAATATAATTTCAAATTTAAATTAAATTTTATATTTATATTTAATAATATTCAATTTAATAATATAAAATTAAAAATAGTTATATATCCATAAAAAATAAGCAATTTTTTTGAGGCCAAAAAGTGTTGTAATTACTTTTGATCAGTAAAACAGTTTATTAAATTGACTTTAAATTCAATAAAACTAAACTATTTCATTATGTATGTCATTAATTAATTTTTAACTTTAAATAAAATATGTTTAATAAAATGTTCCTTTAGTTAAAATTATTTTTTTTGTGAAAAAATACCAAAAATGTTTGTTCGGCTCCAATTCCATGTATAGTCTTTAACGATGAACATATATTATCCTGGGCAGAATATTCTATTAGTTCAGCGTTATTAATTTTTAGCTTAAAATAAAATATGTTTAACAAAATGTTCCTTGATATAATTTTTTTTTTTTTTGAAAAAAAGTCAAAAATGTGTGTTTGGCTCCAATTCTATGTATAGTCTTCAACGGTGAACTTATATTATCCTGGGCGGGATAGTATTAGTTCAGCATTAGAAGCCTAACATAACTGATCAGATGTAGTCATTGGCATGTCTCGCGGGGAGGAATACGCACAAACCCCGACGAGACTAGCAGGATTCCTCCTGCCTCAATGATAACACCTTCTCAGGTATTATAGAATGCCAGCGGAGCCAACACACTTAAGTATATAGAAAGTGAAAAGGGTATATAAAGTGAGCTCAGTCCTTGTTTAATTGTAGTTTTTTATAATGGTTAAAATTTAATTACAACAATATTAAACAAAATAAACGAAAGTTACTCTACAGTTATGTTATAAAAAAAAGCTTTAATTTTTCTGTGCAAAAAAAATTTAGCTAATTATAGATAAAGGAATTTTAAATTGCGTTTTATTAAATTACATAGGAAAATCCTTATTGAACAGCCCACAATGTGTAAATTGTCAAAGTGACATACCAACACACAAATTTCAAATAATAATATAAGCAATTGAATCATATACAGAAAAGAAACATAATACAATCTTTTGAATGTGATTAGAGAGGTATTTATTGTTATTATACATTATTGTTTGTAGATTTTATAAAACTGAAAAAAGAAACCATCGGTTGACAAGATCGGGATGCAGAGAACTTGGGTGGATAAATTAACTTGAAGGTTTTTTGAGCACATTTCGATTCAGTTTTAATTTGTTCTTTTCTTTATTTTTCGTGTACCACTTCATCCATTTGCTTAATATAGCATCATTCTTATCACCATGAGCTTCTAACTGCTGATAATAAGCTTCTCGGATTAATTTAAAGCTCTGAATATCGTGGTAAGGTAGACATGTAAGTGGATCCACATACTTTGCTGGTTTTCTATTAATAAATATTATGATTAACATTAAAAGATTAGTTTCATTATAAATAATACTTACTTCGTGATTGTACATTTCAATTTAACTGGAGTTTTGGGCGGTGGTTTCAATTGCATGAGTTTTTTAAACACAATATCGTTGGGATCATTTAAAAAAGTAATAAAAGTACGTTCGTAGTATTTTTTCTGTTCTTCCATGGTATTTTCATCTTTTCTACAATGGTTAAGTTTAATTTAAAGAAATTTTAGTGTAAATTCATTATAATTACTCTTCGTTTGGTATTTCTTCAATTAAAGGCATTCTCGTTGAGTGATAACGAATTACAGGACCAACACTGACCCTTTTTAAAGGTCTCCTCGATTTCTTTTCGCTTTCCATCCTTTGGTATCTTTCTAAGAACATTTACGATTTAATTTAGTAATAACAAATAAAAACGAAGAGAGAAAGTGTACCCAAAGCTCGCAGATTCTCTTCTTCTGTAATTTTGGCTTCCTCCAATAACTCGGCTTGTGTGGGAATCCTATCGTCTTCTCGGGGTCTTTTAATTTTTCTCTTCTGTTCGAGGCTTCGTATTTTGACTCTTTGTGCGGTCGCTGCTGATTTTGCTGCCGTAGACTTTCTTATAGATTTACGACCTGTTTGGAAATTTAAGAAGGCCTCGTTTCAAGTACTTCAATGAATTTACTTACTCAATAAATTGTAGATAATTAATCAAAGCACTTCCTTTTTAAAAATTTATGAAATAGAATTTTGTTATATAAAAAGCTACAGCGTACAAATGCATCTACTATATTTTTCAACACATTCTGTCTGAAAGGTACATATAACTTATATCAAACTTAAATTCTAACAGACAACAATGAATAACTTGAAATGTAATTTTTAAAACTGTTATGATTAGTGTCTTTATATATAAGCCAGATTTACACACCTCCATTGTCTGAAGTTTCTTGGGGATCTCCTTTTTCTTTGGAAGCCGAAGCTTTCGGCTTTGGAGATTTGGGTTTTTGCTTTTGTTTATTCTGCGGAGGGACAGGCTCCTACAAAATTAACTTATTACATATTGTCTTTGGCGTGTTTAAATTAAAACTAACTTTGTATGCTTTTGTGACAAGCCGACGTTTTTTTCTCTGGCTTTCTTCTTCATTGTCAGACACTGGCTCGTCATGTTCATCAATACTGAAATCTGAATCTACTTGATCTTCCCCTTCTTCTTCGGCTCTAAGGTTTAAACAGAGTTAGATTATTTAAAGATCGATTTATGAAAGTGTTGTTACTCGTATTCGTTATCCGTTGCAGTCTCTTCGAATCCACCATAATTGACTTTGTAGAATTCATCCTGGCACTCCTCTTCTTCGTTTAATAGTTTGGCCATGCGGTTCCCCGCCGTGGTACGTCGTCCTCTGTCCTTCATCGTGAGTTCTTTCAACTAAAAGAACATTTAATAAGAAACATGCTTTTCGTACGATTCATATGTTGTTGTACCAAGAAATACAACTAATGCGTTTTGTACTTTATAATAATATAAGATATTTACTCAATTAACTAAACAAACATTAAACGTTGTAATTAATGAAGGCCGACCTGTTTACAAAACAGGTCTTAAAGCAAAACTGGTAAGTAACAAAATCGCTTTCTTTGCACTCGTTGTTCTTTCTCAATTTAAACCATTCACTTACCACACTTTAAAAACAACGAATTCAAATAAATAACAACAGTTTTTGTGCAATATTTATCTTAAATGCGTTTTCTTTATGTGTAGTTGTTGCTCAATAAATTTACAGATTATCCAACACACAATTTTTGGTAATGTTAACAAATGTAACTAAAGAACTTAGTTGGCCATCATGGAAAACAAAAATAGTATGTCGATGCACAACTCCTAGTATTTAACTGTTTTTCTTTTCTAAAAGTATGTAAAAAGGGCTTAAATCTTTGTGTTTTAGTTAATTAATTAGTGCTTTATGTGATTTTATTATTATTTTAGCACTTTAAAATGTCGTACCCAGGTTTGACTTTTGCTTTGATGGTGGGTGTTGCAATCGGTACAGCAATCTATTACTACTTCAAAAACGAAAACACAAATGATAATTACCGATATAGCAATCAGGACGATGCTCATTTGCCTCCACAAACTCCCCGGTCAACAGAATTTATCAATCCTGACCGAAGGTATGAAATAGATTATAAGTATTTTTAAGATTTTACCTATGGCCATTTCACACGAGGAAAGGGTATTGATTTTGTATGATTTTTAGTAAAAAAAGGCGTAGGAATTCTAATGTTCAAAACTGCTCTATTTGCTTGGACTATTTAAAATCAGGCAAGATCAGAAATCTTTGCTGTGGACACGTGTTTCACTATAATTGTATTACTATGTGGCTTCGTACGCACAGCACATGTCCCAATTGCAGAGCTGAGCAACAATGAGGTTTTGTATGTTGAGACTGTTGCCTTTAAATAAATTTGAACAACCTCCCGATTATTGAATGGCACCGTTAATTTATTAAACTTAGATGATAATTAATAAAGCAATCATGTGATAGTATAGTAGAGTCCATGTTAAGTTAATATATTTTTCTTATTGATGTTAGTACGTAAATTTAAGGCCGATTCTGACTAAATTGGGTGGCTCTAATGTTTTGAAAAGGACTTTGTGAATTATTTCCAAATCGTAGATTGAAAAGGGATTAGTTAAGTTGGTTTTTTAATTATTTAGTTAAAGATGTAAGGTTTTTATTTAAATTTGAACTTGTTTTGTAGTTTCTGACTTGCGAAGCTAAAATTGCTACTTTAGGAAAGAGCTTTTTAATTTAGTTATCAGATATGATGACAACCGATTAAAGTGCTTTGTAATTTTTAAACTTCGTACTTTGTGAATTAATTAATAATAAATATATCGTACCGTTGAATGAACCTAATGCAACTTCTCTCATTAATAATGCATCGAAATCAAACTTTGTCAGCTGGCTACGACAAGTCTATCGATCAATAGTAATTACCTTATATGTGGATATCGTACAAAAAGATCTTCTTTGTCATGTTTCTTGTAATGTATTGTCTAGGGTAATTATTGCAGACATTTTTGATATGCATTAATGATGTTTGATAATTCTTTTGGTCTCGAGATTTGATGGCAAGATAGTCCAAAACGCGCCCGTGAGCGCTTGTAATATTTTTATCATTACCAGAAGTTGTAGCAATAATTAAACTACGATCAGTTTCGATTTAATTAATGTTATTTAAGAGATGGATGTAAATTACGTTTACCTTTTGCCTATAGTGATATTTGTATGGTTCCCAGCAACTTTTATAGTAACGTAAGTTCTCAATTAAATTTTTTTGGATTATTTTAATTAATTGTTATTTTAATAGGTACGTTATGGCTGTGCTAAGGAAAGATGTAAATCCAATATTTCCATATATAAGCGACACTGGCACCTTTTCACCTGAGAGTTGCATTTTTGGGCAAATGATCAACACCGGAGCTATTCTTAGTAAGCTCGACTCTGAAAGCTGCTTGCTATATTTTTAAGTTAAAAATACCTTCCTGTACATATTTTATTTAAAAGTAACTTATATCTTGTTGTAGAAAATAGAAACGGACTTGGTAAAAATGAGTCGCGTTGATTTTCTCTTAGTTTTCTTATTTTGAAAGACAACAAAAATATTTGGGAGTGCATGGGATTTACTTTAATTTAGAAATAATTTGATAAAGAAGCTTTATTGTAGAAAGAACTTCGTATTTTGCCAGTTTGTTTGTAGCTCTCTTTTTATTCTTTTATTATTATAAACGAAGCAATAATTTATTAAGAAAACTTCCTTTTTAATAGATTATTAGCTCTCAGCTTTAGATTTCTTTGTTTATTTCAAAAATGTTGCATTTTCGGTTAATTGGTTTGACTTAATATTTTAAGGTGTTTCGTTGATAATTTTTAATTAGCAATTGAGAATTTTAGTTTACTTCTAAGTTAGTTTGTTTAATTTGTTTTAATTAGTTTAACTATTGTTTTGTCTGATATTTCTTGGTGGGCTCAGCCGATAAATTCCTGCAATGAATATTTCTCGGGAAATGGAAAAGTTTCTCATATAAAGCCATTTGGACCGTATCTAATTTGATCATTCTACGTGAATGGATGTTATGAGCTCGATTTATGATATCTTCCCATTTTTATTTTGTCTGTTTCCCATATAAATTGGAAATTCCTCAGTTTTAAAATGAAATTCGCTTTTTCTTGTTTCAGTGGGCTTATTCGTTTACGTTCGATACCGACAGGTGAGGGAGATATGCGATAGAAATCATTTAGACGATTCGATAAGACAGAAAAATCAATTTTCCACTTGGTTTGGTTTCATTGCAACTTTTGGGGTGACCGTAGTTGGGAATTTTCAAGAAACGAATTTGTTGGTGGTTCATATGCTGGGCGCCTTTTTAGCTTTTGGTTTGGGTACCATTTGGCAATGCTTACAGGTATACAATTTTTTAATATACAAAAAACGTGGTTTGATTGAGTCTGTTTTAGACTTGGGTTTCGTTTAAGTTGCCTTCGATTGTTATGAATGCAAGAATAAATAATTTGCGATTAGTTTTATCTGTTGTATCCAGTGTAAGTTTTCTTGTAAGCTTTGTCTTTGGGGGGCTGGCTTTGCTTCGTTTTAAAGGTAACTTATTTGTTGAAAAGTTAATTGGACTTGTGTATTTTATTATATGTTTTCTTGTATTCCTAGGAGAAGACATAACAAAGTGGAATAAAGAGGATGGAGGGTACGACTTTCATCTGACCAGTACTGTGACTGAATGGATTGTTGTTTTTTGTATGATGTCTTTCATTGTGAGTTTCGCTCAAGAGTTGAGGACAATACAATTTGAAGAACCTTCGATTAAGTTTATCGAAGCAGTAAATAATACTCAAAGTATTCCCACTTTGGCGACATCACATATTGAAAGATTTTAAAGGATTTATTGGTAAATATTACTTTTTATTAAGTTCTTCTATTTATTTAAATTAATATTTAGATCAGTACAGAGAAATTGATTGTTTAAATTGTGCGTTGAGCCTTTTGTGTTTATAATTTATTAAATTTTGATTTAGTAAAAGAGCAATAGAAACACCTAATGCTATATTTATTGTTTAAATTTGGATTTTGGACTTGCCATAAATTTTAAAAACAATTATAGTAATTTACTTTTGAAGGATTTAATTGATTAAGGACAATTTTTAATTTAAATCTAAAATAATTAGTGCAATAGTTCACGATGTCTGAAAGAGATGGCGCATGTGTTCAGTTTCTGCCATTAAAATATTTCAAAGGTGGGAAATGCTTAGTGAAATTATTTAACGGTCTTTATCGGTATTTGCAAATTTAATTTCATATAAAACCTGATTAGGTAAGTCCTTTTTTAATGTGTGTTTGTATTATTTAAACAATTTGCTTAGTTTAGTGAACTTTTATTTAATTTCTAAATCTTTCGTTTGGTATAACCTAAAAACATTAAAATGGTTTATTTAGGCTTGAAAATTACATACATGTGTTGAAAGGCCCTTAATCTTGTAAGAAAACCATTAGCAAGCTTGTTATTTGTGCAGGAATTTAGTACTGGACGTTTTTAAATTGGTTTTTAACGAAGATTATATGTTTAGTATTTAATAAATTCTCATGTGCTTTATCGGCTTTATTTATATCAATACAATTATTTGTGAGTGATAATAGACCTATAGACTTGCAGGACAAAAAATAACAAGCTTGTCATTTGTGTAGAAGTCTTAGTTTAGAATTATTCTAACTTTAGCTTACGGCAAGTTTCGGGATTATTACTTAAAAAATGCTTTTGGGCTTTTTTGGCTTTAGTTATACCAATACACTTATTTAGGGGTGTTACTAGATCTCTACACTAATAGGAAAAAAATAACAAGCTTCCCATTTTCACAGAAGTCCTGTATTACAATTTTTTGAACTTCATTTTAATTCGGATTATACAATTAATTTTTGAATAATTGTTAGTGGCTCTTAGACTTTAGTTACATCAATACAATTTTACACAGGTATTAATATTTCTTTAAATTTACAGGCAAAAGATTGAGAATCTTGTCGGTTGTGCCGAAGCTCGTCATCAGAATATTTTAACTTTATGTTATGACACAATTGTTAAAGTAGCACTTCGAATAATGTGGCAGACCTTTGGGGCTTTGTGAGCTCAATAAAGTTTTATAATTTCTTAAAACTGAATTAATCAAATAACATAAACCGAGTTAAACTGTAAAGCGAATGCAGTCTTAAAATATCGATATCCTGAGATTTCCAAATCAAATCCTGAAGATCTTTCCTTTTGAATGCTTTGTGTTTTAATAAGAATTGAGCAATCTTAGCTAAAAGGATTTGTGTTAGCAAAGGGAAATGAACAATTGATCCCGATGCAGCTCTTACGCTCTACTTTTAAAGGTATTTATGGTGTTTTACTGCATTAAGTTAAAAATTAAATTAATCTTTAATTATAGGAAGATTTATCATCTTACTTCTATCTTCACAACAGCAGCAGTCGTTCTGGGCAAAGAAAAGGAATCGAATCATCGAAGGTACAAAAAATTGTTCTTGTTTAAAATGCTTCAAAGCTTTCAGTTTCTAAGATCTATCTTTTTCAAGTTGGATCATTGTAATTTAATTAAACTAAAAGCTTTAAAGTAAAAAAAAAACCCTCAGTTTTAATTAAATTTACCAAAACTATTTGAAAAAGCTGTAGAAATCGATTCGAATGATTTGGAAGCGATGCCAAAGCGAGAAAGTATAAAAATCAATTTATTTAATTAAATCTACATTCAGTTCGAATTTTGATCTTCGATTTTGGGCTTATCACATTTGTAGGCCGTAGTAAATCTGATCTCGTCCAATTCCAATAGCTTAAATTCTGTTTTTGCTGTAATTGCGTACAAAAGGAAGAATATGGCCAAAGCCCATTCTGCAAAAACTGCAACCACCCGATGTTCGTAGCCCCCATCTTTTTCCGTCCAATGCAGCATGTTGGTTCCTTTGAAAAAACAAAGGGGGCAATTAATTCAAAGACGAACGTTAAATAAGTTTAAAATTCTAACAAGGAATTGTAAACAACCAACCCATGGAGCAGCCCATTGATATTTTCTCGTTGCAGTTAATTAATTTCAATTAAAAATTAATTTAAGGTACCTTTAAATTGTGAATTGGCCAATTGGAAGAAAATGGAGACGATGATGCATAGTGTGACACATATTATTGTTAATATTGTCCTGTAAACAATGGTTTTCATTCCAATTCCGTATTCAGGATGCTCATCGTACATGGGTTTCATTCTGTACGTGATCACAGTCTGAAAGATGGAAATATAAATAGTTTGCGGGGACGTTTTATTATTTTTAATAATACCTGAATAACAAAGTACGTGGTGCCTATTCCGAAAGCCATAAACGCTCCGAGAAGATGGACGGAAATTACGTTTATCTCCTGAAAATTGCTCACGACGCTTATGCCCAAAGACGTGATAAGTCCCAAATATAATCCTATTTTGTTCCATTTCCATAATTTGATATTATGTGCTTCCACTGCTAATTTTACTTGGCGATAACGTATGTAAATAGTGACTCCAACTAGAATTGTAATTAAATCCTATGTAAATTGCACCGATCGCATTTCAGAATTAATCAACCCCTTTGTTTAAATTGCCGAAGAATTTCTAAGCTTGTTAGGGCATCGAATTGTTTTTGGAAAAATTTGCAATGCATGTTTCGTGCGAATTTTTTTTGATGGAATGTTTCTGCTGAGCTTTTAGGTCTGCAAAACTTAAATCGCTTAGAAAATTGCTTGGGGAGCTGTTTCGATAAGAAAAATATTGCACTCTCGCCAACAACTGCTACGACTTATAAATTTTAAATAAAAATGCGAGCCAGGAGAAGACACGAAATAAGATCTTTTACTTTTCTGAAACTTTAATGGAATTTCTTCGGTGAAAAGTTAAATAATTTTATTTAAACGGCGGGTGGCGTTTTTCCTATGAATAATTGAATTGAAATTGAATAAAAAGCAAAGGCTTTTTCAAATTCGTTTTGTAACTTTACATTTATTGATTTATAATATTGATTAATTTAGTTTATTAATGTGTTTGTATTTTTTTTGTAGATCTGGGGCAAATGGCCCAAAGAAACCGAAGCTCTCTGTTTGGGGTGAGTGATTTATAAATTTCTTTATTGTTTAAATTGTGCATTATGTCTTTTGCGTCCAGAATTAATTATATGTCGATTTAGTAAAAAGAAACTCGGTTGTTTGAAGGCGTCCCAAACGCACCATTACGAATAACATTATATTTATTGTTTATATTGTTTAAATTTGCAATTGGGACTTACTGCAATTCTTTAAAACAATTAAGCTAACGTACTTTTGAAGGATTTAAACAATACTATTTAATTAAGGTCCGTTTTTAATTAAAATCCAAAAATGATTAGTGTAGTAGTTCACGCTTTCTGTGAGAGATGGCGTATGCGTTCAGTTTTTGATATTAAAATATTTTGCAGCTGGAAAACGATAAAAGATAACGAATAATAACGTTTACCGTTCGTTGCAATTTATAAATTAAACAATATATGTGTAATTAAGTCGTTTCTTTTTTAATGAGCATTTAAATTATTTAAACAACTCACCCAATTTTGGTGAACTTATAGTTAATTTACAAATTACCTTCAGAAACGTTTTAATACTTTAATTCTTTAAAATTAGTAACAAAGTTGCTTTAATTACAACTCTTACAAGTAAATCCACCTCGTTATTTTGTACATTGACCTTAATAACTATTTTTTTTGCTTATATTAATACGATTTACTTCGAAGGTCGCTTATTTATAAACAATATTTTTTTTACAATTATATTTGAAACATTAGATAGGTATCATCAATCCACCGATTACACAAGAGCTTCATACAAGGTTGCAATCAAAAAATTCAATTAATTACAAAATATGTAATCATCTGCCTTACTTTGTTTAATCTTTTATTATATTACTTGGCTGTTAAGAAAACAAGTCTAAAGGTCATTACTAAAGTGCAACAATTACATATTTATAAATTTAAGAGATTGAAAATCATTTATTTTGTCTCGAAAGAACGATTAAAATAGTTCAAAATCCAAAAATCGCATTTCGAACGGCGCGGTTCGACGAGTCGCCAAGCGATGGCGCTACCCGCTCCAAACTTGCCTATTTATTTAAATTTTCTATTTGGGGCACGTTTGAAAGTTGTTTTTCGTCGATTATTCACTTAAGAGCACAAGAAAAAATTGTACTTACACAAAAGGGCCGCTATGTTAAATAATTGGGCGAAAACGCAACTTTCTGGTGGCAAAGCGGCCGCATCGCTTATGAAAGGATAATATTTTTCGGTGTGATTTAAAAGCAAAGACACCGGCAATCTGCGAAGAAACACAATTATAAACTGTTTCAATTCGACCCAAGATTTGTTTTTAAATAGTGCAATTATTAAATTTTAAAGAAACTTACATGAAAATAAAGGCTGCCATAAAAATGGAGACCATTATGGGAAGTATAAAGTGCAATTTAAACGAACTCGACGACATTGTTGTTGTACTTAACGATTAATTATCAATTAGAAATAATGCTACGTGCATGTAAACAGAACAATTTTTTAAGGTTGTACGAGTTGTGGACGTTCTTGTTGCACTTAAACACTGTTTTCGGTGGAAAATCAAAGCAACTCAAGGTTTTTCACATGTTGAGCGGGTCTGATTTTAATACTCGTTTCGCTTAACATACAGGAAATTAAAAAAAAATCAAAAATTAGTTTATCAATTGATTAATTTAATTTATTTGCTCAGGATTTGTATTATTAGGAGCGTGTTTGTTTGAGAGAAGTTCGAATGCGCTTTCGTTGACCTGGTTTTTGAAATTTTACTTGGGGTTTTTAACCCAGAGGCGTATTAGGAGGTATTTTGTAATTGTATGTGTTTCATAGAATTCGATAAATATGCTAATGTTTTTTTAATTGTCGAAAAAACACAACAGATTTGGGGTTCAAAGTCGATTCTGGTCTTGCTTATTGTGCACTTAGGTTTTTTTGTGATTATCGTAAAATGGGCACTGTAATTGTTAATAGAAGTTAATTTTTAAAATAACAGTTTTGGTGTTAAAAGGTTTACTTGTAAATGTTGAAAATGTTGAAAAGGGGTTGTTTTGAGAAATTGTTTATAACAAAAAAACGCGAAGTTCGATTTAGATGGGGTTTGCGGCAATCGAAAAGGATTAAATTTTAGCAAATACGTGTTTTTGCATTTTTGAAAAAAATAGTTTTTTATATTTTTTTATAAATGCCTTATTTTAAAGGTTAGAGTAAGTCGTTTGATAATTTACCAAATTGCTATTTTTGAAGTAAACCAATTTAAATTTGTTGATAATATGTAGGATTGGTTTAGATTTAATGTGGTGAAAACAGAAATTAAATATCTTAAGACGTTTTGCCAAAATTAATTTTTTTCTGATCGAATCTGCAGGGGCTTCAGAAAAATACACCCAAAACTGATCTCTTCGAGAAATTGTTTATAACAAAAAAACGGGTACTGCGATTTAAACACGGTTTTTGACAATCGAAAGAGCATTAAATTTTAGCAAATACCTGTTTTTGGATTTTTGAAAAAAATAGTTTTTTATATTTTTTTATTAGTGCTTTATTTTAAAGGTTAAAGTAAATCGTGTGATAATTTACCAAATTCCTATTTTTTAAGTAAACCAATTTAAATTTGTTGATAATATGTAGGATTGGTTTAGATTTAATGTGGTGAAAACAGAAATTAAATATCTTAAGCCGTTTTGGCAAAATTATTTTTTTCTGATCGAATCTGCAGCGAGCCTCAGAAAAAATACACCCAAAACGGATCTCTTCGAGAAATTGTTTATAACAAAAAAACGGGGACTCCTATTTAATGCGGTTTGCTCTAATCGAAAGAGGATTAAATTTTAGCAAATACGTGTTTTTGGATTTTTGAAAAAAATGGTTTTTTAAATTTTTTTTAAGTGCCTTATTTTAAAGGTTAAAGTAAATCGTTTGATAATTTACCAAATTGCTATTTGTTAAGTAAATCAATTTAAATTTGTTGATAATATGTAGTATTAGTTTAGATTTAATGTGGTGAAAACAGAAATTAAATATTTTAAGCCGTTTTGCCAAATTTAATTTTTTTCTGATTGAATCTGCAGGGAGCCCTTGAAAAAATACACTCAGAGCGGATCTCTTCGACAAATTGTTTATAACAAAAAAACGGGTACTGCGATTTAAATGCGGTTTACACCAATCGAAAGAGCATTAAATTTTAGCAAATACGGGTTTTTGGATTTTTCAAAAATAGTTTTTATGTTTTTTTATAAGTGCCTTATTTTAAAGTTGAAAGTAAATTTACCAAATTGCTATTTGTTAAGTAAACCAATTTAAATTTGTTTATAATATGTTGTATTCCTTTAGATTTAATGTGGTGAAAAACAGAAATTAAATATCTTAAGCCGTTTTGGCAAAATTAATTTTTTTCTAATCGAATCTGCAGGGAGCCCTTGAAAAAATACACCCAGAGCAGATCTCTGCGAGATATTGTTTATAACAAAAAAACGGGTGCTCCGATTTAGATGCGGTTTGCGGCAATCGAAAGAGCATTAAATTTGAGCAAATACGTGTTTTTGGATTTTTCAAAAAAATAGTTTTTCATAAGTGCGTTGATTTTAAGGTTAAAGTAAATCATTTTATAATGTACCAAATTGGTATTTTTTAAGTAAACTAATTTAAATTTGTTGATAGTATGTAGGATTTGTTTAGATTTAATGTGGCGAAGACAGAAATTAAATATCTGAAGCCGTTTTGGCAAAATTAATTTTTTTCTAATCGAATCTGCAGGAAGCGTTCAAAAAAGATACACCCAAAACGGATCTTTTCGAGAAATTGTTTATAACAAAAAAACGGGAACTCCGATTTTAATGCGGTTTGCGCTAATCGAAAGAGGATTAAATTTTAGCAAATACGTGTTTTTGGACTTTGAAAAAATAGTTTTTATATTTTTTATCAGTGCGTTAATTTTCAGGTCAAAATAAATCGTTTAATAATTTCCCAAATTGCTAGTTTTTAAGCAAACCAATTTAAATTTATTGATAACATTCAAAATTAATCTAATTTTTAGTGGCGCAAACCGTACTTGAATATCTAAAGCCGTTTTTGCAAAATGAATTTTTTCGAACCGAATATGTTGGGTGCGCTCGAAACGCCACAACCAACTCACATCCCCTTTCGAAATTATTTATAAAAATAGGCTAGCACCTTGATTTAACCCAATCTAAAAACAAATTAAGATTAATAACACAATTTATTAACTATAGATTTAATTACAAGACTTTATCTCCCTTTTCCGCCTTCTTTTCACACCCTTATAATGAGACTTTCTTCGCCATTCTGGAAGTGCTTCGAAGACATCTTCGCGTACAAATGTATCTTGTGATATTCGAAATATTTCACTTCGATCGAAGCCGTACAAGTGTACATAAACAATATGGTCGCGTTAACCCATTCCAAATAGGCCGAAATCAATTTCAAATTGTATCCGCCATGCGTTTCGTTCCAAAGCGCTATTTCGGAGATTTTTCCTACAAACATTTCTCGTCAAAAACGAAATCGCCCTCGGCACTCATCGTACCTGTGAATTTGGGCACCGCCAGCATAAAAATGGTCCCGGCCGCGCTGGCGACGACCAAAGACGCCACCGCCAAAATTACGCGAAAGTAGACCATCTTTTTGCCGATGTGGTATTGGGGGTCTTTGTAATAGATCTCTTTGAACAAATAGGTGAAGATTGCCTGAAAAAAAAACTCGTTTAAATCGAAGAACAAACGGCACAATGGTACGTACGTGAAGGACTATGTATAGAGCGCCCCCGAAAAAGGTCATGGCCGCTCCCAGGGAATGTATCGCCAAAATGTTGGTTTCCTGAAAGTTGGCGACGATGCTCAGTCCCAAAGCGACCAACAGCCCGATGTAGAGACGTAAGAGGTTCAGTTTTTTGCTTATCAAAATTTTATTTATTGTTATCGTGAATTCGGTCGCGTAAAATTGGATGAAAACGAAGATCACAACTGAAAATATTATTTTTTACGTTATTAATGGCGCGCAAAAGCGCGATCCAGTACTGATTCCGATTTTTTCGCCTGGAATTAGTACCCGATCACCTACGCTACAAATAAAACGTCCAAATATACAAGGGTACGTTTTTCAAAAAAATACAGCTAGTTCGAAATTAGTTTTTTCGAGCCATCCAAAATTTTCGATTTATTTTTGTACTCACAGCAGAAAGCGCCCAAATTCAAAATCTGGCCGAAAATGCAGCTCTCGGGGGGCGTAGCGCCTCCATCGCTGAGAAACGGAAAATTGGGGTTGATGTGCCTTCCTACGATGCCCAAAGGAACGCTTTAAGTACACCAAAAAAAAAATCAACGTCGAAACGCAACCAATTTTGAGTGCTCAGATTTTGCGATTTACGAAACGACCAAAACGCACTTACCATATTACGAAACTCGTAGTCATTACGAAAGCGGTAAAAATCGACCAATAGTGAAGCTTGAAACATTTGAAAATGTGCATTTTTGAGATGCGGCCGAGCGCAGACACTTGCCGGGACGATTTTCGAAAATCGATTGACCGAAGAATAAATCATTCGGCGAGCAGCTTCGCGCAAAGATGAACTTTTTTGAGTTTTTGAAAAATTAAGGTTCGCAAGTGCCTTGCAATTAATTTTAATTTCGTCCGCAAAAAACGTTACTTTATGATTTATTTACTATTTTCCGGCGCTAATGGTTTTATTATTAATAGTGCCGGTGGGTCGTTTAATTAAAAAATCGATCGAAAATACGAAGGAACTCAAAAAAAAAGTTTTTGAGCCCCCCCGACAAATAAAACATCGAAGGTCCAAATTAAAATTAATTTGTTTATTGTGTGTGATTTTCTTGCGGGAATTATTTAGAATTTTGATGAGCTCAAGCACGTCACTGGTTATCTAACGCCGAAAAAAAAGCATTGACGCACCGGCTTCGATGCATCATTCGAAAAAGGTCGCGCACTCGGAATCTTTTAACATTATTACCGAGCTTTGAGAAATGTGCGAAAGGGCAAAGAAACACCCCGAAAGATCGCAACCCTTAACTCGGTAAGAGCTTTCATATTGCACGTCTTGTTTCGTCAGTAAAATGAAAGGGGCGCAATTTTTTATTCTTTTCTCGCACAATAAATAAATTCACTCAAACTTCGGGTTTTGGGGGTCGTATGAAAAACGGATAAACCTTTGGTGGGGCGCAAAATCCTCGATTTTGAATTGATAATTAATTTCGAGCAAAATTGGACTTTTTTTGAATTCGTAAAGGTCGCTTCAAAATTGTTTAATCTACCGTGCACTAGGTGGGGTATAACTAAAGTGAACAAATTTTTTTTGTTAAAAGGGGGCGTTTGGTAATCGTGCTTAAAACCGAGTGTGCGCATTCGAGCTAGTGGCACATTCCGATCTCGAAATGCGCGCGTCGCGTTCATGTCCTCGGAAATGTCTTTTCGCTCGAATGCGCACATCTTCGCATATTTTTTTTTCCTATATTGATTTTTTCTTTTTTAAACAAAATAAATAATTTTAATTTAGTTTTGTAGAATTTTTGATTCGTAAAATAATATACAGGGTGATTTTTTTAAGTTTCTAGACATTTTGATTTAGGCGTTCTAGTTTTTAATTAAAAACACTTCTAGAAATTAAATTTATTATGGTGGATCGTGCTTAAAACCGAGTGTGCACATTCGAGCTCAAAGTGGCACATTCCGATCTCGGGAAAATGAAGCGCGCCGCTCCGCGTCGCGCTTCATTTGCCTCCCTCGCTCGGAAATGTGCCACTTTTCGCTCGAATGCGCACATCTTCGCATAATTTTTTTTCCTATATTGATTTTTTCTTTTTTAAACAAAATAAATAATTTTAATTTAGTTTTGTAGAATTTTTGATTCGTAAAATAATATACAGGGTGATTTTTTTAAGTTTCTAGACATTTTGATTTAGGCGTCCCAGTTTTTAATTAAAAACACTTCTAGAAATTAAATTTATTATTGTGGATCGTGCTTAAAACCGAGTGTGCGCATTCGAGCTCAAGTGGCACATTCCGATCTCGGAATGAAGCGCGCCGCCCGCGTCGCGCTTCATTTGCCTCCCTCGCTCGGAAATGTGCCACTTTTCGCTCGAATGCGCACATCCTCGCCTTTATTACATTAGTATCATTTATCGTGCGCTCCTTCAAATCAAAAATTTTAATTTAATTTAGTAAATATCGATTTTGTTATCAAAAAACGTATTTACCATAGCAATGAGTGGAAGGGAGCGAGAAGATACGATAATCTTGTCGATGCAAGTGAGAGGGAACGATTAAAATTATTCAATTAATTTTTCGTGTAATTTATTGGTCTAAATTATTGCGAAAAATTAAGAAATTGCCTGAAATTAATTTGTATTTCAATAAGGAGGCAAGAATGAAATTCTTGTTAGGTTTTCTTAATACACCCATACCTCGTTATACGGCCGCTCTTTATACGGCATTTCGCTATAACGGCCCTCTTCAGTTAAGGCGCGTTTTCGATTTACGGCCTAAAATGTTTCGCTATAACGGCAAAAAAAACTTTTTTTCTACATGTTGCCCATCTTACGCAAGCGCAATAATTGATTCCTTATACGGCTTTTCGCTTTGCGGCCAAGTTTCGTTGAACGTATCTAGGCCGTAAAGCGAGGTATAGGTGTATTCGGTATCGTAATTGACACGTGTCATTGGAATTTAGTACTCGCGAAAAGACTCAATACTTCATAAGTTGAAGAAAAAGTTAAGTTTTTGTTTTTTTATTAATAAAAGTCTATTCTAATGCATAAATAAATAGGTGTTTTACTTAAACCTATTCATTATTGGTTATTAAAATATATTTCTTATCGGTTAACTGCCATAAAGTACAATTTGTGGATTTTATTTCATTTTACTTTCGGGGTATGGCAAACCCCACCTAGTATGGCATCTAGTCGCCTAGTATGCGGAAGGTTAAACAATTCTTACCATTTCTTTCAAATAAGCAGCAAATAAATTAATTATAAAAATTATTTTATTGACTAATTAAATTCTTAAAACGAAAATACATAGATCGGAGTCGTTTCGCTGAGAAACTTTTTCAAAAATTAAAATTGCTACAATTCATTTTACGCTGTTAAATTGGTAACGGTGGCTTCGATGGCTTTGCATTTACACGTAGCATATTTCTGTTTGAAATTCTCTCTTCGTATTGCAACAATTTTAGTTCTTTCGTCGTCGTCGCCATGACGATGATGTAAGTTATGGCCAACAGCCACTCGAATCCAGCTGCTATCACCTTCAGATCGTAGCCTCCATCGTCTTTGGTCCACAGCGGAATACTTTTACCTAAAAATTAATTTATTCATTAATTCACAGAAGAAAAAAACAACTTTATTTGAGTAAAAATGCCTTTAAACCCACAGCGCGCCCACAGCTCGTCCACAGCACGCCACAACTCGCCCACAGCGCGCCACAGAGCAGCCACAGCGCACCCACAGGGCGCCCACGGCAACCACGGCACACTTCCTTCAGCAGCAACGCATTCTTATTTTACCGAATTTTAGCGTGTGTGGCTGCTGTGGCTCGCTGTGGGCGTCCACACAAAATTCGTTTTTTTTTAAACGAGCAATTGCGCTTCTTTCGTTTTACCTTTAAATTGTAGGAAGGCCACAGCGGCACAAGGGGACGCGATCCCATAAAAAAGGCAATACAAAGCCGTCAGAACGATCCTCGTGTAGAGCAGGCCGGGCCCTATTTTGTACTCGGGATAGCTCCTGAAGAGCTCCCTAAGTTTGTAGGAAAACGCCGTCTGAAAACCGATAAATTAAAATCGACATTTTCGGGCGACGCACTCACTTGTATTATTAAGTAGAAGGACCCGATGCCGAAGGCCAGGGCGGCCCCGAAAGCGTGCACCAGCAGGGAGTTGGTCTCCTGAAAGTTGGCGACGATGCTCATGCCCAAGCACGAAACGAAACCGCACCACACTCCGATCACGTTCCATTTGTGGGTGATGGCCTCTTCGCCGGCCTGGATTAGCATCTTCAGTTGTCGATATCTGATGAAGATGACAAAAGAGACTAGAACAAAGCCGTTTTTTGGTTTTTTTGAGTTTCGAAATGCAGGGGCGGATTTGATTCAAAATTGTTTGACTTACGGACGGGGCACCTATCAAGCATTTGTAAGATTTACATTTTTGGGTTTTTTTTGGTTTTGAGGAAGGGGGGTACTTACACATGAGGGCGCCGATGTTGAGCATTTGGCCGAAGATGCAGCTGGCGGGCGGGGTGCTGCCCGTGTCGCTTATGAAGGGGAAGTAGAAGAAGATTTGGTGGTAATATAGCGACACTATAAATCTGTAAATTTGATTTTATTTTTAATAAATCAATTCTTAATTAAGTTTATTATTAATTTGCTTAATTCCTTGACATACAATGACGTCTAGGAGACGTCAATCGTTTAGGGTGTCATTGTAGATTTTGACGTCTCTAAGACGTCAAGAACTGTATTCAATTTTATGTTCCGAAAAAGGTGTGTTTTCAACAATAATTTTGTTAAAAGGCACAAAATTGGCGATTTGGGAATTTTGTATTAATATAATTCTGTAATATTTATTGCGATGCAAGTAAATTAATTGATGTGTAAACGCGTTCGAGCTAAGTGGCACATTTCCGATCTCGGGGAAAAAGAAGCGCGCCGCTCCGCGTCGCGCTTCATTTGCTTCCCTCGCTCGAAAATGTGCCACTTTTCGCTCGAACGCGCACATCTTCGTATTTATTCAATTTGTTTAAATTACTTTTTGGATTTAAAAGGAAATAGCAATGTATTCAAATAAAACGACATATGCGCAGTAACATATAGTTTGATAACCACTGGTCTAGCTATACACAAGCGCAACATAGCGCGTTGTTATATTTAATTTAGTCGCGCCAAAGAAGTATTACTTCTAACGTGCGTACATAAGTACATGCACCGGTTTTTTTACATAGAATGAAATTCAGTTTTAAACATTTAGCAAAATTATTAAAGTAAACTCGAAGAATAAATTATTTTAAGTTTTTAGACAACTCAAATTAAATAAATTAATAACTTGGAAAATTTTAAAATATATTTAAGAACTTTAGAAATTTTTAATTATCAATTTTTTTTGTATAACACAAATTGAATAAAACAAAACTTTATTCGGTAAATTTAAAAGGAAATTTTGATGAAAAAATCATTATGTATTTTCAGAAAACTCAAATAGAGTAAATACAGAATTTGTGGTTTTTCAAAAAACTTTGAAGATCATTAATTTACGCAAATAAAATTAATATTGGAGAAAACTCAATAAATAAATTATCTTAATTGTTCAGAAATATTAAATTTATAAAATTAAATACAGTCAAACCTCGATAGGTCGAAGTTGAAGAGAAACTAAAAATAATTCGCGTTATCAAAAATTCGAGCTATCGATATAAAAATATTTTTTAGTTTATGTTTTTAAAATTTACTTATTGTTTCTTTTTCTTAATAATTTCCTAGTGATTTCTTGCTAAAACCTAAATCTTGTGTCTTGAACAAGTTGTAATTAGGCTTCATTTATGGAATAATTCAATTTTTAAATATAAATAAATATTTATATGTTATATATTATAAGCATCAAAATTTTAGAATGACCTAGGTGGGGAATGTTAACAAAAGATTGGGAAACACTGCTCTACATATTCCAAAATATTTTAAAACTATTAATTATTTATTTTATGTTATTTGTGTATGCTCATAACAGTTAAGTTGAGCCAAATTAATAGTTTTTTGGACTCATCAAATTCGGTTTTTTTGTATGTCAAGGGGTTAAGGCAGATTGTTTTTAATAACCTTACACTTGAGAATGTGCTTTTTTTGAGCCATACTCTTAAGCAAATTTTAAAAATTAAATTGTGGATTTTGGAACAAATGCACAACCTTGATAATTTTTTTTCTTATAATTTAAGGACTCAAAACACATATATAAAGGTTCGTTGACGTCACCAAACCGAAAAGTTGTCTACCAATTTTTTAATAGCATGGAGATTAGCGATTTTAATGCAACGAGTTTAAAAAAATAAAAAATGGGTTTTAGTACAACGTACAATTGCCAATTTTTTTCTGACAAACTTAAAGACCTATTAATACCAGTACTAATTTTGATTGTTGTCACCAATGCCCAAAGTGGTCTAAAAAATTTTAAACTTCAACGAGGCAAACAGTTTTAGCGCACAAAGTCTAAATATGTAAAGCGTGTATTTTGGAATAAATCCACAGCCTTGACAATTTTTTTTCTACCAGTTTAAGGACTCAAAAATACTTATGTAAAGTTTCGTTTACGTCACCAAACCCGAAAGTCGTCTACCAATTTCCGAATAGCATTGAAATTAGCAATTTTAATGCAATGAGCTTAAAAAATTAAAAATGGGGTTTGCGGTATGAGTCAGGGGTTCTCAAACTTTTTTATACTGCGGCTCCCTTTACAGGTTGCAACTAAAAGATTATATTTATTTATTTCTCTAGCAAATATTAATATTAATTAATTTATTTGTCATTTAAAAGAATGTTTTAAAGACTGATATAATTTAAATTTCTTAATTTTTTTTTGAAGCACATATGTGACACTCAAAGCACTTTGTGGAAAGCTGCCTATAAGTTAAGGCACATTTGCGTTAAGTAAAGGGGCGGAGTTTATGTATCGATTTCACGAAGCCTACAAAGTATTGATTTTTCTCGAAGTGTGCAAAGTATTGATTTTTAGATTTGCCAAACAGGTAGTGCCATCTCCAAAAAGTTAAACAAATAGTTAAATTATCAAATTTAAGTAATTTATTCAAGTCAGTTAAAAAAATGTTTTAAAAACTTGTATAATTTAGATAGCACAGTTTGAGAACCCCTGGTATAACTTACAATTTTGTCGATTTTTTTCCTACTAACTTAAGGACCTATTAACATCTATATCGATTTTTGTTGTTGTCGCGAAAACCAAAAACGACCTACGAATTTTGAAAAATTATCGCTTAAGGTAAACGTAATTTTCGATTTTTTTTGAACAGATCTAAAATTTAGCAATGGACCTTACAACCACTGTAACCGGTAATTTTTAGTCCTTGAGACGGTTCGACCACATAATTAAAGTTAAAAAAAATAAAATAAAACGCGTTAAAAAACCTTGACTTTACATATTTCCACAAGAAAAGATGAATTTTTTAATTTAAGCTTTGACGTATGGTTAAATGCATTTTATTTAATTACCTCCAACTTTAACTACTTTAATTTTAATCGTTGTATTTTTCCACAACGATTTTCTAACGTTTCAATCGTGGAAAGGGTTAAAAATCAACTAAAATAAGTCCTTTTTGAGAAACTGAATTTTACATAACTTGGAAATTATTGAACTTCCTTGAAGTGAACAGGTTTCCTGCTTCCACACAATTATTATTATTTTACAACTGCTATTAGCGATTTATAATGGGTTTTTATTTATTTTTTATAAATGCAGAAATTCTTTACATATTTTTTTTAAACGTCTTTTTCGTAAAAATCGTTTTTTTCCAATTGAACAGTTTTGAATGATTTATTCAATGGAACTTCTTTTATTGTTGTTGGTTGTTAATAAAATTTAAAAAAAAATCATAATACGTGCATTATAATTGGCTACTTAATTGCGGGTTTTTTTGCGTCAACATTAAAATTTATTTATAAGACTAATAATAATTTTTACGTGGAACAAGGTTGCTTAGAGCACTCCGGCATTGGCTTTATTTAAATTAAAACATTTCACATTTGGGTTGGTTTAAAAAAAAATTATTGTCTTAAGTGCGCCATTAAAATATTTAAAATAATTAACGATAAAAAAAAAATTAAAGTACTCACCCTATAAGAAAAATTAACAAAAACCAGGTGCACACAATCCCCGGCAAATAATGGTACTTAATTTTTAGCAACATTTCGATCCTTTTTTTTTCAAAAATAATTGCAACTGATATTTTCGGCCGAAACGCTACGAGCTCATCGCTTTTTTTTTCGTCTTCCCTCTTCGAACCACTTGAATTGTTGAATGAACTGACAATGCAAGAAAAACTTGCGATTATCTCTTCTTTACTGTTGCGTATGCTAAGGTAAACAGGTACAACTTCTTGCCTTCGTTTTTAAATAAATAAAACAAAGCGTGGAGCTGAAGTAGAACCGAAAACGAACTCGCCTCGAGAAAATCTACGCGGGCTTCTAAATTAAAAAGCCATTTCCACGCGCAAAATTTTTTAATTGTTTGTAAACGGCGGGTCGAATGCTTGTTAACAATTTGAGGAATTTCGAAACGTCGGAATTATGTTAATCGGAAGAATAATAAGGGGCTCGTAACCTTGCAAAATTTAATTGTTGTTTGTGATGGGAATTTAGTAATTTTTATAATTGTTTAACGTCTGATTTTCATTTAATTCTAATTTTAATAGTTGTTATTAGGCCCTAACAATTCATAGTACTTACAAAATTAGGGATAAAAGTGGATAGAATGTTTGATAAATTAACAGCACTTTGTAAAAACATTATTTTTGATTTTTGGGAAGAAAAAATTATTTATAAAAGTTTCTATTGGGCCTTAATAACACATCCAACTCAAAAACTTCGTGACGGAAGGGAAAAACGAAAATTTCAAGCAAGGCACTGATGCAATCCATTTTTTTCTGACGCCACCTCGTACAATATTGAGCTACCAGTAGGCCGAGAACTTCGTGCGCCCATATTGCCTACTCAACAACAGATGGCGCTTCCCGACATTGCTAACATGAAATTATAAAACTTATAAATGCCAAGCGCGAAGTGAAAAATCAATAATTGCGATGATACAGCGAGCGAAGCGCGCTCGCCCAGGTACTTAAATTTAATTATTAATTAAAACATACATACATTGATTTACTCTAAGTTGACTCGCATAAAAAACGAAATAGGAAAATAATTTAAATACAATTAACGTTAAAAATTAGATGTGAGACGAAGCCTCCACAGCCTTAGTTTTGTGAGACGCATATTTCTGTTTCAAATTGTCTTCTTCGTATTGCAACAATTTAACTTCTCTCGTGCTCGCCCCCATCGTAACGCAACAGGCGAGGGCCAGACACCATTCCGAGCCGGCCCCCAATAATTTATACTCGTAGCCCCCATCTTCCTTGCTCCACCTCGGAATGTCTTCGTAGAGACCTTAAATTAAATTTAATTAAGACTTTTCGTAAATCCTTTTGAAAAGCCTCACCCTTATATGGAATAATGGCCATGATGCAGCCCAAGCAGGTCGTCCAATAAAAAACTTGGTACAGCACGGTCGCGACGATCCTCAACGCCAGCAGCCCGTTACCAATTTCGTATTGGGGGTAGCTGTGGAAAATGTCCCTCAATCTGTAGGCGAAGAGCGCCTGAAATTGCAAAATTAGTGCACTTTTCGATTTTGAAATTTTTGACGCACCATTATGGCAACGTTGATCCCGCCGATGCCGAAGGCCAAAACGGACCCGAACACGTGCACCCATAGGGCGTTGGTTTCCTGAAAGTTGCCCACCATGCACAGACCGAAACAGGACACGAATCCCGTCCAAACCGCTATCAAATTGTACCTTCTCGAAATTCGCTCTTCCCCCGCCTCGATCAGCATGTTAAATTGTTTATAACGAATGTAAACAACGTAGGCGTCTGAAATGCGATTTTTTATTAGCGCCGAATTTTTTTCGTATTTTTAGATAGCTTACATAGGAGCGCCCCCACGTCCAACATTTGCCCAAAGATGCAGCTTTCGGGCGGCGTCGTCCCTATGTCGCTTATGAAAGGGAAATAGGGGATGAGATGGTTCTGGTATAGGGCCAAACCGAATCTAAAAAGAAAAAAAAATTAATTGATTTAATTTTTGAAAAAATTTGGTCATAACCGATTGGGAACGAAAAGGGGGGGCCTTTCGAATCGAAAACCATTGTGGTTGCCATGGTAACCAATTGGTTTATTAATTTCCAAAAGCAATTGTGTCCTAATTTTTCCATTGCAAAGCGACATTGTGCACCTTGAACTCTACGTATTTTTTTTTGCCCAATCTTCGAAACTTAGGAATGTCGATTTATTTCAAAATTTATTGCAGTTACGTCACTAGAAATTTTCTATCAATTAAAAGAACTGGTTTACGTTTATTTATTGCCGATAGGGTTTGTGTTTATTTACTGTTTGTTTAATTGTATTGTACTTTTCTTGTTACAAATTTTTTTGCGGCTTGGAACAATGCAAAATGGGGGGATTTTTAATGATTTTCGGTTGTTGTTGATTTTCGATTTTGGAATTTAAAAAAAAAGTGCGATACGTTAAAAAGGACCTTTGGAATTTGTCTGGGTCGTGACGTGTGTGGATGAATTTACAAAAAAATTGTCACCTTTGACGTCATTTGTAATAGTCAAACTTTTAATTATGTAATGATTTTTTAAATTTTTGTTTCAAATTGGCGTTAAGGTACATCTAAATGCATTATTTAAATTTTTATGGAGCAATTAAAAAAAGAAAAAATTAGGACGTACAAACTTTTTTTTTTAAACAAATATAAGCAGGTTTGCCTTGTAATTAATTTAATTTTTTTTTGCGTAAGTTTTGGATCAATCTCGCACTTATTTGCAATTGAATAATTAGTAATTTTATTAATTTAATTATTTTTTTATTCATACTGCTATTTTAATTGTAATTGAAAGATTATTTTTGAATTTGCTCTATTTAAATTTTTGATTTTGCAACAACTTATTTAAATCAAAACTTTGTTTTTACTTTAGGCCTTTTTTTAAATTAATTAAAACTTATTTTGAACACGGATTAAAAAATTTAAAAAAAATACTTACCCCAATCCGAAGGTGATTGAAAACCAAACGCTCACCAGAGGGGGGAAATAATGATATTTAATTTTCGACAAACGCAACATTTTGAGACAATTAAAATAAATAGTATTTTTTTTCGTAATTAAACAATTACCAGCGAAACAGTTTTTTTGGGTTTTTCTCTGATGTTATTTAAGAAAAAAACAAATAGCGTTAATGGTGCATGTTTTTCTCGAGCGGATTTCAACAAACTGAAATTTTTAAGAGTCGTTCTTCTTTGAAATCGCTTACTAAGGTTAACAGGTTCGACTTTTCAGTTTAAGTTTATAATAAAGTTGATTTTTATTTGATATAAACATTACTCAATTGTTGACGTTCTTCTCTCCTAATCAAAAGGTAATAGAATAAATAATAAGCTTTATTTGTTTAATTAAATACAAAGAAGTATTAATAAAAATAGCTCAACAATAAATTGCCAAACTAAAGCACAATAAAATAAATAAAAACGCACGTTCCATTTTATTATTAAAGAATTTAAATTTCCCGCGATAAAAACTAAGTTTAGTTATTTATATTTGTCTTCATGGTTTTGTGCAAAGATGACCTATTTTCTCAGTCTATGACACAGTGTTTTTAATTGGGCTAAATTAAAACGCTATTGAATTTAAAAAAATTATATTTTCCATACGTGTGCGTAAAGTGAGAGATTTCGGTAGGCTTGGATTTGACGACACGAGACCAAGGTGATGACGCATGCCTCAAGGAAGAAATTTTTAATTTAAAACGCTGATTACTACTGTTATTCGAAAGTACGCACTTTTCGCACACGTGCAGAAAGGAACGACGAAACTATACTCTATTCTGACATTGCACTTATCTTTTTTATTAAGCCGCGTTAGCTTCCGCGCTTTTTATGTCATTAATTTCGATTCTTTTTTGGAAATCGCCTTCTTGTTCTTGCACTAATTTCATCTCTTTCGACATGACCACCAAAATGATCATTAAAGCTATTATTAGAAGCCATTCGGCAACCGAAGCGATTTGTTTAAACAGAAAACCTCCGTCCTCCGCGCTCCACTTGGGAATGTTCACGTTCGTCCCTTAAAAAAAATCATTAATAGTTGCGAGTAATGCAAATAGTTCTGCGTACCTTTGTACTGCAAGTATGCTAACAGTGCGCAGACGGAGGTTAGATTGAAAAGGACGCAATAGCAAACCGTCGTAATTATTTTGAGGTAAGCGGACTTCGAGCCGATGTTGTATTGGGAATAGCGTTCGAAGACGTGCCTCATTTTCTGAGATATGTAAACCTGGAATGGTAATTGAAATTAAGGTCCCGTGGGAACGGCGAGATGGTTGCGCTACGTACATCTCCTATCATATATACTTCGGCGCAGCCGAACGCCAAACCGCTTGCAAAAACGTGGGGCCAAACGGCGTAGGTTTCTTGAAATTGGCCCGTAATGTTGGTCCCTAGACTGGCTAGTAACATGGTGATTAATAGGATTTTGTTGGTCCTGTGGGATACGTCTAAATCGCCTGCGTTGATTACCATTTTTATTGTTTTGTAACGATAGTATCCTGTCAGAGCCACTGCAATTTTATTAATAGTATTTTATTTTTTAATTATTTTCTATTGTGAGAAAAGAGGATTTTAAGGAATTAAAGGAATAATTGGGAAAGCGCGGTTTAAAATGGGACACCCTATACATTTTTACATTTAAATGTGATCAACTTTAATAAATCATATCTGGGTTTGTTGTGCAGATTTACTCTTGATCTTTTGGTATGTGTTTATTGGGTCCTTTGGGCGTTAGGAAAAAAATTAAGGACCTCGTCCTTAAAGCGAAAGGTAAAATTTTCTTCGAACTTTTGAACATCGTTTTTAAGGACGACAGACAATTTAACAATGTAAATTGTTTTTTAGAGGGATTTGGTTCTGATATTTTAGGTGGATATAATGGGTCCTTGTCGCGTTTTTAAAAAAATATCGGGTGTATCTTTTTTGAAAAGGAATTGGAAAAAAAAACAAAAGTTTACGTAGGTTTTTTGATTTTTAAGGACGATAAACTTTATAAAATCATAAATCGTTTTCTAGTACGGATTTTTTTAAATATTTTATTATGTAATTAACAGGTCCTTTTAGTATTAGGAAAAAAAATCAGTAGCGTTCTCCTCAAAGCTAAAGTTGATTTTTTTTAAATTTATGTACTTTGCTGTTTAACGATCATAAAATATATAAAATCATAAATTTGTTTTTAGGAAGGATTTTTTAAAAATTATTTTAGTATGTTATTAATAGGTCCTTTTAGTGTTAGGAAAAAAATCAGTAGCGTCCTTCTCAAAGCCAAAGCCGAAAAAATAATTTTTGAAAATTATGTACTTTGTTATTTAAGTACGATAAAAGTTATAAAATCATAAATCTTTTTTGGGCGAGGATTTTTATTTAATATTTTGGTATGTTATTAATAGGTCCTTACAGTATTAGGAAAAAAATCAGTAGCGTTCTGTTCAAAGCCAAAGTCGAAAAAATAATTTTTGAAAATTATATACTTTGTTATGTAAGAACGATAAAAGTTATAAAATCATAAATCTTTTTTTAGTGAGGATTTTTATTTAATATTTTAGTATGTTATTAATAGGTTTTTACAGTATTAGGAAAAAAATCAGTAGCGTCCTCCTCAAAGCCAAAGGCGAAAAAATAATTTTTGAAAATTATGTACTTTGTTATGTAAGAACGATAAAAGTTAGAAAATCATAAATCTTTTTTTAGCGAGGATTTTTATTTAATATTTTAGTATGTTATTAATAGGTCCTTACATTAGTAGAAAAAAAATCAGTAGCGTCCTTCTCAAAGCCAAAGCCGAAAAAATATTTTTTTAAAATTATGTACTTTGTTATTTAAGGCCGATAAAAGTTATAAAATCATAAATCTTTTTTTAGCCAGGATTTTGATTTAATATTTTAGTATGTTATTAATAGGTCCTTACAGTATTGGGAGAAAAATCAGTAGCGTCCTTCTCAAAGTCAAAGTCGAAAAAAAATTATGAAAAATATGTAATTTGTTGTTTAAGGATGATAAAATCATAAACCTTTTTTTAGTAAGGATTTCTTTCCAATATTTCTAATATCCTATTTATAGGTCCTTTTCATATTAGAAAAAAAATCAGTAGCGTCCTCACTAAAGCGCAATTCGAGAAAATCCATTTAAACTTAATTAAAAAACGAGAAAATTTATAAAATGCTAAATCCTGTTACAATATAAATTTTGTCCTGGTATTTTAATATATTATTAATAGGTCCTTTGGCTAAATATAAGGAAAAAAAACAGAAATATTTATTTTAATACGTAGTCGAAGAACGAATGTTTTGGAGCTTATAGCTTTTGGTGTTAAAAAAGGACCAACTTTAAAAATTTCGTAATTCTTTTTTTTCGTGCACTTTTGATCCTGATATTTTTGTACGTTGTTAAAGGACTTTTTATGTCCCGGAAAAAAAATCAGGGGACCAATATCTAAAGCGAAACGAATTCTGTAATTTTTTTTAAAGGCTCAAATTTTCAAAAAAAATTTAAGTTCAATTCTGATCACATTTGGTCTCAATAATTTCAATGGGGGCCCCAATAACATCATTGAGTATTGGCGGAAAAAATCAACAAGCGTCCTTCTTAAGGAAGCAAAAGCACAACTTACATAATATCCCACAAAATGTGAGCATTTGCCCGTAGATGCTGCTATCGGGCGGATAAGCCCCTGAATCGCTTATGAAAGGAAAATTCCAACCCATATGATTTGCAGAAATCGCAACGGCCGGACTGAAAAAAATCAAAATTGCCCTTTCGACTTGAGAAATTCGCAAATTTCGCGCAACTTACCAAATGGTAATCGTCAAGGCGAGACAAAGAGCAGTCGCCAAAGGAAAATAATGATATTTAAGTTTGAACCACATTTTTCAAAATACAATATTCGCACTATGTAACACTTCAATTGTTTTCTTCTAGCACATTTGAACTCAATGCACTGATTTTATCGCAAAAATTTAATTCGAAAACAGTTTTACAACAATTAGTCGGAGCTACTGCGAGAAAGTGTTGTTATGTTTCAAATTTGGGCTCCTTAATACCCATTTTGTAAGATGCTCTGTTCAGATAAGAGTTTTATAACAAAATTTGCACGTTTTGTATTGCAAAAAAATTAAGATTAATTGTGCAATAGGCTGCGAAGGTAACAAATGGAAAGTTTGTCGACGAACAGTTTTGGCACGAAAAATTCGTTTTCGAAGTGCTGCCTCGTTTTATACCATCCGAATTCGAGATAAATCAATCACAAAAGTTGACAACGAAAACAATTACGCGAAAAACATCGATATTTTAGTGCTTAATTAATTAATTACCAACATTTATCGGGCGAAGGTGAGCCCGAGCGATGAATGACTGAAAAATTTTGGTTTTTGCATTGCTTTTCGGAAGATTCCTATAAAATTAATTTAAGATGGGTCAATTTACAAAATAAACAACGATTTTTTTGAGATTTTAGTGGTAACTTTAAAAAGCACAGAATTTTGCCTAAGACAACTTGCGGAAATGGAACTTTGAACTTTGGGCGCCCGTAGAAAATAAGAAAAATTTTTTTAATTTCTTGGTACATTTATGGATCGAAATTTAGTCCTTATTCGATGGGTTAAAGGCACAGTTAAATCGGACGTTTAGTTTTTTTGTTATGAACAATTTCTCGTGCCCATTTGTATTTGATTTGATTCCGATAAAATTGATTTTGGATTGTGTTGAAAATAATTAATTTTTTAGAAACCGATGGAATTATTTAAATGTCCTTTGGAATGAAGTCGAAGCAATTAATTACGTTGCTAATTTGAGGATTTGATGGGTTTTACTTGAGGGATAACGAGGTGGCGATTTTTTGATGGAGTTTTTTTAGTTTAAATTTGAGGCGCTTACAAAATATAGTAAAAACGGTTTTCAGAAAAATCGCCGATACACCTATTTGCTCAAATTTGGTCCTTTTTATTGGCAAAAACCGCATTTAAATCGGACCGTTGGGCTTCTTGTTATAAACAATTTGTGACGTCACGATGTATTTGATGTTGTAAATTGGGTATTCGTGATAGTGCGTTTTGAACAAATCTAATTTAAAAAAAAATGGATTGAGATATTTAGCTGGGATTTGTACTGCAATTAAATATATTAATTTAGCATATAATTTCTGAATTAGAAACAAATCCTTTAAAGGATATCGAAAGGACGATTTTTGTTTGATTTGATATTTAAATGTAGAGTGAACTCCAGGTCTTAGAATTTTTTGAAAAACATCATTTGAAAGTACATTGTTTATTTAATCGAATGCCATTATTCAATTATTGAAATCGGAATTTTAAAAGGCTCAAATTTGGGTATTTGATTTTGTTCTAAAACGTCGCCTGATATTGAATCATGCCTTATTGTGTTTTTAAAAAATAATTACGCGAAAACGGCTGGAGATATTAAGTTCAAATTTTTAGTGAAGTGAGATACACTTATGACTTATCGAATTCCAAAATCTGAAGCAAATCCCCTAAAGGGTAACGAAAGGGCGATTTTTTTAAAGTATTTGCTTTAATATTTAAATGTAGCGAGAACTACAGGGCGTAGAATTTTTTTAAAAGCATCATTGGAAAGTAGTTTTTTTATTTAATCGAATGCCAGCATTTAATTTTTGAAATCAGAATTTAAAAAGGCCTAAATTTTGGATTTCTCGAAATCGTTCCAGAATGTTCGACTTAAATGAGTCATACATTCATGTTTAAACCAAGTTCAATACAATATTTGGGAAAAAAATTAATTCTTGGGAAACGATTAAAGATATTTAGCTCAATTTTTTATAGGAGTAAGATATAATAACGGGGTACCCAATTCCAAAATTTGAAGTAAATCGCTTGAAGGGTAACGAAAGGGCGGCTTTATAAATCCTTAATTTAACCCTTAAAAATAGAAATAACTGTAAAACCTATGATTTCTCATTTAAAAAAGGATTGGGACCCCTTATTTTATTAATTATAATGGTTATTTTTAATTATTACTATTGTATTAGGTCCTAAATTATTATTATGCAAAATTTTATTTTATGCTAAACACGTTTTAATTTTTTTTCGGGGGTTGTCTTAAGATTTTGCAAAATCTAAAATTGGAATTGCGTAGCTAACAATAACCCAAAACTAATTGGCTTTTTCAATTCACAGAAGTATTTTTTTTAATGCCCGAAAAGCGCGTTTTTGTTTTTTATTTTGGTCGAAATCAAAATTTTTTTAAAGTTCAAAAACGGCATACGAAATTACCCAATTTATAGAATCCAATTCCGTTATTCGATTTTTCAAATTCGAATTCTAAAAGGCTCAAATTTGAGTTTTTCGAAATTGTTGCGTAAACATGAGTCATACGTTATTGTTTTTCAAAAATTAATTACGCGAAAACGGCTGAAGATATTGAACTCAAATTTTTAGTGAATTGAGACATAGTAACTGGTTATCTAATTCCAAAATCTGAAGCGAATCCTTTGAAGGGTAACAAAAGGGCGGGCTGTTAAACAGTAATTTAATATTTAAATACAGATATAACCACAGAACCTCTGATTTCTTGTTTAATAAACGTTCGGGACTGTTAATTTAATTATTTATTATTATTGTTATTAATTTTTATTACTGTATTGAATTTTAGATTGGTGCTTTTGAAAAATAGGCAGGTTTTTAATTTTTTTCAGCCGTTATTTCGAAATTTTTGCTAAATCCAAAATCGAAATTACGTTGCCCATAGCAACCCAAAGTTAATTCCTATTTTTAATTTACCAAACTATTTTTTCTAGTGCCCAAAAATCGCGTTTTTAGTTTATTTCGGGTTAAATATTGAGATTTTTTCAAAGTTCGAAAACGCCATGGCAAACCAGGTATATCATATAATCGATTTCCAATGTTCGATTTTCGAAAAAGTCACTCGAAAAGCCTTAAATTTCGCTTTTTCCAAAATATTCTAGAACGTACCGATAATTTTATTTAAATCGGCAATGTATGGTAACATTCGCTTTCTTTTCGGATACGCATGCAATCGCCCAGCTGTGCGGTGCACACCGTGGATAATAAATCGTCGGTATTCGCACGAACGCACCTGCATTGGTCTACTACGGAGACTTATAGCAATGCATGCACTTTCGTTCCCCCCCTTCAGTTTTCGCCAAAACATTGAAGTGTGTGCACGTGTGCGAATTTCGGGCCCCGAAATACTTTCCTGTGCCTTTGGAGCCTCGTTTGATGGTCAACGGAAGCCGCGGACACCCTGTATGTTCAACCCCCAAGGTAGAATTTTTTGGTTTTTGATTTATTTTTGAAAAAATCGCAACTCTTGATTTTGATTTAATTATTACTAATTGTATCACGTTGAACTCTTGGATTTTTGATAAAAGCATTGGCGTAGGCCGATGGTTTTCTAAGGGGCGCCGGCAGGAGTTTTTTGGGCGGAGGGGTGGGGAGTTGTTTTAGGGGGGCAGCTGGATGGTAATTTGCAAATGTCGATTTTTTGGAGTGCCTTCCTTCCTCACCTACGCCGATGGATAACAGTAATTTTGTAAATTAAGGGTTGCGATTTTATGTTTGTTTATATCGTTTGTGCCTTTATTGTATTTTGATGTGTTCGATATATGCGCAATGTAAAAAATGCAGTTTTCGGGGATGGCTTAAGTCGCGGCGTCGCGGCGGCCGTCATCGAAATGTGCGCTTACCGGCTTCGCTACCCCAACTTACTGCTTCGGAAAAATTTGGCATTTTGCTTGATTCTTTTAAACGAGGATTTTAACAGTTTTTCGAGGCGGTACATTCGAAAAAATTGGAGTCGCCGAACTGAATTAAATAACGAAGAGCTTAGAACAATTCGAATTTAAAAAAATGGGCGAACAACCCTTAATTAAATACGGTCAAATACTTGGCCGAGTTTTTTTAAATTTTGGGATTAATCAAATTTAAGCAGACGCTCGAAGGCACGTGAGGAGGGGGGCGGGTGCTTTCATTATTTGTTTTCAGATTTGGGGGTTGAATTAAATCGAAAAATTTGTTTGTAACTTTGAATTTTGATTTAAAAAAATTAAAGGGGCTTCTGCTTACTCAAATTAAGGCCTTTTTGGATTTCTGAAAACCGTATTTAAATCGAACTTAGCACTTCGTTGTGGTCGTCTGCATTGGGCACTGGAAATTCGACGCTCTTCGGTGTTTGGTTTTTGAAAAAAACAATTTTACCAAAACGACTCGAAATAGTTAAGTGCCGTTTTGGCCAACGTAGAATACATTAGTTCAAGGTTCTAATCTACAAATTTGAAGTATTTTTCTTAAATGACTTGGAACATAGCGATTTTTTGAAAGTTGTTTTAATTTTGAGTTTGGCGCGCTTACAGGATTTTGAATAAATTGTTTTTAAAGAATTCCTGGGACACCTATTTACTAAATTTTAGTCCTTTTTCGACTGGCGAAAGCCGTATTTAAATTGGGCTCTTCGTTTTCTTGTTATAAACAATTTCTCGTTGTTATCTGTAATGGACCGGGTAAATTCGATCTTTTCTGGAGATTTACCAAAAAAAATTTTTCTTTTGAAAACGGCTGGAGATATTTAAATGCGGTTTCGATTAAAGTAAAAGGCATTAGTTAAAGTCCTTAATCTGCGAGTTTAAGATTTTTTTCTCAAAGGATGCCCAAATGGAGATTTTTTAAATTTGTTGTTTTAAATTTGAATTTGGCGCGCTCGCCGAGCTTTGAATAATTTGTTTTGAATAAATTCCTCGGACACCTATTTACTAAAATTTAGTCCTTGTTCGACCGGTGAAAACCGCATTTAAATCAGACTCTTCGTTTTTTTGTTATAAACAATTTCTCGTTGTTATTTGTAATTGCTCGAGTAAATTCGATCGTTGTTGGTTATTTTCCAACAAAAAAAATTTTTTTTTTGAAAACGGCTTGAGATATTTAAATGCGGTTTTGATTAAAATAAAATACATTAGTAGAAGTCTTTAATCTCCAGTTTTGAACGAATTGTCTCGAACGATTTCAAAATTGCCTATGTTTGAACTTCAAGTATTAATTTTCTACTTTGAACGCTTGCAAAAACCTCAAAAAAATTATTTTACAAAATCACAAAGACACGTGTTTGCTCAAATTTATTTCTCTTTCGACAGGCGAAAACCACATTTGAATATCTTTATTCGTTTCGTAATTATAAACAATTTCTTCAACCCATTTGTATTATTAACATTAACCCTCTTCTGTGGGACTTGCAAAATTAAATTAAAAACATTTTTTAATTGGTTTATTCCTGAAAATACCTTCAAAAAAGACACAAAATTAAAACAACAAATTCTGTTTAAAGTTTATTATTAAAAAACTTAATTTATTTTATTAAAAATTTTCATCACATTTGTTCCTTAACAATTAACATAATAAGAAAGGCACACTTAATTATTTAAATCACAAGACGACGGCTTAATCTTAAATTCGATTCCGACAAACTCCAAAAACTTAAGCTCCTCCGTGTAGGACAGGATAAGGCCGGAAATCAAAAAAATTATCAGCCACTCCGAAACGGTGGCGATCACATGAAAAAAATATCCGGCGTCGTCGGGCGTCCACCAAATCAAATCGCCTGCAAAAAATACAAATTCGCCATATTTTCTCGAATCACACAAAAAACGCAAATTGTGCGTCGCTTTTAATTAAATCGGATTAGCTTACATAATGTTAAGTAAGAGCTTTTTCTTGGGATTACTTCCGAAGGATTTGACGTCGTTAATCCTCGAGCGAGGCTCAGGATACGTATGAAACGTTAAAGCGGTTTATTTTCCTCCCTAATGTTCTAAGCGGGGGAGGAGGATCTTTGAAAATTAAATTTCCAAAAAAAGAAAATAATGCGAAAAATATGGGGAAAAGTGCGCGTGCAGAATTCCGATCGGGAAGCTGCGAAATTTGTGGGCTTCCTTCGAAGTCGTAACTGGGCCAAGAAATTCGGGACTTCGGGAAGACTTCGGGAATTACAAAGTTTGTTGTTTGAAGCCGCAAAGAACATGGAAACGCCGTACATACTTGGTTTATATGTAAAGTTAATACGGCGGGATGTTCCCTTTTATTCGCCCCTAATGCGGGACATGAAAACTTGGGAAAACAAATACGCCATAAACGCGCGCGGTTTATTATCGCTTCTGCTTCAAATTAATTATTTGCTTTTTATTAGCGAACAATTTGTTATCAATTAAAATAAACAAATAAGGGGGTCGCATCGAATTTTTCGATCGACTTACTTTTTTTCGAATTTAGTTTTTTTGTGGAATCTGCTTCGGATCTTTTTTTATTGTTTTTGTAAGATGTAAAATATTGTCGAAGAGCTTGACGTGAAATTTTATTAGGAACAATCGACGTTCCCGTCAAGTTTTACTTCCCCCAGTAAAAAGACGCGTCCCCGGGAAGCGCTAACTTTTTATTAACGCCATCGAAGGAACGCCCTTTATGTTCGTCTTCAAAAACAGAAATGCTTGTTTGCGCGTAAAATTTGATTAACTTTTTTCGGTCGGTTTATTATTTTTAAAACGAATTTCGGTGGGGGAGGGGACTTTGGAAGTTTTTTTTAATCTTTGATGATTTTAGATTCAAAATAATAATATTTAAAAAATCGTAAAAGCTATATTGGGACAGATACGGTCCTGGTATTTTAATATATTGCTATTAGAACCTTTTTTGGCGTGGAAAAAAATTGGGGGCGGCCTCCCCCCACCACAAGCCTTTTGTGAATTTTTTTAATCTTTGGTGATTTTAGATTAAAAGTAATAAATTTTAAAAAATCGTAAAAGCTATTTTGGGACAGATACGGTCTTGTTATTTTAATGTGTTGCTATTAGAACCTTTGTTTGCTTGAAAAAAAAATTGGGGGTGGCCTCCTTTAACCAGGAGTCTTATGTGAATTTTTTTAATCTTGGGTGATTTTAGATTAAGAGTAATAAATTATAAAAAATCGTAAAAGCTATTCTGGGACAAATACGGTCCTGTTATTTTAATATGTTGCTACTAAAGCCTTTGTTTGCTTGGAAAAAAATTGGCGGTGGATTCCCTCAACCAGAAGCCTTTTGTGAATTTTTTAAATTTTAGGTCACTTTAGATTAAAAATAATAAATTTAATAAAACCGTAAAAGCTATTCTGGGGCAGATACGGTCCTGTTATTTTAATCTGTTGCTATTAGAACCTTTGTTTGCTTGGAAAAAAATTAGGGGCAGCCTCCCTCGACCAGAAGCCTTTTGTGAATTTTTTTAATCTTCGGTGATTTTAGATTAAAGTAATACATTTTAAAAATTCGTAAAAGCTATCCCCGGATAGATACGGTCCTGTTATTTTAATATGTTATTACTAGAGCCCTTCTTTGCTTGGAAAAAAATTGGGGATCGCCTCCCTCAGCCATAAGCCTTTGGTGAATTTTTTAAATTTTGGGTGATTTTAGATTAAAAGTAATAAATTTTAAAAAATGGTAAAAGCTATTCTGGAACAGATACGGTCCTGTTATTGTAATATGTTGCTATTAGAACCTTTGTTTGCTTGGAAAAAAAATGGGGGCGGCCTCCCTCAACCAGAAGCCTTTTGTGAATTTTTTTAATCTTGGGTGATTTTAGATTAAAAGTAATAAATTTTAAAAAATTGTAAAAGCTATTCTGGGACAGATACGGTCCTGATATTTTATTATGTCATTAATACAACCCTTGTGAACGTAGAAAAAAAAATTAGGGGTAACCTTCTTTAATGAGAAACGTTCTGCGAATTTTTCCAATTTTGTATATTTTATGGGATTAAAAGCATCCAACTTTAGAAACTCTCAAAATGTGTTCAGGTGCAAATACGGCTCTGATATTTTAGTATGTGATTAAGACAATGTTCAGTTATGTGGAAAAAAATTATAAAGCTCTTCCTTCAAGCGAAACCATCATTTTTTTTTAAATCGGTCTCGTCGAAATTTCTATCACTTTGAGACCAATCAAACTTACCTTTAAAATTGGCTTCTGAGGCGTACCCAAAACCAATTAAAATAAAAAATAACGCTGCACAAGTGCCGCTGATCACAATCCTCAAAATAATGTTCTTATTCGTGATTCCACTATTCGGGATCTTTCCCTGCATGTCCTTAAAGGCGTACGATATCCTCGCCTGTAAAAACGAAAAGAAAATAAACTCCACAAAAACGTTTCAATCTTATGTCCTCCATCATATATGTATATTTTTTTTCAAATTTGCGTAGTCGCGAGCTACGGCCTAAAATATTCATGAAAAAATTTATAGGGTGCTTGCAAGTTTCTGCACAAATAACAGTCCGATTTTTTTCCGCGCCTTGTTTTGATTAAATTTGTTAAACCAAACCCGAACGAGAAAAGAAAACACATGTAATACGTGAGCCGTACGTCTCTTTCAATTTTAAAACCGAAAAAAAAATTATTTTGTAAGAAACGAACGGAATCCGAAACGTTATTTCTGCACCCCTAAACTGGAACAATCTGAGGGTAGTAAAAACGAACTTTTAAAATTAAAATAGAGCTCTTAAAATGGTCGCGGATGGAAAAGCTCTAAATCGACGGAGATCTTTAATTTCGAGGCTCGAATAGTGTGACACGATTTTATTTTATTTTTTTCGTTATCGATTGCGCCCTAGAAAAACTCCTAGGAAAAGCATCTTCCATTTTCGGTTTATATTACAAAACGTGCAGTATTTCCGAAGGCTAACACACACACACACAAACGCACACACGCACACACCCCGATGTAAGAGTAATATAAAAGAGAAACGTTAATATAAAATATATCACCCCCCGGTGAGACATAAAGCAATTTAGATATAATTCTTCCTTTATCTTTTTTCTTTAATCCAACCGTTTCGTTTGGCTCGCGCGAGAATGTATTTTTTTCTTAAAAAAATCATAAAGTTAGTTTTGGGAAAAGCTCTGAAATTTGGGTGCTTTTTTCTTATGGTAAATTATATTAATGTAATAAATACGAGGATGTGCGCATTCGAGCGAAAAGTGGCACATTTCCGAGCGAGGGAGGCAAATGAAGCGCGACGCGGAGCGGCGCGCTTCATTTTCCCGAGATCGGAATGTGCCACTTTGAGCTCGAACGCGCACACTCGGTTTTAAGCACGATTCACAATAATTTAGACCAATAGATTAGAAGAAAAATCAATAGAATAATTTTAATCGTTCCCTCGCACTCGCACCAACTTAATTTTTGTATCTTTTCGCTCCCTTCCACTCGTTGATATGGTAAATACGTTTTTCGAACATGCAATCGATTTTTACTAGACTTAATTTTAATTTATGATTTGATAGAGCGAGGGATAAAGTAGAGAACTGTAATAAATACGAGGATGTGCGCATTCGAGCGAAAAGTGGCACATTTCCGAGCGAGGGAGGCAAATGAAGCGCGACGCGGAGCGGCGCGCTTCATTTTCCCGAGATCGGAATGTGCCACTTTGAGCTCGAACGCGCACACTCGGTTTTAAGCACGATTCGCAATAATTTAGGCCAATAGATTAGAAGAAAAATCAATAGAATAATTTTAATCGTTCCCTCGCACTCGCACCAACTATATTTTTGTATCTTTTCGCTCCCTTCCACTCGTTGATATGGTAAATACGTTTTTCGAACATGCAATCGATTTTTACTAGACTTAATTTTAATTTATGATTTGATAGAGCGAGGGATAAAGTAGATAACTGTAATAAATACGAGGATGTGTGCATTCGAGCGAAAAGTGGCACATTTCCGAGCGAGGGAGGCAAATGAAGCGCGACGCGGAGCGGCGCGCTTCATTTTCCCGAGATCGGAATGTGCCACTTTGAGCTCGAATGCGCACACTCGGTTTTAAGCACGATTACCAAGCGACTCGTTTTAACAAGAAAAAAATTAGTCACCCCACCTCGTACACGGAAGGTTAAATTAAGAGAAAAAAAATTGTGATTATTAGTAATTTGTTTATTGAGAATTGTTATTTAGACCAATTAACGATTTTTATAAAGAATGAAATTTTTTATAAAACCAAAAAAGTCAGTTTTAGAAAAAATCGAAGAAAATTAAATTTTTTTGTTGGATTATCCAAAATTTGTAATTGTGCGGCGTTCAGTTGACCAACTTTTGGGAAGAATAATTTTTTGGCAAAGTCAAAAATTGCTGGTTCACAAAGACCTCAAAAAAATTCGAGCTTTCGCTCCTATAGATCTTCTGCAATCATTTTTTCAAGTTATTTTTCGGTCGATTTCTCGCAACCAGATCATTTGTTATTAATCAATGAATTTTGGTTTTTAAGAAAAAAATACATTTCAGCCGGTTTTAACGCATAGAAAAATATAAGAAAGGCGACGTTCAATTTAAGCGATTTTTTTACCTGAAAATTGTATACAAAACGCCGCCGCCGAGGACCATGTCGGCGCCCAAAAAATGTATCCCTCGCATGTTCATTTTTTGGAAATTCGCCACGATGCTCATGCCCAAGCAGCCCACGACGGCGCACCACATCGACGAATGATTCAATTTCGTGCAATCGACTTCGTGCAATTGCGCAATTACTTCTACTTGTCTGTATCTCAAATACATATTTAGGACCACTGGAATCAAAATTAATTCATTTAATTCGCTTGCGTTTTAATCGAAATCAAAGACGTCGACGCAACTTAAAAACGAATTACACTTTCGGACAAAGAAAAAATTTAGTTTTCCATCCGAGATGAAAATGATACGCGTATGGGTGCGCAACGAAGCACAAAAATGGGTTTTTGTGGGACGGGGAAAAATGAGTGGTGCGTAAAAAAGCGAAATGAGTGGTGTCGAGAAAAACTGTTAAGTACGTCCCTTCGAACTTACTCATTAGTGTTCCCAAATTGATTAATTGCCCGAAAATACAACTTTCGGGCGGATAAGTCCCCGTGTCGCTGATGTACGGAAAAAATTTATAGGCGTGTTTTTCCCACCGAAATCGAGTATCTGAAAATTAGAGAAAAAAGATCGATTAGAAATAAATAAAATTGTTGCCTAAAATGGGCACAAATAACGGTCCCACAATTTTTTTCGCTTTACCATCGTAAAGTACGCAAAAAAGTGCGCCAAGAAAGTTTTTACAGAATCAATTTATCTCGATTAATAAAAAAGTTAGAACAATCAAAATTTTGTCGAGTTAGTCCTTTAATAATTAAATCTTTTTTTTTAAATAACTTCGTTATTTTTAAAAATTTCCCAAGACAATCGTATATCGTTGAAATCGGAAAAAAATAAGCCGTTCGTTTCTGCAAAAATAAAATAGGATCGCCATTTGAAATAACAAAGTCGGTGCCGAAACGGGGACAAATAATGGCCCCAACATTTTTTCGACTTCGTCATCGTAAAGTACGCAAAAAGTGCTCGAAGAAAGTTTTTACAGAATCGATTTATCTCTACTAATAAGAAAGTTAGCAAAAAAGAGTTTTCGCGAAAAACCCCTTCGTATTGGTGGAAACTCCATCTTGAAGTGGAAACTCTTTTACATGTAGGAATGTTTTTTTATCAAATAACTCCGTTGTTTTTAAAGATTTTCCTAGACTGTTTGGTGTCGTTGGAATCGTAACGAAATAAGCTTTTAAACGGGCGCAAAAATTTTTACAGCGCCTACTTGATTTAACGAAGTTCGCACCGGTACCGGCGCAAATAGAAACCGGGGGTTAAATCTAACTGCACAATCGTAAAGAGCGGGAAAAAGTGCCCTAAGAAAGTGTTTTTAGATTTAATTTATTTTCAAAAATAACGAAGTTATAGCAATTTTAATCTTAACAAGGTTAAGACCCAGCTGCGCTCAAAAAAATAGTTCATTTTTGAAAATAATCTTATGGTCCTTGGTATCGTTGGAATCGGGAAAGAATAATCTATTTAATTAACGCAAAAATTAATACGCAGCCTGCTTGATTTAACGAAGTTGTCGCCGTTACCGAACTAATTAAAAATGTGAGGCAAACGCTTCGAACTTTTATCAAAATTAAATTGTAGAAAAATTTTAATGGTCTTTCGTGGACGTGTAATAAAGCCTCGTGTTTTGCCTGGACCATTTTTAAAAGTCGTGGAAACGACAGCTCGGTAACAAAGACAAAACGTGCAACACGAAAATTACTTGGAAAAACTCTTCGCAAACACAACACACAACACGAACACACACACACACGAAAAACTGATTTATTGTTATTTTTTCGTCGGCCCTGCGAAATTTCGCCATTCAAAATTAATTTCCGAAGCTGTACTTATTTTTTTCGCGCGAGCAGAGAGAAAAAACAGGACCCCTCTAATTAAAATCGCACATAAAAAAATTAAACTTCTTTGATAAGCTTTATAAAGTTAATAGCTGGAAGCTAAATTAATTAACTTCGAATTTAATATTTGAACTAGCGGGAAAAAAAAATCCGAAATTAAGCTTTCAGTACGAAAAGCAATCTCGTTAGAAAATATTAAAGCTTCGTCCCGGACGAAAACGCACAAAAGGACCGTTCTCTTCGTTTAAATGGCCGAAGCCTTGAAAAAAAAAAATTTAAACGACCGCTTCTTACGTTAAAAACTGACCCTGATTTTATTGGCTGTACAAACAATTTTTTCGAAAGGGCTCCTCGAAAAAAATTCGATTAAGCGTGAAGTGGAACGGATCGCGAGGTTGGTCTACAAATATTTTTTTAGTATCACTTTCCACTCCAACCGAAACGATATCTCTATTGAAAAGTTTTTCCTTGCCGGAACACGAGACAAAAAAAAAGGAAATAGGTTTTGGGGCTGCTTCGAGAGTTTTTAAAAGTTGGAAAAGTCGCGATTAATTATGAGCGATTATTGAGTCATTAAGCGTCGGTTGAGCTTTGAGCTTTTTATTCATTATTGAAGGTCTACCGACGAATTAGATGGGGGGGGATTTAATTTTTGTATCGATTCCACGATTTGCATCAAATATTAACTGCAAACAACGTACAATTGCAAGATTTAATTAAATCGAAACTCGATTTCAAACCGATATTTTGGAATATTGAAAACTGTTCGTTTTTGGAAGGGGTGGCTGTTTTTAATTAGCTTTCGCGTCGATTTTTGACGTTGTACTTCTTTTGGTGCGGAAAATTCGACAGTTGAAGTTAGCCGTCTAAGAAAGTAAATTAATTATTGTGAATCGTGCTTAAAATCGAGTGTGCGCATTCGAGCTCAAAGTGGCACATTTCCGATCTCGGAAAATGAAGGGCGCCGCTCCGCGTCGCGCTTCATTTGCTTCCCTCGCTCGGAAATGTGCCACTTTTCGCTCGAACGCGCACATCTTCGTATTTATTTGATTTTTTTGCTTTATCCATCGCTCTTTCAAAGGGTAAAGTTAATTTTGTACGATAACATAATTATTTCGTTTGTTATTTTATTTAAAAAGGCCTGAAAAATGCAAGTCCGCGTCGTTTTGTATTGTTTTTTGAAAAATAAGGAAAGTGGAATTTTTTTGAAGTTTAAATTATGGGTAAAATTAAATTTCTTACTTCCCTTAGTACTTTTTTCGGAATTTTTGTACGTTAACATAATTATTTTATTTTTTATTTTATGTAAAAACGTCTGAAATGGTTAAGTCTCTGTCGTTTTATATTGTTTTTTGAATAATAATGGAGTTACGATTTTTTAAAGTTTAGATTAGGGGAAAAATCATTTTGATTACTTCTTTTGACACTTTGTTCGGAATTTTTGTACGATAACATAATTATTTTGATTCTATGTTTTGTAAAACAGTCTGGGAAATTGAAATCTGTGTCGGGTTGAATAGTTTTTTGAAAAATAAGGGAAGTACGATTTTTTTGAACTTTAAATTATGGGCAAAATTAAATTTGTTACTTCCCTTAGTATTTTTTCGCAATTTTTGCACGTTAACATAATTATTTTATTTTTTATTTTATGTAAAAAGGTCTGAAATAGTAAAGTCTCTGTCGTTTTATATTGTTTTTTGAAAAATAAGGGAGTTACGATTTTTTACAGTTTAGATTGGGGGAAAAATCATTTTGATTACTTCCTTTGACAGTTTTTTCGGAATTTTTGTACGATAACATAATTATTTTGATTCTATTTTATGTAAAAAACTCTGGGAAATTGAAATCTGTGTCGGTTTGTATAGTTTTTTGAAAAATAACGGAAGTACGATTTTTTTGAACTTTAAATTATGGGCAAAATTAAATTTGTTACTTCCCTTAGCACTTTTTTCGGAATTTTTGTACGATAACATAATTATTTTATTTTTTATTTTATGTAAAAAGGTCCGAGACAGTCAAGTCCGTGTCGTTTTGTATTGTTTTTTGAAAAATACCCGACTTACGATTTTTTTAAGTTGAAATTAAGTAAAATTCGTTTTGATTACTGCCCTTAACACTTTTCCGAATTTTTACGCAATAACATAATTATTTTGATTTCATCTTATGTAAAACGTGTTCAAAAAATCCAAATTCGTGTGATTTTTGACGTTTTCCTTTTCAAATCAACTTATAAGCGTTTTTTAAATAATTTATTTAATTTTGCGCCATCTCTAATTATTATTAATAAACGAGTTGTTTTTATAATCGAGGTTTCTGTAATTTGTTTGTTACTTTGTTGCTATTGAATTATTAACATTGGTCAGCGCCACCTGGAACAATTACAAGCAATCGACAAAACCGACAAAAAAATGTAATAAAGTAAACAACATAGTTTCGTAACGCATTTCCATAATAAAATAATTATAAGTCATTGATTTCATAAATCATTCACTTTGAATTATCGATTTTCAATGGAAAAGCACATTTCTCGGCGGGCAAACAATATTTCCCATTTATCGAATTTTTAAATAAACCACAAAAACCCCCATTTCCCTTCCGCCTCGCTTGCACGCGGCTCCCCTTCGATTTTCCGAAAGAAAAGAAAAAGCAACAAATGCTTTCTGGAAATGGGAACAAGACAAGATTTATCCCGAGCAGGGAAGGCGAAAGATAAATTGCGGGAGAGATGGATCGCTTTGATATGTCAAGCGAGAGGGGCGCGGATGATATCTCGTAATTTAGGGGTTTGTTAACATCCCCCAAAATATATTTGCAAATAATTGTGTCGGGCTTATGGCCGCGATTTGCGTTCGCTTTATTATTTAAATTGGAGTTTGTTTAACTCGGAAAACTTTACAATTAGTTTAAGTTTGTTTTTGCTACGTCGCGAGACTCGCTTCATTTTGCTTTGTTTAGACACGCGAAGTACGAATTTCGGCAAATAAATGCAGTGGCGGCTCGTCTTTTGTTAGATTTCGGCGGCGAACTATTTTCGAACCGTGTTTTTTTTTTTTTGGTCGCAGCCCTTGTGGGAAATGTACGAGTTCCCAAAATTTGTGTTATTTGGCTTTAAATGGGAATTTTCAAAATTTTTAATAAATTAAAAATCGATTCTAATCGAAAATTGATCGGGGTGGTTTTGACGTTAAATCGATTACAGGTACAATTGCAAGATTTAATTAAATCGAAACCCGATTTTGAACCGATATTTTGGAACTGTTCGTTTTTGGAAGGGGTGGTTATTTTTAATTAACTTACGTGTCGATTTTTGAAGTTGTACTTCTTTTGGTGCGAAAAATTCGATAGTTGAAGTTAGCCGTCTAAAATTGTTGTGAATCGTGCTTAAAATCGAGTGTGCGCGTTCGAGCTCAAAGTGGCACATTTCCGATCTCGGGAAAATGAAGCGCGCCGCTCCGCGTCGCGCTTCATTTGCTCCCTCGCTCGGAAATGTGCCACTTTTCGCTCGAACGCGCACATCTTCGCATTCATCGAATTTAACTATTAATTTTTACCCTTTCAAAATAAAATTAGTGCCAGTTAAATTACATGTAAATATTTTTGAGGTGTATTTTAATTGAAAATATTTAGAAAGTAAATTTATCATTGTGAATCACGCTTAAAACCGAGTGTGACATTCGAGCTCAAAGTGGCACATTCCGATCTCGGAAAATGAAGCGCGCCGCCCGCGTCGCGCTTCATTTGCCTCCTCGCTCGGAAATGTGCCACTTTTCGCTCGAACGCGCACATCTTCGCATTCATCGAATTTAACTTAATTTTTACCCTTTCAAAATAAAATTAGTGCCAGTTAAATTACATGTAAATATTTTTGAGGTGTATTTTAATTGAAAATATTTAGAAAGTAAATTTATCATTGTGAATCACGCTTAAAACCGAGTGTGCACATTCGAGCTCAAAGTGGCACATTCCGATCTCGGGAAAATGAAGCGCGCCGCTCCGCGTCGCGCTTCATTTGCCTCCCTCGCTCGGAAATGTGCCACTTTTCGCTCGAATGCGCACATCCTCGTATTTATTTGATTTTTTTGCTTTATCCATCGCTCTTTCAAATGGTAAAGTTAATTTTTGTACGATAACACAATTATTTTGTTTTTATTTTATGTAAAAAGGCCTGAGATAATCAAGTCCGTGTCGTTTTGTATTGCTTTTTGAAAAATAAGTTAAATACAATTTTTTTGAAGTTTAAATTATGGGAAAAATTAAATTAGTTACTTCCCTTAGCATTTTTTTCGGAATTTTTGTACGTTAACATAATTATTTTATTTTCTATTTTATGTAAAAAGGTCTAAATAGTCAAGTTTATGTCGTTTTGTATTGTTTTTTGAAAAATAAGGGAGTTACGATTTTTTAAAGTTTGGATTAGGGGAAAAATCATTTTGATTACTTCCTTTGACACTTTTTTTGCAATTTTTATACAATAACGTAATTATTTTGATTCTATTTTATGTAAAACAGGTTGGGAAATTGAAATCTGTGTCGGTTTGTATAGTTTTTTGAAAAATAAGGCAAGTGCGATTTTTTTGAAGTTTAAATTATGGGCGAAATTAAATTTGTTACTTTCCTTAGCATTTTTTTCGGAATTTTTGTACGTTAACATAATTATTTTATTTTCTATTTTATGTAAAAAGGTTTAAATAGTCAAGTTTATGTCGTTTTGTATTGTTTTTTGAAAAATAAGGGAGTTACGATTTTTTAAAGTTTAGATTAGGGGAAAAATCATTTTGATTACTTCCTTTGACACTTTTTTCGGAATTTTTGTACGATAACATAATTATTTTGATTCTATTTTATGTAAAAAAGTCCGGGGAATTGAAATCTGTGTCGGTTTATATGGTTTTTTGAAAAATAAGGGAAGTACAATTTTTTTGAATTTTAAATTATGGGCAAAATTAAATTTGTTGGTTCCCTTAGCATTTTTTGAATTTTTGTTCGTTAACATAATTATTTTATTTTTTATTTTATGTAAAAAGGTCTGACATAGTCAAGGCCGTCTCGTTTTGTATTGTTTTTTGAAAAATAACGGAGTTACGATTTTTAAAGTTGAAATTAAGGGAAAAATCGTTTTGATTAGTTCCCTTAACACTTTTTTCGGATTTTCTGTACGATAACATAATTATTTTGATTCTATTTTATGTAAAAAAGTCCGGGAAATTGAAATCTGTGTCGGTTTGCATAGTTTTTTGAAAATTAAGGGATGTACGAATTTTTCGAACTTTAAATTATGGGCAAATTTTTTTTTTCTTTCGAAGCAAGCTCTTCGTGCGTTTTTTTTTGGAGCCCATTCCATTCAGAAAATTCGAAAAGCTCCGAATCCATTTTAAATATTTCACAAGCAATTTTGGCACGTCTGAAAGACAGATAAAAAGGAAATAGAAAAAGAGCACGTCTTCAGACAAAGAGAAAACGATGTGTGCAAGAGAACTCTTATAAATTATTACCAGCTTCTTACTTATTCTACTTGTTGATTTACATCTCACTCGCCGAGCCAGAAATATAAAAAAAAAACGACAACCTTCAACGGATTCGCATAAATTTCCCCCGTTTTCTTCGCTCCGCGCAAAAATTTTTCCGAAGCAATTCGCGCCGACCGAAAAGAAAAACAATTTTCCACCCGCGCGCGCGAGAAGAACGAAATTAAAATCGTAAATTATCCGATTATTTTTTAATTAGAGCATTCGGGGCCGGAGGTGATGCGGAAAACGTGCGCTCGCAGGAATTGTAAATTTTTTTTTTGAGAAAAACATTCATTTTCATTGCGGCCTGAAGATGATAAATCGTTCGCTTTTGCTCGCGATTCGGGGAAGTTCGCGATTAATCATAAATAATTTTGCGAAAATTAATAATCGCTTTCGTCGGCGTTCGCGGAGGGCGACGAAAAAGTCGCTTTCGATTCGAAAAATTCGGTGCCAAAATTAAAACCACTTGCGCGGCTTCAATGGGTGCGAACTCTTAGGCGCCGCGAACGACATTTACGATTCCGAAATAATTCACGCGTTTTGTTTTTACTTTTTTGCGATTTCGGGCGAATTGGGGGCGGAAGTTCGGCGCAGAATAAATATTTTAACGTGGCGCGAAGAAGCCGGGGCTCGTATATTAATTAAAGCGCCGGAAGTTGGGGGCGGACGGTTAAAGGGGCTTTTGAAGAAGTTAATTAATGATAAGTACTCACGTAATAATTAACGAGATAAGAAACCAAAGGCACATGACGCAAGGCCAATGATGCAACTTAAAATTTTCGAGAAAATTGCGTTTGGCCGGGACCGGCGTCCCCACATTTTTAACTGCACTTCCGTTTCGCGCCAGCCAATTGAAATTGTCCGAACTCGTGATTTGGGTGATTATGTTTCGCATGTAATTAAGGCCGATCCATGGCGAATTTTGCGGCGTCATCGCGATTTTTTTTACTGCCCCCCAAACCGAACGCTGCGGCGGTCGCATTTATTGTAAATTCCGTAGAGAACTTTTGTACGGAGGCGATTGATTACATCGATTAAGTGGCACCGGGTGAATTATTGAAAAACGTGGGAAATTAGCTCGTGAATTATGTCTCGAGGTCTGTGCATCTGTTTGTGGGTAAAGGTCTCCCCTTTTTTATTATTCATTTGATCGGAAACGCTAGTCGCCCCCAGAAAACTGTTAAGTACGGCTCTGCAAACTTGCTCATCGGCGTGCCTAAATTGATTAGTTGCCCGAAGATACAACTTTCGGGCGGATGGGTCCCCGTGTCGCCGATGTACCGAAAAAATTGATAGGGGTGGGCTTTTTCCTCGCCGAAATCGAATAGAGAAAAAAGATCGATTAGAAATAACAAAATTGTTAGCAAAACGGGGACAAAAAATGGTCCCACAATTTTTTTCACTTTACCATCGCAAAGTACGCAAAAAAGTGCCCCAAGAAAGTTTTTACAAAATCAATTTATCTCGATTAATAAAAAAGTTGGAACAATCAAAATTTTGTCGAGTTAGTCCTTTAATAATTAAATCTTTTTTTTCAAATAACTTCGTTATTTTTAAAAATTTCTCGAGACAATCATATATCGTTGAAATCGGAAAAAAATAAGCCGTTCGTTTCTGCAAAAATAAAATAGGGTCGCCATTTGAAATAACAAAGTCGGTGCCGAAATGGGGACAAATAATGGCCCCAACATTTTTTCGACTTCGTCATCGTAAAGTACGCAAAAAAGTGTTCCAAGAAAGTTTTTACAGAATCTATTTATCTCTACTAATAAGAAAGTTAGCAAAAAAGAGTTTTCGCGAAAAGCCCTTCGTATTGGTGGAAACTCCATCTTGAAGTGGAAACTCTTTTACATGTAGCAATGTTTTTTTAACAAATAACTCCGTTGTTTTTAAAGATTTTCCTAGACTGTTTGGTGTCGTTGGAATCGTAACGAAATAAGCTTTTTAACGAACGCAAAAATTTTTACAGCGCCTACTTGATTTAACGAAGTTCGCACCGGTACCGGCGCAAATAGAAACCGGTGGTAAAATCTAACAGCACAATCGTAAAGAGCGGGAAAAAGTGCCCTAAGAAAGTATTTTTAGATTTAATTTATCTTAAAAAATAACTGAGTTATAGCAATTTCAATCTTAACGACGTTAAAACCTAGCTGCGCTCAAAAAAATAGTTCTTTCTTTTTAAATATTAATGTAAAAAATAGCAGAGGCACCTAGTGGCTCAAATTTAATATTTTTTCGATTGCCGAAAGGCCCATTTTTACCGAATTATTAATTTTTTGAGTAATAAGCAATTTGCGGGCGGAAGCCTTTTTAAAAATTATTTTAAAGGGCTTTGGTAAATTAAAATACGTTAGATAAATGAAAGCGACTCTGAACGTATTAAAAGTTATTAAATTCCGTCTGATGCAATTTACTCGAAAAAGTTTTTCTCTCCAAATATAATCAAAGCGACGATTTTTCTTTTAAAGAACAAATTTTCGCCTGATGGAAAATCGCAATTTACGCCAAATTAAATTGATTAATTGAGAGATTTAAGCGGGTGCCATATTTAAATAGTGCCATTAGCGTTAAATTTCCTGTTCCAATTTCGAAGTTCGCCCAAACACAAACCCTTTTCATAACAAATTCAAGCGAATTAATGACGTAACGTCCTAGATAAGGGCTGAAATCCTAATGGTTCATGGCTATCCACCATAAATGAGTAAATTAGGTCTAAATTTACAATTATTGCAATTATTACTCGAGCGGGCCCCTCTTGCTCGTAAACAACATATTCGCAATTTATTGTAATTTGCGTCGCGAAGTAAATTCGTAAAGTTTGCGTTAATGGCGAAGTTTGCTATGGATCGAAGCGGCGGTTTCCAAACTGTGGGGGGCGGAGGCCGTTACGGACCGGTGCAAAGGGGGACTGTAAAAAGTAGAACAAAATTGTAATTTAAAAATGTGCCTCCATTTACACGGTTTACAAAATAGATAAATTAAAAAATTTTCAAGAATAATAACTATTTAAAATATACATTTTTGACTTGTAGAAAAAAAAAAGTTTAGTAAATCTTAAATAAAAAATAATTATTGTGAGTTGTTCTAAAAATCGAAAAATAGGTGTACAGGGGGGAAGCGCCAAAATTACACTTTTTTTAACATAAAGTTTGGGAACCACTGGATTAAAAAGGGTGTCGTTTCGGCTGAGGGACTGTTTATCCTTCGTAATTGTTAATTTTAATGTCGTCAATAAATAAAGGATAGTGAGAACGTTAATAATTAATTTAATCCGTTCGCTATTAGTTTGATGAGCTTTGTGCGACGTCACTTCCGATCGCTGGAAATTCAATTTTCAATTTCGGGACGGCGGATTTCGGCCGCGCTTTTCCCAATTCGTTTCGCCAATTAAAAAAATAAAAGCCCAACGAATTAGTTTTATTTGTGATTCGAAAAGGGCGAAAAAAATGTAAATATTTATTTTGTGTGGGAATCCTTTCCGACAGGAAAAAGACGAACAAATTTGCATAAAACGCGTTTTGTTTACAACAATCGTTTCGAACTTGGAATGGCGAAATTCCCCGTGGCTTTTAATCGTTCTTGGAAAGCTGACACTTTAATTATGCTTCCTCTCTCTCTGTTTACTTCGAAATAATTACGTAATGCGATTTCGATAGTTCGGAACAACTTTTGTTAAGAAAGGTCAATAATAAATATCGTTCCGAGGTCTCATAAAAATTTCGAAATTTAATTTGCAATGGACGTATCGTCCTATTGATTAAATTGTTTATTTGTTTATAACAAATCGGTCGTATTGCTGGACGAAGGAAAAGAGTTAAAGCTACGATTTTTGTTTACGAGTTTTATTTATGGATTTTTGATAGGGAGTTCTATCTTTGTTAATGTGTAATTGTTTTGTTTGTTGAGATTTTATTAAAAGGGGGACAAAATTTTATATAATTTAATTTAGTAAAAGCGGCATTGAATAATTGCTTTTAGTTTTCGATTAATTAATTTTTCTTTTTTAAATTAAAAGAGAAGTGATGTAAGAATTACGTGGGGTGTTCACAAAGTGTTTATTTCTCGAAGACGAATACTCGGATTTAAATGAGCGTTTTACTAGTCAAAAGAGGACTAAATTTGAGCAAATAGGTGTATCGGCGATTTTTGTAAAAAAAATTTGGGAATTTTATACGAGCGCTTCAAAATTGAAGTTGCGATTTTTCTTAAAAAAATTGTACTGATTTTATTTTTTGAGTAAATGTGCTTAAAATTGGGTATTTTATACAGAATTTTATCTATTTTAATTTAGTGAAAAGCGCATTTAATTATTTCTTTTCGTTTTTGATTAATTAATTTTTTTCTTAAATTAAAACAGAAGTGAGAAAAGTCTATGTTTTAAGAATTACTAGCGGTGTTTACAAAGTGTTTATTTCTCGAAAACGAATACTCGGATTCAAATGAGCTTTTTACTAGTCGAAAGAGGGCTAAATTTGAGCAAATAGGTGTATCGGCGATTTTTGCAAAAAAATTTTGGGAATTTTATATGAGCGTCTCAAAATTGAAGTTGCGTTTTCCCTTAAAAAAATCATACTGATTTTATTTTTTGAGTAAATGTGCTTAAAATTGAGTATTTTATACAGAATTTTATGTATTTTAATTTAGTCAAAACCGCATTTAATTATCTCTTTTCGTTTTTGATTAATTAATTTTTTTTTCTTAAATTAAAACACAAGTGAGAAAAGTCTGTGTTGTAAATATTACATGCGGTGTTCACAAAGTGTTTATTTCTCGAAAACGAAGACTCGGATTCAAATGAACTTTTTACCAATTGAAAGAGGATTAAATTTGAGCAAATAGGTGTATCGGCGATTTATGTAAAAAAAATTGGAAAATTTATATGAGCGCCTCAAAATGAAAGTTGCAATTTCTCTTAATTAATCTTCGATTAATTTTTTTTAATATAATTTTATTTCGTATTTCAATAACATTTCTAACTATTGTTATTAAAAAAAATAATTATACACTAATTTTGTGTTTTAAAATTGTTTCAGGAATAAATTTGAGGCGGTCCGCGACGCCAAACGCTTGGCCGCAGCCGAGCCAACGCTGCCCGCCAAAATCTCTTCGACGCACTCGGACGAAAATCGCAACTCAACTTTTAATATCCTTTATTTTTCAGAAAATACGATTGGATGTACTCGTTAAGCGTGCATACAGTAGTAATAAAATATGTAAGAGCAGCTGGCCACCGTTCTTGCAGTGACAGGGCCTTTTTTTCCAGCACGACCGTGGCCCGCGCGCCCTTTGTACCGATTTTCGCGAAAAGTGCGTCGCGAAAAGCTGGACTGTCTAAAGGCTTCCGTCGTCAGTGTTTGTGCGTGAAGTGCGTATTTTGCATTCGTAGTTCTATAACCGATTTTCCTCCCAGTCAGTGGTGTGTGCCCCTTTATTAATGAAACGCGCGCTTTTGTGAACGTGGTCTGCTAGAAGTGCGCGTCTTCCGCGATCGGGAGTGCCCGATGGCCGAGGAGGGTAGGAAATCCGGCACTGGGGTCTGCACCAACAACCCCCCTTTGCGAAATCATCTGTAAAAGGGATTTAAGGTAGGTCCCGTCCAGCGAGGGAGAAGAGGACAGATAACGCCGTGTCCGGTGAGCGTTTTTTTTTACCAAATGCAGGCGGTGTCCGTGGATGATGGAGTACCCACTTTTTTTTAATTAAAAAAAATAATAAATAAATTATTGCGGCTCGCGATGGGGTTCGAGGGTGGTACGGTTGATTTTAATTCGTTTTGATGATCTTCGGGCGCCGTAATTGTTGCGGCACGAAGAAAATTTACAAAAACAAACGCACCTTTGTGGCTTCATTAAATGTTGATTTGTTTGCTTTGTAATTAATTGTTTTGATTAGGAGCCCGAGGTGTTTTTTGTTTGGATTGCGCCTTTTTTTGGTTAGGGGATGGGTACTCCATCTACAGTTCTTGTTCAATAATATTATAGCCATTATTGTTTTAAAATTAATTTAATGCTTTCATTAAGCTCTTTAATTTTTTTTGCATAATCATTTTGATTTTAGTTTTTTAATCTTTGCACAAATTGAAATATACAGAAATGAATTCAAAAAATTTTAATTGGCGATAGAGGTCTTCAAGGTTTATAAATTATAATAATTATAAAATAATTTTTTTTAAAAACTATTAAGGAAATTACAAAGTATGAAGAAATAATCAAAACTTACATCAGTTACATTTAAAAAGTTACTTAATTTTATTTAACTCAATTAATAATAATGGAATACAATAATTTAATAATTGTTTTTATTGTAAAGTTTAAAAAATGGGTTTCTTACGAATTCTTTTTGTATAATTATTTTGATTTTAGTTTCAATTTTTGTACAACTTGAAATGAGATTAAGTAAGCCAAAGAAATCAAGCCAAAAAAATTACATTTGGGCATAGAAGTCCTCAAAATATACTCAAATTGCTTTTTACACGGTAGATTGACAAAAAAAAACTTATAAAGTTATACACAGTGCGTATGGAAAATAATATGATTTGTTTGTGACTTTGTAAAATAGTATACTTAATTAGTAAATTAACTTTTGGGTTAATCTTATATTGGTAGTATGATTCCACAAAATTTTGGCCGCAAGGCACTTGAGATTTTTGAACGTACTATAATCAAAAAAGTTTAAATTGTCAAAAAACCAAAACCCCGTTTAAAAGTCTCGTCAATTAAGGGCTGTATCGAGCTCTCAACTTTTTAATAATATATTTACCAATTTCTGAATAAGAAAATTATTTAATTTTCATTTAGAAATGATTTCACAAAATTTTTGCTGCAAGGCACTTGAGATTTTTGAACGTACCATAATCAAAAGAGTTTAAATTGTCAAAAAATCAAAACTCCATTTAAAAATCTCGTCAATTAAGGGAGGTATCGAGCTCCCAATTTTTTAATAACATATTTACCAGTTTCTGAATAAGAAAATTAACTAATATTTTTTTAGAAATGATTTCAAAAATTTTTGCCGCAAGGCGCTTGAGATTTTTGAACGTACCATAATCAGAAAAGTTTATAATGTCAAAAAATCAAAACCACGTGTAAAAATCTCGTCAATTAAGGGAGGTATCGAGCTCCCAACTTTTTAATAACATATTTACGACTTTCTGAATAAGAAAATTATTTAATTTTTATTTAGAAATGATTTCCAAAATTTTTTCCGCAAGGCACTTGAGATTTTTGAACGTACCATAATCAGAAAAGTTTATATTGTCAAAAAATCATAAATTTGTTTATTTTTAAATAGTGTAAAAGAGACTTTGAGTAAATCGTAAATAACAATATTTTTTAAATCATTAATTATACTTAGAAAAAATGAACAATTTCTTTCTTTTTTGAAAAATTAAAAAAATTGATTGTTTATTAATTTTTTTTATTAAATTATTTCAATTCTTTGAACTGTTTTTATTCAAATTACTAATTTTTAGAATCTGATTGTTTAATAAGAATTTATTTAAATTATATTTAAATAGATAAATAATATTTATTAAGAAAAATAATAAATTAAAATTTTTTGAGTTGTTTTTGGCTTAATTTTTATCGGTTCTATTTAATAATTATTTTAAGTAGAACCATTTCTAACTTTTTGGAACCAAGTTATTAATTTTTCATTAATTCAATACGTTATTAACCCTTAATTTGGGGTTAATAAAAAAATGGCTTTTTCTCTCAATTAAGCCCAAAACGAAATAAAAATTCGGAGAGTACGCCTTTCAGAGTTGGACGTTCGTTTCCGGGCTTAAAAACCAGTTCACCCCTGCATTTCATTTTATTTTTTTTATATTTGTGTATGGGGGCTTTCCGAGCGGGGACGACCATCTTTTGCAAAAAAGACGTCCCAACTTTTGAGATCTCCCGCGTTGAAGTAATAAACTGCAAGAAGCCCGGCGGGCGCTTGCAAAACGGAATCCGTTCAAACTTTTGGGTTTTCGGTGCCTTTGTTGTCTTTCTTAAGGAACCCTGCGCCCCCTCGCCCATTTTTATTGTGTATATTTCTATGTAACGCCAAAACCCAAAACAGGGCGAACGTTTCCGTTTATTGCTTCAACTATTTGTGTACAACTTCGAAGGGGTACCAATTTTTACAATTAATCAATTAAAAAAAATTAATTTCAATTGGCTGCGAAGGGGTTGTACATAATTTTTTTGTATATTTGTGTATTTTTTTGTATATTTGTGTGCCGCCCCTTGTTCACGCTAGCGGAACACTGGGGCACCCTTAGAATTCGCGTTTTTAATGCTGCCACCCCCAAAAAGATTTTTTTCCAAAGAAACAAACAAACTTGATAGATTTTATTAAATTTCTACTAAATCGTTTTGAGGGTGGCGGAAGAGGGCGGCTTAGATTTTTCTCACGAACCCCATTTTTCAGGTCTTTGCGCTTTTCGGCTCACGATTTTGAGCTTTTTTTTTCAGGAAAATTAATTTTATTTCTGCGGCTTTGAATTTACAAAAAAAAACGGTGCGTTCCGGCCCTTCGAAATGGGGGGCCGAAAGATCGATTCGCGCTTTGAAACGAAAGGGGTGGGTTTTTATTAAAAAAAAATTGCTTTTGCATTACAAACAAACTAATAATTTTTTTGCAGCCTGGATTTATGGAAAGCCTTAAAGGGGGCTTCTTTGATTTTAACATTTTTTTAGGTGAAACGATTTTAATTAATTTTTTAAATAGGAAGAGATCTTTTATGGAATTTTATGAAAATACAATATATAATAGAAGGCCCAATAGAATGGATAACAATAAAATCTCCCCACAAAGGGGGCAAGGACTTATAGGCTTTCAACGTCGAAATAAAAAATAATTAAAATTTAACTTGCAGGATGTCTTTTGTGGGAGCTCGAAATAAACATGTTTTAGCATCGCTTGTGGAAATCCCATGCCCCCCATTAGCTTCTATCGAGAGGATGAGTTTTCGAAACGAGTTTACTCGCATATTGTAGTAGCCTTGACACCAACCTTCGTATTTTGTTGAATTATAGATAAATATAGAAGTGCTTTGCAAGCGCTGAATATTTAGTTGTCGTTCAAATTTTGAGTGGTGAAGTCGTCTATTTTTATTCGACAGGGTAAGCAGCGTTTATGAATGAATTTTTTATGTTAGACAATCAATTTGCTTGCGCGCTCTCTCATATATTTTTGTCCGGGCCCCTTTTTTTTTGTATCGACGAATAATGCCGAATGTAAAGCGTTTACTTTGGACCGATTCCAAAGCCCAATGGCTTTCTTTTTGATTAAAAATCCGGAGATTGCTCGGGCAGAAATCTATCACAAAACGAATCTCTTTCGGGGGCGGGGGATGTTTTTCTCCATATTTGCTTGGCGGAATCTCTAGGAATGGTTGCTATGGAAACCGGACGTTATCTTATTTAATTCGATCGGAACGAACGTACAGTTTAAGTTGTGTATTTTTATTTATTTATTTTTTTTGTAATTTATGCCTTGTCGCATTATTTTTTAATCGATGGGACAAAGAAATAACTTTGAGAAGTCGTTGGGAAAAACCTCGAATGCGGTAGAGAGATGTAAATGTCGAGGAGGAAGGACCTTCGGCGTAAGGTCTTTATTATTTGAATATATAAATTGCTGCAATTGACGTGGCTCTTGGAAGTTCTACAATTTCTGCGGCGTTCTGAGGAATTTGGTCGAGTACATTTTGGGGTCGGCGTAATTGCTTCCAACATTTTGCATTAATTTCGAATTTATTCGCATAATTTGGTTTTTTTGGGGGGCGGTGGGGGTCGAGTCGATCTGTTTTATTTCGATGAGGGGGCGCGTTATTGGGGGAAGGTGGTTGCGGTGAAGTGATTTGAGTAATTGCATTTTTTGGGTAACGATGATTGGGTTTTATTTGAACCGAGAAAGTTGCCTTGTGGAATATTTGGATCGTGTGTGTTTCGGTATTGAAAATGATTAAGAGTTAAAAAGTTGTATGTTCTGATTTGGAATAGATACGGGCCTGATGTTTTAGTATGTGATTAATAGGATCTTTAAATGTTAGGAAAAAAATTGAAAACGTCCTATCTAAAGCGGGAACCCTTTGAGAATTTTTTAAGTTTTTTGCTCTTTTTGAAATAAATTGCAACAGATCGAATTGTTTATAAATTTTTTCTGGGCTTATTAGTGGACTTTCAACAAATTGTTCTGTAGGTAAAGTGCTTCGGAAAGTCCCCATTAAACAGCCCTTGCGTCAAATTTAATTAATTTTGAAAAATAATTTTTGCTCGTTATGAGATAAATTAGAACGGATCGAATTGTTTATAATTTTTTTCTGGGATTATTAGTGGGGTTACAACAAATTGTTCTATATATAAAGTGCTTCTGAAAGTCCCCATTAAACAGCTCTTGGGTCAGATTTAATTAATTTTGAAAAATAATTTTTGCTCTTTTTGAAATAAATTCCAACAGATCGAATTGTTTATTAATTTTTTCTGGCCTTATTAATGAATTTACAACAAATTGTTCAATATATAAAATGCTTCGGAAAGTCCCTATTAAACAGTCCTTGCGTCAGATTTAATTAATTTTGAAAAATAATTTTTGCTCTTTTTGAAATAAATTAGAACGGTTCGAATTGTTTATAAATTTTTTTTGGGCTTATTAGTGGAGTTATAACAAATTGTTCTATATATAAAGTGCTTCTCAAAGTCCCCATTAAACAGTCCTTGCGTCAGATTTAATTAATTTTGAAAAATAATTTTTGCTCTTTTTGAAATAAATTCCAACAGATCGAATTGTTTATTAATTTTTTCTGGCCTTATTAATGAATTTACAACAAATTGTTCACTATATAAAATGCTTCAGAAAGTCCCTATTAAACAGTCCTTGCGTCAGATTTAATTAATTTTGAAAAATAATTTTTGCTCTTTTTGAAATAAATTAGAACGGTTCGAATTGTTTATAAATTTTTTTTGGGCTTATTAGTGGAGTTATAACAAATTGTTCTATATATAAAGTGCTTCTCAAAGTCCCCATTAAACAGCCCTTGCGTCAGATTTAATTAATTTTGAAAAATAATTTTTGCTCTTATTGAAATAAATTGCAACGGATCGAATTGTGTATAATTGTTTTCTGGGCTTATTAGTGGAGTTACAACAAATTGTTCTATATGTAAAGTGCTTCCGAAAGTCCCCATTTAACAGCCCTTATGTCAGATTTAATTAATTTTGAAAAATAATTTTTTGCTCATTTTGAGATAACTTAGAACACAACAAATAGTTTATAAATTTTGAAAAATTATAAATCTCGTTGTGGGTTAGATACGGTCCTGATATTTTAGTATAATTTTAATACGACTTTCTTATATCAGCAAAAAAATCAAGGACATTCTTCTTCAAGCAGGAATCCACAGGGAATTTTTTCAAATCTAAGCCCCGACCGAGCCACTACTGAACAATTTCCCCCATCTCTTTCTAAAACTTAAAAACTTTAATTAAATTGAAAAAAAGTCCAATAAAAACATTTAGTAATTTCCATATTAAAAAATTCTTTCCCCAAAGTTGAATTTATTCAAATTTGTAACGCCCAGTGCATTTTTGAATATATTTTTTTGTCTAAAAAAATTAATTAGCACTAAAAACGTGTCCAATCAATATAACACCTCAATTTCTGATGACACCGTCTATTAAGTCATAAAGACACATACACGCCGCTTTATAAATAAATTAATATCGAAAAACATTCTTGGTTTTCACATCCGAAAGCCTTGTAATTTAAAATGAGGGCAGAGTAATAAATAGTGTAAAGTACTATTACTGTTTCTGGAACTGTTATTATTAATAATTCAGCTTCGTTTTTGCTTTTTTTTATTGCTTTACTACATCATCGAAGAGCACAATTTTATTTAAATTCAAACTTACCGCTTTAAAATTATTTTATTTACCACACCATGGTTACCGATGAAATTATCCAATTAGAATAATTTAAATTAGATTTAATGTTAGTTTCCATAGCAACATTAAATTTGAGGCAAATATAGAAACGCGTTTTTCCGATGGAAAATCTTCGACGCTTCGCGACGAGAAACGAAGTAAAAAAATAAATATATCGCTGAGCCAAGCAAAAAATCCTTATTCAATTTTCGAAGCACCTACTAAGGCTTTTTATGAGAGCATTACGTTTAGAACATAGAGGGAAAACTGCTTACTAAGTTCCTTTGATCCCCACTCGATTTTTCCCATATTCGAAGTGCTGAAAACGGCGCTATTGATTTTTCGCCTCTTTTTGTTTCTTTTAGATGTGGATGAAATTGTTCGCCATCGTAGGAGCACTTATTGTTTCCACAAGTGCCCAGACCCATTCCCCTTGCCCCGATCTCTTCCAATACGTGTCGCAGGAGCCGGGACAATGGGTCGGGGATCTCACCCTGCTCTCCGAGGCGCAGTTGCACGGAATTTGGGTCCGAATTATTTTGGACGCATTCGCCGAAAACGTCACGGTTGAGGTAGGTTTTATTCAAAAAAAAAAACACGAGGATGTGCGCGTTCGAGCGAAAAGTGGCACATTTCCGAGCGAGGGAGGCAAATGAAGCGCGACGCGGGCGCGCGCTTCATTCCGAGATCGGAATGTGCCACTGAGCTCGAATGCCGCTCAACAAAGCTCGATTCACAATAATTAATTTATTTTCTAAATATTTTTAGCATAAAATTTAATTCAAAAATTTTTCACATAAGGTCGCTTGATTCGAGGTGGGTTTCAAAAAAATTGTATTTAACTTATTTTTCAAAAAACAATACAAAACGACACGGACTTGACTATCTCAGGCCTTTTTAGATAAAATAAAAACAAATTAATTGTGTTATCGTACAAAAATTAACTTTACCATTTGAAAGAGCGATGGATAAAGCAATAAAATCAAATAAATACGAGGATGTGCGCATTCGAGCGAAAAGTGGCACATTTCCGAGCGAGGGAGGCAAATGAAGCGCGACGCGGGCGGCGCGCTTCATTCCCGAGATCGGAATGTGCCACTGAGCTCGAATGCGCCTCAAAGCTCGATTCACAATAATTAATTTATTTTCTAAATATTTTTAGCATAAAATTTAATTCAAAAATTTTTCACATAAGGTCGCTTGATTCGAGGTGGGTTTCAAAAAAATTGTATTTAACTTATTTTTCAAAAACAATACAAAACGACACGGACTTGACTATCTCAGGCCTTTTAGATAAAATAAAAAAAAATTAATTGTGTTATCGTACAAAATTAACTTTACCATTTGAAAGAGCGATGGATAAAGCAATAAAATCAAATAAATACGAGGATGTGCGCATTCGAGCGAAAAGTGGCACATTTCCGAGCGAGGGAGGCAAATGAAGCGCGACGCGGAGCGGCGCGCTTCATTTTCCCGAGATCGGAATGTGCCACTTTGAGCTCGAATGCGCACACTCGGTTTTAAGCGTGATTCACAATGATAAATTTACTTTCTAAATATTTTCAATAAAAATATACCTCAAAAATATTTACATGTAATTTAACTGGCACTAATTTTATTTTGAAAGGGTGAAAATTAATAGTAAAATTCGACGAATACGAATATGTGCGCGTTCGAGCGAAGAGTGGCACATTTCCGAGCGAGGGAGGCAAATGAAGCCCGACGCGGAGCGGCGCGCTTCATTTTTCCGAGATCGGAATGTGCCACTTTGAGCTCGAACGCGCGCACTCGACCTTTAAGCAAGATTCACAATAATTAATTTATTTTCTAAATATTTTTAGCATAAAATATAATTCAAAAATTTTTCACATAAGGTCGCTTGATTCCAGGTGGGTTTTTGTTTGGTTTGGGGTCATTTAGGAGTGGGGGCTTAAGTTGCGGTGCTTATTCGTCTGACGGGCCGCAACAAAAATAATTCAAAATAATTCAATAGTAACGAAAGTAACAAACAAATTACAGAAACCTTGATTATAAAAACAACTCGTTTATTAATAATAATTAGAGATGGCGCAAAATTAAATAAATTATTTAAAAGACGCTTATAAGTTGATTTTAATGGAAATCGTCAAAAATCATACAAATTTGGATTTTTTGGACACTTTTTACATAAGATGAAATCAAAATAATTATGTTATTGCATTAAAATTCCGAAAAAAGTGTTAAGGGAGGTAATCGAAATGATTTTTCTCTTCATTTCAATTTTAAAAAATCGTACTTCCCTTATTTTTCAAAAAACTATACAAACCGACACAGATTTCAATTTCCCGGAATTTTTTACATAAAATAGCATCAAAATAATTATGTTATCGTACAAAAAATCCGAAAAAAGTGTCAAAGGAAGTTATCAAAATGATTTTTCCCTAATCTAAACTTTAAAAAATTGTAACTCCCTTATTTTTCAAAAAACAATGCAAAACGACAAAGATTTGACTATGTCAGACCTTTTTACATAAAATAAAAAATAAAATAATTATGTTAACGTACAAAAATTCCGAAAAAAATGCTAAGGGAAGCAACAAATTTAATTTTGCCCATAATTTAAAGTTCAAAAAAATCGTACTTCCTTATTTTTCAAAAAACTATACAAACCGACACAGATTTCAATTTCCTAGACTGTTTTACATAAAATAGAATCAAAATAATTATGTTATCGTACAAAAAATCCGAAAAAAGTGTCAAAGGAAGTAATCAAAATGATTTTTCCCCTAATCTAAACTTTAAAAAATCGTAACGCTTTTATTTTTCAAAAAACAATACAAAACGACAGAGACTTGACTGTCTCAGATCTTTTATACATAAAATTAAAAATAATATAATTATATTATCGTACAAAAATTCCGAAAGAAAGTAACAAATTTAATTTTTTATATAGGGGTAAAAAGTACAGTTATAGGCCCTTTTATTAAAAAACATAGTTATTGGTCTCATAAATATAGTAATTGGCCAATGAATTTACAGTGATTGGCCAATATTTTCTAATTAAAATAAGATATAGTAAATTAACAAAAAAAAAACGAACCATTTATTAGAAAAAAAATTATTTTATTTCCCACGTAGCAAACAAAAGATAATTATACTTTTGTATACTTATCAAAAAATACAATTTAAATATGAATTTAATAATTAACTTTATGATATTTAAAAAGGCATATGGTCGTTGCGAAATCAAAACCTCGTATCTCAAAATTCGTCACTTTTTAGGAAATATAGATTTATTATTATAGAATTTTATAAATATGGCCAATCATTGTCGACTGGCCAACAACTGTACTATTTAACCCTAATTTGAACTTAAAAAAAATCGTACTTTTTTTTATTTTTCAAAAAAACAATACCAAACGACACGGACTCGAATTTTTCAGACCTTTTTCGATAAAATAAAAACAAAACAATTATGTTATCGTACAAAATTAACTTTATCGTTTGAAAGAGCGATGGATACAGCAAACAAATCAAATAAATACGAGGATGTGCGCGTTCGAGCGAAAAGTGGCACATTTCCGAGCGAGGGAGGCAAATTAAGCGCGACGCGGAGCGGCGCGCTTCATTTTCCCGAGATCGGAATGTGCCACTTTGAGCTCGAACGCGCACACTCGGTTTTAAGCGTGATTCACAATAATAAATTAATTTTTAATTGAAATATAACTCAAAAATATTACACATGAACCCACTTGACTCGATGTTTGTTTTTGTTCGGCTTGTGGTCATTTACGAGTGGGGCTTAAGTTGCGGTACCTATTCGTCCGACGCACCGCAACAAAAAAGCTCGCTCTAGCCGAACGGGCGATTTTTATTCGTTCGATTCTCGCACAGAATTGCGTGTAATTTTCTAATTTGCCGGACGATTTATTGCCGACGGTGTGTGTGTATATAAAAAAAAAAGTTAAAAGCTATTTAACTTTATTACGAAGCATAAAATAGCGGTTATCGATTTTGATTTAAAAAGAGCACAACGAAAATTTCCACTTCATGGATTCGGAGGAAAATTTTGCTCTCCCTTTGTTCTTCCTGCAATTAAATGCGCTCTGCGAGAGTTGTTTTAATAAAATTTGCTCTCTTTGAAGCCCCCGTCCCCCCCTCCCCCGTCCCCAATAGAAATTTGGCGGAATCGCACAAAAGGAGCTACCACTATTATTAATGCCGCCGAAATTTGCATTTAGACTGGCTTTATTTGGCCTTATTCCGCCGAACAGGGCCTTAATAACGCACCCTTTAACGTATTGCCCGTGTATGTGACGATGTTTGTTTAAATTTTAGAACGGCGTAGGGGAGATCGAGAAGCGCGACGACGAGTTCCAATACCTCCTCAAGAACCGAGATTTCATCCTGAAGCCGGGCGAGCCGCTGAAGGCCCGAATCTGCGTCAAGTACGGAGGAAAAGTCGGGCCCAAATTGGTCGGTTTTCGATTGAACGCGAGGACCGTGTGTCCAGAGCACGGAGGGTGAGTGGAATTATCGGCATTTGCCTTGCAAATTCTTCCTATTAATGGCCTTATGCAAATGGACGCTGAATTTTTTTCATCGTTTCCCGTTAAATGCAAATCGAATGCAGAAAACGACGCGCCCCGATTATTGCCATTTTTATTAAAGGTAATGCTTTTCGATTTAATCGATGGGGGGTTGTGCGGTTGGAAAACTCGCCGAGGGGTTCGTTTGAGTTTTCTTTTTGATCTGCGCGAGAGGTTTCCACTTGGAGGTGTTTTTTTTTTCGAGTGCGGTCCTGGAAAAACGCTTTTGAAAGGGCTTTCGAGCTTTTTGCGGAGGAGTGCTTATTTTAATCGTTTTAAAGTTATAAAAGCTAGGGGGGCTGAGGGGTTTTGATTTTTGTTGGGTTTTTAAAAAAATATATTTTGTGAGGTTAGATGTTTAAAAATTTGTAGGTGTTTTATTAGTTTGAATACGGGTCTGGAATTTTAGTATGTGATTACTACAGTCCTTAAGTGGTAGGAAAAAATTTAGGTACGTTGTGACTAATGCAGGGGTCCTACAATCATTTATTAAATTTACCGGTATATTTGTGGTTTAACAAAAAGACTTAAAATAATCATAGATTTTATTTTAGTATAAATACGGTCCTGAAATTTTTATTTGATTACTACTATGTTTAAATATTAGGGAAAAAAATCGAGAATGGTATGGCTAAACCAGAAGTTCCACAATATTTTTTTAAAATATCGTACATTTTATTTTAGTATAAATACGGGCCTGAAATTTTTGTATGTGATTACTACTACATTTAAACATTAGGAAAAAAATCGAGAATGGTATGGCTAAACCAGAAGTATCACAATATTCTAATAAAGTTAACGATATATGTATTTGTACTTAAAACCATTAATTTTCAAATATCATAGATTTTATTTTAGTAGAAATACGGCCCTGAAATTTTTGTATGTGATTTCTACTACATTTAAGCATTAGAAAAAAATCGAAAATGATATGGCTAAACCAGAAGTCCCACCACATTTTATTAAAGTTAACTATATTTTTGCATTTCAAATCATTAATTTTAAAACACCATAGATTTTATTTTATCATAAATACGGTCCTGAAATTTTAGTTTGTGATTACTACTATATTTAAATATTAGGAAAAAAAATCGAGAATGGTATGGCTAAACCAGAAGTTCCACAATGTTTTTTAAAATATCGTATTTTTTATTTTAGTAGAAATACGGTCCTGAAATTTTACTATGTGATTGCTACCGCATTTAAACATTAGGAAAAAAATTGGAAATGGTATGGCTAAACCAGAAGTCCCACATATTTGATTAAAGTTAACTGTATTTTAGTACTTAAAACTATAAATTTAAAAAAATCTTAGATTTTATTTTAGTATAGATACGGTCTTGAAATTTTTGTATATCATTGCTACTACATTTAAACATTAGAAAAAAAAAACGGGGAACGGCATAACTAAACCAGAAGTCACACAGCATTTTATTAAACTTACCTATATTTTTGTACTTAGGTAAAAGCATTAATTTTAAAATATCATAGATTTTATTTTAGTATAAATTCTCTAAAGGTTTTGTAATACGGTCCTGAAATTTTTCTATGTTATTGCCACTACATTTAAACATTAGGAAAAAATCGGGAACGGTATGGCTAAACCAGAGGTCCTACGATCATTTATTAAAGTTATGTATATTTCTGTTCTGAAAACCATTGAAATTAAAAAAATCATAGATTCCATTTCAATACAAATACGGTCCTGGAATTTTACTATGTGATTGCTACTACATTTAAATATTAGGAAAAAAATTGGGAACGGTATGGCTAAACCAGAAGTCCCACATATTTGATTAAAGTTAACTGTATTTTAGTACTTAAAACTATTAATTTAATAATATCATAGATTTTATTTTAGCATAGGTACGGTCCTGAAATTTTTGTATGTCATTGCTACTACATTTAAACATTAGAAAAAAAATGGGGAACGGTATGGCTAAACCAGAAGTCCCACAACATTTTATCAAAGTTAACTATATTTTTCACTTAAAACCATTAATTTTAAAATACCATAGATTTTATTTTAGTATAAATACGGTCCTGAAATTTTAGTATGTTATTGCTACTACATTTAAACATAAGGAAAAAAATCGGGAACGGTATGGCTAAACCAGAGGTCCTACGATCATTTATTAAAGTTATGTATATTTCTGTGCTGAAAACCATTGAACTTAAAAAAATCATAGATTCCATTTCAATACAAATACGGTCCTGGAATTTTTCTGTGTGCTCGCCACCACCTTCAGCTATAAAAAAAAATCAAGGATCCAATCCTTAAACCAGAAGTCTCGAGCGAGTTTTTAATAAAAAGTAATTTCGAATAAATGAAAGTGGCTTCGAAAGATTTACTCCGTGTTTTTCTAAAGTTTCAATAAAAAAATAGGGGTTTTACATTAAGCGAAACGGGTCGCCGGATTTTTTGTTAAAAAAAAACAGAAAGAAAGCAGCTGCGAACCGGAAAACTCTTCTATAATGCCTTTCATCGAATTTCCAACGCCCCACGAATGCAGTTCTGGAAAACTCGCCCGAGCTGAAATGCAAAGTTGCACGCTATTGCGGAATTGTTAATTAAAAAATCGCAAATAAAGTCTGCATGTGTGTGTTGGGGGATGTTGTTTTTTTATCCCGGTACTTCTGTTCTAACGGAAACTTTAAAGTGGAAAATAAATTTAATTTTCTTTTTTCAAGTGCGCAATTAATTCGTATCGAGTTTTTGTCGGGTCGAGTGGGACACTGCGTCTCTTCGCATTTAAAATTCGCTGGGGGTGGTCGGGGGGGCCGTTAATTACAATCGCATAATTAGAATGTTCGTACGAGTTATGGGGGCGGAGATGTGGGGCGCGCTTCCACATAACTGTTCTCGCATCCAAAGCAAATTCGAGTACAATTCCTAGCCTTTTGTGCACACACACCGCCACCCCCCGGGGATGGAATTTACGTCGTGTAACTTACCGCAAAAATAGGAGCGCGCAAATTTGTACTTTGCAAACGAAACGCGCGGCGTGCGCGCCCCATTAAATTTATTAAAGCCGGGCGAAAATGCAACGGGGGACAATTTTATTAAAAGTTGGAAGCCCCCGTCCCCCACGGGCCGTAATAATAATATTAAATATGCACAAGTGCGAGACGATTAAAGCAGTACGAAGAATTTTTGCAAATATTAGCCGAAAGCGGATTGAGGTAGCAATGAGATGGAATTTATAATGGAGTTTCGGACGCCATTAATGACCGGCTTTCCGCTTTCGAGAGGAAAACTTTTATGCAATTTTTCATTTGCGAATGAAAAATCTCCCTCGTCAAAACTAGGGCAATCGCTAAATTTACAATAGTATTTTAAACGGGATCGAAAATTAATCGAGGGTGAAATTGCGCTTCGTCGCACGACGCCGCCGACGACGAAGACGACGTCGGGTTTTATTTTTGTTAACGGAAAAAGCGGGCCGCTTTGGAAATTTTTAAGAGCTTTTCAGTAGGGGTAGATGTGGGTTTTGTATTTTATTTGAGAGATTAAATGGTTTTGGGAAAGGCGAGGAAACTTTTCTGTGATTTAAGTATTTGTGGGAGTCTTTAAAAGTAGGAATTTTAAAAAGTTGTATGTTTGGTTGTGATGCTATTACGGACCTGGTATTTTAATATGGGTTTAATGGGACCTTTGTGTGTTAGGAAAAAAATTACGAACTTTGTCTTCGAAGCGGGAACCTCGGGGCGATTTTCTAAAATGAAACTAAAAAATTTTAAATTTAAAAAATTGTAGTTTTTAATCCGGTGTTAGTACGGACCTGGCATTTTAGTATGTACCTGTTGAGACCCTTAAATGTTAGGAAAAAAAATTAAGAACTCTTTCTTTAAAGCGGAAGCCCCCCAGTAATATTTTAAATTATATGTGTTTATTAATTTAAAAATCAAAAATGTTCAAAAATCCTAGTTTTGAATCTGGTGTTACTACGGATCTGGTAAATTAATATGGGTTTAATGGGACCTTTGTGTGTTAGAAAAAAATTATGAACTTTGTCTTCAAAGCGGGAGACCCCGAGCGATTTTTTAAAATGAAACTTAAAAATTAAAAATTTTCAAAAATTGTAGTTCTTAATCCAGTATTATTAAGGACCTGGAATTTTAGTATGTACTTGCTAAGATCTTTATATATTAGGAAAAAAATTAAGAACCTTCCCTTTAAAGCGGAAGCTCCCCAGTAATATTTTAAATTAGAGGTGTTTATTTATTTCAAAATCATAATTTTTAAAAAGCGTAGTCTTGAATCTGGTATTAATACGGACCTGGTAATTTAATATGGTATTTTTAAGACCTTTATATATTAGCAAAAAAATTAAGAACCTTCTCTTTAAAGCGGAAGCCCCCCAGTAATATTTTAAATTATATTAGTTTATTAATTTAAGAATTAAAAATGTACAAAAATCCTAGTTTTGAATCTGGTATTAATACGGACCTGATAATTTAATATGCTATTTTTAAGACCTTTATATATTAGCAAAAAAATTAAGAACCTTTTCTTTAAAGCGGAAGCCCCCCAGTAATATTTTAAATTATATTAGTTTATTAATTTAAGAATTAAAAATGTACAAAAATCCTAGTTTTGAATCTGGTATTAATACGGACCTGGTATTTTAGTATGTTATTTTTAGGACTTTTATATATTAGGAAAAAAATTAAGAACCTTCCTTTAAAGCGGAAGCCCTCATGTAATGTTTTAAATTATATGGGTCTTCTATGCAAAGAGCTATAAAATTTAAAAAATCGTATAATTCAATCTGGTATTAATACGGACCTGCCATTTTAATATGTGATTGCTAAGATCCTTATATATTAGGAAAAAAATTAAGGACCTCCAGTTTAAACCCGAAGCTCCCCGGTATTATTTTAAATTATATGTGTTTTTTAATTTAAGAGCTATAAGATTTAAAAAATCTTAAAATTCAATCTGGTATTAATACGGACCTGGCATTTTAATATGTGGTTGTTAAAATTCTTATATATTAGGAAAAAAATTAAGGACCTCTAGTTTAGAGCCAAAGCCCCCCGGTATTATTTTAAATTATATGTTTTTCAATTTAAAAATTAAAATTTAAAAAATCATACTCTTCAATCTGGTGCTAATACGACACTGGAATTTTAGTATGTGCTTAATAGGACCTTTATACGTTAAGAAAAAAATCAAGGACTTTTTTTGTAAAGCAGAAGTCTTCGGGAAAATTTTTAAAATTAAGTGGGTTTCTAAAATAAAAAATCATAAATTTAAAAAAATAGCAGTTTTCAATTTTGTGTTAATACGGACCTGATATTTTAATATGGGATTAAGAGGACCTTTGGGCATTAGGAAAAAAATCACGGTCCTTCTCTTTCAAGCGGAAACATTTATTTAATAAAATAATCTCCCTCGTTTCGAAAAGAAGGCAAAAAAAAACCAGATATCTGAAGCGAGCCCCTATTTATTGCCGTCCCTTTGAAAAATTAAGCGCCCACCTCATGAAATTTAAAATGCCTTTTATTTATCCGACAATTTTTCAAAGCGACACGGCAATTTTCAAAGGAAATTGGCACCATAATTCACACGGCTTAATCCAATCCGGCCGACTTAATTCCCCAAAGCTCTCTGCCCTTCCCCTAATTAATTCCTTTTATTAATTATTTCGCAGGGAGTTCAACTGGGTGGACAGCAGCGGCAACGAAAACTCCAACGAACTCTTCTTGGGCGACCTGAGCAACAAGGACTTTTTGGCGGCGCGGCCCGCCGCCGGCTCGATCGCGAGCTGCGGCACCGTGCCCCTCTTTCCCGGCGCGCTCGCCGCCGGCAAAAAGGCCTCCGAGGGACAGTGGCCCTGGAGCGCCTTCGTCTACGTCAGCAAGGGCGACGAGCAGAAGAAGGTTTGCGGGGCCACTCTCATCTCGCCCACGCACCTGATAACGGCGGCCCACTGTTTGACGCCGAAGAGCTCGGGCTCGGCCATTCATCCGGACCACGTCCTGATCCGCGTCGGGGAGCACTTCGCGAAGGGCGAGAATAAGGGCATGCAGGAAGCCCACGTGATTAAGGTCACTTTGCATCCGGGCTACAACTCGATCACTTTGGATAACGATCTGGCGATGATTAGATTGGACAGTGCCGTCACCGTTACCGATTACGTGCGGCCCGTCTGCCTGTGGGAAGAGGCCCCCAACGTGCAATCGGTTTTGCGGAGGCAGGGCGTCGTCGTGGGTTTGGGCTTCGATAAGGACGGACGCTATACCGATAGATTGACGCACACGGCTCTTCAGGTGCTCATGCCGGAAGTTTGCTCAAATTCGAAGCCCGAAATTGTGCCGTTTTTGACCGGGAAGAGTCTCTGCGCGGGATATACCAAAGGTGCCCTTTATAGATATTTAAAAATTTTTGGGTTTGATGATGGAAAAGGTGCGTTTTTCGTTTAAACGAAGTTCTGAAAGGCATTTGGTGCTGATACGGGCCTGAAATTTTTAAACGGTGTTACATTGTCTTTATTAGGAAAAAAATTGGGGTGGTTGTTAGTAGGGCAAAATTGTCCCTTCTATTCAAATTTCTTAATGTCGATTTTAACAAAGTTAACAGCAAAATTTAAAAAATCAAGAAACTGCGTTCGTATCTAAATACGGCCCTGATATTTTTTTAGGGTGTTACTGTACCTTTTATTTATTAGGAAAAAAATCGGAGTGGTTGTCAGTAGCGTAGAAGTCTTCCTACTATTGGAATTTCTAAAAGTCAATTGTAATCAAATTAACAGGTAACTTTAAAAAATGGGCTAACTACCTTTGGATGTAAATACGCCCCTGTTATTTTTTTAGGGTGTTAATATATCTTTTATTTAATAGGAAAAAAATCAGGGTAGGTGTCAGTAGCGTAGAAGTCTTCCTACTATTGGAATTTCTAAAAGTCGATTTTAACAATATTATCATCTAACTTTAAAAAATCGAAAAACTACCTACGCATTTTAATACGGCCTTGATATTCTTTTAGGATGTTATTGTATCTTTTATTTATTAGGAAAAAAATTGGGGTAGTGGTCAGTAGCGCAGAAGTCTCCCTACTATTCGAATTTCTAAAAGTCCTTGTAATAAAATTAACTGCTAACTTTAAAAAATGGGCTAACTGCCTTCGTATGTAAATACGTTTCTGTTATTTTTTTAGGGTGTTACTATATCTTTCATTTAATAGGAAAAAAATCAGGGTAGTTGTCAGTAGCGTAGAAGTCTTCCTACTATTGGAATTTGTAAAAGTCGATTTTAACAATATTAACATGTAATTTTAAAAAATTGAGAAACTACCTTCGTATTTAAATACGGCCCTGATATTTTTTTAGGGTGTTATTGTATCTTTTATTTATTAGGAAAAAAATTGGGGTAGTGGTCAGTAGCGCAGAAGTCTTCCTACTATTCGAATTTCTAAAAGTCAATTGTAATAAAATTAACAGCTAACTTTAAAAAATGGGCTAACTGCCTTTGTATGTAAATACGTCCCTGTTATTTCTTTGGGGGGGTTACTATATCTTTTATTTAATAGGAACAAAATCAGGGTGGTTATCAGTAGCGTAGAAGTCTTCCTATTATTGGAATTTCATAAGTCGATTTTAACATCTAACTAAAAAATTGAGAAACTATCTTCCTATGTAAATACGTCCCTGATATTTTTTTAGGGTGTTACTATGTCTTTCATTTAATAGGACAAAAATCAGGGTAGTTGTCAGTAGCGTAGAAGTCTTTCTACTATTGAAATTTCTAAAAGTCGATTTTAACAATTTTAACATCTAACTTTAAAAAATCGAGAAACTGCCTTCGTGTGTAAATACGTCCCTGATATTTTTTTAGCGTATTGCTATATCTTTTATTTATTAAGAAAAAAATCAGGGTTGTTGTCAGTGGCGTAGAAGTCTCCTACTATTGGCATTTCTAAACGTCGATTTTAACCCTATTAACAGCTAACTAAAAAATTTGCTAACCACCTTCGTATACAAATACGTCCCTAATATTTTTAATAGGGCGGTACCGTAGTTTTAGTTTATTTAAAAAAAAATTAAAAATCTTTTGCATAAGTTAAAAATCGAACTTAAACGAAATTAACTTTTCCAATGTGTTTTAGGCAACAACATCTGCGTCGGCGAATCGGGCAGTGGCGTCTCGTTTTTGAGCGAAGGACCAAAGCCCGTATGGCAATTACGAGGACTCGTAACTGTTGGAGCTGGCTTACAAAATAATCTGCTCTGCGACGAAAAGAATTACATAATTTTAACGGATCTGGCAAAGCACACGAAATGGATCCAAAGCTCTCTCGTCTAACACCGATTTTTTTTAATTTTTTCTCCTCGATTTCTATTTTAGCGAAAAAGCGACTTTACAATTAATTTTTATAATGTACGTAAATAAACGATAAGGTATTTAAATCTAATTCTTAATCCTCCAATGATATGATCCTTTTTATTTTTTCTCTTCTTATAGATATCATTTAATCGAAGATGGTGTATAATTTATTTCGTCCGAATCCTTTGCAAAAAATAAACAAATAAACCGGCGAAGGGCCGAAGAAAGAGCCCTTTGTATTTTTAGCTCGACGATAATTTATGCAAAGACATGAATTTGCGAACAATCCTCAAGTACACTTATCTAAGGGCTGCAGGAGAGCATTCGGCGTAGGAAATTCCTCGCCCCTTTCATCCCTTTTACACGTCGTAATGATCTGCGAGCTGAAACGTCGACCTTGGGCCCTTTACACGACGAAGTCGTTCGTCCGTAACTGTGACGCATTTTATTTCAAATTTTTCTGATGGAAGATCACAGATGAACGAATTTAAAACGACACGTTGATTTACGCCCTTCCCCCCCTTTTTTTTTTCGTCTGATCGGCGAACCTCGCGGAATTTAATTAAAGTATTAACGAAGGGCCTAATCGCTTTGTTTTTTAGGAGGGAAAATGCACCGCAGGACGAAGAAAACGATGGAACTTTAATTAATTTAAGGATTTTAGCCGAAACTGGGCGGCTTACTGGCGCAAAGTCCGTTTTTGGAGGAGATCGAAGGGGATTTATTTCGCAAAATGTAGGACGCACGAAAAGGGAACGTTAAAGTATTTATTTAAAAGGCCGTCAATAATAAAATGTCCCGTTTGGAGCTTCTTTAATTCGCGAAACTTGGACGTGGAAGATAACAATAAGGATTTATGAGCCCTTTCAAATATAACAATGCGGCGTGTTTTATAAAATTCGAAGAGTTAACTTTGGCGAAAAGGGATTTTCTTTTTTTGGCACCGAAAAAAAAAAGAGGAGAAAAACACAACGTAAGAAAACTCACGATATCTTTTTGCAATTAAAGGAATTTCAATGTTTGTTGTTTTTATTTGCGAACGAATCTTAATTCGTTGAGAGTTAGTTTTGAATTATTTTTAAGGGTTGTATTATGTTTTTTTGCTAAGTTTAAATAAGGTAACTGCGGGTAATAAGGCCTAGATAAGGGAAATATATGCATAAATTGGCCAGTTACTTTCAGAAATTAATTAATGTTTTTATGTAAAATTGTTTTTAATGCGTTCTGTTATCAAAAAAAATCGATAAATACGAGGATGTGCGCATTCGAGCGAAAAGTGGCACATTTCCGAGCGAGGGAGGCAAATGAAGCGCGACGCGGGCGGCGCGCTTCATTTTCCGAGATCGGAATGTGCCACTTTGAGCTCGAATGTGCACACTCGGTTTAAGCACATTCACAATGATTTAGGCCAATAAATTGACGAAAAATAAGTTAAATAATTTTAATCGTTCCATCTCGCTTGTACTTACGAGATCGTAGTATCTTTTCGCTCGCTTCCACTCATTACTATGGTAAAAATGCGATTTTCGAACATATAATCGATATTTTTATTAAATTTTTTGATTTGAAGGAAGCTTTAGTATACAAAATTCGATAAATACGAAGATGTGCGCATTCGAGCGAAAAGTGGCACATTACCGAGCGAGGGAGGCAAATGAAGCGCGACGCGGAGCGGCGCGCTTCATTTTCCCGAGATCGGAATGTGCCACTTTGAGCTCGAATGCGCACACTCCGTTTTAAGCACGATTCACAATAATTAATATTAAAAATAATTGTGTTTATTAAATTAATTAGTGAGGTAACTGCGGGTAATAAGGCCTAGTCAAGGGAAATTGGAAATTAAATGAAAAAACATCGAATTTAATCAACAGGTTTTAATAGTAATCATTTTTAAGATTCAGTTACTATAAAATATAAAAAAAAATTGGCAACTTTCACCATAAACAAAACCAAAAATTAACATTTTTAAAAACCTTGCCAGTAGGCCTTATTATACTACTCAAGGGTAATAAGGCGTAGGAGTATATTTGTTATATATTCTTCTTTATTTTATTTTGCTTCAGATAATATGCATAGGAAGTCAAATCAAAAGTTTAAATTTTTTTAAGTTTTTGAATAGTTAAATTTCAGTATGCGAGAAATGTTTTGTTAATTTTCGAAACAATTTTAGTGTCATATCAAAGAAGAACATTAATAGTTCGTATAATCTAAAAATAAATAGTAAATATATACTTTTCATAAGACGGGTCTAGGTACAGCCGGCCCAATTGAAAATCACCATACCAGGGGCCACGCTGGCAAGTTCGGAATGACCAACAAAGGTCTTTCAGTACAAAAAATTTTAATTACAGAACCAAAACATCAACTTTTAGGTTGCAATTAGCGTTTCAGCTGTCACCCCTATTTGGGGGCGGGTCCAAATGTCTTTTCTTTACTTTTTTTAGCGTTGACTTTTGTAAACTTTTAAATCCATATCGTTTTTACTATTAATTATTTATTTTTGATTAATAATTTTAATTGAATACTGAGACAATCGACTTTATTTAAAGATAAAATCAATCTATTTTAGAATAAATATGCAATTATTTACAAATATGCAGTATTAATTAACAATTCGTTTTTTGTGACTTGACATAGATTACTTTTTAGGTGCTAATGCAATAAACAACGTATTATAATAGTTTTTAATAAATATCGGCGTTATATTTATAATAACAATGGCAAAAAATTACCCTTAAGAGTGAAAAGAGTTAAACATTTTTAAATAAGTTACTGGTGGGGTGGTGATTTGCATTTTGGTCGACTGTACATCACTCCTGTTATACCTAAGCCATAGTTCCACGAATTTTTAAATCTTAAAGCAATGTGAATAAGCCGTTGCTAATGCTTTTAAATTTTTTTACGAAGTGCGCCTTATTAGTGCCCCAATACGGTGCAAATCATTTCATTAACAAATTGTTACATATACATTTTGAAAAAAAATTACAAATAAAAAAAGAGTCAAGGTACAACAAGTTTCTTTACATATTTATATCCTTAAGACCTTAAAAGTAATGTAAAATGCATTAGAAAACAATTAAACTTTGATACAAAAAGTAGGAGTATAATAAGGCCTATGGTTAAATTTAGTAGGTCTTAATAACCGCCGACCACGTATGTAAGAAAATCAAAATAAAAATATTTGGTCCACGATACGCCATTCAAATATTTAAAATCATCGAAGTTTGAATGAATAAAGAAAATAAATGTGATTTTACATGGCTAAGTGTAATATTTCAAAAAATACTAACGATTGATTCGGCCCGATTTTTATTATTCGTTTAGCCTGGCCGCGTTTTACGATATACGATGCTACATTTGGGGGCAGGAAGCGGAACATGCCGCCCCCACAAACTTGTAGAGAGATCTTCGTTCAATAGGTGTTTGTGTGCGTGGCCTAAAGCCAAAGCGGTTATTTTAAATACGATTTTTGTTAATTGGGCCTTATTAGCCGACAGGCCTTATTACCCGCAGTTACCTTAGATCTAATTTAATTTATTTTAATTTTTTGAATTGAAGAATAAAATAATAACATAGGCAAATCCGATAAAGACGAGGATGTGCGCGTTCGAGCTCAAAGTGGCACATTTCCGAGCGAGGGAGGCAAATGAAGCGCGACGCGAAGCGGCGCGCCATTTTCCTCGCTCGGAAATGTGCCACTTTGAGCTCGAACGCGCGCACTCGGTTCTAAGCACGATTACGAAGCGTCCCGTTTTAACAGGAAAAAACGTACAGGGTTGTATTTGATACATTTTTCTACGTTTTGTCTTCAAAAAAAATTCGTAGCGTCCCCATTCGTGGCGATATCGTTAAAAACTTTTCGGATTCGTAATCCTGAGCCTTTTTGGCACAAGATGAGTTCGAAAAAGCGACGGGGCGCGCTTTGAAAATGCTAAGAAAATCGAGGGAGAAGATGCGAAGACGAAACGCGAAGGGATTTGGGGGTTGCGCTCGATTTTATTTTCTTTTCCCAAAACGTCGGATTTTGCGACCTCGATTATTTATCAAAAAGCCTTAGAGAGTACAAATATGTCAAGAATAATCACGGCTTAACCGTTTGTAAAGGGTTTCCCCGAGGGTTACTTTCTACATTCACTACGTCTTTAACTGAAGCTTAAGGGCACGATGACTAATGGTGCGAACATTGTTTTATTAATAAACTTAGTCGAAGCATCATCAATAATAACGTCCAAATATCCGACGAACTTTCCCACCCCAAAATCGTAGCTTTCTTCGTTCGAGAAAGTTGGCACTCGTAAAAATTAAATTCGTCGCAAAGGAACGCGCTTTTCTCTGATATTTTCCGAGGAGACTAATTTCTCGTATCGACGGCGGAAAATAATAATTTATGTTCGTGTTTTAGTGTATTAAGTTTTGGGGGAAATTTATTTTCCGCACGCCAGCCAAGGGTTTTACGGGGTTTTCTTTGAAAGCGTATTCGTTTCTTTTTTTTGAAAGTCGAATTCGATGCGGCGAACTTTGAGGCGTTCGTGGCGTCTTGGAAAAATTAATTTGGGCAAATCGTGCGGACACGTGTTTGCTTAAATTTAGTCTTTTTTCGACTGGCGAAAGCGGAATTAAAATCGGAGCTTTCGTTTTGTTGTTAGGAACAATTTGTCGTTCGCGCGTGTATTTGTAATGCCGAATTTTGGATTCGTTCAGGGATGATTTATAAAAAAAATTATTTTTTTTGGTAACGGGTAGAGATATTTAAATGCCCTTCGGGCTGAATGAAAATAACTTAGTTGCACACTTTATTACCAAATTTGAAGCAATTTGGTCAAAGGATAACAGAATAGCAATTTTTTCAAAATTTAATTTTGTCTTTGTACTTTGCACGCCTGTCAAAAATTAGAAAACGGTTTTTTCAAAAATCCCCGAGACACCTGTTTGCTTAAATTAAGTCCTCTTTTGATTTTCGAAAACGGAATTAAAATCGGATCTTTCGTTTTCTTGCAATGAACAATTTTTCCTTGTCCCGTGTATTTAAATGTCGAATTAGATTTCTCAGGATGATTTAAAAAAAATTAATTTTTTGAAAACGATTGCAGATATTTAAATGCCATTCGGGCAAATTAAAATAACTTAGTTGCACACTTTATTTCCAAATTTGAAGCAATTTCGTCGAAGGATAACAGAATGGCAATTTTTTCAAAATTTAATTTTATCTTTGTACTTTGCGCGCTTGTCAAAAATTAGAAAAGGGTTTTTTCAAAATTTCCCGGGACACCTATTTGCTTAAATTAAGTCCTCTTTTGATTTTCGAAAACAGAATTAAAATCGGAGCTTTCGTTTTCTTGCAATGAATATTTTTTGCCTTGTCCTCGTATTTTACTTACTAAATTCGAAAATTTTTCAGGACGATTTATTTAAAAATTAATTTTTTGAAATCGATCGAAGATATTTAAATGCCATTTGGACCGAAGTAAAATAAACTAGTTGCACACTTTATTACCAAATTTGAAGCAATTTCGTCGAAGGGTAACAGAATGGCAATTTTTTCAAAATTTAATTTTGTTTTTGTACTTTGCGCGCTTGTCAAAAATTAGAAAAGGTTTTTTTCAAAAAACCCTGAGACACCTATTTGCTTAAATTAAGTCTTATTTTGATTTTCGAAAACAGAATTAAGATCGGAGTTTCGTTTTCTTGTTATAAATATTTTCTGCTTTGTTCTCATATTTTACTTACTAAATTCGAGAATTTTTCGGGACGATTTAAAATAAAAATTAATTTTTTGAAAACAATCGGAGATATTTAAATGCCATTTGGACCGAAGTAAAATAAACTAGTTGCGCACTTTATTACCAAATTTGAAGCAATTTCGTCGAAGGATAACAGAATGGCAATTTTTTCAAAATTTAATTTAATTTTTGTTCTTTGCGAACTTGTCAAAAATTATAAAACAGTTTTTTCAAAAATTCCCGGGACACCTATTTGATGAAATTTAGTCTCCTTTCGATTACTAAAAACGTAATCAAAATCGGAGTCTCCGTTTTCTTGTTATAAACAATTTCTCGTCCGGGCCTGCATTTTAAATCATGATTTCGTGCACCTTTCAGGACGACTTATAATAAGGATTATTTTTTGAAAACACTTAAAGATATTTGAATGCAATTTGGACCCAAGTAAAATAAACTAGTTACACACTTTATATCACAATTTAAAATAATTTCCTCGAAGGATAACACAACGGTGAATTTTTTGATATTTAATTTTGCGTTTAAGGTCGGGATCTTCTTTACTTACATTTAAAAAAAAATAACCATTCCAAAACGAGTCAAATATTTAAACCGTTTTTTGCTAAATTAAAAACACAACTCTAAGGCCCTCCCCCAAATTTGAAAGGATTTCCTCTTAAAATAACGAATTGGCGATTTTATAAAAATTCAACTCATTTAACCTAAATTTATTGAATAATTTTTATTAAATTTTTAAAGATTTTTTTCACTTTTGGCGGTACTTAACGTGGAAGTATTTAACGTTCAAAAACCGACAAACGAGCAGAGAGAATTAAACTAATACGCTTTTTGGTTTACAGAAAGTTTAACTTTTAGGGTGGGCTATTTGTTAACCGATTTAAACGTCTTTGAAGAAGAGGGTTGTTAATCCTCCGAAGCCCTTCCAGTAAATATCGGACATTACTTAATCCGACGTTTAGGGTTACAATACTACACCCCGGGGCTTCCTAATTAACTGCAAAAAGAGGCACCCCTTTTTGAAAAATTAACTTCCACGAGCTTACACGCATTTCCACATTATCCTTTGCTTTCGCCCTCAATTTTTCCAACAAAGCCAATGTCCTAAATGTGTAGCCTTAATAAACATTTAAAAGCTTCGTCTTTTTAACGGGCCTTTCATTTTAAAAACGGTTCCTGCCAGTTTTTTTCGTAAACAAACAATTAGGGGAAACTTTTTTCCCATTTCTTTCGCTTTTTCGTGCACGATTTTTCTTTTTGGGAAAAATCCGGCATTTATGAAACTTAAGATTTATTTCTACGGGCTCCTGCTGAAGTACGTCTCGCAATTAGGGCACCTCCTGCGAATTCTTCGCGGCTCATAAGGCAAAAGGTCGAAGTAATAAAAGTGTGCAACGCTCTTTCGTTAAAACCCCGTTTTACGCGAAACTTAAATTCGCGAAATTCTTTACGTGTCGGCGGGCCGCCCCCTTTAATTAAACCCCGAATAGTTTCATGCAAATAATTTTTATCGCGGGCGCCCCCCTGAGATGGGAGGCGGGCGGCCGAAACGCGGAGAAGGGTTGCAATTTATTTTTTTTTGCTCTTAGGGTAATTCCCCGGCCGGAATTATTGAATTTGTGCCAAGGTGATAAATTAAAAGGAACGTTTATGAAAAGAAAAGGGGGTAGGGGGCGAAATTAGTGAATGTACATTGAAAATCTAGAGGGAAGAAATGGGGAGCTCTTCGTCTTTTTTATGGGACCGCTTTTCTTAAGAATGAACCTCCATTTTTCTTGTGCGTTTCCTATGGGCTTTTATTGAACCGAAAATCGTAAAGGAGACGTGCTTAGAATTTTTGTTTAAATTTTCCATTCAAAGAATAAGAAATTCGTGCTCTTCAAATTTTAAACTGAATTATTTAGTTTTTGCGGACGATGCCTTTATAAATAATTAGTTTTTGATGGCAGATTTTTTTACATCTAAAGTTGTCTCAAGAAAAATTGTTTTGTTCTCGCTAAAATCGGTTTTTGGAGTTGATACGGTCCTGGTAGTTTTTAGTAAAAAAATTAGGAGAGGTTTGTGTAAAGCAGAAGTCCTTTGAAATTTGTTTAAAACTTGTCTTATCTAAATAAAAAATTGTTGTTTTTGTTGGGGTAAAAATACGGTCCTGATATTTTAAGAGGATACTAATATATTCTTTAGGTATGTAAAAAAAATTATGGGAGTTCTATTTAAAGCGGTGGTTTTTAAAAAAATTATTAAATTATGTCCTTTATTTAATTTAGTTAACAGAAAAATTTTAAAAATCGTAAATTTTATTATAATGCTAGTACGGTTCTGATATTTTATAAGGTACTTATATGTCCTTTAAAATTATAGAAAAAAAATCATGGGGGTTCTACCTAAAAGAATAAACCGTAGAGAATTTTTTAAATTCATTAAGTGTTTAATTAAAATCTCTAAAAATTCAAAAAAACATAGATTCTATTTGGGGGCTAATGCGGTCCTGATATTTTACAAGGACACTTATATGTTTTTTAAATTTGTAGAAAAAAATCGTGTGAGTTCTACCTAAAAGTATAAACACCAGAGAATTTTTTACCATAAATTGCATTAAGTGTTCAATTAAAATCTCATAAAATTCAAAAAATCATAGATTCTATTTGAGGGTTAATACGGTTCTGATATTTCACAAGGATACTTATATGTCTTTTAAATTAATAAAAAAAAATCATGAGGGTTCTACCTAAAAGAGTAAACCCTAGAGAATTTTTTAAATTGCATGAAGTGTTCAATTAAAATCTCATAAAATTCAAAAAATCATAGATTCTATTTGGGGGCTAATGCGGTTCTGATATTTCACAAGGATACTTATATGTTTTCTAAATTTATAGAAAAAAATCGTGGGGGTTCTACCTAAAAGAATAAACCCTAAAGAATTTTTTAAATTACGTGAATTGTTTAATTAAAATCTCATATAATTAAAAAAAATATAGATTCTATTTGGGGGCTAATGCGGTTCTGATATTTCACAAGGACACTTATATGTTTTTTAAATTTGTAGAAAAAAATCGTGTGAGTTCTACCTAAAAGTATAAACACCAGAGAATTTTTTACCATAAATTGCATTAAGTGTTCAATTAAAATCTCATAAAATTCAAAAAATCATAGATTCTATTTGAGGGTTAATACGGTTCTGATATTTCACAAGGATACTTATATGTCTTTAAATTAATAAAAAATCATGAGGGTTCTACCTAAAAGAGTAAACCCTAGAGAATTTTTTAAATTGCATGAAGTGTTCAATTAAAATCTCATAAAATTCAAAAAATCATAGATTCTATTTGGGGGCTAATGCGGTTCTGATATTTCACAAGGATACTTATATGTTTTCTAAATTTATAGAAAAAAATCGTGGGGGTTCTACCTAAAAGAATAAACCCTAAAGAATTTTTTAAATTACGTGAATTGTTTAATTAAAATCTCATATAATTAAAAAAAATATAGATTCTATTTGGGGGCTAATGCGGTTCTGATATTTCACAAGGACACTTATATGTCTTCTAAATTTATAGAAAAAATTGTGGGGTTCTACCTAAAAGAATAAACCCTAGAGAATTTTTAAATTGCATGAAGTGTTTAATTAAAATCTCATATAATTAAAAAAATATAGATTCTATTTGGGGGCTAATGCGGTTCTGATATTTCACAAGGACACTTATATGTCTTCTAAATTTATAGAAAAAAATTGTGGGGGTTCTACCTAAAAGAATAAACCCTAGAGAATTTTTTAAATTACGTGAATTGTTTAATTAAAATCTCATATAATTAAAAAAAATATAGATTCTATTTGGGGGCTAATGCGGTTCTGATATTTCACAAGGACACTTATATGTCTTCTAAATTTATAGAAAAAAATTGTGGGGGTTCTACCTAAAAGAATAAACCCTAGAGAATTTTTTAAATTACGTGAATTGTTTAATTAAAATCTTATATAATTAAAAAAAGTATAGATTCTATTTGGGGGCTAATGCGGTTCTGATATTTCACAAGGACACTTATATGTCTTCCAAATTTATAGAAAAAAATTGTGGGGGTTCTACCTAAAAGAATGAACCCCAGAGAAATTTTCAAAATACGTTAATTGTTTAATTAAAACCTCAACAAATTCAAAAAAACATAATTATATTTGGGGGCTAACACACATCTAATATTTTACTCAAAAATGGAGGCCCTCTTGTCTATATCAATAATTCTTAAGAAATATTTTTAAGTCTTATGAATTTTTTATGTGAAAAACGGCTTTTTTTCTCTTCAATGAATTAGTTTTACCAATTTAAAGAAAAAGCTTCTTAAAATGTAGTTTGGGTTAAAAGAAGGTTGGGTTTGAACCGGAATTAGTAAGAAAAGCAGAAGTTATGTTTGCTAAATAAATATTGTAAGGTCTTTTCATACCTTCGGAATATAAAGGACATAAGCTTTTAGATCTTAAGCTTTAAAGAGGACATCAGATTTAGATATAGCGAGGAAGCTGACAGTTTCTGGTTAAAGCTTTATCCTTAATACTATCAAGTCGTGAACCTTTTCATGAGAAAGCTGGTGGACAGTAATTTACGTTTTAGATATTTACCCTTCGCAAAGAAAACTATTCATAAAGAACACAATTACCGTTTAGTCCTCGGTTTATAATGTGGCCTCGCCTTTTTCGTCCTTTTTTCTCCGTTTTTTTTTCCGAGACGTGTGAATTATTTATAAAGCAAAGGTACAAAAATAGGCTTTTAGTAAATTTGTGTGCTCATTATAATGAAAGGTATTCGTCGTTCGCTTCAAAATGCGACATAAAGACAAACTTAATTGAAAATAATGGGGGATGACGTTGTCTTTTTGTTGTTTCTGCTGCTTTTTCAAACTTACAAACGTCTTTGGCTCGTTAGTATTGTTGTTTTTTGCACCGTTTTCGTTTTTTTTATACGTATTAATGTTGACTTTCTTTATTATTTCGCGAAACTTCTTTTTTCGGCTTTGTTTTCTCGAAATGGAAACACGGTTCTATTTTTCTTTTGCGTTTTTGCAGGCGAAATTGATGTTATTAAAAAAAGGTTGTCGATTGAGAAATGCGTGTGAATACGGTCCTGATATTTTAGGGGGGTACTAATATGGCTTTTATACATACATAAAAAAATATGGGGGGTTTCTATCTGAAACAGGGGGCTTCGGAGAATTTTTTAAATTCTTTATATTTTTTAAATAAATTATCATAAAATTTATAAAATCGTACATTCTAATTGAGTGCGAATACGATCCTGATATTTTAGGGAACTATTAATACGGCTCTTATACATACATAAAAAAATATGGGGGGTGCTATCTAAAACAGGGGGCTTCGGAGAATTTTTTAAATGCTTTGCATTTTTCAAATGAAATACCATAAAATTTAAAAAATCGTAGATTCGAATTGGGTGCGAATACGGTCCTGATATTTTAGGAAGGTATTAATACGGTTTTATACATACATAAAAAAATATGGGGGGTGTTATCAAAAACAAGGGGCTTTGAAGAATTTTTGAAATTTTTGCATTTTTTAAATGAATTAGCATAAAATTTAAAAACCCGTACGTTGTAATTGGGTGCTAATACGATCCTTATATTTTAAGGAGGTATTAATACGGTCTTTATACATATGTAAAAAAATAAGCAGGGTTGTATCTAAAACAGGGGGCTTCCGAGAATTTTTTAAATGCTTTGCATTTTTTTAAGAAATATAAAATTTAAAAAATCGTAAGTTCTAATTGTGTGGGAATACGGTCCTGATATTTTAGGGAGGTATTAATACGGTCTTTATACTTACATAAAACAATATGGGGGTTCTATTTAAAACAGGGGGGCTTCGGAGAATTTTTTAAATTCTTTACATTTTTTAAATAAATTATCATAAAATTTAAAAAACCGTACGTTCTAACTGGGTGCTAATACGATCCTGATATTTTAGAAACGTATAAATATAGTCTTTATATATACATAAAAAATTAGGGAGGGTTCTATCCAAATTTTTTAAAAAATTATATGCGTTTTAAATTAATTGATAGGGTAATAGAATTTAAAAAATTTTGGATTTTGTTTAAGCCTGGATATTTTCAAAAATATATTATTGATTATTATGTTTATACAAATAAATTAAAGGAAGGGGGAAGAGTTTATCCATTTTCTTGCGTTTAGTTAATTTTTTCTTTTTTCCTTAAATAAAACTTTAAAGTTTCTTTCTTTAATTGAGTTTGTGAACTTTCTTTCCTGAGGAACTCTCTCCGCGTAAAAATTGGAAAAAAGTTTTTCCGGGACGTTCGAATTTCTTCTAATTCGATTCGAGGCCGGCCTAAGCGATTCGCAAAAAAAATCGGCGCCCGTTAATAAATTTTCGATTCGATCGACCGCGTTTCCGCGAAGCTTTGCGCGAATCGAAAAGGTAAATTTGCGAACCTTTTGCGACACACAAAAGACAAAGGCCGCGAACCGTAAAGTTTCATTATTAGCAGTTTTCATTAAATTTTCCGTCGCCAACGAATACAATTGTGGGAAATTTAACGAAGCCGAAACTCGACGTCGCTCCGACGTGGAAATTCTAATTAGAAAGGCCAAACGGCCCTTTCATCTTACAAATTTCGATTTGGCCGCGGGCCTTTGTTGCTTTATTTCAAAAAACTTGACTATTTTTGTTTAAAATGTAAAAAAATCCGAGTACAAAGGATTCGCAATGCACCAGGGGTGGACTGTAATTAAATTAGCTCGTTTTTCGTAGTGGCCATATATTCGATTTTGAAAAAAAATACGTGTGCTTTTGTTTGCATTTTAATTGGATTTTTCGTTCGGGCTTTAATTAAAAGTTGATAATTTCCCCGTTAATTGGCAAAGGCCGGCGCAGCATTAATTCGAACAAAATTATCAGTTTTAACGAGCAACTTTTTATTTAAAAATTTTTGGAGTGGGCAAATTCAATTTTGCGATGGCCATTTGTGTAAGCAATGGAAATTGCATTAAAATTTGGGGGATTACGCTATTACGTTAAGTGGTTTGTTGCTTTCACCAAAGGCAAGGTCGCTTCTATTCGGTAATAAATAATTTAAATAATCGTGGTTGCAAGTTGTGCTGTTGGATGGCGCTGGGATCTACTTTTTATAATTTTAAAAGCGTTTTATGGTACATTGAATTTAAATTATTTTACAAACGAATTGTTCGTTTTTCGCGTAGTATTTTTTTTTTGTGGAAGGCGTTTACTTTTTATAATTTGTTTATTTAAAATTATGTAAGCTCTTGAACCCACAGATTTTCGTATTTATTTAGTCACTTTCGATCGCTGCCAACACACGAAAATTTTAAATTAAAAGACGACAGGAATTAATTTTTAAAATTATTTAAAATTAACATGAATTGGACCGGCAATAAAACAACACTTGTTAAACATGCAACGTTTCGTTTTTTTGTATTGAAACCTTTACGCGCAAGTGAAAATTAACAAATTTGTATAACAATAATAACGAATACAAGTATTTTATAAATAAATAAAAATTACAAATTAATTTTCAGCTGCTCGAAAAAGTTTCAATAAAGAAACGAAACGTTGCATGTTTAACAAGACTTGTTTCATTGGATGATTTTAAAGTTATATAAATCTTATTAACACTGAAAATTGGATATTATACATTTTTTCTTGTAAATTGAAAAATGTAAACAAACATCGAACTTTTTTAATGTGAGATATTTTTATTGTTTTTTTTTTGTTACTTCTGGGACTTGAGTAATTGGCGTTAAACAAATGTGAGTACTTTATTATCTCGAACTTAATAATTAAATTTTCTTTCTGACATTTTTTTCTAAACAATTACGCAGAAAAGTCGTTTGAAGTGGACGCGAGTCTGAAAACGGCCGCTTTTATCGGCACGGTTGCCATAATTAAAATAACTACGAACCTGGGGGTCGTCGGATATTAAATCCAAAGTTAATAAAATAGTTTCGAGCACTGAATTCCAGGAACTTTTAACTGCTAGGCAATTACCTGCCTTTATAAATTACTGGATTTAATAACATCGGCTGCAATTTCAATCCGACTCCAATTAGGCGTGCCGTACACATATAAGGGTTTATCGATACTTTTAAGTGCCTTTTGTGCCGTTTTATAAGAGATTTAGAAAATTACTATGCCGTTATTTATTGCCCACGATTCTTTTAGGAGCGGTTTTAAAAACAATACGCAAAAACCACGGAAAATTCGGAAATCACGTGAACATCTCTTCGCAATATAGGTACATTTGGAATTGCATTATGCCCTCTCCTGTTCAGTAGGGGGTTGTTAGATTTTTTTAATTAGTTTTCTTGTGGTCCAGAAAGTCCAAATAACATTTTACCTATAATAGTTTTTGCGAATCTGCGAACTGACTTAATTGTGTTTTTTTTTGGCTGCATTTAAAAGCATTACATTTGGTTTTCCTCCCTTAATTTTCTTAAAATTTTTAAATTAAACCCCATGGGTTTTTTAAGTTGATTTTATGTCCAAAAGACTCAAGATTATGAATTTCTATAGTTTTTAAATATATCTCTAGAGATAAGGGAGATATGATTTTTTTAAATTGTAATTAATGTTTTTTTGATTTTAATTAATAAAAGGTGCGCTTTTTTTTCTCGGAAACTGCCTTCCGATATGATTATTTTTTTAAGCGCTCATTTAACGCAAAATTATAAGACGACCTTTTTTGATTTAGGCCCTTTCGACGGTCGATAAAGTTTTGGCAGTCCAAAATCGATTATTTTTGCAAACAATTTTTTTAATTCTCATTCAGTTCAAAATAAGGCACCGCACCCCTCGGAATCTTAGGTAAAAGGTACCCTAATTATTATTTCTATTTGTTTATTAGTAATTTTCGCAAAAATACTAGCGCACAATATTTTTTAATTAAATTTTATCAATTCTTCGGGCACGCTCTTGCGAAAGGGCGCAATTCAGCGAAAGATAAGAGAAACGTTCCGTCAATTTTATCGCAAGCCTTTATGTATTTGGCATTCGAAAATTACGTTTGTCGGAGAAGGTTCGACCGAAATTTAATTAGTAAACTTGGAGGCACCGAAGGGCTGGATAAATGAAACATTTACCTTACTTTCGCAATTATTTCGCTTAAACGTTATCAAACACAAAAATTAATTGCGTTTTGCTACGAAAGGCCGCGTTTGCCGTCCCAGAAATTCGACGCGCAGATTTCGCGCAGAAATAAAAAAATTAACATTACAGGGCCGTATTTGTACCAGAAAAATAAATTTTATAGCTTTTTTCGAACACGAACTCTTTAACTGGCACTAATTTTTTTTTAAAGACTGAAATTTAATAGTTAAATTCGACGAAAACGAAGATGTGCGCATTCGAGCGAAAAGTGGCACATTTCCGAGCGAGGGAGGCAAATGAAGCGCGACGCGGGCGGCGCGCTTATTCCGAGATCGGAATGTGCCACTTTGAGCTCGAATGACACTCGATTAAGCACGATCCACAATAATAAATTTAATTTCTAGAAGTGTTTTTTAAATTTAAAAAATTTGGGACGCCAAAACAAAATGTCTAGAAACTTAAAAAAATCACTCTGTATATTAGTTTTTGAATCAAAAATTTTTCAAAACTAAATTAAAATTATTTATTTCGTTTAAAAAAGTAACAATTAGTATAGGAAAAAAAATTAATGCGAAGATGTGCGCGTTCGAGCGAAAAGTGGCACATTTCCGAGCGAGGGAGGCAAATGAAGCGCGACGCGGAGCGGCGCGCTTCATTTTCCCGAGATCGGAATGTGCCACTTTGAGCTCGAATGCGCACACTCGGTTTTAAGCACGATCCACAATAACAAATTTAATTTCTAGAAGTGTTTTTAATTAAAAATTGGGACCGCTAAATCAAAATGTCTAGAAACTTAAAAAAATCACCCTGTATATTAGTTTTCGATTCAAAAATTCTTCAAAACTAAATTAAAATTATTTATTTTGTTTAAAAAAGTAACAATTAGTATAGGAAAAAAAATTAATGCGAAGATGTGCGCGTTCGAGCGAAAAGTGGCACATTTCCGAGCGAGGGAGGCAAATGAAGCGCGACGCGGGCGGCGCGCTTCATTTTCCTGAGATCGGAATGTGCCACTTGAGCTCGAATGCCACATTCGGTTTTAAGTACGATCCACAATAATAAATTTAATTTCTAGAAGTGTTTTTAATTAAAAATTGGGACCGCTAAATCAAAATGTCTAGAAACTTAAAAAAATCACCCTGTATATTAGTTTTCGATTCAAAAATTCTTCAAAACTAAATTAAAATTATTTATTTTGTTTAAAAAAGTAACAATTAGTATAGGAAAAAAAATTAATGCGAAGATGTGCGCGTTCGAGCGAAAAGTGGCACATTTCCGAGCGAGGGAGGCAAATGAAGCGCGACGCGGAGCGGCGCGCTTCATTTTCCCGAGATCGGAATGTGCCACTTTGAGCTCGAATGCGCACACTCGGTTTTAAGCACGATCCACAATAATAAATTTAATTTCTAGAAGTGTTTTTAATTAAAAATTGAGACTCCTAGATCAAAATGTCTAGAAACTTAAAAAAATCACCCTGTATATTAGTTTTTAAATCAAAAATTCTACAAAACTAAATTAAAATTATTTATTTTGTTTTAAGCACGATTCACAATTAACTACTCTTTCAAAAATTGAAAATTGAAAATTACAGGACCGTATTTGTACCAGAAGTAGCAATTCTCTTAATTTAGTAAACCGTGTAAAACAAATAACGTGTAAATGGAGTAATGGGTGTACTTCATAAAATAATACCCACATTTTTCCCCCCTCTTTCTTCCCCTCAAGCTTGGAAATTGCTGTTTGTCTTGAACAAATTGTAATATTAATTAATGGAAAATTGAAAAAGATTATCTTGCGGGAGCGTTTATTTTTTTTTATCGAAGGAAAAATTGCGAATTATAAAAAAAATCGCTCGGCGCCGCGGAGGATCGAAAAGGTGTCGGATTCGAGGCCCATAAATCAGAATATGAGGCGTAACACTTTCCTCCCTAATGAATTGATCGACGCCGAGGGTTTCCCTCGAATTTTCGCCCCCCGAAAACCTCTTTCCTAATTAACCGATATTTTACAAAAGGATAACGCAGCGCAGATTATCTTTATAAACCCCTAAACGAGATTAAAAATAGGAATCGCGCCCCACTTTCCAAATTAATTAAGCCCTTTTTCGCTTTTCTCGATTAATCGACACATGTTCCCTTTTAATAAGATTATCCCCAAATTCGGGTCCCCCTTTATTCTAAATTAATTAAGGACGCACACAATAAAATAATAAAGCGAAAAAAAAGCGAAAAACAAAGCGGAAGATTTACGATGGCCAAGAAGAAGAAGAAGAAGTGGAAATAAATTTATTTTTTTAATTTATCGCTTTTCGCACGCGAACCCCCCGAAAAACGAAGAAGCTCTTGTGTTTCCGCAAAAAAATGTCATTTCGCGCGGGGGCGGAGGGCGGACGAAAATTAAGTGGCGACACGACTTATTCGAAATAATGGGCCGTATAAAAATAAGGGCGGATGATTTACGACGTAACCGATAAAAAAAAAAAACGTCGGATGGGACGGAGGAAATATGTTCGCGCTTTTGTGCTGACAAAAATTGAAGTTTTCGGGAGTGGATTAGCGGAAGGAGCTTATTATGGGAATTCCCTTTTTTAATGGAAAAAAAGTCTAAAGAGAGACGGGCGAGGTTCGCTCACGTAGGCACAGGGACGAAGTGAAACTTCTTTGATGTGGGGGGGTCTTCGATTCTCCCCACTCCTTCAAACTACCGGGCTCGCCCTAAAACATTTCCCCTTTCCTTTTTATTCCGGCCTTTCACTTTACATTTCCTCTTTTTCGGTAACAAAGTTTTCTGATTCGCCCTCGCACAAGAAGTTTCACTTCGCAATTGTTGCCCGGTGGTCCTATCGTAAATCATGGAAGATCGTCGATACAAATTGCGCGAGATAAAAAGAACACATCTTCCATTCTCCGACCTTATTTCTTTCTTGTAAAGTTTTATTCAAATAAGATGGGCATTCCTCGGGAGAGAAGCCCTTCCGCCTAAGTTTATGCAAAGCAGACCTTTTATCCGAAATCCGGCTAGTTTAAATAAAAGTTACTCTTTTTTTTTGATGGCGGGGTTCGGATGTAATTTTAAATGTAATTAAAGAAAGGAGGAATCGCGGGGTGGGGGCGGGGGAGGAGGAAAAAAATGGCTTTTTGCATTTTTGCGGAGAGAGCTGTTCGTGACGGTGAGCGATCGTTTTCCAATGAAAAATCCATTATTTATTATAATCTGACGGGACGCGAGGGTCTGCGGGGCACCGAAAAAGATTTTGCCCGGAACAAAGTTTCGAAATTTTACGTTTTTTAATCGGAAAAAATTGTGGCGCTAGCATTTTTGCGAATGTTACTAATAAACAATTGGAAATTATAATTGGGGTTTTTTACATAAGATTCCGAGGGGTGGGGTACGATATATAAGAATAAATAAGAATAAAAAGAATTTTTGCAAAAATAATCGATTTTGGGCTGCCGAAACTTCATCGAACGTCAAAAGGGCCTAAATCAAAAAAGGTCTTCTTATAATTTTGCGTTAAATGGGCCCTTAAAAAATTAATCAATTCGGAGGGGCAGTTTCCGAGAAAAAAAAGCGCACCTTTTATCAATTAAAATCAAAAAAACAATAATTACAATTTAAAAAATTCATATCTTTCTTATCTCTAGAGCTATATTAAAAAACTTTGGAAATTCGTAATCCTGAGTCTTTTGGGCATAAAATCAACTTAAAAAACCCATGGGGTTTAATTCGAAAATTTCAAAAAAAATTAAGGGAGAAAAACTTAATATAATCGTTTTTAATTTTTTACTTTCTAATCACCCTGTATACAGATTATTTTACACATAACCCCACACATACACTTCATCTCGAATACATGTGACCTACGCCATTAAATAAAACCCTACCAACTTAACAAAAAAATCACTGCTCACGTGTCTGTTAGATTTTATAACTTTTTTATTAAGAATTAGTTGTAGGACTGCTTTTCCGACCCAATTTCGCAAATAATCAATTCGGAAACAATTAAAACGACAAGAGAATCTTGCGAAAGCCGTCGAGGAAAGCGTTTAATAAAACGTACAATTGCGTGACAGGTCAGCGATCATTATTTAAGCAAATGTTGGCTTTTTCTGATTAAATTACAACGTACAGTCGAATCTCGATTAACACCGATTCTATATCAAAATTTACGTTATTGTGGCATGCCTGTATGACCTAGTTTGGCGCTCTGCCGCCTAGGAACGCATAGCAAGCGCTAAGCGAGGCTTCACTGTACACACAAGGAAGATGATTTAATTATTACAGCTGCCGAAATAAGAATCACTTTAATTAGGCGGAAATTGGGAGGGGGGGGGTGATTTTTTTCTTTATTATTTTTTGGGTGTCACGCAAGATTTTCGATTAATTTTTTCAGGGGGCGGTGGGGGTGGACGGATGCGTAATTATAATGGTCGAGGATGTGTACTCGGCGAAGGGGGAAGGCGGGAATCGGTTAGGGGTTATTTATAGTGTGTGTGTGCATTTTGGAAGAGGAGCTGCGCGCGCGGAGGGTCGGAAAACTCGGAAAGTGTATTGATCACAAAACACGCGTGACCAAGATGATAAGATATAATTTGCCTAAGTGGGATGAAGAAATCGAGATCATTAGCGATCTCGTGTGCACGAAGCACTGAGGGATGCTGTGCTGTAGTAGAAGAAAACTAATAAACGGTGTAATGAACCGGGGGTTGCCGAAGTGAAAGCTCAGGCGCGCGGGCGGGGAAAAGCTCGGCTGAGTCTGGGGGCCCCCAGTGTGGCCTACGTAGGCTGGAAGACATGTCGGGTGAATCCGCGTTCCCCGACATCGTGGAACTGAACGTCGGCGGCGTCTACTACACCGCCTCTCTGGAAACGCTCACCCGCGAGCCCGACTCGCTTTTGGGGGCCATCTTCACGCTCCGCGAGCCCAGCACCAGGGACGCGAAGGGCCGCTACTTCCTGGACAGGGACGGCGTGCTCTTTAGGTACGTGCTGGATTTTTTGAGGGACGGCGGCCTAGTGCTGCCCGAATGCTTTCGGGAGAAGGAGCGCCTGAAGAAGGAGGCGGAGAAATTTAATCTGCCGGGGCTGGTCGAGGCCATCTCCGAGAGCTCGCGCTCCAGGCCGCCGGGCGTCATCACCGTCGGCTACCGGGGCAGCTTCCAGTTCGGAAAAGACGGATTGGCCGACGTGAAATTCAGGAAGCTCTCTCGCATTTTGGTCTGCGGAAGGGTCGCCCTCTGCAGGGACGTCTTCGGCGAGACTTTGAACGAGAGCCGCGATCCCGATCACGGACAGTCGGAGCGCTACACTTCGAGGTTCTTCCTGAAGCACTCCTTCCTGGAGCAGGCCTTCGATATGCTCATCGAGCAGGGCTTCAAGCTCGTCGGAAGCTGCGGCTCTGGGACCGCCGGAAACGCCACCGAACTGAAGCCGGGGGTGGACGTCGAAGAGAACCGCTGGAACCATTACAATGAGTTTGTGTTTGTGCGAGAGTAGTTTGGTAGTGAATCCATCTTCACGCTTTTCTTTGGGCCAAAACCCACCCCCTCATATCTCATAAAGTGTATTGGGACAAATATCAAAAATATCAAAAAAAAAATTCGTTAATATTTATCTTTAAAAAAAAGTAATAATAATCGTCTGGGAGAGGGAGGCATAAGTAATTTTTTTTCGGTGTAAAAACCCCCTACGACCACCCCCAAAAGCTCTCTTCTTTCAACTTGTTGCTTTGGAGGTGTATGTGTGTGTGAATCTTTCAATGTGTGTGTGTGTGTGTGAAGGTTCGAAATCAATAGAGAAGAAAACATTATTTATATTCCACCCTCTTCCACCCTCCCCCAATTAAAGAACCAATCTTTACGTAAAGATGTAAATAAAATAAATGGCTATTTAATTTAAAAAAAAACAGTGATAAAAAAAGATCTAGTTTTAGACATAACATAAATCAAAAAAAAAAAAAACAACTTGTTTTTTTGATAATTTCGCGTCGTTCTTTTGCATCGAAATTAATGCCGTCCCCAATTCAGTAGCCCCGAAGAAAACTTTCGAAGATCAATAATGCAGGCGTTCGCGCAAGTTTTTATCTTTTCCGCGAAAAGGCGAAACGTTTTGGAAAAGCGATTAATAATTAAACTCAAAATGTAATTAGAAGGCGACGGGCGTCCAAACAGATGTTTTGTTTTCAGGCAGTTCTCTTAATTACGTTTAAAACTTTTCCTAATTAGTTCGAAGACTAAAAATAAACACCTGTTAAATGTGTAGGCTTCGGCCCGTTCGACGAGGCAACTTTGCGCAAGCAAACCTTTTTTTGCAAAGGGCAGATGCAAGAAAAGGTGTCCGAAGAGCGGCGATTGGTCGATTCAAAAAAATCGAGGCGCTCCATTGGCCGCGATTCGAACGGGCCAATCGGGCGGCGAGTTGAGCCGGCGAGAGAGAGGCGTCGATACGGCTCGCGCGCAACGGAAAGAGATGGTTATAGGCTTTTAATCGCACTTTTACCGATTTTTGCGACGAAATTAATGGGAGCAGCTCTTAGATTTAATTTAATATTGAGAAATCGATGCCTTTGATTGATGCGAAACCAAAATTAGATTTGGGCTCGCTTTAAAGGACGCGCCAATCCATTTCCCGAACGTGGCCCCGAAAATTATTTAATTTCCCATCAAATCTGGTTGAGGCGCGGCGGTAATTAATTCGGAGCCCTGAGAGAAGCGAAAAAAAGTGGCGATTATCTCGAAATACCTTAAATCTAAGGCTTCTGGGGGGGCTTACGGTGAGGAGCTGCACGAAACCCGCGACGGTGCCGGCTTTAATTAATTAAAAGCTCCTCGGTTTGTATTGAAAATGGGGTTGACATTTTCTAGTCATTATTGATGCAAAAGAAGGGTGTAACAGAGAATGCTTCGATAATCGATTGGATTTCGATGACATTTTTTGCGCCTCGAATTTTCTGAGTTACTGAATTGGGTTGATTGTGTGGCTAAAGGGACGTGATGAGGATTAACATTTTTTTCTTTTTTTTCGAAGGGACTTGGCGTTTTTCTTCTCTAAAAAAAAAAATTAAACGCAGTATTATCTTTAGACTTGTTAGTAAGTTAGTAATTAGGAAGATGTGAGATATCTTTAAAAATCGCAGCCTTTTGCCATCAGAAACTTTTTTAGAGGTGTGTATTATTATTATTATTATTACTATTATTAGAGTTAATCCATTGAAATTCTACTAATTTTGATTAAAAATCGAATTTAATTACATGCATATATATAAATATATATATACATATATAAATAGGGTGTACTATTAACATAGCTAATTAGAGTTTAGAGATTAATCTTATATTTACAGACTGTAAAACTTCTAAAAAGGAATAAAAATGATTAGTTCCCAGTTTGTGTCATTCCCATAAATCGAAAAGGACGTGGGCCTCGTCGATATCGGCACACACAAACCGAAAGCACTCCCATAAACATTATTTTACGTTTTTACTCTTCGAAACTTTTGTAGTAACGCAGTTTTGTTGCTTTTTTCCCGCTCGTGCGGGGGGAAAAGGGTTCGGAAGTGCCGCTTAAAATCCTCCAACCGAAAATTTTACTAATTTAAAATCCTCGGCGAAAAAATAAAAGGGGTACCATCGAAAAGCTTGCGGAAGGAAAACTTTGCGATGATTTATGCGGAAAATTTACACTTCGGCTTGGCGAAATTTGCGTAGCTCTTTTGTTTTTAGAGCGAAGTCTTTTTACGATAAAGTTTCGCTTGCTATATTGTGGTATTGTACTTAACAGTTTTTATAGCTTCATGTTAACAATGTCGTGTAGTGCCATCTGTCGTTGAGTAGTCAATAGTAACCACTCGGCCGCAACTTTGTTTTTTGTTTTGTGATTAAAACGTATTCTGAAACCACTTTACATAAGATCTATGCAAAATAAATAAAGGTAACATTTTGAGTAATTAGGGGATGCAGTTCTCAAGCTTACAAAAATTTTGGGCACAGGGGAAAAGGGTTCCTTTTGAAAATTTGGACGTAAAAACCCAATAATTTCTTTTATTATAAAACGAAGGAATATTTAAATAGATCAACTTACGATTAAAAAAAAATACATCAAACTTTCGTACAAAAGCACGCCCGCCCTTCGTTCCGCGCACAAAAGAGAAAGCCCCCCCTAACAGCGACGTTTCATATTTCAGGGCGAAAAATGGAAATGCTTTGTCTTTACATAAAATCGCCTATTTCAGCCTCATAAAAGCTTTTTTTTTAGCCGTTTTTATTGAGACACGTCTCCCCCACGCACTTGCATTAAAAATAAAAAGCGAAAACTTAAAACCCCCACTTTATCACGCCCCAAATGTTGTCGTACATTAGACTAAATTTTAAATAAAAACGCGATTTTTCTCCCAAATGAAAAATTATTCGGCGAATTTCCCGCAGACCAAATCCGTTTCAATTTCCTCCCCCCCAAAAAAAAAGCGACAGAAACTTTAATACAACGCACACGCCTAATTTAAATCCAATTTTTTTTGGGGGTTTTACAAAGGGTTTCTTTGCTAAAAAAAAAAATCGATTTAAATTATTATGTGCCCCAACGTGCGGTAATTGAATTTCCCGGCTTTAATGTGTTTCCCTTAAAAAATACCTTTCAGATTTATTCGTTTCCATTAAAGTCGGCGGTTTTATTAATGTACCACCTTTAAGCTTCGAATGCACACGTTAAACTTATTTAAATCCAAAATAAGGTCGAAATTCCGCACCCCTAATGGAAATTTTCGAATGCGATTTCTTTGGAAACGACATCTTTTTTTCGCACAAATTCAAATCATTTTATTTGTAAAGAAAAAAACGAACGACGCGCGCTTAATTTGTGATTTTCGAAAAAATTGGGCTCGCACGCGCGATTTGGACTCTTTTAAAATCCTGTCCCGGAATAAATTAAACGTGTTTTTTTTTGGTAATAAGCAATATGTATGCAAACAGTGCGTTTCCCCGTAAAAACGTAAGTTTCGAATGAACCGGCATAAGAGATAAAGGTAATGAAATTCGGGGGGTAGTTCTGATTAATAAAGTCTTCGAAAGAGGCGAAGGAAAATTATTTTTTACGGCGTGTTTATTTTTTTTTAATTAAAAAAATTTACGGGGCGGATTCTTTTAAATAAATTAGTGTGTGTGTGTGTGTGTGTGTAGCATGAAGTTTACGTGATATAATCAAGGATTTTAATTATGTTTTATGTTTACCTTTTACCATTTTCATACGAGCAATGTTTACATTGTTTGGAAGCGGCACAAAAGGGGTGGAAAGTTGTTAACAATTTTTGCGTTAGTTGGGCGCGTTTTTTTTGAAGTGTAGGTGCCATTTATTAATTCGCTTTTAATTTTGATTGTGTATTCTGTGCGCGCTTTTTAAAAACAATAAAACCATCTTTCGCCGAATATAAAATCAAAATTGATTGAGATTTTAATTGTTTTATTTGAAAAAAAAAAGATTTATGTAACAGATCTAATAAAAACGAAGATGTGCGCGTTCGAGCGAAAAGTGGCACATTTCCGAGCGAGGGAGGCAAATGAAGCGCGACGCGGAGCGGCGCGCTTCATTTTCCCGAGAGCGGAATGTGCCACTTTGAGCTCGAATGCGCACACTCGGTTTTAAGCATGATTCACATTAATTAATTTACTTTCTAAATAATTTTCATTAAAAATAACCGTTTATTTCAATTTTTAATTTATTCGATTAAATTTAATAAATTAAGAAATTTTTAGAAATAATTTCTTTTAGAGTTTTGAACATTCAAAAAATAATAATATTGAATCAAACATTTTGAGAAAATCGAGGGGGATGAATTCTTCACAGAATTTACAATTAAAAGAATTTTAAACCTTCCATTTTTTAAAATACTGTCAAAAACCACCCAAATTTAATATTGTTCGATCTCTTGGCATAAAAGTACAGTAAACAATTAATAATAAACAAAAAAAAACTTTCGAGCAAATTAAAAAAGAAATTAATTTCTTTTTTGCACAATTCAAATTTGAAACAATCGGAACTACTTCATTTTTTGAAATTGCTTTAAAAATTATAAAAGTACAAAATCTTTAGGCTATTTTGACATAAGAAATTATGGAAAAATTAATAAGGTTTAATAAACACTTTTGAAAAACTCCAAGGGATTGAATTTGGGCTTTCTTTTTGCAAAATTTAAATATAATAAATTCGTAACGACTTTTTTTTTTTGAGGTAGCTTTGCAAATTTTTAGAAATAATTTTTTTAAAGTTTTAAACATTCAAAAATAATAATATTGAATCAAACATTTTGAGAAAATCGAGGGGGATGAATTCTTCACAGAATTTACAATTAAAAGAATTTTAAACCCTCCATTTTTTAAAATACTGTCAAAAACCACCCAAATTTAATATTGTTCCATCTCTTGGCATAAAAGTACAGTAAACAATTAATAATAAACAAAAACAAACTTTCGAACAAATTAAAAAACAAATTAATTTCATTTTTGCACAATTCAAACTTAAAAAAAAATTCAAATCTAAATCTATGGCTGGCACTAAATTAAATTGGAAAGGGGCAAAATTAATATAGGGAAATTTAATAAATACGAGGATGTGCGCATTCGAGCGAAAAGTGGCACATTTCCGAGCGAGGGAGGCAAATGAAGCGCGACGCGGGCGGCGCGCTTCATTCCAGATCGGAATGTGCCACTGAGCTCGAATGTGCACTACTAAGCACGTTCACAATACTTAATTTATTTTCTAAAAAAAAATTATTACCCAAACTAATATTATAATGGCGAAAGTAACTCTGTCTGTCTGTCCGTCTGTCTGTTACCTTTTCACGTTTAAACCACCGAACCAATTTCGATTAATTTTGATATAAAGACAGTTTGGACCTTGAACAAAGACCTGGCCTACTGATTTTTTACAGTTAATAATTGCATCTTTACTAGAAGAAAGAGTATGTGTCTGTCGGTATAATGTCTCATATTAAAGGGAAAAAAACACAATTTAAAAAGAAAAACTATTATAGGACCAGTAATTATCAATTAAAATTAGGAAAAGTCATTTAATATGGCAGAAATACAGTCGAACCTCGATAAGCCGAATTTTTGATAACTCGAACCTGTTTCCTAGGACTTCCATAATTCATTGTTAATATTTTCATATCGATAACTCGAATTTTTGATAACGCGAATTATTTTGAGCTTCCCTTCAACTTCGACTTATCGAAGTTTAACTGTTTATTCTACTAATAAAAAGTAACAAGACGACAAAAGTTGCGAAACGCTCAAAATGACCGATTCCGCAGTTCTATTGCTAATGCAATTTATGTTATCGGGGCCTCGTTCCGGTAATTTATAGAAATGGGGGCCTATGTGCCACTGCAGTTGTGTGCATTGTGGAGGGGTGCAGATCTAATCTGCTCGTGATTTATTATGCCATTGTGCTCTTATGCTAATATTTTGCAACAAATGCGCGAGCTTAATTTTATGGGAAACTAAAAATAGTGGGGCTGCTTTTGTGCTCGGAAAATCGATGTTTAATGCAGAATTATGTTTAACCTTTTTAGTGGGGTGTTTACAGTATTTATTTCTATTTGTTTTAAGGCTTTTATTTTAATTTTTCGCCGATACGATCTTGGGGTTGTTGCTGTGCGCAATGATTTGTCGGCGTCGCCACTGTTTCGGGGGTGGATTTCGTTTGGGTATCATTTTTTTACAAATTTGTAAGATATTTAAATGCGGTTTTTAGTTTTGGGATTTTGGGTTATTTATGTGTCCCCTCTGCAAATTTGAATCGATTTCTTGAGTTATAACAAGAAAGCGATTTTTTGAAATTTATGATTTGATTCGAAGTCGAATGCGCTCATAAAAAAAATGAAAAAATGGCTTTTTGAAAAATCGCCGAGACACCTATTTGCTCAAATTTAGTCTTCTTTCGATTGGCGAAAACCGCATTTAAATCGGAGTTGTCGTTTTCTTGTTATAAACAATTTGTTACTTTAATTCGTTTTTGAAGAGTGAAAATGGTAGATTTCCAGTGCGCACTTATAAAAAAAAATATTTTTTGGAAACGAATGAAGATATTTACATGAATTTTTTACTGAAGGGTCAGGGACTATTTATGTGTCCCCTCTGCAAATTTGAATCGATTTCCTTGAGTTATAACAAGAAAGCAATTTTTTAAATTTATGATTTGATTCGAAGTCGGATGTGCTCAAAAAAAATTAGAAAATGGTTTTTTGAAAAATCGCCGAGACACCTATTTACTCAAATTTAGTCTTCTTTCGATTGGCGAAAACCGCATTTAAATCGGAGTTGTCGTTTTCTTGTTATAAACAATTTGTTACTTTAATTCGTTTTTGAAGTGTGAAAATTGTAGATTTTCAGTGAGCACTTATAAAAAAATTTATTTTTTGGAAACGGATGAAGATATTTACTTGAATTTTTTACTGAGGGTCAGGGATTATTTATGTGTCCCCTCTGCAAATTTGAATTGATTTCCTTGAGTTATAACAAGGAGGCGCTTTTTTGAAATTTATGATTTGATTCGAGGTCGGATGTGCTCATAAAAAATGAAAAATGCCTTTTTGAAAAATCGCTGAGACACGTATTTACTCAAATTTAGTCTTCTTTCGATTGGTGAAAACCGCATTTAAATCGGAGTCTTCGTTTTCTTGTTATAAACAATTTGTTACTTTAATACGTTTTTGAAGTGTGAAAATGGAAGATTTTCAGTGAGCACTTATAAAAAAATTAATTTTTTGGAAACGGATGAAGATATTTATAAGAATTTTTCTCTGAACTGAAGTGGGTTATTTATGTGCCCTCTCTGCAAATTTGCATTGATTTTCTTCGGCGATAACAAAATGGCGATTTTTTAAAACACGAGCTTTAACTATAAGAATGGCGCACTCATAACAAATAACAAAATGGCTTTTTGAAAAATCGCCGAGACACCTATTTACTCAAATTTAGTCTTCTTTCGATTGGCGAAAACCGCATATAAATCGGAGTCTTAATTTTCTTGTTATAAACAATTTCTCACTTCAAACTGTAGTTCCTAAGTGTTATACCATTTTTGCATGCAACAAAAAAATTAATTTTTACAAAACTACCCGATAGATTTAATTACGATTCCTTCAGATTAAAATGCATTGCATTCACCCTGTAATTTATAAAATCAAAGCAATTCCCTTTAGGCACAACAAAATAACGAACGAGAAAACATTCAACACATCTCAAACTACGTGTAAGTTATTAATGTTAAATTTTTCCTTTTGTTAAGATTTAACTTTTTTCAGGTTCGACATTAATAATAAATATCGACAACGTTCAACTTCAGATTTTGGAAAATATGACGGAGATACGAAAGGAAACGAAATATTTGATTAGAGACGAAATTATTAATCCATTTATAAGGGACCAAAAAAATCGTAAACAACTTCCAGCGATCGAACGCTCGTTTTTAATAACGTCCTGCCAGCATTTTGGGCAATATCTTTAACGCCTGTGAAAATGGAAGATTTTCAGTGAGCGCTTATAAAAAATTAATTTTTTGGAAACGGATGAAGATATTTATAAGAATTTTTCTCTGAACTGAAGTGGGTTATTTATGTGCCCTCTCTGCAAATTTGCATTGATTTTCTTCGGCGATAACAAAATGGCGATTTTTTAAAACACGAGCTTTAACTAGAAGAATGGCGCACTCATAACAAATAACAAAACGGCTTTTTGAAAAATCGCCGAGACACCTATTTACTCAAATTTAGTCTTCTTTCGATTGGCGAAAACCGCATATAAATCTTAATTATAAGTCTTAATTTTCTTGTTATAAACAATTTCTCACTTCAAACTGTAGTTCCTAAGTGTTATACCATTTTTGCATGCAACAAAAAAATTAATTCTTACAAAACTACCCGATAGATTTAATTACGATTCCTTCAAATTAAAATGCATTGCATTCACCCTGTAATTTATAAAATCAAAGCAATTCTCTTTAGGCATAACAAAATAACGAACGAGAAAACATTCAACACATCTCAAACTACGTGTAAGTTATTAATGTTAAATTTTTCCTTTTGTTAAGATTTAACTTTTTTCAGGTTCGACATTAATAATAAATATCGACAACGTTCAACTTCAGATTTTGGAAAATATGACGGAGATACGAAAGGAAACGAAATATTTGATTAGAGACGAAATTATTAATCCATTTATAAGGGACCAAAAAAATCGTAAACAACTTCCAGCGATCGAACGCTCGTTTTTTAATAACGTCCTGCCAGCATTTTGGGCAATATCTTTAACGCCTTTAATAATCTGGGGCTTTAAAACAATTCGCAAACAACTTTAATTAACTTAAAACTTAGTTAAAAATACTTTGTAATAAACTAACTTAAAAAGGACTCGAAGGCAAGCCGCAAACTTAACGATAAATACAGTTTAAAGCTTTTTTTAAAGAGGTGCCTTAATGGGCTTAATCCGACACTGAATCAACTCTCTGGCAAAGTGATTTGTTCAATGATATAATCGTACCTTATTTGGGACATTTGAGACCCACTCGAAAATGTTCAATTTTGGGTCGTACCTTTTCGTCGGCGAAAGGGGCCCCCCATTGTAAAATCGTACTCATCAAGGCCAATTTTCGTACACAATCTCGTTTTTAATATAATTGATAAATAAATACAATTGTGTAAATATTTCCTTTTATTGTCATCGAACATGGAACGTACTGCGTCATTTCAGTTTGCCTTGCTCCTTATCGAAAAGAGAAGAAAAAAATAAAAACTTCGTCACTGATAACAATTAATTAGCGCGGAATAGATTTTACATGCAAACATTAAAAAAGTAGCAATTTGTTGATAATCGTCAAGGTCGCATTGTTTCCTAATATTAAAAAGGTCAAAAAATCAAGGTTGAGGAATCTTGCGGTCAGTGACTTATTAAATAATTTTATGAAAATTGTCAACATCGTAAACAATTATTTTTAACACAAGTTCATTTTTATTATTTTAATTTCTTTTCGTTCCGAAGGCCCCTCTCGAAAAGAAAGGTGAAAGTTTTCATTCCTTTCTGATGCGTTTTAAATTTTTTAATGGGCTTACGCACAAAAAAAATAAATCAAATTTGAGTTTGTCGTTTTAAATAATTTTTTTTTTGGCGCACAATTGCTGAGATAATTTTAAATCGGAGTGATTCAATGTTTTGTCCATTTTTATCTTCTAATTATATCTCATGTTTGATAATGTTTTAATTTAATAAGTTTAAAGTATTTTTGGGAACTCGACGCTATACAAAGGTGGGCAAGCCCCCTTTTCGAAGATTAAGTGAAAAGCTATCTTTGTACAAATAAATATTCAATACCCTTGAGGTAGATCATTGAATTAGTATATGAGTCACTAGAACAGACAATATTTAAAGAATTATGGTATTTTAGTCATATTTGTGCCATTGATCCCAAATTGTGGGAAATTAAATTAATTATTGGTGAGTCTACTCTCTTTTTTGTATAAAAATACTGTAATATGGCTATTAGTATTAGGAATTGTCGTAGGGCCCCTTTGATCTTGACATTCAGTACCCAAATTGCCTTTTTTTTTTGGAAATGAGAGTTCTCTTTTGATTTTATCTCTTTTTTGTTGTTATTGAATTGCTAAGGTCTTTAATATTAAACCTAACTGCTTCTATAATTTGAAATGTCCTTTTTGGAAACAAGGTAATTTGGGAACTTGGAAAATCTTTTGTTATAAGTTCATGTGTGTGTGAATACTTTTATTTTAATTTGTGGTGTTTGCGTATGTAATTGCATCATTTTTAATTAGTTTTTAGCATGTTATAGCTTGCAATTTCCCTCTTTTGATTAAAAAAAACCGCGCACCTGCGTCCTTTAGTTGTTGTTCATTGCTCAGTTTCGTTACGTTAAGAAAGAGGCGAGGTCGAAGTTAGGTTGTGTTTATTATATTTATTCATAGTTTTGTTAACAAATAAGGAATTGTCTTTGATTTCAATATGTTAGCAAGGTATGTAACAGTTTCTCTTATGTAAAACGAGCAATTAATTCCTGCTTTCCTTCCAGTTTTAATGATGGACGATTTTAAAAAAGCAAACCTTCAGAGACAATGGGAGAATATAGTAAACGATTTGCAACCTGACCATATCTTAGATGAATTATATTCTCGTCAAGCAATTGATACCCATGATCTAGAAAATGTTAGAAGCCTCGTAAGTTGTGTTAAATGCTTAAAATCTTAAATTTCTTATAGGTTATGATTTTACCTTTGTCTATTTATAGAGTATCAGGAAAGATAAAAATACTTCAATCCTTAATGCAATACTTCATAATGGTGATAGGGCTTTTGATAGCTTTGTGGATGTCCTCCAAAAGGACTATGATTGGATCCATAGATCTTTATTACAACCCTCGAACGAAGTCCATGACGGTCAACAGAGATTGGGACATGACATCTTTCAAGACACTTTGGTCCTGGGTAATGTACCCAGACAACCCCTTTATTATGTTGATCGAACAGCTCCGGTGAGAAATTATCAAATAATTATTATCAATTCTTAACCAAAGAAGTCTTTCAGTCATTTGAATTATATTAGTTTTTTTTATTTATTTAATATTGGCACACCCTTTGTTGTCACCACAGTCTTTTGTTTAAATTCTCCATCTTACATGCTGCTTTGATAGAATTGGATCAATGTGGTTAGTAATTTGACCTTAATTTAGTTTTAAATTGTGTTATTTGTAAATTAATCACTTGCATTTTGTAGCTGAATAATCTTCAAATGCATCTGAAGGAACTTGAACCAACCCAAAGGATAGTGCTGCATGGGATGACCGGATCAGGAAAATCATGTTTGGCTGCTGCTGCTGTTAAAGATGGCATTCTTTTGCATAGTTACTTTAATAATAGAGTCTTTTGGATAAATTTAGGAGAAATTAAGGTTGTAGATCAATTACCTATGCATATGACCATGTAAGTTACGTAAAACAGATAATTGGCACAAAAATCTATTGTTTGATTTTTTTAGACTTCTTCAAAGATTGTTGAACGATTCGAGGGAGTCCAATAACAAGTCAATAAGACCACTTTCTGTGCCTTTATCGAGTCAAGTTGGCGAATTCTTTGTCGAGATTGAACTGCTGAAATCAGAGCTCAAGAATTTATTTCGTAGAGCCCCTTATCGAGAGGCTCTCCTTATTTTAGATAATGTATCATTAAGAGAGGCCACCGAAGCCTTTGATTTAGGCTGTAAAACACTTATAACAACTCAAGATAAAGACATAATCACTGGTAACAACACTGTGTACTTTGAAGTACTTTTTGCTAATCTTTATTTTGAATTGGGGGTTTAAATGGGTTTGTTTTAGGTCAAGGGTGGTTTTACTGAATTGGAAACTTTGCAATTATTTGCAAAATCGCTTAAAACTCAAGCAAATAGACTGCCACAGCAAGCTCACCGCATCCATCACTTGTGCAAAGGTGAACCTATTTTAATTTCGTTGCTGGGATCACTTTTGGAGCCTTACAAAGAGGAATTGTTACGGAACTCCGATCGGTGGGAATACTACATTAGGAAATTAACTAAGAAAGATTATAGGTATTGCTTTAGTAGTTAATAATTAGTTTAAGTCTGGGGAATGAAATGCCTTGTTTTTAGTTTCAAATCTCAGCTTTTCGATGCCATTAGTATTAGTATTAAGAGACTCGATGACGATCTACGTAATTTATACCGCAATTTTGCTGTTTTTGTACAAGACATCAATATTACTCCGCAAGTAATGCAAACTATCTGGAAATTAGAGGATGTACACGATGTACATGCAAACATGACGTTACTCCAAAACAAATCGCTCATCGTGTCTTATTACAACCAAGAATTGAAGACTTACGTTTATGGAATCCACGATTTATTTTTAGCCTACCTCAAAGAAGAACTTGGAGCCGCCAAGTTAGTTCAACAACATCAAAATCTGATCTCTGCTTACAAACATATCACTAACAATAATTTCGCTAATTTACCCAACGACAACTACATATTTCAGTACATCGGTTATCATCTTAAAGAAGCTCATCTCTTCGATGAATTCTCCATTTATTTTGATCTCAATTTCATTGGAGCTAAGATTAAGGCTATTGGAACTGCCGATTTGTTGAGAGATTTCCATTTGTACCGCCACCACATAACTCGAAATGTAAGTAGAAATCATTTGCAAAATGTAAACGAATGGACGACTTTAGTTAATTTTTTTAAGGATGAAACCTTACAAGAGAAATTGGAAGAATACATCAATTTTGTTAAAGCCAAAGGGTACGATTTATTTAAATATCCTAATATCGATATTGTGCAATGTGGTTTAGGAGAAAATAAGGACGGTTACATTTATAAAGCAGCTAAAGAAATAGCTCGTCATAAGCCCAAATCTTTGTATTTGCAATTACAGTAAGCTTTTGTGATTTTTTTTTGATTTGATCTAATAAGGCTGTTTTTAGAGCACCGCAGGAGAGTGTTTATTTTACTCATACGATCGATTTGAAGCAGGACGTCTCTGCTGCTTGTTTCACGGGGGATGTTAATCAGATTCTTGTGGGAATGAAAGATGGGGATATTAATGTAAGTTGTTGGGATTTAGTTATAAACAATTTCTGGTAAAATTAAAGGTTACAGGAAAAAATATTTTGTTTGAAAACGGTTAAAAATATTTAAGTGAAATTTTTTCTGAAGTTAAATGGGTTATTTATGTGTCCTCCTTGCAAATTTGAATTGATTTTATTCAGCTGGAACGAAAATGCGATTTTTTTAAATTTGTTTTAGTTGTAAGTTGGGCACTCACAAAAAATAGAAAATGACTTCAAAAAATTGGGGAGACACCTATTTACTAAAATTTAATCCTTTATTGATTGAAGACAACCGCATTTAAATGGAAGACTTGGTTTTATTGTTATAAACAATTTGTATTTGAAGTCATAAAATCGTAAGTCTTCGAAGAGCATTTATACAAAAAATTATTTATCAAAAATGATTAAAGAAAGTTACTTGAAATTTTCACTGAAGTAATATAAATAATTTATGTGTCTCTTCTACAAATATTAATTAATTTTCCTGAATTGTAACGAAATAGTGACTATTTAAAATCATAGCATGGTCCACTGATTAAAAAAAATTGAAAATTGTACTAGAGAAAAATTTTGCTTTAAAATATTATTTCAAATGAACTAATGGTGCTAAATTAAAAAAAACAAATACAACATCTAAAGCGTTCAAATTTGATTTGTCCCATTCTAGTTTTCTTCTTTAAATTTTTAGCCTTTATTAACATAAGTTATTTTTAGTTGTGGGAGCAAGCTTACAATCAAAAATTGAATGTCTTCTCTGGACATACGGCCAGCATTACATATTTACAACTAAGTCCTGATCGCGATGGTTTTCTCTCAGTTTCTGAAGACGGCTCGGTGAAGATTTGGAGCTTACAGGCGTCGTTTTGCAATCGAGTAATGGAGACATTTGTGATGAGAATGGTAAAATAAAAATTACAAGGAACAAGCGTAATAATCACTTTTTCTTTTTGTATAGGTTTCACCAAACACATTCCTTCGCCTCGAATAAAGCAAAGTAATTGGAAAAACTTTTATGGCAACAACTCGAGGATCGATACAAGCATTACGTGTACATTAGATTGTGATTATGATAGTGACCGATTAATCTCTGCATCTTATTCGAATGAGACGAGTAATCGTATAGTCACAGGCTGTTTCACTGGAAGAGTCTTAATTTGGGACGTCAAAGACGACGTCCCGGAAATCTCCTGCGACATACGAGGCCGTTGCCAAAGAGCTAACTGCGTCACTTTCTCAGTCGACGATAGCTTAGTAATTTTCAGTTGTGAACATAACATTTTTCTTCATAACGCCCAGAATGGCGATTTCCTCTCTAACTTTTGCAATAGTGTTTATGTGAAATCGCTTTTGATCGTACCTGAATTAGAGACTACTTTGATAGTCATAAACGATAACAGTATTAAGCTTTGGACTTGGAATCAAGTCGGATTGCAAGTCAAAGAGCCTTTGTGCAAGGAGCTCGATAATAAGTCCCAAGCTAGCTTCCTCTGTGCCGCCGTTACTGAAGATGGAATGTACTTAGTCGTTGGGTCGACGGATCACTATATTCGAATTTGGCACATTGGAACGGCCAAAATTGTCCAAGAAATCCTAAATAAAGGGTGAGCTTTAGTTAATTAGTTACAGCCTTAATTTAAAAGGTTTCTTTTTAGATTGGTGGTGTGCCTCGATACTTTTTACGATGATACTAAGAATGCCGTCCACATTTTACTCTCAGGCTCGGACGATAAGACTGTGAAACAATGGCACATTCAACCGACGCCTCCACGACAAAACACTGCCAAATTACTGCCCATTTTTGATTGTTTTTGGAACCTTTCGGGGGTTCCTCGTATAGCCGTAGTGAATTCTTTGAACAAAGTTCAAGTGATGAACGGCCATAACTTAATAATGGAATCTGAGCGGATGGAGAGTCCGATTAAGGCTGTGCGCTTCTCTTTATGCGGGAACAAAATTGCTGTGGGCTTGGAAAACGGGGATATAATGGAATTTGATTTTAAAGCTCGCCGTTACGAGACTTTGATGAAACTCCACGATTCCGTGGTACTTTTGAAGTATTTCAATACTTCTAAGCAAGGTTTCGATTACTCTCAACGGAGAGAGTGCCGGAATCTCATGTACACGCCGCAAAGCGCGAGAAACTCAGTTATGGTAGTGGCAACCGCCCAAAACGGTTGGGTAACGATTTACAGAAATAACAGGGCCTTGTGTTTGGTCCAACCGTCCCCTCTGTTGTCTACCATTGTAAAACAAGTTTCCATCATACCCATCGTGCAATGCTTTTTTATTAGAGCCGCTGATAAGTTACTGACTGTCTCGCAGAACCGCACCATCAAAGTGTGGAATTTAGAAGACGGAGGCTTTGATATTTTGTTTGGCGATAAAACACAGAACGAGTCAGCGAAAAGTTCCGTTACGATGGCTTCCGTCTCGCTTGACCAATCTCTTTTAGCAATAACGATGGCCGATGGGTCCTTCGAAATCTATGCGATCGAAGTCTTCCAAGGTGCAATTAAATTAATTTTAAATCAAGAGGTGAAGTTAGATAATTCGGTTAGGTCGTGTAGGTTTTCGGAAAACGGGAAGATTTTGGCGTTGGGACACGATAACGGAAATATTGTGGTGAGGATTGTGGTTGGAGGTGGCGATTGATTAGTTTTAAATTTGTTTTTTAGATATGGAGCGTCGAATCGAAAGTTGCGATAGGAACTTTGCTTTTGCATAAATCTTGGGTGCGTTATTTGTTGTTTTCGCCGGCACCAGGACTGATTCTCATAAGTGTTGGCGATCAAATAGCGTGGTGGGATTTAACCAAGATTCCCGATGAATCGAACAGGTAATGTTCGATTTTAATTCGATGTTAAATGAAGTTGCGTTGTGTTTTTAGGGATCGTTATAGGAGACGATCGAATTCGGCGAAGAAGAAGAACTTATCGCTCGATTTATCGGTGCCGATGTCCCACTTAAATATTGGTTTATGGAACGATAAAGAAGGTAATAAAGATAAACCGCATTTACTCTCAGTTATTAAGCTGCGTGGACTTTTCTCTACGTACATCTCTGCATCTCATGACTTCTCCTCTTTTTTTACGATCGATAAAAATGGTTACTTATACATAATGGAAATGCTTAGATAATTTATAGAAAAGCGTGCAATAATGCGACTGATAGTCTTAAAAAAAATGTGATCATGCTTTTGTAACGTTTCCTCTGCATAGTTTTTTACGTAAGCCTTTTGAGGCTTTTGAAAATTCTAAAGATGAGATACTTAAACTTACAGAGTAATTTGTTTAGCATACAAGATAACTCTATTTTTTCTAACTCAAATTTTAGCTCAGAATATATTTTTTAATATGAAATGTATGAGAGTACATTTATATATTTTAGTATTAAGTTTTTCGATATATGTTTATTAATTGTTTTTATTCATACAGCAATTATTGTAATTAAGTAAACAAAAAAAACACTATATTCGCGTTCATTTAATTCGACTAATCGTTTTCGGATTTAAAAGAAGGCGATTAGAATTTTAGATAAATGATTAGACTTTAAGCCTTTTGTAAAGAATTACCGATGATCGAGCAATTTTGTGTTGTGTGATACAAGTTTTGGTGTGTGTGCGGATCTCAAAATTGCAAATATTTAGTTGCAGCTCTTCTAACGATTTTGTAAAAGACAAGACACAACTGCCAAAACCGCCCTGAACCTCCGTAATTCTATTTTTTTAAGGAATTTTAGTGTAATTGGATAGTTTTATCGATTTAGAATATTGCATGCTTTTACTTAAAGTTTTGTACCTTCGATTTAATTATGAAATAATTTGATGTGTATTTTAAAATGCGATGCACGCGTTTTCGTTGACTCAAAATTGTTGAAAAAGGGTTGTTACGGCATTGATTTGTATATTATGCAAGTTTGTTTTTATTTGGAGTTGAAAATTGAAAAGTGGCGTTGTGCAAAGCACAGTGGACAGAAGTAAGACTTTGTTTTTGCTTTTTGACTAGTCCATATTTAGTGTTTAACTTAATTATAATTTATTGATCTAAATAATTTTACATAAAACACGCATAAACGGAATTCATTGCTTACATCACATTTTAAATGTGTAATCTGTTGTAATATTAATATGTCGTGTACGTACTTAAAATTTAATTAATTTAATTATCGCCAGAGTTGCCCATTTTGCTTTTTTTAATTTGAAATTTATATTGATTGCTGCAACTAATTAACAATATGTGATGTGAGTACATTAGTCAATTAGTATTAATATTTTAGGATTATTTTATAGATCCACAGAAAATATTGTTATGTGAAATTTTTCAATTGGGTAGTTTCGAATAGGTACTGTTTGTATTTAAATAAATTTTTTTACAGTCGACTTTGGGGTGTGTGTGTAGATTACCTCCTCGTTGGTACACCCCGGGCAACGGCTCTTGCCGGCTAAACGTCTACACAAATCCTGCGAATTTAATTCCAACGATGTAAGTTATTAATTTATTTTTACTTTAATTCATTAATTAATTTTTTTCGTAGAAATTGAAGAATACTGGGGAATTTCTTTCACACGTGTTCTGTTGATTGGGAATAACCACAGTTCTATTTAATTCTTTTCGTATTTAAAGGAAGATGACTTTTTGTGGTCGATTTAAAAATGGCAATTGTAATGGAGCCCAATTTAATTTGGTAAATGAGATTATTTTTTTTAAATCAATTTATAATTCAAATTTCTAAGTTATTAATTAATTTATTTTGTAGAAACGAACAAATTTGGAGAATTTCTGAGGAAACCCCATCAAACTCCGTTTTCTGATTGAGAATAACCCGAGCCATTTAATTCTTTGGGTTTTTTTGGAAATAGTGTTTTGAAGACGACAATTATAATAAAACTGAACGAATTTGGGTAATTATCAGCTAATTATTTTTAATTAATCGATAATTGTAAGTTTGTCACTGAAAATTTATTCTGTAGTCTCGGTTTTCTTTCCTTCTTCGTCTTCTTCCTTAGTAACGGTGCTTTCGTCGGTTATTTTCGAGTCAGCACCTACGAAATCTTCAATTTCTTCCACCTCTTCCTCTTCCAACAATTCTTCTTCGTTTCGTCGATTCCTAATTAGGATCTTTTTGATGACTCTCAAATAGCTTTGAGGAATGTCGGTTTCGCGTAGATCCAACCATTTTAGAACTCGATTATTTAACAAAGCGCGAACGATGGCCTAAAAGAAGCCAGGAAGTTATAAAACAGCCAGGCTTTGTTCTAAAATTAATTAAAATTTTAGAATCAAGATCGAAGCGACCCACAAAATAGGTTTATTTGCACCAGAACTGAGGTTAAATCAAAATAGAGTTCTTACCTACCTCTCCTCCTTCAGCTCCGAAAAAATTACTGCTAATATCGAGGACTTCCAACGATCTGTTGAGATTAATCGTTTGAGCTACTCTTATGGGAGTTATCTCCCCGAAGAGGCAACCGGCCAGGCTGAGCTCTTGGGGTTTGTCACCTCGAACAAGGGCCCGGAGGATGCCCATCGTTCCATCGTGCTCCAAAGGATTTAATTTCAAGTCTAAATGAATCAAAGGACAACAGGAGTTGTGTAGCAGTGCAAAACCTAATCCTTGCCCGCCTATCGTTCTAATCTTATTATTGTTGAGCTTTATTTTGGCTAAAGTTGGATGTTCCATCATGACTTTGGCCACACAAAGCGCCCCTTCGTCCCCGATCTCGCAGTGCGACAAATCGAGCTCAAATAAATTTTTTGTTTTAATTAATCCTTGCAGCAAAGCTTGACAATGGCTATCGCTCAATTTGGTACGATGCACCCTTACGATTCTTAAATTATCCAAGTACAAACAGGCCTCCCCCAATCTCTTCGCGTCCAAAACGGATAATTTCCACATGTTCCAATTAAAGGACACCTTGACGTTTCTCATGCCGAAGACCACGTCGAGTTCTTCGATTTCGTGCAGTTCTTTTAGGATTGGGCCGAAATCGACGTGGTCGATGGGAATTACTTCTGGAATGTCTTCGGGTTGCATGGTTAAGGGCGGCTTCCACGCCTGCAATTCGGTGATTAAAAGCCGGTGAACGTAAGGACAACATAATTTTGTAATTTCGCTCATGTTGTGCTCGTCCCCGTATTGGGGTTGGGCTTGTTCGATTACAACCCTTGTGTTTCTCTCGATGAAGAGATCCTTCCATTTCCAATTGGGGTAGAGCCTCTCTAATATTACTCCAAATCGGGCTGTGTATCTTCGTTTCCAATAGATTTCGTTCTGAATCAAATTGTGTTTTGTTAGTAGTCGAATTGTTTTCAATACGGACCTGTTTTTAGTTTTAATTAAAATTATATATTGTACTTTGGTGTTGTTAGAATTGTACTTTTATTTATTCTGTTTAGCTAATTTATTTTAAATGTTTTTTTAGGTGCAACAAAATCGAAATGGAGCTTTGTGGTTTGGTGGGAACTCGCAACTGGAATTTTGGGTAAGAAAAACAACTTCATTTAATGAATTAGTTTGTTTTCATTTCCCTTTGTAGATTTATTCATGGAAATGGGGACGGAGGTGCGATTTTTCAAAAATGGACCCGAAGGACCTGCAGCTTTCGATCTGGGGTGAGCTATATTTAATTTCCTTTTTATTATATATGTATATTAGGTCCTTAGTGCTTTAAATTGACTAAATTTCAATTGGGTGAAATTGAACTTGGTTGTTTGTTAGACTACAAACAGCTTTTTGTTAATAATATTATATTTATTGTTTACATTTGCAATTGGGACCTGTTATACATTTTATAAATAATTATAGTAACTTATTTTGAAAGGATTTAGTCGATCCTACTTGAATAAGATCGATTTTCAATGAAAATTCGAAAAGTAATGCTCGAATAGTTCACCGGTTTTCGAAGAGATGGCGTATGCGTTCAGTTTTCAGTATTAAAATAATTCGAAGCAGGAAATTGATAGAGCCAATGCAATGGTTTTTAATTGTTATTATTTCTTGTTCTTTAGATTATTTATAAACACTTTCTCGTGCAATGAAAGAGATAATTAGTTGAATTTTGACGATAATAATCCTTTATTATTTTATTTTCAATTTTAATAGGACTGAAAAAATTTAATGAACGACTTTACATGAAGGATTATTGTCCTTTTTTTCTTCTTTTATTTAGTTAGGTTTCGTTTTATATAGAAAGGCGGATTCTGTAATGTTATATTCTGAAAAGCGAGTCTTCGTATTTGAGTACCCAATTCAATAATCTTTGAACATAATATATGGAAAGAAACAGGAACAATCTGTCGTCATCGATCACTGAAATATTCAAAGTTATCTAACAGATGCTTTCCATAATGAAAGCATCCCCAACATAATGGCTTCGAAGGAAAATTCTTCCTTTTGTCCAACGTTAGGCGGACCATCTTTTTCCCTTTACATATGACTTGGGAAATGGGTTAATTAAATATCTCTAAATTACATTTGCTTTTAAATAAATTAAAATAGTAATTAGAGGAGATATGGATAAGATCTCGGTCGTGGTTTTCTCCAAGTTTTCCATTTTCCAGCGGGAATTAAAGGGCGAAGGGCTAGTTTGAAATTAAATTGGAAAACTAAAAAACAACTGTTTTGCTGGTAATGGAACTTGGAAAATTAGGCGTTGATTAATAGGTCTTTTACATATTTGCGAAAAAATTTGGGGCATTTTCCCTAAAGCGGAGGTTTCTCGGGGAATTTTTAAGTCTTGGGGATTTTTCAATCTGTTGACTTCAAAAAATCTCAAATTTATTTCTGAGTTAAGCGAGACCCTCAAATTTTTGAAAATGATTTATAATGCGTTTATGTACTTGGAAAAAAATTGGGGACTTCAGCCCTAAAACGGAAATCTTTGGGAAAATGTTTAACTTTTGGCTATATTCAAAATTTATATCAAAAAATCATAGATTTTGTTTTGAAGGAAATTAATCTTTGAAATTTGGGAAATGCTTAATAGGTTTTTTGGATATTTCGAAAAAAATCAGGGACCTCCTCTTTAAAAGAGAAGTCGCTGGGGAAATGTTTAAAACTTGAGTAAATCTCAAATCAAATTCTAACAATTTAAAACAAGTACAGATTTCGTTCTGAAACAAATAAGGCCCTAGAATTTTTGGAAGTGATTGATCGGATCTTTATTTCCTAAAAAAAAAATCGAGGACATTATGGCCAAAGCGGATGTGCCACGAGAACCGTTTCGATCTCGCCTTTTTTCTCATTTAAATTAAAAACCATAGAATTAGTAAATCCTAGATTTCGTTTTGTGGGCCGAATAAATTTTCTACTCACATCGATCAAGGGAACGACCAGTTCGAGGGGCAAATCGGTGGGCAAAATTTCCAACAGCAAATCCTTCTCGGCGCCGGGCAACTCGTGGAAAATCGGCTTTTTCGCAAAATTTTTCGACATCGCCAGCACACAAAAAGCGACCAGGGAAGGACAGTGCCCGTCGCCCCACGTCAGCTCCTCGGGAAAAACTTTTCGATCCCGTTCCTTGAGAAGTTCGAGGGACGTGTCGGAGGGTGCGTACGCCTCCCTCGTATTTGTGTTTATGACGTGGGGAAACCTCATCTTCGATTTTGACCTCCCTTCTCGAAGTTACGACTGCAATTCGTAATTTTGCAAATTGATTCGCGATGACGAATTTCGAAAAAAAAACGCGTCTTAAACCTTGACGTTTAATTTGAAAAGTTGTTGCCGGGTAATTATGCCCCTAAGTGTTTTAACAAATGTTTACTTTAAGGGTTGATTGTTACACAGACAAACGTAATTTAAATGATGGATTATTTCGTGCACTTTAAGTTTGTTTTTATTTTCGATTCGTTTTTGTGCTTGTCCTTGTAAAGGAAAATTATCAATTTATTTCCTAGTTCTGAAGATTAGGGCAAAGGCGTCGCTTTTAAAAGAGGACGAAATAAGGGAGAACAATCTTCGTTTAAATTTTAATTAATTTTAATAACGTCGAAATTAATAACAAATTTAATTGGCATATTAATTTAACGGATTTAGGTACGGAAATAATTAGTTTTGAGTGTTTGATTTAAATACCGTTTCATTGCACATTCATGAGGTTGTTATTGAATTTCGATACAGTTGCAAACTCGTGGGTCATTCTGGCAAATTTAATTAAAACTGCAATTTAAAAAAAATAAAAATAATAATAGAAATCGGAGGTTTCCTGTTGCAGGACTTATTTTTTTTGGAAAACTACCATGCATGATTCAATTGGTTTCTCGTTAAACAAGCAATTTCTTCTTTTTCTCTTTGGGATTGTGATTATTAATATTTTTTTATATCAGGAAAAAATTGGGGGTCCCATGTTTAAGGCTAAAAATTTTTTTAAGTCTGTTGTATTTTAATATTCAAATCTATGAATTTAAAAAAATCGTAAGATTGATTTTGGTTTAAGTACAGTCCTGATATTTTAGTAGGGGGTTAATAGGAGCCTTAAGAATAAGGAAAAAAATTGGGGACCCTTCCTGCCACTAAAACTTTTTGGGGGTTTATTAAGTGTTATGTATTTTCATAATCGAAATCTATAAATTAAAAAAAATTGTAATTTGGTTTTCGGTATAAATATAGTCTTAGTTTTTGACGTTGTGAATATAAGGACTTTTTTAAGCCAGAAAAAAAATCGGGGGCCCCCTATTTAAAGCGAAAGTTACTTAGAAAATTTTTAAGTCTATTGTATTTTAATATTCAGTCTATGAATTTAAAAAAAATCGTAGGATTGGTTTTGGATTAACTACGGTCCTGATATTTTAGTAGGTGGTTAATACGATCCTTATGAATAAGGAAAAAAATTGGGGACCCCCTTCCTACCACTAAAACAATTTGGGTATTTATTAAGTGTTATGCAAATTTCATAATCGAAATCTATAAATTAAAAAAAATTGTAATTTGGATTTTGGTATAAATATAGTCTTAGTTTTTGACGTTGTGAATATAAGGACTTTTTAAGCCAGAAAAAAAATCGGGGGCCCTCTATTTAAAGCTAAAGTTACTTAGAAAAATTTTAAGTTTATTGTATTTTAATATTCAAAATCTAATAATTTGAAAAAATCATAACATTAATTGTGGTTTAAGTCCGGTCCTGATATTTTAGTAGGTGGTTAATAGGACCCTTAAGAATAAGGAAAAAAATTGGGGACCCCTTCCTTGCAACTAAAACTCTTTGGGGGTTTATTAAGCATTATGTATTTTCATAATCCAAATCCATAAATTAAAAAAAATACAAATTTTATTTATAGTGTAAATACGGTCCTGATCTTATTGGCAGGACCTTTTTAAAAAAGAAAAAAAATTGAGGATCCGTGTACTTAAAGCAGAAGTGTACTTGGCGAAGTTTCAAGTGCTATCGTTTTAACTAAAAAACTGAATATGTTTAAAAAATCATAGAACTGGGTATGGGTCAAATACGGCCCTGAAATTTTATCAGGAAATTAATAGGTCTTTTAGGCATTAGGAAAAAAATCAAGAAGGTCCTTACTAAAGCCAGAAGTCCTTTGGGAATTTTTTATATCTTACCTATTTTTCAATTAAAAAACCATTGACCATTTCTTTAATATAATATAATTAAATTTTTTTTTAAACATGTTTAACTAATACATTTTATTTTATTTTTTACAGATGTAAGGAAAACCTTCAATAAGCAGTGAGTAACTTTAAAACTTTTCTCCATGTTTTCTTAAACCAATTTTACAAAACCTTATTTAAATTTGCGCCCCCAATTCGAAACGGAAACATAAAACCAATTTCCACAAAACCAAAACGAAAAAAACATCTACGAAAAAGTAGCGAAATTTTCTCGGTTACAACGTTCTCCCAAACATCAGCTTTTGTATTTAAACCATTCGATTCGTCTTTCTTTCTGTAACATATAAAGGAATTTATTGGCTTTATTAGGGGTTGACTTCAACTTTGAACTTTTCCCATTGGCCGTCGCGTTGTATCGATTACAAACTAGAAAACATTTTTTTTAAACTTGCACAGTCGAAACACATTTTAAAAACTCGTGTGTAATTTTTTTTTTGTGTGTTTGAGAGCACAATTTTGAATTTGGTGCCAAAAATAATGGGTCGTGATTGGTTGCTCTAATTCGTCGCCTTATAAATGCACCAATCGCGATTCATTTTTACTCAAAATTGCGATTATTAAAGTGTGCGACGTTTCGGGGAATTTTTTTCGAGTGGGTGCCTGAGGGGTGCCGTTAAGCAAAAGGGCATTTACTCGTGCGAAAGGTAAAAAAGCGGTCACTAACAGTTTTACGAGCGTCAAATTCGGCGACACATCATGCGTTTCCGGAGCGGCCGGAGGTGGAGAAGAAGAGGATGCGGTAAAAGGGGGCCGCTCGTAGGGTGGCTCGTGGGGGCTGTTTTTAGGGGTAGCTGACTCCCGGACGCAGCTGTCGGGGTCGATTTCGTCGGCGAAGGTGCACGAACGGCCTCGTCCAAACGCGCTCTCGCGTCGAAGTAGCGTCGGGACGCTCAAAAGACTGATTTCTATCGTCCGCTCTTCTTGCGGATCTCGCTTATTTATTATTGGTTTTGTGCGATTGGTGCGCGTGTTACATTTTCTCCATGTAATTGGTGCACACTTTTACAACTATTTGGATTTTTTTCGTCGACCCCTTGCGCTTCGGGGGGCGAAGGAAAATTTAAAATTTTTCCTTTTAAGAGGAAGAAGTCCGCCGCCGCCGCCGCCACCTCTTCTCTCGCTTCTTCTTCTTCTTCGCGGAGCAAAAATTGGTCGAAAAAATTTGTTTACAATTTTGCTTAAATAGTTTAGTGACGCTTTTGAGTAATTATTTTTGCGGTTCCAATGCTAATTTATTCGGATAATTTTTAATATGAAATGTTGAACTTGGCTTAAACTCAAAAATATCTAAAATTATAAATATATAATTGAACGGACATTACGAATATTTATAAAATAAAATAAATATCCAATTTTTCTTTGATACACTGTGAATTTAGTGAGTGCAAAAAAAAAACAACGGAGAAAATTGCCAAAAACGACCGAATCCATATGGATTTTGATCACCATTTTCTGTAGGATTTAATAATCGAGTTGGTAAGGGTTGTTTCTAATTGTAATTGTAAAAACTAAGCGCGGATTAATAATTTAAGAAATTTTAATAAAAAGACTTGTCTCGTATTTCTCCAATGAAATCCCCAACTTGAGAAAAATCTCAAAAAAATGCCTCGAGAAATTTAATTAAGCCTTCTACGACGTTCCTTTCTAATTTATCTCTTAGCTTTTGGATTTTTTTTCCGGTATTCGTGGCTTAGAGTTTAATTTCCTTTGAGATTTCTTCAGGGGGGCGGGGGGCAAGCTCTAAATTACCGTTTTTACTATGTCGGATTATTTTTTGATTAATTTAATTGTTTAATTGCGATTTGCGAGCGCCAAAGCGAAAAGGTTGTTTACGTTTTTTTCGCAGAGGGGGGCTGGGCGCATAAATTCGCCGATTATTTATTTTTAAAAGATCGGGCTTAACGTTAATGGTCAATAAAGTCTGCTTTAAATAATCTCCCGAACGTTTTCTTTTTGGTAAATATTTATTGATGCGATTTAAAAATATAAAAGTGCTTCCTTTAGGAATTTTATTAAATGTTTTCGCTTGGGAAAAAAAATCGGTGTTTTGCCGGGGGGCGATTAGAGCAAAAAACGTGTTAGGGGTGGTTTCGTACGACAAATCGAGCCACTTATTTTTAATTTAAATGAAAGTATTGGGGGTTTTTGAGGATTTCGATTTCGGCTAAAATTAGAAAAAGGGGGTCAGAGCCGCGTGTGGGATTACTGACAACGGAAAATTGGGGTGTAAACTTCTTATCCCTAAAGTTGATTATATTCAAAGGATATCTTGTAATTTGAGGAGAGATAAAGATAAGTATTAGGTAGACATTTCTGAATTATTCATGGCCTTTGATCAATACTCGGGCTTGATATTTATTCTAAAATTATTGTGACTTCGCGTTTTCGCCCTTTATTTTATTTTTTTATTGGGGGGCGGCGGCGGCATCTGCTTTTTATTTAGGTCGATGGTTCCCAAATTTTAATCCGATTTTATTTTTCGTTCATCCAAAAATTATTGTAAATTAATTCATTATTGCGTTGTAAATTTCGAAAAAAAATATTTTGCAGCTCTTTCGGGGCCGGGAAAAATCAAAAAGGGGGGCGGAGAGCTGGGGGCACGTGTCGCGAACGTTTTCGCGGTGCATTTCGTGGCAAAATCGAAATTCGTCCTGTGCAATCCGACACAATCGCGTTTTGCGACAAAAGCCCCCTACAAAATTATGCGAAGCAATTTTAAACTTCGCCGGATAATTACCGTGGAAATCGTAATTAGAAGCGCAGGGGGAGGAAAACTCGATAGCTTTCCACTTTTCGTAGAGCCGAACGACCCGTTTTTTAACGAGGAAAAATCTTGTTTAAAGCTCGGCGAAAAATGTAAAATAAAAAGAACGAAGAAGGGGGGCTCGTGTAAATATTTAAATTCGAAAGGAATTGAAATCTCCCGCCGATAAAATAGTCGAATTATTTTGTTAAATTTTTATGGGTACTTATGGGAAGCTAAAGTAAAACAGGTGTGTTATATTCTTAGATACTTCCCGATTATAAATAACTCATCGGAATTATTTTAGGTTAAAAATACTCACAAACATTAAGTTCGCGTGATTTATATCCTTGTAGGACTTTAAAAATTTAGTGAGCACGTTTTCGCTTGGTGCTCGGTTATTTTTCTTATCAAAAAAAAAATAATAAATCGAGTGCGTTGAAAGGCAGATTGAAATAGCTCGGGTTGTCTATTTTTTTACGATTTAAATTTTGAAATTTGATTTGGGGACGTGGCGCAGACGGTTTAGGATTTTTCAAATTAATTTTGATTTTTTTATAAGGGCTCCAAAATTAAGATAATTTATATACAGTAAAACCTCAATTACATATGCATATTTCGCACTAAACAGTGTTTTTTTGCTTTTTTTCATTTTAAGATAATGTGCGACTGTTTTATTTAGTGATTAATATTTGTTGCGTTTTTTGTAAACATATACCTAGCAATTTGACCAAGTTTTTTTTCTGTTAATACGAGATGCTTTGTAATTGTGCTTAAAGCCGAGTGTGCGCATTCGAGCTCAAAGTGGCACATTCCGATCTCGGGAAAATGAAGCGCGCCGCTCCGCGTCGCGCTTCATTTGCCTCCCTCGCTCGGAAATGTGCCACTTTTCGCTCGAACGCGCACATCTTCGTATTTATCGGATTTGCCCATATTCTTAATTTATTCTTCAATTCAAAAAATTAAAAGTCGAATAAATTTGATCTATTTTTTCTTTGAAAAAGGTTAGATATTTTATTTCTTTTGATAAATTATCGTGGTGCCTTTCCGCACGCCTAATTGTAACGAGCTTGATAAAAATATTTTCAGGTGTACTTTCCAATGTTTACTAATTCGCATTTTTGATTAATTAAAATTGTATATGAGTCAAATTTTCTGAAGTGGACCACTAAAAATTAACTAGTCGATTTTTATATCATCTTTTGCAGATTGCTGAAGGTTTATATGTCAAAATTAATGTCTCCGAATATTTTTGGGTAATTTTCTTTTTTGTAAAAATTTTAAACAAATTAGTTTTAAAGCACATTTTGTGTATACTTTTGTAATTAGACTTCATTTATGGATTAATTCAATTTTTAAATGTAAAAAAATATTTATATGTTACATAGGGGGTGCATCAAAATTTTAGAATGACTTGGGTGGGGTATGTTAAAAGGAGGTTGGGAAATAAGAGTCAAAATTCGGAAAAAGTTAAAATATTTGTTTTTTCATGTACGATGAAGTCGTCTCCCATTAAATTAGTAAAAGTACTAAATTAGAAATGTGCTTTTTGGTAAAAATACCCTACTGTAATTTTTCATAAAAAGAAAAGCGAGATGTGGTAAGGTAACTGCGGGCAAAAAGGCCTAGATGAGGGAAATTGGAAATTAAATGAAAAAACATCAAATTTAATCAACAGGTTTTAATAGTAATCATTTTTAAGATTCAGTTACTATAAAATATGAAAAAAAATTGGCAACTTTCACCATAAACAAAACCAAAAATTAACATTTTTAAAAACCTTGCCAGTAGGCCTTATTATACTTTTTTAATGCATTCTTTCATCAAAAAAAAATCGATAAATACGAGGAAGTGCGCATTCGAGCGAAAAGTGGCACATTTCCGAGCGAGGGAAGCAAATGAAGCGCGACGCGGAGCGGCGCGCTTCATTTTCCCGAGATCGAAATGTGCCACTTTGAGCTCGAATGTGCACACTCGGTTTAAAGCTTAATTCACAATGATTTAGGCCAATAAATTAGACAAAAAATAAATTAAATAATTTTAATCGTTCCATCTCGCTTGTACTTACGAGATCGTAGTATCTTTTTGCTCGCTTCCACTTATTACTATGGTAAAAATGCGATTTTCGAACATATAATCGATGTTTTATTAAATTTTTTGATTTGAAGGAAGCTTTAGTATACAAAATTCAATAAATACTAAGATGTGTGCATTCGGGCGAAAAGTGGCACATTTCCGAGCGAGGGAGGCAAATGAAGCGCGACGCGGAGCGGCGCGCTTCATTTTCCCGAGATCGAAATGTGCCACTTTGAGCTCGAATGCGCACACTCCGTTTTAAGCACGATTCACAACAATTAATATTAAAAATAATCGTATATGTTTATTAAATTAATTATTAAAGTAACTGCGGGTAATAAGGCCTAACTAAGGGAACTTTCACCATAAACAAAATCAAAAATTAACATTTTTAAAAACTGAAGGGTAATAAGGCCTACAGCTTTAAAAAATTTAAGTAATCAAACTGGACATAATATATTTGATAACTAAGTTTAATAAATACATGAATACAGCAATTGGAATAAAAAAATTTCAAAAAATTACAAATTGCCTCTCCTAACAGTCATTAGCGCACTCAAAGTCATTAGTAAAATCTACTGGCATAATTTTTATTAACTAATAATGACTTATCGTAAGCAGGAAGATTGTTTATTAACGTTTGCATAGTAGTAGTCTGATTTTAACACAACATAATCTTTTATTTTGTTCTTGTGATGATTAAACATCAAGGGCCGGTGTGATGTACCTCGGTCATTGTCGATCAGTTGTACCTTGACTCTAGGATCAACGTGTAATAAATACCAATATAGGAGTATATTTGTTATATATTCTTTTTTATTGTATTTTATTTTGCTTCAGATATTAAGCCTAGCAAGTCAAATCAAAATTTAAATTTTTTTTAAGTTTTTGAATAGTTAAATTTCAGTATACGAGAAATGTTTTGTTAATTTTTGAAACAATTTTAGTGTTATACCAAAGAAGACCATTAATAGTTCGTATAATCTAAAAATAAATAATAAATATATAGTTTTCATGAGACAGGTCCTAGGTACATCACCCCTGTTATACCTTAGCCATAGTTACACGAATTTTAAAATCTTAAAGCAATGTGAATAAGCAGTTGCTAATGCTTTTAAATTTTTTTACGAAGTGCACTTTATTAGTGCCCCAATACGGTGCAAATTATTTCATTAACAAATTGTTACATATACATTTTGAAAAAAATTAGAAATAAAAAAAGAGTCAAGGTACAACATGTTTCTTTACATATTTACATTCGTAAGACCTTAAAAGTAATGTAAAATGCATTAGAAAACAATTAAACTTTGATACAAAAAGTAGGAGTATAATAAGGCCTATGGTTAAATTTAGTAGGCCTTAATACCCGCCGACCACGTATGTAAGAAAATCAAAATAAAAAATATTTGGTCGTTCAGTTATTTTTCGTGGAAATCTTTTCAATTTTTCAAAAATTACACGGGAAATGATTTATTTTAATGTGTCGAAGGCTGCATTTAATTATCCATCTTCATTTTTGAAAAATATATTTTTTTTAAACTTTTCTAGCAGGAGAATTTTCCAATTCGAAAATTTGAAATCAATTCGAAATTTTGCGAACTCTAACCCGGTCCCAACAAAATTTTTAAAGCACAAAATGGAAACCTATTGCCCGTTTAGTGCTTCGAACGAGAAAACAGAAATTCGGGGCGACATCTATTGCTCCCCAGACGGTTGTCCGAATCTGTGTAGGAGAAAACTCCTCGGGGTTGAATAAAGTCAACTTTCCATTGTACAAAAATAAAGGGGTAGCTAAAAACTCGAGAGTTTTTCCACATTTTTTTCTTCTTCAATCGGGGACCGAAAAAATACTCAAATAACTCGTAATTAATTTAACTTAGGGCCGAAGACGCGCTTCTATTTACATAATTAAAAATAACACTTCGAGTCGAGCGTTAGAACTTAACACGAAATTATTTGTTGACGAGTTTGAATGTCTTTTAGATAAATGTTTACCATTGTTAAGTTCGAGGGATGTTTACACTTTCTTGTTTATCTTTAGGGTTGGCGTTTCTCGTGAGCGGAAAGGGTTGTCCAATAATTTTTGAAGGTTTGCCCGTCTATTTATAAATTTACTTCGCTTTAAATACCGGGTGTTTCATTTGAAGTGGCACAGGCTTGTATAAGTCCTAAAATAATAAAATTTTCAAAAAAGGTACAAGTAGGGGAGACCGGGTATAGTTGTCTCACGGATAAGTTGTCACAAAAGCTATAATAGCAAACCTAATGAATTAATAAATTTGTTTACCCGTGTCGAAGAAGCCCGAGCACAATACCTCCTTGCTTACTTCACTTCAGTTCGCTCTGAATCGGCGTTAATTGAGGAAGCGTTAAACGAGGTCTTACTGTAACTCAAATTTTGGTCATTATTGCGAACGATGTGTAAAACCGAGTGTGCGCATTCGAGCTCAAAGTGGCACATTCCGATCTCGGGAAAATGAAGCGCGCCGCTCCGCGTCGCGCTTCATTTGCCTCCCTCGCTCGGAAATGTGCCACTTTTCGCTCGAATGCGCACATCTTCGTGTTTATTGGATTCGACTCTATTAATAACAAATCCTTCAAATCCAGATTTTCTATTCCGAAAAAAGTTTTCGCTTGAAAGTGCACATAGGGGAGACCGGGTATAGTTGTCTCACGGGTAAGTTGTCACAAAAGCCATAACAGCAAACCTAATGAATTAATAAATTTGTTTACACGTGTCAAAGAAGCCCGTGCACAATACCTCTTTGCGTACTTCACTTCAGTTTGCTCTGAAATACCGTAAAAGAAATATATGCGTTGAGTCTCGTAAGTATATTTAAATTTTGCATAGTGATATACTTTTTCGTGTATTTATGATGTTTAAGATATGCTTCATGATATCATTCATATGGTTTCTTAAATGACCATTGATTTAAATTGATTTTGAGAGTTAATTGTCTAAAACTGTTTTGGGGAAAGTTGTCTCAAGTTAACGGGGGCTAGTTGTCACATGTGCAAAGCAACACCATAAATATGTGCGGCCTTTTTTATTGATTTCTAGGGGTTTTACTACATAAACGATTGGCTGTAATTATATTTCTGTCATTTTTGTTACCATAACCTAAGTTCGTTAGATAGAAGTTACTATTCGCTCACAGCAAATATTATTTATTTTTTTAATTATGAGTAAGATATTTTTCGTTCCTTTCTTAGGTAAAATTTCTTACAAACAACATTTTACCTTTAATAAAAATAGGCATTTGTTTTGTCGTTTTGTATTTTACCTTTTATGTAGTATGTGACTACTTACCCCAGACACGGGGTTAAAAGTCACACTTCTCTTTTTTCATAAAAATTATAATATGTTCTCATCAGATAATGGTAGAGCAAAAGTCTTTATTTTTTCTTAAACTAGAATAAATACACTATCTATTGATATATAAATGTCATTGATAAATTAAGACCATGGGCTCTATAAATGCAAAAGAACAAAAATTGTGACTTCTAACCCCGGTTTCCCCCCTATACATTTTTGGAAAGCCCGCCACGAGCTCTATCCAATCATCTAAAAAAAATTAATATTTTTCTTTTAGTAATTATAAGCTCGTGGCACTTTAAATGAAACACCCGGTATATGACTTTGTGACTCGCATTTATACTTTTAAAAATCATAATTAATTGCGACAATTTTCGAAATAAACCGCTTTCCTTCGATCCCAAGGAATTCAACCTTTATCCAAAAAAAAAATCAAATTTATGAATCGGTCCGTGTGTGTGCACGTATGTTGTTTTTTTTTATATAATAACAACGAGCGTTTTGTATCCTGTCACGCAGCAAAATGATAAATTGATCAGAAAATTTGATTTATGTGGGAAAATAAGCGCACACAAAATGCGGCATCCATTTTATAAATAGACGCGTTTAATTTTAACGGCGTCCTTTTGCATTTAAACGCGCAACTTTATTAAATATTTTTTTCCCGGGCGGAAAATTCGGGCGCGGTTTTATTTTAAAGGGATGCTGGCAGAGCGAAAAAGGCGGAAGTCCGATTGGAAATCGTTCGACCCTGTAAAACGGTCATTGTGTCCCCCTAAAAGCCAATATGTTACGTTTCTTTCCTAACTCAATGAGAGGGCACTAATTTTTTAACGTTGACCCCGGCATCTTTTCGAGCGGTGCCCCCCCGGACATGCGTTTTATTTTTTTTTCGTGTTTTCGAAGGAACTAAAAATAGTACGCGTGAAGGAATTAAAATGTGCGTTGAATCTTATTCAAATGACAAGAGTTGCTCGTTCGGGAGACGAACAAATAAATTTGGGGATATAAAAGCGGGGCACGTCTATTTTTAAGGGCCCCAAACGCGCGCGCCACCCCAAAAGCCTTAAAATTTCGTACAGAAATAAAACAGGACGCGTTGAAAGATAACACTCCGGAAATTACATTACTTTTAATTTCTTTAAAAGCCTCTTAAGATGCGGACTAAATTAATATGGAATGGACGCGAAATGAAGATTTCGAAAAAGCTCGTTTCCAATCGAAATTCATTTTTTTCCAGCTTTAAAATGTAATGTAATTTAAATGGATCTTTTTCAATTATTTCTTTGTTCTAAGGACGTCGGATTTATTTACAAAGAATCGAATTTTGGGCTGGGAGTTTATTATTTTTGGAAAATTTAATGTTGGGCTTTGGGGGGTTGCTTGTTTTTTTTGCAGATGTGCGTATTTCGTTGGGAGCTTCCTAATGAAAATTATACAGAATTTAATTTGTTTATAATGCGCTGCGCGCGGAATTTATTTATCTTTTTTAATTTTTGAAAAATGCTTTTAAGTGTTGTGTTGAAAAAATTACGTGGGGTGTTTGCAAACTGTTTATTTTTTGATAAAACGGGTGCGCAGATTTACATGGGGTTTTACCAATCGAAAAAGGACTTAATTTAAGCGAATAGGTGTCTCGGCGATTTTTTCGAAAAAACATTTGACATTTTCTACGAGTGCTCAAAGTTTGCTGTTATGGTTACGCTTTTGTAAAATCGTAGTGCTTATTTTAGGAGAAAAGGTCTTTAAAACGTATGATTTTATACAAAATGTTATGTATTTTAATTGGGTTAAAACGGCATTTAATTATCTCATTTCGTTTTTGAAAAATATTTTTTTTTAATATGGAAATGTAAATTTTTGAAAATTGTATTATGGAAATTACGTGCGGTATTCACAAATTGTTTATCTTTTGAAATCGGGTGCTCAGATTTATATGGGGTTTCCACCAATCCGAAAAGGACTTAATTTAAGCCAATAGGAGTCACGGCGATTTTTTCTACAAAAAAATTTGAATTTTTTACGCGCCATCAAGGTCTGCTGTTATGGTTACACTTTTGTAAAATTGTAGTGGTGTTATTTTTGGAGAAAAGGCGTTTAAAACGTATGATTTTATACAAAATGTTATGTATTTTAATTGAGTTAAAACGGCACTTAATTATCTCATTTCGTTTTTGAAAAATATTTTTTTTTAATACGGAAATGTAAGTTTTTGAAATTTGTGTTATGCAAATTACGTGCGGTATTCACAAATTGTTTATTTTTTGAAAACGGGCGCTCGGATTTAAATGCGGTTTTCACTCATCGAAAAAGGACTTAATTTAAGCCAATAGGCGTCTCGGCGATTTTTTCTAAAAAAATTTTGGGATTTTCTACGAGCGCTCAAAGTTTCCGGTTAGGGATATACTTGTGTAAAATCGTCGTGCTGTTATTTTTTGAGAAAAAGGGGCTTAAAACTTTTGTTTTTATACAAAATATTATGTATTTTAATTCAGTTAAAACGGCATTTAGTTATCTCTTTTCGTTTTTGAAAAATATAAGTGTTTGAAGATTGTATTTGTGAAAATTACGTGCGGTATTCACAAATTGTTTATTTTTTGCAAACGGGTGCTCCGATTTAAATGCGGTTTCCACCAATCGAAAAAGGACTTAATTTAAGCCAATAGGTGTCTCGGCGATTTTTTAAAATTTGGTGTTTTGTACGAGCCCCTCAAAAAATTCCTATTACGATTTCTCTTATGGAAAATCGGCACGCTTTTATTTTTGGAGTAAATGTGTTCAAAACTTGCGTTTTTGTACATAATTTTATGTATTTCAATTCTGCGAAAACGGCATTTGATTAGCTCTTTTCGTTTTTGAAAATTATTTTTTCTAAATTGAATTAGTGGTTTGGAGAAGAGCCTTATAAAAATTGCATGGCAAGTTCACAAAATGTTCATTTCTCGAAAACGGGTGCCGATATTTAAATGCGCTTTTCACCGGTCGAAAAAGGAGTAAATTTCGGCCGATAGGTGTCGCGGGGATTTCAACGAAAAAAATTATTACGTTTTGTACGCGTGTCCCAAAAATCTTTGACTAAATTCGAAAATCTTTTACGTAGTACTACATATTTCTTGCGAAGCGCGAACGGGCTTGATTTATCTTGTATTTTTTTTCGCAAACGAGCTTTGGGCACATCGACTAAAAATAAAAATCGGCTTTTCAATATGAAGAGCACGAAACGGGGCGAAGTGCAAATTTCGTCGGAACGGCAGGATACGAGCTGCGACATAAAATTCCGGTCAGGAAATATAAAAACTTTGCGCGCTCCCTTTTTTTTTCTAAATTCGCCGCCGAAAAAAATTTTCTCCCCCAATACTTCTGCATCAGCTTTAGGGCGTTTTTTCCTCTTCGTCTTCTTTTTCCCTGCAACTTTCTTTTATTTAGACTTCTCGAGCTGAGTGGAAAATTACAATTTTTTTTTCCATTTCTCCGAAACGAAAGGGTTTTTAGTTTTTCGCAAAAGAAACGGTTAAAGCACCAAAAAAAAAAAGAAACACACCTTTCAGTGTTTTTGAAGAGCCTTTGTGCGGTAGCAAAACTCATGAATCGACAAAAGGGGTCGGTCGGCGAAGAGAAAAGCCGCCGCCGCCCCCGCCGTGTTCTAACATTATTTCTTTTTTCTTTTACGTTCGCATTTATTTTTTTTCTAAAAGAGTTCTTTTTTTATTGATGCGTCGCCGGGCTCGTTTTTTATTTTTCTTCCTTTCCCTCTCCGCCCCGCAATTTTTTTTTTTAAATTGGCTTTTATTTTGAACTTTTAATTGATGTTAATTAAAATTTTAATAATTCGTCCTCGGACGTTTTAAAAATTAATTCGTTTTCGAGCTTTTGTGAGCGAAAAAAAGATCAAAAGCGCGGCAAGTTTTTTGATCGAAATAATTTAATAATTTGCAATTCGGGGGCGGTTTTGGGCGACCGCCGAGGCGCACACATTTATTTGATATTTTGTTACGAAAGGACATTGTAGCGACCGTCCCTTTCGAACGACATAGCTTTGGGGGCTTTTCGTTTGGCCTTAACTGCGACGTCCTTACGGGCTTTGCCCGTTTCATTGTCCTTTAATAAATTAAACACGTAAAGGGTTTGTCAATTAGGGTTTTTACGACGGTATTTGTTTTGAATTTAGTGCGCGCTTTTTTCCCTTTTTCGGCGAGCTTTAATGCGGGGTTGTTCTATTTTTTTTTTTTGGTAAATTTTAATAATGGCTCGCGCTCATCGCAGCTTTAAGGCTTTCGGGGTTTAAATTATTTTACTTGGCCGAAATTTTCTTGTACTGTTTCGAAATGCGATTTGATTAAAGCTTTCAGGAGGCGAACTTTTCTGAAAGCTCGGGAAGCATATTCGAGCACTACCACCGAAACTGAAATAAATCGTGTTCTATTTACGAAGCTTAATGGATTTCGATGTAATTTATTTTCAAAGTCTAATTCGGTGTGTTTTTTTGTTTTTAATAAGAAGAAATGTTTCGGGGGTGGTTTTGCAGGTGTCGAAGTGCAAAACGTTCAGATTTATTTTTAAAGTTTGGGAGTTACGGTATTTCGAGTAATAAGTACGGTCCTGCAATTTTTAATTTGCAAATTTTTAAAAAGTCGTTTAATGATTGTGAATGGTGCTTAAAACCGAGTGCGCACATTCGAGCTCAAAGTGGCACATTCCGATCTCGGGAAAATGAAGCGCGCCGCTCCGCGTCGCGCTTCATTTGCCTCCCTCGCTCGGAAATGTGCCACTTTTCGCTCGAATGCGCGCATCGTCGTATTTATTGAAGTTATACTTCTTTGGCGTGCTGAAAGTAAAATTTTAGCAGACGTTGCACGCGCACAATTAACGAAAATTCGACAATTGAACTTGGCCATCTAAGAAATTAAATTAATTATTGTGAATCGTGCTTAAAACCGAGTGCGCACATTCGAGCTCAAAGTGGCACATTCCGATCTCGGGAAAATGAAGCGCGCCGCTCCGCGTCGCGCTTCATTTGCCTCCCTCGCTCGGAAATGTGCCACTTTTCGCTCGAACGCGCGCATCGTCGTATTTATTTGCATTAACTATTAATTTTCTTGCGCAGTGGTCGGGCGAATGCCGGCAACTGTCTCGAATTTGGAACTTTCATTCTAAACCGATTCCGACACTCATAAGTCTGTCTCTTTCGCACTCGTGACCAATTAAAACAGTAATTAAACACAGTTAATACAGTAATTTTTGTCGGTTTACGTGGCAGCGTGCGACAAATGCAGGTTTGTTTACTGGCAACGCACAGGTCGTTGGCCTTATACATAACGTAACCACTGGAAATTTTTGGCGATGTCCCTACCTGTTTGGCATATCTAAAAATCAATACTTTGTAGGCTTCGTGAAAATCAATACATAAACTCCGCCCCTTTACTGCGCAAATGTGCCTTAACTTATACGAAGCTTCAATGCGAAGTGCTTCGTGAACGGCTTCGTTTAAAATCAATACATAAACTCCGCCCCTTTACTTAACCCAAATTTTCTATAACTTATACATAGGCAGCTTGAATACAACGTGCTTTGAGTGTAACATATGTGCTTCAAAGAATAATTAGGAAATTTAAGTTATATCGGTCATTAAAACATTTTTTTTAAACGACTTTAATACATTACTTAAAAATGGAAAATGCAAATATTTGTTTAATTGTATTATTTATTTGAAGTCTTATAAATCAATTTAAACTAGTTCGTGTACCGTAGATGGCTCGCACGAGTTGATTTAAATTAGTTACGTAATTTGTTTTTGGTGTGTACAAACTTATAAATAATGATAAAACATCGGCACGGCCGTTTTTAGAAAGTTTCTTAATCGTATTTGACATATACCAATATTGAAATAAACGGATAATGTTGCACACTGCATACATCGTTCCCCTCCCACACCCCAGTTGTGAATCGCGCGTTGAAGTGTTAAGAACGTTCTTGAAAATTTTGATTTTGACTAATTAGTGTTTGTGTGGAACAGAATAGTGTTTACCAAAGGGCTTTGGAACTCTCCGAAGGTACACCCTGTATATAAATCTGAATTGTAAGCTTATTTTTTAATATTCCATGTTTTGTCGTTTTTGTTAAGTCACAAATAATACTTTAAAAATCTTGACGCCACCTTTCTCAAAAATCTAGACTTTTTTGGTCGTAATGGCTTTCAAAATGTTAGTTGCGAGGCCCAAAATTCATTTTCCTTTATTCGACGTAGCGCTTTCGGCTATTTGAAAGTTAACGTTATCGCGCTTTCGGGAATCGTGCATTTGGGTTTTTAAGTAGGCACACGTGTTTATCGGTTTGTAATAATAATCTCTTATAAATAATTACGAAGCCTCGTAACGATCGTTTTTGGCAATTTTTGAAAATCTTAATATTTTCTGCTTTAATTCGAAACACCCTTTATAATGGAATTTGCGTTTGCACGTAATTAATTTGGAATTAACGCTTACTTTGTAAAATTAAAGCGAATTATTGGGGTTTTGTTTAGGGTATTTTTGGAGGGGGCGCTTTTGATTTTGGATTCTTTGGATTCGATTTGGTTGTGTTTTGATTCGCGGGAATCTGAAAAAAAAATTATTTTAAATTAATTTGCGGTGGAGATTTTAGTAGCGGAATTGATTTGAAAAAGGGGGTTGAAGAACAAGCGTTAATTAATTAATATCTGAGTACCTGTGCGTCGGGTTGAAGAACGCTAAAGGGCTTTGTCTCGCAATTTAGTTCCCTTATCCACCCTTTAAATTTGGTCCTTTATTTTTGCGGCACCCTGTATAATAATTAATTTAATCGATATATCGTGTTTATAGCACTTCAAATTTGAGATTTTGGTGGTGAGGGATTGCGTAAGGGTTGAGTGTGATTTTTATTAATGATTTTGATTTTTAAGGCTGCGGTTAATTATTTTTAATTGTGCCTCACGCAAATGTACATCGGTTTGACGTTTTTCCTATGGAAAATTACCGAAGAATCGAATTCGAATAAATTGCTAAGGCGAAAGTATTCTTATCGTTATCGTAATAGCCAGCTTTGTGGTTACCGCACACCTCAGTCGTTTAATTTTTGCCGAGGCGTTAATAGCTCCGCGAAATTGTGCTTTTGTGATGTGTATTTTTGCGATGGGGGTTGTCCATGGGGCTCCCACCCTTGAGGAGCGAAAATCGTAGCTGTGAGTCGTTTTTCTAACGTTTTTATTAATTTTTTCGGTTTTGTTTTTGCAAAACGACGGTATCTCAAAGATTTTTTTGTGGCACCGTGTCCATCGAAAATTGGGCTACTTTTCGACCTAAATGGCCTAATTACATAGGCCAAAATTAATTTCTCTTTCAATTATTTTGTCGTCGAAAAAGCGACCAAGCGCCAAGTCATTGTGAGTCGACTTTTATCGCGTTTCCTGCCTAACGTTTGCTTATCGTTTTATTTTTGCAATTCCAAAAAACCAATGTCTAATCGGGCGCCTCGCACACAAATTAAAAGCTGGCAATTTTCGGTTTTGGTCGCGACGAAAATACCGAAAGCCTTTACGGAAAAATTTGGAGGAAATCGAAGTTGAATGCAGACATACCTCGCTCTACGGGAAAAGTTGGCCGTAAAGCGAAAGGGCGTATAACGAATCAATTGTTTTGATGCAAATTTGAACAGAAGATCACTAACAGTACGGCATTTTATTTAATGGGCCGTATAACGCAACATTGTGGGCCGTAAATCGAAAAAGTACTATAGCTAAAAAACAACCTTATAGCGAAACGCCGTATAGCGAGGTATATGTGTAATTCAATGCTAGAATTTTTAATTATTTTTTTATTCATTTATTTATTAAAGATAAACTTTAGAGGTTGGAAAATCCTCACATTTCTGGCACTAAGAAACTTTTCAAGTGACCAAAGGGCTTAAAGTAAATTCTTTGGGTAAATCGATTTTATTTAAAAAAAAATCGTAGGCTTTCCAGATTCAAAATCGATTTTGATGGGCCGTATAACGCAACATTGGGGGCCGAAATCGAAAAAGTGCCATAGCTAAAAAACAACCTTATAGCGAAACGCCGTATAGCGAGGTATATCTCTAATTCAAAATGAGCTGATCGAAATCTTTGCAGTTTTTTGACATAAAACAATACTAAAATATCTACGGTCCTTTACTTTCGAAAAGCGCATTTTTTTTAAAGAGTAATTCACAGCAATTACGACGGGTAATTGAAGGAAGTCGGTCGCACGTCGATTTTAAATCAAACGCCAGTAATCCGATATAAATTTATTGGAATTGCTTTATTAATTAACGATCAGCTTATTTTAGATTAAAGACGACCCAAATGTGCTGCTTGGTTGGATACAAATGGCTATCCTAGCGTTAAGATCCAATCTCATGTAATCTAGCACTTCATTTCGTACCGAAAACCTACCCTTCAACCTCGCAAGACCCCTAAACTCGGATCGATTTTGAAAATTTATTGAATGCACTTCCCGTTTTTCAATCGATTGCGTACCTTCTGAAATCGGGAAAACGATTTAATTTGGTCCCCTCCCCCGTTGTACGTTTATTTCGCACTGCAAACACACTTTTTTCGCATTGTTATCAGAAGAAAATCGATTTTGAATTACGCGCCAATCACTGCACTATTTACATATAGATTTGGTAAACATTTTTTGAAAAGTCGTGAAAATCGGACGCTTTTCTTCCCGAGAAGAAAATCGGTTTTGTCGTGTTCGAAACGAAGACTTAATTTAATTTCCAAATTAAGAAAATAAATGCATATTAATGAGCGTTTGCGAATTTACATAAATTTGCTTTCAAAGGACCCGAAAAAACACTTTTCGCGGATTTCGAACTCCGCCGAAAAAAAAATCGATGGGAGTCGTTTTAATGAACTCCGAAAACCGCTCCCAAAAAGCTAATTGAATTTTTATGAGATATAAAATAGATGTTGCACGCTTAACGAAATTAAATTTGTACAAAATAACGCGGAGCCGTATTTAATTTTTTAATTCTTTTATGCCTCGCCGATTTTTTTTTTTCGAGTGCTTTTAATATTTATGATGCGAGCGGTTCCAAAAAGTTTTCATTTGTAACGTTATACAGCGTGATTTGGGAGGAAATGGAAATGTTTTAAGGACATGTCGAAGAAGCCGAAATAAGCCGGTCTGTTTACGTCCGATTTTTATTTGTTTCAGAATTAATGCTATTTGCTTATAATTTTTTTTTGTTAGTTTTGTAATAAGTACTTTTTTAGTCTTTAAATTGCAACTAATCAAAGTATCTCTGAAACAACTCAAAATCGGACTTAAACATATGAGCTTATTTTGTTTATTTTGGCTTCTCGGACATAACCTTCAAATATTTTCATTTATTCTCGAAACACCCTGTAGAAATACACTTGAACAAATCGAACTAGAATTTTGAGCCCCCTTCCCAAAAACTTTTCAAAATTAAAAAAAATCAGGTCAGGTTTCATTTGAATCGTCACATGAAATTCACAGCCAGAAATCGTACCCCTTAATTTTTTTAAATCGTCGCATTTATTGAATTTGTTCACATTCGTTTTAGAATCTAAAAGGGAAAACGGCAACGTATCCAAATAAAGCGTGGTTATATTTAATTCGGCCGCGCGAAAGAAGTATCACTTCTAATTATTCAATTTTAATTTTTAATGCGACAGCTCAAAGAGCAATTAATTAAAAACAATTCTGCGCTTTGTTATTACAATTCCAAAAATTTTACTTTCAGCACGCCAAAGAAGTATAACTTCAATAAATACGACGATGCGCGCATTCGAGCGAAAAGTGGCACATTTCCGAGCGAGGGAGGCAAATGAAGCGCGACGCGGAGCGGCGCGCTTCATTTTCCCGAGATCGGAATGTGCCACTTTGAGCTCGAATGCGCACACTCGGTTTTAAGCACCATTCACAATCATTTTTATGAGATATAAAATAGATGTTGCACGCTTAACGGAATTAAATTTGTACAAAATAACGCGGAGCTAGGTATATTAATTTTTTAAATTCTTTTATGCCTCGCCAATTTTTTTTTTCGAGTGCTTTTAATATTTATGATGCGAGCGGTTCCGAAAAGTTTTTATTTGTAACGTTATACGGGGAGGAAATGAAAATATTTTAAGGACATGTCGAGGAAGCCGAAATAAGCCGATTTGTTTACGTCCGATTTTTATTTGTTTCGGAATTAACGCTATTTTCTTATTATTTTTTTTTGTTAGTTTTGTAATAAGTACTTTTTTAGTCTTTAAATTGCAACTAATCAAAGTATCTCTGAAACAACTGAAAATCGGACTTGAACATATGAGCTTACTTTGGTTTCTCGGACATAACCTTCAAATATTTTTATTTATTCTCGAAACACCCTGTAGAAATACACTTGAACAAATCGAACTAGAATTTTCAGTCCCCTTTCCAAAAACTTTTCAAAATTAAAAAAAATCAGGTCAGGTTTCATTTGAATCGTCACATGAAATTCACAGCCAGAAATCGTACCCCTTAATTTTTTTAAATCGTCGCATTTATTGAATTTGTTCACATTCGTTTTAGAATCTAATAGGGAAAACGGCAACGTATCCAAATAAAGCGTGGTTATATTTAATTCGGTCGCGCGAAAGAAGTATCACTTCTAATTATTCAATTTTAATTTTTAATGCGACAGCTCAAAGAGCAATTAATTAAAAACAATTCTGCGCTTTGTTATTACAATTCCAAAAATTTTACTTTCAGCACGCCAAAGAAGTATAACTTCAATAAATACGACGATGCGCGCATTCGAGCGAAAAGTGGCACATTTCCGAGCGAGGGAGGCAAATGAAGCGCGACGCGGAGCGGCGCGCTTCATTTTCCCGAGATCGGAATGTGCCACTTTGAGCTCGAATGTGCGCACTCGGTTTTAAGCACCATTCACAATCATTTTTATGAGATATAAAATAGATGTTGCACGCTTAACGGAATTAAATTTGTACAAAATAACGCGGAGCTAGGTATATTAATTTTTTAAATTCTTTTATGCCTCGCCAATTTTTTTTTCGAGTGCTTTTAATATTTATGATGCGCGCGGTTCCGAAAAGTTTTTATTTGTAACGCTATACAGGGAGGAAATGAAAATATTTTAAGGACATGTCGAGGAAGCCGAAATAAGCCGATTTTTTTACGTCCGATTTTTATTTGTTTCAGAATTAACGCTATTTTCTTATTATTTTTTTTTGTTAGTTTTGTAATATGTTCTTTAGTCTTTAAATTGCAACTAATCAAAGTATCTCTGAAACAACTGAAAATCGGACTTGAACATATGAGCTTACTTTGGTTTCTCGGACATAACCTTCAAATATTTTCATTTATTCTCGAAACACCCTGTAGAAATACACTTGAACAAATCGAACTAGAATTTTCAGCCCCCTTTCCAAAAACTTTTCAAAATTAAAAAAAATCAGGTCAGGTTTCATTTGAATCGTCACATGAAATTCACAGCCAGAAATCGTACCCCTTAATTTTTTTAAATCGTCGCATTTATTGAATTTGTTCACATTCGTTTTAGAATCTAAAAGGGAAAACGGCAACGTATCCAAATAAAGCGTGGTTATATTTAATTCGGTCGCGCGAAAGAAGTATCACTTCTAATTATTCAATTTTAATTTTTTAATGCGACAGCTCAAAGAGCAATTAATTAAAAACAATTCTGCGCTTTGTTATTACAATTCCAAAAATTTTACTTTCAGCACGCCAAAGAAGTATAACTTCAATAAATACGACGATGCGCGCATTCGAGCGAAAAGTGGCACATTTCCGAGCGAGGGAGGCAAATGAAGCGCGACGCGGAGCGGCGCGCTTCATTTTCCCGAGATCGGAATGTGCCACTTTGAGCTCGAATGTGCGCACTCGGTTTTAAGCACCATTCACAATCATTTTTATGAGATATAAAATAGATGTTGCACGCTTAACGGAATTAAATTTGTACAAAATAACGCGGAGCTAGGTATATTAATTTTTTAAATTCTTTTATGCCTCGCCAATTTTTTTTTTTCGAGTGCTTTTAATATTTATGATGCGAGCGGTTCCGAAAAGTTTTTATTTGTAACGCTATACAGGGAGGAAATGAAAATATTTTAAGGACATGTCGAGGAAGCCGAAATAAGCCGATTTGTTTACGTCCGATTTTTATTTGTTTCAGAATTAACGCTATTTTCTTATTATTTTTTTTTGTTTGTTTTATAATATGTTCTTTAGTCTTTAAATTGCAACTAATCAAAGTATCTCTGAAACAACTGAAAATCGGATTTGAACATATGAGCTTACTTTGGTTTCTCGGACATAACCTTCAAATATTTTCATTTATTCTCGAAACACCCTGTAGAAATACACTTGAACAAATCGAACTTAATTTTCAGCCCCCTTTCCAAAAACTTTTCAAAATTAGAAAAAATCAGGTCAGGTTTTATTTGAATCGTCACATGAAATTCACAGCCAGAAATCATACCCCTTAATTTTTTTAAATCGTCGCATTTATTGAATTTGTTCACATTCGTTTTAGAGTCTAAAAGGGAAAACGGCAACGTATCCAAATAAAGCGTGGTTATATTTGATTCGGTCGCGCGAAAGAAGTATCACTTCTAATTATTCAATTTTAATTTTTAATGCGACAGCTCAAAGAGCAATTAATTAAAAACAATTCTGCGCTTTGTTATTACAATTCCAAAAATGTTTCAATAACAAAAAAAAAAGGAGAGAGATGGAAATTTCCCAGAGGACCTGAAATATATGAAAACCTTTGTGTTCTTTTCGCAAAAAAAATTTAAATTATTATTTTTTGTTTTGGCATTTTGCAGATTAAATAAATGTTAAATTAAAAATAATATTTTTGGCAAATTTTGTCAATTTAAAACGAGCCAACACGTTGTTTCGCTGCGCTCGTTCGAAATTTTGCGAAATGAAGCTCTCAAAAATAATAAACAGCTTTCAATCAGAATTAAGTTGTTTGTATGAATAGGAAAATCGAAAGCTAATAATCGTCGATATAATTGGAAAGGATCTAAATACAGAAATCGAGGCGTTCGCCCAATTTCCTCTTGGACGGCTAAAACTTTGACAGTTTAATACACTTTCGAAAGTTGGCAAACGAAGTTAATTGTCGATTAAAATGTTTCCATTCCGAACTTTTATTTTTCGTACTTCGCGTTTCGATAGGTCGCCTTTCTTTCGAAAAGATCCAGGACCGTACTAGGAATCGACGCCTCACAAGCTCTTTCGGATATTATTTAATTAACATGCAATAAGTCAGAAATGTAAGCCGGGTGTCAGACGAATAGGCACTAAAACTTAACCCACTTATAAATTGAACAAAAACATACTGCCAAGTCAAGTGGCCTCAAATGTAATATTTTCGAGTTATGGTATAGCTTCACCAAGCCCAGAAACGATTCACGAAATATTTAAATGAACCAATTAACATCAAGTTATTTTTCAAGTACACTCTTTTAAAAAGCTGTTTGTGTGTTATTTCTATTTGAGCTTTATTGTCTAGAAAAAAAGCGTTCCTTTGAGAACAAATCGTCATAGCTTTGTTCACCAAAGTTTAATTTAACATTTGGTAAGTACCTTATAGGTTAGAATGCACTATACAATTTGACTGTTAATAATCGAAAATTAAAGTGTACTTTCCTCGAAATTCTTTCGATTCGCCATATATTGCACAAAACTTGTATTGTTTCGATTAGTGTCGGGTATCGCCCGCTTAAGTGACGGGGCCCATTCGTCCGACACCCTGTATACGCAAAGCAAGCACCATACAGCGCATTCCGTGAATAAATGAGCCACCTCAATAGCAAAAAAATCTTTGAGACCGAATTACAATCGAATTTCGTTAATTCGTGCTTTTTCGTTTAACGCAACCCTTCGAGGGTTCTCTCGAGGGTGCGTCGGATATTTATTTATTTTCCGAAGAAGCATTCAGCTGCGCGTCGTTGCTCACATTTCGAGTGAAGCGAGAATTTTCACGTCGCAAGGGGGTTAATTTACTTTTGTATATACTTAAGAAAAGAAGAGCGAGCGAGCGAGAGAGAGATAATTTTTTAAGAAATTTAAGGGGGGCGAGATTAGCAATCTTATTTTTGAGATCGCCGAAAGAGACCGCTATTTATTGTTATTAGATTTTTGCGTTTCCTTTTGTGGGTTCGCGCGATATAAAACAGATTTTTTCTTTCTTTCCGCGGGGGTAGAGCTGATGCGCTTATTCATGGGGGCGGATTATGTTTGTGGTAGAAGGAAAAAAATGGTCCTCCCCATATAAAACACGCAAACTACATTTTTATGTCGTATTTCTGCGGATTGGGGTTGAAGGTTTTTATTGCCGAATAAAACGTATAAACTTTTGAAATAAATGGGGGGATGATGTATTTTTTTCTTGCGGGAGAGGAAAAAGGGCGCAATTGCCACAAATGACCCTCGAGATGTCTTATAGACTTAGTCAATGTTGGTGATAATTATGAACCTTTTTAGTGCTTTCTTTCATCAAAAAAATTCTACGTATCGTGAAATTGAAAATTACAGGACCGTACTTATACTAGAAATACCAAATCTCTGATTTAGTGCATTTTTTTAGTGATGAAAGTAAATGCCATAGATTTTTCCGCACACAAAATCTTTAATTGAACTAATTTTAATTTGAAAAAGAGAAGATTAATAGTTAAATTGAATAAATACGAGGATGTAATACTTCTTTGGCGTGACTTAATTAAATGTGACCACGTATTATTTGGCGCCCCCTTGCGTTCATTTATAGCTAGACCACCGATTTTGAAATTATATGTTACTGCGATTTTCTTAAAAAAAATCTAGACTTGGCGTCTTTCCACTATACACCTATTCCCCGATTTATACGTGCAAATCAAGTTTTTGTAGGGGAAATCGCGCAAATCGAAGACAAAGCAAAATATGCGAAAATTAATGTAATCAAATTGAATAAATACGAGGATGTGTTCATTCACATTTTTTTTATTACGAAAATGGGGTGGCAAATTCAAAATATGCAGAAACTTGGAAAAAAACACCCTGTATATTATTTCAAATTAAGAAATTCTATAAAGTTACACTAAAATTATTTTATTTTGTTTGAAAGAGAGGAAATTAATGTAGGAAATAGAATAAATACAAAGATGCGCGCATTCGAGCGAAAAGTGGCACATTTCCGAGCGAGGGAGGCAAATGAAGCGCGACGCGGAGCGGCGCGCTTCATTTTCCCGAGATCGGAATGTGCCACTTTGAGCTCGAATGTGCGCACTCGACTTTAAGCACCATTCACAATAATTAACTAACCTTTTAAAAATTTCAAACTAAAACTTACAGGATCATATTTTTTATACTACAAAAAACAAATTTATTAATAAAAATTGGCGCGCCAAAAGAAGTACAACTTCGAAAAGTGGCGAATTACGGGAACATCTCGGGAATACGCCTCGAAACTGGGAATCGAAGCCCATCTAATCCGTTTGCTTAGAAAAAAGTTAGAAGTTACACTTCTTTGGCGTAACTAAGTTATATACAGGGTGTACGAACGAGAACTCGACCCCCCCTCGCAAAAAAACTAAGAAACGAATGTGATTTTAAATATTTAAGACGAATCAAGTGTTATGTGAAAGGGGACGAATTTTCACGTAAAATTTATAGCCGGAAATCTCGCCCCCTGGTGCCCGGGCATCGGACCACCTATTTTTTTTTCTCGATACAACCCTGTCAATGTTTTTTTTAAATTATATGTAATAATAAGATAAAAGACGTGAAATTGCTTAAAATTCACGATGGCAATTTAAAAAAAAATAAAGGGGGTAGGATTTCTGGCTGTGAATTTTATGTGAGGATTCAAATAAAGCCTGACCTGTTTTTTTTTAATTTTGAAAAGTTTTTGGGAAGGGGGGCCCAAGTGTCCGTTGGTACACCCTGTATAACCACGCGTTTGTGTATAGCTAGATCAGCGGTTTCCAAACTACGTGTTACTGCGCCCCACTCAACCAAAAAAAAATGTAATCTTGGCGCCGCCGGCCGTACACCTATTCCCCGATTTACACGGTAGATAGTTTACGGAGAAAACCGTGTAAATCAAAAACGAAGCAAAATATGCGTTAATTTTTACAAAATAATAAAGTTTTTTACGTAAAATAGTTATAAACCTTTTTAGTGCTTCCTTTCATCAAAAAAATACAACGTATCGTGAAATTGCAACTTACAGGACCGTACTTATACTAGAAATACCAAATCTCTGACTTGGTGCATTTAAATTTATTGATAAAAGTAAATGCTATAGCTTTTTTCGCCCAAAAATGTTTAATTGAAACTAATTTTAATTTGAAAAAGAGAAGATTAATAGTTAAATTGAATAAATACGAGGATGTAATACTTCTTTGGCGTGACTTAATTAAATGTGACCACGTATTATTTGGCGCCCCCTTGCGTTCATTTATAGCTAGACCACCGATTTTGAAATTATATGTTACTGCGATTTTCTTAAAAAAATCTAGTCTTGGCGTCTTTCCACTATACACCTATTCCCCGATTTACACGTGCAAATCAAGTTTTTGTAGGGGAAATCGCGCAAATCTAAGACAACGCAAAATATGCGAAAATTAATGTAATCAAATTGAATAAATACGAGGATGTGTTCATTCACATTTTTTTTATTACGAAAATGGGGTGGCAAATTCAATATATGCAGAAACTTGGTAAAAAACACCCTGTATATTATTTCAAATTAAGAAATTCTATAAAGTTACACTAAAATTATTTTATTTTGTTTGAAAGAGAGGAAATTAATGTAGGACATATAATAAATACAAGGATGCGCGCATTCGAGCGAAAAGTGGCACATTTCCGAGCGAGGGAGGCAAATGAAGCGCGACGCGGAGCGGCGCGCTTCATTTTCCCGAGATCGGAAATGTGCCACTTTTCGCTCGAATGCGCACACTCGGTTTTAAGCACCATTCACAACAATTAATTTACTTTCTCAGATTGCTAACTTCATGTTGTCGAATTTTCGTCAGCGGCGCGCGTCGCCCCCCAATAATTTGACTTTCGAAAGAAGTATAACGTCACCGCGTATTTAAAACGTTATCCGGTCACCCAAAGTCCGCGTTTATTAATTAATCGATTTCGGTTCCAGATGGAGGATTCATTAAAAATTCACGGACGATGGACCGACACGAAAGGGCGAATTGTGCGGTCGTAACGCCGCCGGCGATGAGGCTGCTATAATGTTTCATGAAAATGCGATGACCGCAAGTGCAGTAATTATTGTCGAGCATTTGCGATGCGATTTCGAAGAGTTTAGAGGATCGCTCAGACATGGGCTGTGGACACAGTAAGATCAACATCTACCCCAAGAAGTACAAGAATAGGAATAGTCCGAAGAAGTCCGGTGAGTGCTTTTTGCTTTTTTTCTAGTCTTAAGGGTTTTGGGGCCGGTACGGTCCTGAAGCACGAAGTTCTTGCGCTTTAAAACTGATTATGTTTGAAAAATCACAGGTTTTGATTTGGTGCGAATACGGTCCTGGTCTTTTAATATGTGATTAATATAGCCCTTGGGCATTCGGAAAAAAATCGGGGAGATCGGGGCCAAAGCAGAAGTCCTAAAAAATTGGGCTTCTTCGTGGATTGGTTTTTCTTAAATTGATTAAGTTTCAAAAATCGTTCCGTTTGATTTCGTGCGAATCCGGTCCTGGTCTTTTAGTATGTGCTTAATATAGCGTTTGGGCATTCGGAAAAAAATCGGAGAGATCGTGACTAAAGCAGAAGTCCCATAAAAAAATTTGGACTTCTTCGTGGATTGGTTTTTCTGAAATTGATGAAGTTTCAAAAATCGTTCCGTTTGATTCGTGCGAATCCGGTTCTGATATTTTAGTGTGTGTGAATTTATTCTTTGGGTACTCAGTAAAAAATCGCGGGGATTTTGATTAAAACAGAAGTCCTAAAAAAATTAACGTTTGTTAATTTCTCGATTTGAAATTGATTAATTTGGAAAATCACAGTTTTCGATTTGAGGCTAATACGGTTCTGGTCTTTTAATATGTGATTAATATAGTATTTGGGTATTCGAAAAAAAAATCAGGGGTTCGTGGCTAAAGCAGAAATCCCAAAAAAAAATTGGGCTTCTTCGTGGATTGGTTTTTCTTAAATTGATTAAGTTTCAAAAATCGTTCCGTTTGATTTCGTGCGAATCCGGTCCTGGTCTTTTAGTATGTGCTTAATATAGCGTTTGGGCATTCGGAAAAAAATCGGAGAGATCGTGACTAAAGCAGAAGTCCCATAAAAAAATTTGGGCTTTTTTGTGTATTGGTTTTTCTTAAATTGATTAAGTTTCAAAAATCGTTGCGTTTGATTCGTGCGAATCCGGTTCTGATATTTTAGTATGTGTTTGATTTATTCTTTGAGTACTCAGTAAAAAATCGCGGGGATTTTGACTGAAGCAGAAGTCCCAAAAAAATTGACGTTTGTGTATTTCTCGATTTGAAATCGATTAATTTGGAAAATCACAGTTTTCGATTTGAGGCTAATGCGGTTCTGGTCTTTTAATATGTGATTAATATAGCTCTTGGGCATTCGGAAAAAAATCAGGGAGATTGTGGCTAAAGCAGAAGTTCTAAAAAAATATATTTTGTAGCCTTAAAACTTACAGACATTTATTTAATTACAATTGGTTAAATTTAAAAATCGCTTTTTTTGATTTTGTGGGAATACGGCTCTGATATTTTAGTATATGTTTGTTGTATCTCGTGGCCGCTCAGAAAAAAATCTAGGAGATTTTGGCTAAAGCAGAAGTCCCCAAAAAATAGTCTTACCTGCATTTCGTGATTAAAATTTTTTTTTGGAAAATTAAAATTTTGATTTGGTTTTAGATACGGTTCTGCTATTGTAGTATGTGATTAATGTAGCTTTTTGAAACTCAGAAAAAAATTGGGCATATCGTGGCTAAAGCAGAAGTTCCAAAATTTTTCTTAAAACCTTATCTATTTTAAGCTTCAAAACTTACAATTAAAACTGATTAAATTTCAAAAATTGCCTTTTTTGATTTTGTGAAAATACCGTTCTGATATTTTCGTATGTGCTTAAGGTAACTTTTGAGTGCACGGAAAAAATCAGGAAGATCCTGACCAAAGCAGAAGTCTTAAAAAAAATTACCTTTTCAAAAAACTTTTTAGCTTAAAATCAAACAATTTTAAAAATTACTTTTTGTGATCTGACGAAACTACGGTCCTGATATTTTTTTATGCGCTCAATACAGCCTTTTGCTACTCAAAAAAAATCGTCGGTCATCCTTAAGTTCCAAAAAATCGAATCTTATTAAATTTTTTTCTTTAAATTCGCGAGAATTTAATAAATTTTGATTTCGTATAAATATGTTTTTGTAATGTTAGTGGACGATCAATACCTACATGTCCTTCGGCTTCGCAAATAAAAAATTCGGCGAGATCCTGCCTTAAACAGCAGCCCTCGCAGAAATTTAAAACCGCGACCCTTTCCAAATCATCGAAACTCAAAAAAGCAATCCGATTCATTTTTCTCGAGCACAAATATTCGAAAAACTTATTCGCAGCATGAAAGGCTTTTTTTATAAATTCGTAGGCATCCCACAGAAAATTAAATAAATAGGCAAAACGTTAGATAACATAAATTGGGGCAAACAAAGCGCGCAGGGGTAGTTTCAGTTTAATTTTCTCTCGTGTAATATTTCCTCGGGAACGCGTAATGCAATCAAAATGATATATAATATTCATACATTCGGCTCATTATTCGTGAAAGATAATTACGGCGAGCAATTGCGAGAAAAGGACGCCCAACGCCATCCCTTAACCGAATTCTCTCCTCTCTTTGTAACTCCTAATGGAAACAAAGGCATTTTTGGCTTTCGACAACAAATCGAGATGTTATATTTCAAGTTCCTACCTTTTCGCTTTCTCGTTCGCCTTTCCGAACGATTAATTGTCGAAGCTCCTTGTTAATTTGTACGTTTCTGCCGAGGACCGCAGAAAAATTTAGCTCGCACGCGGAAAATAAATTGCGGTTCGTTGTACCACAAGATGGTGCCATTGCATAAAGAGTAATGATCAATAAATATGTAAGAAATGTTACTAAATTCGAGTTGTGGTTCTTTTTACTACACATTGTGTACCAGTAGAGGGCACGACAGAATTTGTGCCTTCAACATTTCATAATTAAAGCGCGCAATGCTATATGTAGCTACTTAACAACAGATGGCACTGCGCGACATTGTTAACATGAAGTTATAAAACATTAGTTGGTAGTAAATGGAACCACGGCAATGGTATCTGTAATTTTTTCACTGTAGTTGGCGTATTTAAGGGCCCACCAAAATTCCGCCGTTTTTTTCGCTTTGCACGTTCGATAAAGTTTTGGTTGCGTCGCGTACGGCCGTGACATTGTTTCTATTTTTAAAATCTCCATAACTTTATATGATTTTGTCGATTCGTGTGTGAAGTGGAGCGCCGGGACGAACGTAAAGAATCGGGCCCTTTTACGCTTCGGTTTTATGTGTTTCTACATAAAATTCGAATGTAATTTATTCGGAGAACGGAAATTTATTCGGTATCGGAAATGTCCGCATGTGAAAAACGACAGAAATAGTGGCCGTTTCGTGCTATTCGTCGTTCTTCTTAAATATTTCGTTTTTAAGCGTTTTGGATTCGATTTTGCAAAAATTATCTTTCTTCTGAATCGAATTTGTGCTTATTAGGTTTGCGCGAATTTAAAGAGGAAAACAAATTTAAGGAGAAATTTATTGACAACGTTAAAGCTCGATCTCGGTTATTTTTTTGGGGGTGGCGCTCCTTTTTGCCGATAAATCAAAAATTTTAAATATTTCATGGCGTTGAAAAAATTAATTGTTTTTCGATGCTCGAAGTACAGTTTTTTTTATTAGTTAGCTTTGAGAGGATTTAATTAACGCAATATTGAATCGGCGATTTAGTCTCAAAAAAAGAAAAGCCGCAGTTGGTTGGGGGGGGGGTGGTATTAAAGAACGATTTGCACCCTACTAAAATTAAAAAGACGGAAACGACTTAATTTTTGTCGCGTGACAAAATAACTTAAATGTAAATTAATTTCACTTATGTAAACCTTTCGTTTCGATCAGCGGTTGCGATACAATCAGAAAAATGATTATTTTCATAATTAAAAGTGTGAAAGCACAGGTGTTGGGACTTCTGGTTTACGAAAAAACATTATTTCCCGCTTCGGTATTTGTTATTATTATTTTTTGGGTACGTAGCTATTTATATTAAGCAGAACGGTCGTTTTGGTAATTTTGGAATTTATTACGGGGTGTCGGACGAATAGGTACCGACACTTAATCGGGTCGTACCTAGCTTGAGCGATTTTTTTCTTGCTGAAATGGGACGCTTGGTAATCGTGCTTAAAACCGAGTGCGCTCGTTCGAGCTCAAAGTGGCACATTTCCGATCTCGGGAAAATGAAGCGCGCCGCTCCGCGTCGCGCTTCATTTGCGTCCCTCGCTCGAAAATGTGCCACTTTTCGCTCGAACGCGCGCATCCTCGTATTTATTGGATTTGCTTATATTAAATTTGTAATTTTCACTCGGTTTTAAGCACAATTCACAATTGTTAATTTTTGATTTGAAACAAAGAAGATTAATGACTGCCAACTCAACGAATGCAAGGATCTTTTGCCATAAAATTATAATAACAACAATCAAAAAAAATTGAGTAAAATAAAAAAGAAATTAATATCTTTTTTGGACAATTCAAACTTGAAACAATCAGAACTACTTCATTTTTTGAAATTGCTTTAAAAATTATAAAAGTGCAAAATCTTTAGGCTGTTTTGCCATAACAAACTATTAAAAAATTAATAAGGATTAATAAAAAATTGAATTTGGGCTTTCTTTTTGCGAAATGAAAGTCGTAACGATTTTCTTTTTTGAGGTAGCTTTGCAAATTTTTAGAAATAATCTTTTTTAGAGTTTTGAACATTCAAAAAATAATAATATTGAATTAGACATTTTGAGAAAATCGAGGGGGATGAATTCTTCGCAGAATTTACAATTAAGAGAATTTTAAACCCTCAATTTTTTAAAATACCGTCAAAAACCACCCAAATTTAATATTGTTCGATCTCTTGGTATAAAAGTACAATAAACAATTAATAATAAACAAAAAAAAACTTTCGAGCAAATTAAAAAAGAAATTAATTTCTTTTTTGCACAATTCACATTTGAAACAATCGGAACTACTTCATTTTTTGAAATTGCTTTTGAAAATTATAAAAGTGCAAAATCTTTAGGCTGTTTTGACATAACAAACTATAAAAGAATTAATAAGGTTTAATAAAAACTTTTGAAAAACTCCCAAGGGATTGAATTTGGGCTTTCTTTTTGCAAAATTTAAATATAACAAATTCGTAACGACTTTCTTTTTTGAGGTAGCTTTGCAAATTTTGAGAAATAATTTTTTTTAAAGTTTTGAACATTCAAAAAATAATAATATTGAATCAAACATTTTGAGAAAATCGAGGGGGATGAATTCTTCACAGAATTTACAATTAAAAGAGTTTCAAACCCTCCATTTTTTAAAATACCGTCAAAAACTACCCAAAATTTAATATTGTTTGATCTCTTGGCATAAAAGTACAGTAAACAATTAAAATAAACATAAACAAACTTTCGAACAAATTAAAAAAGAAATTAATTTCTTTTGCACAATTCAAACTTAAAAAAAATATTTTTCAAATCTAGATCTTTGGCTGGCACTAAATTAAATTTGCAAGGGGCAAAATTAATATAGAGAAATTCAATAAATAGGAGGATGTGCGCATTCGAGCGAAAAGTGGCACATTTCCGAGCGAGGGAGGCAAATGAAGCGCGACGCGGAGCGGCGCGCTTCATTTTCCCGAGATCGGAATGTGCCACTTTGAGCTCGAATGTGCACACTCGGTTTTAAGCACGATTACGAAGCGTCCCGTTTTAACAGGAAAAAACTTGGTCAAATTGTTACGTATGTATATGTTTACAAAAAACGCAACAAATATTATTCAATTAATAAAACAGTCGCATATTATCTTAAAATCAACAAAGCAAAAAACGTCCTGATAATTGAGGTTTCACTGTAATAACCTTATTTAATTAAAAGAGGACGGAAATCGGATTGTTATGAATTCTCCACGACTAAAAATAATTTGGCTTTAGCGAAAAATCGCCTTTTTTACCGGAAAAATTACAAAGTAAAATAAAAACGGGGAAAGCTTTTCGTCGAAAAAGACAAAAACGCGTTTCGTCCTCGTTTAATAAATTGTGTTTTAATCCTTCTTATTTAACTTTTAAACTGAATATTCGCCCCAAAGTCGTTTCTTCGCAAAACGCGCTCACGTTTACCAAGCACAAAGACTTTTTATTCGTCGTCCTTCGAAATTAAGGCGACGTTTCGCATTTTCGACTTTTATTTTATCGTTTGTCGAGGATTTAAGGGGAGGATTAAGTTATTAAAATTTAATGAGCGTTAAATCAAAAAATAAGCCGAGAAACGTTGATTTTTAGAGCTGCGCCCTTAAAATTCACATTTTTAAATAATCGAAAAAACAATTTTGAAAAACCGGGCGCGCGCGTAATCACGTCCGCGCTTTAGAAGTCATACTTCTTTGTCGAAATCGAAGGAAATAATCAAAGATAAACGGCTGGGATTGGGCGAGTCGTTCGACCATGACGACGCTCGACCTCGCACATCTTTAGCGACCCGTCAAAAATTTTTGCGAGCTCGGTCGGGACTTGACGTCACTTCCGCCATGTCGGCACAACCATTAAACCAGCAAATCACCATTTATTTCGGTCTTTACAAAAATTGTTTAAATGGTGAAAATTTTGTCTAACGACGACGACCAGAAATCGCAACGAAAAACGCCAAATCCTAAATAAATTGCCATTAAATTTAATTAGGACTCGAAAAAAAAACAAAACAGATAAGGACAATTGATATAAATTAATCGCCAGCCTCAGCCTTTGATAAATTACAGTGTAAAGCCTTGCTTGTAAATCGTATTACCGAAGAAACCTATTTAGTGTCCGTTAAAGCTCATATTCTCCAATTACGGCGGTCTAACACGCTTTTCTAAAAGACAAAACGTCCCCTCACTCATCCCCTTGAAATATTATTAATCGATATTAACCCTCGGTCTTTTCATCTCTTTGATTCCCGACAAGCTTGCTTTTTGACCTATCGAAAATTAGTTCGGGCAAAAAAGCTTAAAGCGCCGCGTCCGACGTGCGACCCGTTTTCCCAGCTTTTTCTTCGGGAAAAACAAATCGAAGACCCCCGCCCGCACACAAAAATTATTCGTGCGAAACTCGCTTAAAAATTAATTTTTTCGAAAAACGCAAACGACGGCACGGGCGGTTCGGCTTTAAATTCGAGTTTCGTTTCGAAAGACGAATAAAATGGAATTTGGGGGGGATGCTTTTAGTTGTTGTTGTTGTTGGGGGGCGGATTCCGAAGTTGATATTTACGTAGCGAAACGCGAGCAACCTGCGAAACGAAATTATCCTCGCATCAAATTAGATTTTGCAAAATCAGCACAAACGGCCGGGCGCCCCTCCTCCCCGACCCCGAAAATGCCGACGCGACGCTTAATTTCGTTGCGTTTTCCGTTCGGTTCGATAAAAACGGCGTTACCCTTGGACGTCGCGCTCGGATAAACAATTTATTTTTGCGCAAAATATTAGGTAAACAAATATCGCATAATTTGCGTTAAAGTTCGAATTTACGATGCGGCTTGTTTTTTTATTGGTGCAGTAAATAATGGTCGACGACTAGTACGCATAATTAATTTTTTTTCAATTGCGTATTTGTGCCAGTTTAGTGCGCTTTGATCGAAAGAAAAGATGGGGGGGTGCAATTTGAGCAAAAAGTGGCACATTTCCAATTGGCTTTGCGCTTTGGGAGCGTTATACTTTTTCGTGCTTCCCATATCAAAAAAAATAATAAAAAAACAACCTCCAGGAGAAAAGGCGCAGATATTGTAGCAAAAAAATGTTTCGCTTTAAAACGTCTTTAGAAAATCCTCAGTTTTGATTTGAGGAAAACGTATAATTTTCTAAAACGGCAATTCTGCCACAATTGAATTGTTTATTGTTAATTATTATACGAAGTATCCAAAAAATTATGTAAAGAGGAATTTCAATAAGCTATTTGCAAAATTTGCCAAAATGGCCATTCTAAAGGCAAACGGCCTGTCAGACGATTTAGAACATCTTGTATATAAACTTTTATTGTTTGGATTGGTCTTAGGTATGATTATGTGACTTTATGTCCCGTTTTCAAAAAATTGTCGAATTTTACGAAATCCTAACAAGATTTTCATTCTTGTCTCCCTATTTTTTAAATGCAAATTAATTTCGCAATGAACTAAGTAAAAAATTATGAAAAATAAGACGAAGGCGCAAGAAAAAATTTTGAGAGCGCAACTACGCTTTTAGAAATACTTCAATTTTTTTAAAAGTAAATGGATCATTGTGAATCGTGCTTAAAACCGAGTGTGCGTTCGAGCTCAAAGTGGCACATTCCGATCTCGGGAAAATGAAGCGCGCCGCTCCGCGTCGCGCTTCATTTGCCTCCCTCGCTCGGAAATGTGCCACTTTTCGCTCGAACGCGCACATCCTCGTATTTATTGTATTTCTCTATATTAATTTTGTCCCTTTCAAATTTAATTTAGTGCCAGCAAAAGATTTTACATTTGAAAAATATTTTTTTAAGTTCGAGTCGTATAAAAAAGAAATTAATTTCTTTTTTACTTTGCTCGAAAGTTTTTTTTGTTTATTATTAATTGTTTACTGTACTTTTATGCCAACAGATCGAACAATATTAAATTTGGGTGGTTTTGACGGTATTTTAAAAAATTGAGGGTTTAAAATTCTTTTAATTGTAAATTCTGTGAAGAATTCATCCCCCTCGATTTTCTCAAAATTGTTTGATTCAATATTATTTTTTGAATGTTCAAAACACTAAAAAAAATTATTTCTAAAAATTTGCAAAGCTACCTCAAAAAAGAAAGTCGTTTAAATTTGTTATATTTAAATTTTGCAAAAAGAAAGCCCAAATTCAATCCCTTGGAGTTTTTCAAAAGTTTTTATTAAACTTTATTAATTTTTTCATAGTTTCTTATGTCAAAACAGCCTAAAGATTTTGCACTTTTATAATTTTTAAAGCAATTTCAAAAAATGAAGTAGTTCCGATTGTTTCAAGTTTGAATTGTGCAAAAAAGAAATTAATTTCTTTTTTCATTTCATCGAAAGTTTTTTTTTGTTTATTATTAATTGTTTACTGTACTTTTATGCCAAGTGATCGCACAATATCAAATTTTGGGTGGTTTTTGATGGTATTTAAAAAAATGCAGGGTTTAAAATTTTTTTAATTGTAAATTCTGTGAAGAATTCATCCCTCTCGATTTTCTCAAAACGTTTGATTCAATATTATTATTTTTTTAATGTTCAAAACTCTAAAAGAAATTATTTCTAAAAATTTTTAAAGCTACCTCAAAAAAGACAGTCGTTACGAATTTATAATATTTAAATTTTGCAAAAAGGAAGCCTAAATTCAATCCCTTGGAGTTTTTTAAAATCTTTTTCGTCCTCTTTTAATTAAAAAAGGTTATTACTTCGAATTAATGAGAAAATGCAATTATTTTAATTTTTAAAACTGCATCAGCTTTCTCCAAGTAAATTAATTGCGACGAAATAAACATTTTCTCTAAAGAGAGATTATTTATCTAAACAACTTATTTTCTTTTAAAAACATTATTAACTCGAGTAATTTAAGGTTTGCGCCGCTTTACAAACAAAATTGAAACCTAAAACGACAACGCAAAAAAAGCCGCATTTTTCTCTCAAAACTTTATTATAAAATAATTCCAACGAAAAAAAAAACATAAACCGGAGATAAATTACCCCGCAAAGCGCTCTCATTTTTCATCCCCCAGCGCGACTGCATTCGAAGTCCTCGGGGTCGTAGACATCTTCGATTTTCTATCGACGTAATACTTAAATCTCTTCGTCCACAACAGCCGCAATTCCTTGTTTCCCACGATACAAAACAAAAACAGCACCAACCCCCTCACCGTCGACGTCCCGCAAAAAATGTAGGTGAACACGATGCCGCCCCCCAACACGGCGATAAGCCCGAAAATCCACGTCAAGCCCAACGTAAAGAACAGAAACAGCGCCAACAGGATCTCCAGCTTGAAACTCTCCCCTTTCTCTTTGCCGCTCGCCGCCATCTTTTGCCTCGACACGCTCACCATGATCACGACGAAAATTACGCTGTTCGCGGCCAAAACGACCCCGATGGGCACGAGGCAGCCGTACACGAAGAACTTGCCCACCACGAAACAGTACCCGTAGAAATTGCTCTTGTAGTTGTCGGGCGAGGCGAACAGGCTCACCCCCACGGGCACCAAGGGCAAGACCCACCCGATCAGCAGGCATCGCCCCAAAATCCCGCCCTTGTGTTGCCGAAAAACGGTCACGAACCGCCGATATTGCAGGACGGCCACCACGAACATCCAACAGAACTCGGACAGGTCCACGTAGTGCAAACTCGCCCCCAAAACCGTACACATCACCCCATCATCCCTGACACTATACAAAGTGAAGGTCAGCAAAATTTCGATCGCGATCGCCGTCGAAAAGTTGATCAAAATGATATTTCCGCTGCGGCATCGCCAGCTTTTGAAGAGGAGCGCGGTCAAAAAAATGGGCAAGATGCCCACGAGGGACAAGGAACTTCCGATCACCACCAGAATCTCCAAGGACTCCCTCCGACGAGCCTCGACCAAGGTCCCTTGCAGGAGCAGCCCGAAATGGGTGAGGTGCTCGAACTCGCACACCTCCATCAAGTTTGGACCACTTTTTCCCCTGGGAATTGGTCGCCCAAGTGCCATGTGCGCTCGAGAAATTTTCGTCCATGCCATATCTCCAGTGCGAGCAGTTCTTCGTGTTGGAATAGTTCTTGGGCACGTTGAAAACGATTTTTAAGGGCTCGTCGAAGTCGTCGAGCCCCACCACTCCCGGAACCGACACCGAAACGATCCGCGTTTTGCTCTGCTGTTGGTTGTCTTTCGGCTCGTTGAAGAGGAAGTCGTTGTGGAACACCTTGATCACCAATTTGCCCAGGACTTGCTTCCTACGGGTTTCTTCGAACGGGAAGAGGACGGCGGTGTCCAAATCCGTTTGGTGGATGAGCTGTTCGAAGGAGTCGTTGCGAAAAACTTGAACGAGCTTGAACGAATGGAAGTTGTCCGATCCGATGGTGTTGTACAAAGCCAAACCGACGACGCCCGAGGAAAAATTGGAGGTTTGGACCACGAGGTGTGGAGTGATCGTGAGCGACTGATTTTCGCTCTCCATGAAGTCCTCCAGGATCGCAAGGATCTTATCGGTGGAGTTCAAAAGGATTTGGGCGTCGCGCAAAGTGACTCGATCAAAATCCATCAGATTGCTGATGATGCCCGAGAACTTTTGGGCCTCCGCCTGGTTCCTGAACTCGAGCACGAAGCGCTCCAAAACCGACGAAATGAGATGGACGTCGATGGGTTGCCTCGTCCCGTTGTAACTGGTCAGCCGTAGTAGCTCGTCCGTGATGTAGTCGGGCGATTCCGGGCTGCTGATGAGCTGAACAACTGCTGGGTGCTTTCGGGGTAGGTGTCGTTCAAAAAACAATTACCGACTTGCTCGTCCCATTGGGCCCCATTTAAAAAGTCACCAACACAGGTTCTCGTGACTGGTCTGCTCTCGTCCTCTTGGTCCAAGCACAAAAAGTTGCTGGGGATGGCCGTGGCGCCGATCCTCGTCTTGGGCCATTTCAGGACCTGATGATCGCCCGAGAAACTGGTACTTTCCAAACAGATCTCGCTGCTGAGGAAGTCGACGATGTTGATCTTCGGGCACTCTACGGAGATGTTTTTGAGCGCACTTTGGAACAATTTGAATTCGTCCTCCACGTCTTTGGCGGGAAATTTTGTGGTTAGATGCGTCGTGAGCGACATCTCGTTGCGGTTTTCGTCGAAGTTGGCGGTCATGGGGCGAAGGGCCTCGATCGTGTTGCCGTAGCGACCGATCTGCAAATAGACGCATTCCAGAGCCCACAGATGGAGCTCGGCGAAGAAGGGATCCAAGCCGACAGGCGTACCAACGATCAACTTTAGAACGAACTCGTTGCCGTAGTTCTTCGATTTATCGAAGGCCAAAATTTTGTTGCTCGCCACGGACTCTTGGGAACTATACCCGAAGGCTTCGCACCAATAATAACTGGGATAACCGGAGTTGGGGAGGAAATTGAAGACCACGCAGTCTTCCACCAAGTGCCCTTCGTTGACGTTGGGGATTATTTTCTTGTCGAAGTTGTCGGTGTTGAAATCGGAGAAGCAGAAGAGATTCAGTCCGAAAATGGTGCTGAGGGACTTGTACCGATCGATTTTGAGCTGGATCTGGTTCTTTCGGGATGGTAGCGCAGTTTTAAGGCGGGCTTCTCCAGCGCGATGCGGAACTCGCAGATGGCGCACTTCTTGGTGCGGTCCTTCGCGAACGCCCAGCCGCCGAAGGGCTTCCTGCTGAATTTGAAGAAACCGTTGGAGTTGGTGCAGTCTTCGGGTTTGGCCCAGGAAGTGTAGCTCACCTGCTCGCCGGTCGAGTACCACCGATAGGGGATCTCGGTTTGGCCCGTTATTTTGTCCAGCCCGATCCAGCACATGCTGGAGTCGGCTTTGAAGAAGTTGAACATGAGCTGGGTCTGGAAGGGCAGGACGGGTTCGGCGAGCTTGCGACAGAATTGGTTCTTGGGCGGTTGGTACCAGTCGAACTTTTTGCAGAAGCACGTCGGCTTGGAGATGTCGTAGTCGGCGAGGATGCAGTCGTAGAACTGCTTGTCGGGGTTGCACAGGATCGACAGGCCCGAATGTTGGATCTCCTTCATGGAGTAGATGCAGAGGGTGGAGTAGTTGTTGGTGCACGACGCGCGCTGGAGGGCCCCATCGGAAAAAATCACGCAGTTTTTGTCGGCGAGGTCGTTCGGGTTTTTGAGGTCGTCCCCGATCAGGAGCTCCTTGTAATATCGGCCGCTTTCGGTCCATTGGAATTGGGGGGTGCCTGTGGTGGTGTTTCGAAAGGCGTTCATCCAAATTTGTTTGCTGTAGAAGTTCTCTTGGAGCAATTTGCTTATGGAGTAGTAGGGAAGGGAGTGGGGGAAGGGGCACGACGGGGGGTACTTTTGGTTGTCTTTGATGACGTAGCACAGGTCGCCGGGTAGACTTTTGAAGCCCAAAGGGCAGTTGATGGTGGTCGGGAAAATGTAGACGCAGCTTTTGTGGCTGGTCACTTTTGAGGTTAGATTTGGGGAGAGGAACAAGGGGATTTTTGGAGGGGGCGCTTTCGATTTTGGATTTGATTTGGTTGTATTTTGATTCTCGGGAATCTGCAAAAAAAAATTTAATTAATTTGCGTTGGAGATTTTGGTGGCAGAATTGCTTTCAAAGGGGGTTGAAGAACGAACGTTAATTAATTAATGACTGAGTATTTTGGCGCGCCGATTTTTATTAATAAACTTTAAATGCGCTGAATTAGAGATTTGGTTTTTGTAGTATAAATACGGTCCTGTAAGTTTTTTTTTGAAATTTTTTAAAGGTTGGTTAATTGTATTCTGAATGGTTCGGAAAAAGCTATAGCATTTATTTTTATTAATAAATTGAAATGCACTAAATCAAAGATTTTCTATTTCTGATATAAATACGGTCCTGTAAGTTTTAATTTCAAATTTTTTAAAAGGTTAGTTAATTATTGTGAATGGTGCTTAAAGCCGAGTGTGCACATTTCGAGCTCAAAGTGGCACATTCCGATCTCGGGAAAATGAAGCGCGCCGCTCCGCGTCGCGCTTCATTTGCCTCCCTCGCTCGGAAATGTGCCACTTTTCGCTCGAATGCGCACATCATCGCGTTTATTCGAATTAACTATTAATTTTCTCGATTTAGTGTCAATTAAAGGGTTTATGTGCTGAGCATTTATTTTTGTTAATAAATCGAAACGCACTAAATCAAAGATTTGGTAGTTCTGATATAAATACGGTCCTGTAAGTTTTAATTTCAAATTTTTTAAAAGGATAGTTAATTATTGTGAATGGTGCTTAAACCGAGTGACATTTGAGCTCAAAGTGGCACATTCCGATCTCGGAAAATGAACGCGCCGCTCCGCGTCGCGCTTTATTTGCCTCCCTCGCTCGGAAATGTGCCACTTTTCGCTCGAATGCGCACATCGTCGCGTTTATTCGAATTAACTATTAATTTTCTCGATTTAGTGTCAATTAAAGGGTTTATGTGCGGAGCATTTATTTTTGTTAATAAGTCGAAACGCACTAAATCAAAGATTTGGTAGTTCTGATATAAATACGGTCCTGTAAGTTTTAATTTCAAATTTTAAAATTAGTGCCCGCAAAAATTTTATATGCGGGCATTTTTTTATTAATATATTTAGAAGCGCTAAATGAGAAATTTGGTATTTCTGTTATAAATACGGTCCTGTAATTTGGCACGGTGGTTTTTTGATTTAATTGTTTTCGTCACCCAAAAAACAATTAGACGAAGCTCGGGGGCTTTGTTGTTTGACATGGTGAATTAAATTCCAAAATTTGATGAATTTATGAAATATGTGACAATTTTGAAATTTATTTAACAGGTTTTTTTTTAAAATTGGCCTGTAATACTATATCTGTTGTACACTTTTAAATTCGGGCATTATTCGAAGGTTTAGTTTGATTTTTGAGTCTTTAAGGTGTCGGGTATCAAAGATCTCCAATAAGTTTTTTTTTTAAATCGTATTTTACGTTTTTTCTAATGGAAAATTGCCAAAGAATCGAATTTGAATAAATTGTTTAAATAATAGCCCGGTACCTGTGCGTCGAGTTGTAAAACGCTAAAGGACTTTGTCTCGGAATTTCATCCCTATCTACCCTTAAAATTTGGTCCTCTACTTTTGAGACACCATGTATAACAATTAATTTGAAGAACCTTTTCAAATTTGAGATTTCGATGAGTTAATCTGATTTTTATTAACGATTTTGATTTTTAATGAATGCGGTTAATTATTTTTAATTGTGCCTTACGCAAATGTACATTGGTTTTCCGTTTTTCCTGCGGAAAATTACCGAAGAATCGAATTCGAATAAATTGCTAAGGCGAAAGTTGTCTTATCGTTATCGTAACAGCCAGCTTTGGCCGTCCCGCGCACATCAGTCGTTTAATTTTTGTCGATGCGTTAAGAGCTCCGCGAAATTGTGCTTTTGCGATGTGTATTTTTGCGATGGGGGTTGTCCATGGGGCTGCCACCCTTGAGGAGCGAAAATCGAAGCTGTGAGTCGTTTTTATTAATTTTTTCGGTTTTGTTTTTGCAAAAATGACGGTATCGCAAAGGTTTTTTTGTGGCACCGTGTCCATCAAAAATTGGGCTACTTTTTGACCGAAACGGCCTAATCACATAGGCCAAAATTAATTTTTCCTTTATTTATTTTGTCGTCGAAAAAGCGACCAAGCGCCGAGTCATTGTGAGTCGACTTTTATCGCGTTTCCTGCCCAACGTTTGCTTATCGTTTTATTTTTGCAATTTCAAAAAATCAATGTCTAATCGGGCGCCTCGCACGCAAATTAAAAGCCGGCAATTTTCGGTTTTGGTCGCGACGAAAATACCGAAAGCCTTTACGGAAAATTTTGGAGGAAATCGAAGTTGAATGCAGCCGTAGCTCGCTCTACGGGAAAAGTTGGCCGTAAAGCGAAAAGCCGTATAACGAATCAATTGTGTTTATGCAAATTTGAACAGAAGATCACTAACAGTACGGCATTGTTTTTAATGGGCCGTATAACGCGACATTGTGGGCCGTAAATCGAAAAAGTGCCTTAGCTAAAAAACGACCTTATAGCGAAACGCCGTATAGCGAGGTATATGTGTAATTCAATGCTAAAATTTTGCAATTAATTTTCTATTTATTTATTTATTAAAAATAAACTCCAGAGGTTCGAAAATCCTCACATTTCTGTCACTAAGAAACTTTCCAAGGGACCAAAGGGCCTAAAGTAAATTCTTTGGGTGAATCGATTTGATCTAAAAAAAATCGTAGGCTTTCCAGATTCAAAATCGATTTTGATGGGCCGTATAGTGCAACATTGTGGGCCGAAAAATCGAAAAAGTGCCATAGCTAAAAAACAACCATATAGCGAAACGCCGTATAGCGAGGTATATGTGTAATTCAATGCTAGAACTTTTCAATTAATTTCCTATTTATTTATTTATTAAAGATAAACCTTAGAGGGCGGAAAATCCTCACATTTCTGTCACTAAGAAACTTTTCAAGTGACCAAAGGGCCTAAAGTAAATTCTTCGGGTAAATCAATTTGATCTAAAAAATAAAATCGTAGACTTTCCAGAATCAAAATCCAAAAGTCGGACAGAAAACGTTCGGCACTCGCAAAAAACCAAAATCGGGGGGGGGGCATTGCCTATTTCAAACTTTAATCAAATTATCGAAAAATTCATCGATCCGAACGCGATGGGGTCGTGCAAGTTCGAAATTTATGTTTCTCGGGGTGGGTATATTAAACTTACCTCCGTTTCCGGGCGTAGTAATAAATTTCCGCGATCTCCTCGCCACCACCACCACCACCCTCTTCTTGCGACAACACAACTACCACTAAAAACATTTGCAAGAGCAACATTTTGCACTACTTCAAAAAGCGGCGCTCGAATATCGAAAAAGGGGGCGATCGCTTTCCTTTATCGGGGCTCTCATTGAACGGGTTATCGTGTTAAAAACGGTGTGAAAATAACAGATGGGCTCGAGTGTGATTGCGTTCGCTTTTTTGACACACTAATTACCGAATAAAAATCAATTAACGAAGTCTGATTGATTAAAAATGGGTCGTCTAGCGATAAGATTTCGGGATCGGACGATTTGCAATTTGCAAGGGCAAAAACGCCACTTTTCGAATTTTTTTTTTCGAAATTTTTTAAAGGATGGTTAATTGTATTCTGAACGGTGCGGAAAACGCTATAGCATTTATTTTTATTAATAATTTGAAATGCACTAAATCAAAGATTTGCTATTTCTGATATAAATACGGTCCTGTAAGTTTTAATTTCAAAATTTTTGAAAGGTTAGTTAATTGTGAATAGTGCTTAAAACCGAGTGTGCACATTCGAGCTCAAAGTGGCACATTCCGATCTCGGGAAAATGAAGCGCGCCGCTCCGCGTCGCGCTTCATTTGCCTCCCTCGCTCGGAAATGTGCCACTTTTCGCTCGAATGCGCACATCCTTGCATTTATTGTATTTAACTATTAATCTTCTCTTTTTCAAATTGAAAATTAGTTTCAATTAAACATTTTTGGGCGAAAAAAGCTATAGCATTTACTTTTATCAATAGATTTAAATGCGCCAAGTCACAGATTTGGTATTTCTGATATAAATACGGTCCTGTAAGTTTTTTTTTGAAATTTTTTAAAGGTTGGTTAATTGTATTTTGAATGGTGCGGAAAAAAGCTATAGCATTTATTTTTATTAATAATTTGAAATGCACTAAATCAAAGATTTGGTATTTCTGATATGAATACGGTCCTGTAAGTTTTTTTTTGAAATTTTTTAAGGGTTGGTTAATTGTATTCTGAATGGTGCGGAAAAAGCTATAGCATTTATTTTTATTAATAATTTGAAATGCACTAAATCAAAGATTTGGTATTTCTGATATAAATACGGTCCTGTAAGTTTTAATTTCAAAATTTTTTAAAGGTTAGTTAATTATTGTGAATGGTGCTTAAAACCGAGTGTGCACATTCGAGCTCAAAGTGGCACATTCCGATCTCGGGAAAATGAAGCGCGCCGCTCCGCGTCGCGCTTCATTTGCCTCCCTCGCTCGGAAATGTGCCACTTTTCGCTCGAATGCGCACATCCTTGCATTTATTGTATTTAACTATTAATCTTCTCTTTTTCAAATTAAAATTAGTTCCAATTAAACATTTTTGGGCGAAAAAAGCTATAGCATTTACTTTTATCAATAAATTTAAATGCACCAAGTCACAGATTTGGTATTTCTAGTATAAGTACGGTCCTGTAAGTTGCAATTTCACGATACGTTGTATTTTTTTGATGAAAGGAAGCACTAAAAAGGTTTATAACTATTTTACGTAAAAAACTTTATTAATTTGTAAAAATTAACGCATATTTTGCTTCGTTTTTATTTACACGGTTTTCTCCGTAAACTATCTACCGTGTAAATCGGGGAATAGGTGTACAGTCGGGCGGCGCCGAGATTACATTTTTTTTTGTTGAGTGGGGCGCAGTAACACGTAGTTTGGAAACCGCTGATCTAGCTATACACCAACGCCTGGTTATACAGGGTGTACCAACGGGCACTTGAGCCCCCCTTCCCAAAAACTTTTCAAAATTAAAAAAAAAACAGGTCAGGCTTTATTTGAATCGTCACATAAAATTCACAGCCAGAAATCCTACACCCTTAATTTTTTTTTAAATTGCCATCGTGAATTTTAAGCAATTTCACGTTTTTATCTTATTATTACATATAAAAAAAAAACATTGACAGGGTTGTATCGAGAAAAAAAAAATAGGTGGTCCGATGCCCGGGCACCAGGGGGTGAGATTTCCGGCTATAAATTTTACGTGAAAATTCGTCCCCTTTCACATAACACTTGATTCGTTTTAAATATTTAAAACCACATTCGTTTCTTAGTTTTTTTGCGAGGGGGGGGTCGAGTTCTCGTTCGTACACCCTGTATATAACTTAGTTACGCCAAAGAAGTGCTACTTCTAACTTTTTCCTAAGCAAACGGATTAGATGGGCTTCGATTCCCAGTGTCGAGGCGTATTCCCGAGATATTCCCGTAATTCTGTTTGTGCACGAGTCCCCTGTTGTATGTAAAATTCATTCGAAGAACCCGGAACCCCCCCGTGCGCGAGTCGTCGGGATTATTGCTTTTCTTGTTTGTTCAAAATTAGGACCGAATATTTATTGATAATTCGCTTGGTTTTTCGATATTTTTGCCTTCGGGAAAATGAATGGCGCTTTTTTTCTGCGTTTTCATCGCCAAAAGCTGGCGATTTTGCTTTTGCCCGAAGAAGCGACGTATTTATTGGATTTCGAGATGTGAAAGGGAAAAAAGCGATCTGCGCACCCTTTTCGGTATTTATAAATTTTAATAAACATCTCCTGTGCGCACGTTTTAATTATTTTTCGCTTTTCTTTTCGACGTCGGCTTTATTAAAATTCTTAACGGGCGCCGTTTATTTGTCCTCTTACGGTTTATCGATATGGGGGTTGATTGCTTTTTTTTTTGGCCCCCGATTCGATTTCGACGAGGGCTGAAAATTAGTCGGGTTTTTAAAAGTGTACCTGTGTGTGCGCGTTAGAAGTAATACTTCTTTCGGGTGACCATGTGTTATGTGGCCACCCTTGCGTTTATTTATAGCTAGACCACCGATTTTTAAATTATATGTTACTGGGACTTTTTAAAAAAAATCTAGTCTTGGCGTCTTTCCACTATACACCTATTCCCCGATTTACACGTGCAAATCGAGTTTTTGTAAGGGGAAATCGCGCAAATCGAAAACAAAGCGAAATATGCGAAAATTAATGTAAACAAATTGAATAAATACGAGGATGTGCTCGTTCGCATTTTTTTCTTACAAAAATGGGGTGCCAAATTCAAAATATGCAGAAACTTAAAAAAAAACACCCTGTATATTATTTCAAATTAAAAAATTCTATAAAGTTATACTAAAATTATATTATTTTGTTTGAAAGAGAGAAAATTAATGTAGGAAATATAATAAATACGAAGATGCGCGCATTCGAGCGAAAAGTGGCACATTTCCGAGCGAGGGAGGCAAATGAAGCGCGACGCGGAGCGGCGCGCTTCATTTTCCCGAGATCGGAATGTGCCACTTTGAGCTCGAATGCGCGCACTCGGTTTTAAGCACCATTCACAATAATTCAACAACCTTTTAAAAATTAAAAATTACAGGACCGTATTTATTACTAGAAATAGCAAAGCTCCCAAAGAAGTGTAACTTCACAAAATAAAACTGAACGTTTTGCACTTCAACGCCTGCAAAATGTCCGTATATAAAATTTTTATGGGCACTAATTTTCAATTTGAAAAATAGTTTAATTGAATAAATACGAAGATGCGCGCATTCGAGCGAAAAGTGGCACATTTCCGAGCGAGGGAGGCAAATGAAGCGCGACGCGGAGCGGCGCGCTTCATTTTCCCGAGATCGGAATGTGCCACTTTGAGCTCGAATGTGCGCACTCGGCTTTAAGCACCATTCACAATAATTAAACAACCTTTTAAAAATTAAAAATCACAGGACCGTATTTATTACTAGAAATAGCAAAGCTCCCAAAGAAGTGTAACTTCACAAAATAAAACTGAACGTTTTGCACTTCAACGCCTGCAAAATGTCCGTATATAAAATTTTTACGGGCACTAATTTACAATTTGAAAAATAGTTTAATTGAATAAATACGAAGATGCGCGCATTCGAGCGAAAAGTGGCACATTTCCGAGCGAGGGAGGCAAATGAAGCGCGACGCGGAGCGGCGCGCTTCATTTTCCGAGATCGGAATGTGCCACTTTGAGCTCGAATGTGCGCACTCGGTTTTAAGCACGATTCACAATAAATAAATAACTTTCGTCAACTGCCGACTTATCGGTAGCTGTGCGCCTGCGCATCTTCCACAGTCAAAGCGCCAAAAGAAGTATAACTTCAAAAAAATCAATCAAATTTCTTCGAGAAATTAACTAACAATAAGATGCTGCCTTTTGAATCCTTCTCCCATATTTAATTATAAGGGTTGTTTATTAAACAAGCGTGGCTGCTTTTAGTGTTTTTGTTGGACAATTACCGGAAGTTCGAAATAGGCGGATGGCATTGCAAAAGCACTAAAATTGCATTCTAACTCGGTTTCACGGTTGTTGTTTAATTGCGAAGTTTTGATACGAACTAATTGCCGCCCCCGGATGCGCTTCCTTTGTTGCGAGGGAGACGGGAAATAGGGGATGTTTTTTTTCTTCAGTGCAACCAAGTACGATTTTTACTAAAACTTGTGTTAAAAATGTTAAATTTTTTTTTTAGTTTTGAGGGGGATGTAATAGGGGTTTGTCGATGTGAAGGGGTGGTTTTTAGGGGTCGAATGCATTAGACAATTAGTTTATTTCGCGTTTGATCGTTTGGGTTTGATAAAAAGTCCCTCGTGTAAAAAACGCACGTAAAGGAGTGCCTTTGGTGTTTGGGGTCGTCGCTTTCTGGGGGTGGCTGGAATTTTTTAATTATTGTTTTTTGTGTTTTTTTTGGCTTATTAGAGGCTTTTATAATTAATTTTTAGGAGGCGTATTAGCGGATTAAACAATTTTCAAAATTGAAATGTTTTAATCTAGGTTTTAAATTATTTATTATGTTAGGGCGTTTTGTTTTTTAAATTAAGGGTTGCGATTTTTGTTTTGGCTTACAGAGGGGTGCATGGGGGTCCGATTGATTAAGAAATAATTGTTCTACCCTCCCAAATTGCGGGATTTTTATTTAACTTTTTTTTAATTGGATTTTTAAGTCATCCAGTTAAGGCTAATATTTTAATGAGCGTGGTATTTTTTTAGGGGTGGTTAGATTTTTTTAGTTATTTTACTAAGTTGTTAGAGACTCTAATAAATAGTTTTTAGGAGTTAGATTGCCCGAATAAAAAATTTTCAAAATTTTAATTTTTTAATACAAGTTTTAAATCATCTTTTAAGTAATTCGTTTTTTTTTTAATTAAGGGGTAGCAGTTTTAGTTATATTTACAGAGGGATACATAGGGGGTTGAGTAATTAGAAAATAATTTTTCTACCCCTTTAAATTACAGATTTTTTCTTTAAAGTTAGTGGTTCTGCATTTTTAAGTAGATAACTTATGAGTAATATATTGATAGGCGTGGTATTTTTTTAGGGGTAGTTAGAATTTTTAAATTATTTTTCTAGGTTATTAGAAACCCTAATAAATAAATTTTCAGGAGCCAAATTGGCGTACTAAGCAACTTTCAAAGTTTTAACTTTTTAATAAGATTTTAAATCATTTTTTAAATAATTCGTTTTTTTTTTAGTAAGGGGGTTGCAGGTTTATCTAAAGTTTACAGAAGGGTGCGTATGGGTCTGATTAATTAGGAAATAGTGTTTCTACCCCCTGAAATTGCTAATTTTTTATTTAACTTATTTTATTGAATTTTTAATTAGACCACTCAACAGTAGTATATCAATAGGGGTGGTGTTTTTTTAGGGTGTGTTAGATTTTTTTAATTATTTTTCTAGGCTATTAGATACTCTAATAAACATTTTATAGGAGTTAGGGTGCCAGAATAAAGAACTTTCAAAATTCAAATTCTTTAATCAGTTTTTTTAATAATTTTTTATGTAATGCATTTCATTTTAAATTTAGGGGTTGCGGTTTTGGTTAATGTTTACAGATGGGTGCGTAGGGGTTCGATTAATTAGGAAATAGTGTTTCTACCCCCTGAAATTGCTAATTTTTTATTTAACTTATTTTATTTACTTTTTAAGTAGACAACTTAACAGTAGTATATCAAAAGGGGTGGTGTTTTTTTAGGGCTAGTTAGATTTTTTTAATTATTTTTCCAGGCTATTAGACACTCTAATAAATATTTTATAGGAGTTAGATTGCCAGAATAAAGAACTTTCAAAATTCGAATTTTTTAATCAGTTTTTTAATAATTTTTTTATGTAATGCGTTCTTTTTAAATTTAGGGGTTGCAGTTTCGGTTAATGTTTACAGAAGGGTGCGTAGGGGTTCGATTAATTAGGAAATATGTTTTTGACCCCCTTAAATTGCAGATTTTTTTATTTAACTTTTATTTTATTGAATTTCCATGTAGATAACTTAAGGGTAGTATACTAACAACCGTGGTTTATTTTTTAGGGGTTGTTGGAATTTTTAAATTTTTTTCTAGCTTATTACTGACTAATAAATATTTTTGAGGAGTCACAGATCCGGAATCAAGGACTGAAGACATTTTAGTTGTTCAACGAAGATTTTAGATAATTTTGTTAAGTATTACTTTTTTTTTTAATTAAGGACATGTTATTTAATTTAATGCTATTAGAGGGGTACATAGGTCTCTAATAGATAAGAAAAAATTTTTGTATGCTTCTCACATTGCGAATTTTTTATTTAACTATTTATTTTTCAGAAATGCACACCTATTAATTAAAGGTAATATTATTTCTAAACATAGAACCTTTTTAGGGGTAATTAAATTTTTTAAATTGATTTTTTGCCTTCTTAGAGGCCGAATAAATTATTTCTAACAGTTAGTTTTCGAGAATAGAAACTTTGAGATTTTTTAATTCAAATTTTAAAATATTTTGTTTTCTTTTGATTCGGGGGTTGCATTTTCGGTTTATACTTATATAGGGATGTGTAGGGTTTTATTAATTGTAAAATACCTTTTATATCCCATTTGATCATATATTTTTTTATAAAACTTCCTTTTTGTATAATCTTTACAAATTAACAATTAATAAAAAACGAAACGTTTTTCAAATAAGATTTACAACATTTTGTAATAACATTTTGCACTTCTTAACTTCTTTTTCATTTTAGTAACGCCAGAAAAGGCAGAACCCGAAGAAGAAGAAATTATCGATAACGAAGCCGAACTAAATGAAAAACTAGAAGACTGTGATCCCAGAAAAACGATCAAAGTTAAGCCCTTTGGAGGACCACTTCTCGCTCAAGTGTAAGTCCCCAAAAATATTTAATCCCCAAATAAAAATCTCAATCATTTCAGAGAAATCTCGACGAGCCAACAGAACTTCTTCAAAATGCTCGACGAAAAAATAGAAAGTGTAAGTTACTTTAATGTCCCTTTAACGTCCCTCGCAATTAATTTTTTTACAAATTAAGGGCCCCGATTACGATTCTGCGAGCGAATCAGAACGGGCAGCAGAAGCAGCCCGACTAAGAACCTTGATGAGGGATTGGGAGACTGCAAGTGCCGGGTCTCGTTCTTTGCCTTCGACGCCATTGCGCAAGCAGAAGGTCTCCGATAAATTCAGGAACGCCGATGGCCTTCGATCCGTTGAGATGTCGATGAGGCCCACCATGGAAGCCATGAGGATGACTGACCGACAACATTCCCAGATACCCCCCAACGTTATTCATCAGAATTACGGGGTGGCCCAGCCCACCTACAGGCAGGCCACTTACACCCCGGTCTACCAGCAACCCGGAGCTGCTGCTTACTCTTCGGCCATGCAGTACCAAGCTCTTAGTCCCATGTACATCAATCAACCCAATTATCCGGCGAATCCGAAGCACTACCCCAGCTATAACCAGCACGGAAGCCCGATCAAAATGGTTTATCAGAATAACTCAGTGAAGCACATTCCGTACGAGCAGCCCCAGGTCGCTTACAGTCCCAGCCATAAAGTGTATGGTCCTCCGGTGCTCAAGAACAATCCTGGGTACACCAACGGCGAGCTCATAGTCCAACAGCAAATCTATAACCAACAGATTCAATATCAACAATCCAGGGAGTACCAGCAGTATAGGCAGAGCAAGGAGCAGATGCTTCTTCAGCAGCAGGGCTATCAGTCGGCCCGAAGTTATCAGAGCAGTGTTCATATTCCTATTGTGATGCACTCGCAGCAAACAGACGTGAGTCCGTTGCACAGAAAACAATACGAAATGACGTGATTACAGGAGTGATCTTTAGCAATTAATTATCTCGATGTTAAATGTATATATGCATATATCTATTGTCTTACTATCGTAATTGTATCAGAGATATATTTATAAGCGAGACGAGAGTTAGCTATCGTTAGGATGCAGAAGTTTAGAATTCATGTTACATATATACATAAATTTAACGTCATGGACATTGACCACTTCGAAAGGCCAAAGAAAACCGAATCTTGTTCGAAAGAAGATATTTAAAGTTGGAGCTTAGCTGGGTCCGTTATTTTTTATTTAATTACGCTATGGATTGAGCGTTTTTGATTCAAAGTAGAAATCTAAGCTGGATTTTATTGTGTTTTCCTTAATTTTGGACGAAGAAATTTAATTACGACTTATCTCGAAGTCGATTTGTTATTTCGCTTTTGGATGGACGAAAACTTAATCCATTTGGGACTTATTTTGATTTATTCTTTTATTTGGAAGAAGAAATTGATTATTGATTATTTCTTTTGGATGCATATGAATCTTTTATATTTTGGTAACTATTGTTTTGAAACAAACCAATTCATCTTTAAATAGTTTAATGTTTTCAGGTCCTTGAAAAAAGATTAATCAAAAGAAACCTTTATTTTTATTTTACATACGATGTAAATCACAAATTTAGGACTGTGTTTTTATTTGGTCCTTTCAATTTTGGAGGAAGAGTAGATCTTCATAAAAAAATGGATTTGTAACATTTTACCTTGTAAAATTAATTATTCGACAGGTATGTGCTTTTTGATTGCTTTAAATGGGTTTTTTACAAAAGGAAAGATTCGGTGGACTAGCAAATAGAATAAAAACAATGCCAAATTAGATTGTAAGACTTATTACACGTTTAATTTCATTTTAAATTGGTTACAAAGTCAATGTCTATGAAAAATGGAGATGTTTTCTCTCATAGGTTCGTTTTCTAAGTACTTTCAATTCCACTTTGTATTTTTTTTGTAGACAATTAAATTAATGAGAAAGACTTATTATTTGTAATAAATGTTTTTATAAAGTAATGTTAAGATCTTGATTTTACAATCAATATTATTTTATTTGTTTCAAATTTTGTATAAACATTGAATTTATTTTTAAAGTGTTTTGGGTTAGTTATTAAATTTTTAATTTATTATTATTTGTAGATAGTTCTAATTTAAATTAAAGAAGAAATGACTTGGATCCCTGACCCATTTTGGATTATCACTTATGTGGAAAAATCAGGACTCGATCAAAAGGTGAGTGCCTTTTTTAATACTATAAAGATTTCAAATAAAACGAGCGCATTTGAAATCACATTTCATGGAAGATATTCTAAAAATCTAAACTAGATTTTTGTATGAATGATCCTTTATTAAATCAATTCAAGGTAGTCGATAAATCATTTCAAGGGTAATTGGAAAATAGGTACTAAGAAAATAAATTCTTTTGGACTTCGTGTAAACTTTATTCCTTATTCTTTTTGCTAGTGCTCTTCTGTAATTGTTATTTCTTTTTTTAATTTAGTTTCTGCTTTTAACTTCTCAATTTATATTTTTTGAATTATGTTTTGGTTGATTTTGCAATACTTTCATATTGTCACATCTGTTGATCCTCTTAATTCATGTAGTTGTTAGTTAGGGTTTGCAAAAAGGACTTTATCATTTTGGAAATTAGTTTCATATTATCAAGGATAACAGGATCTCAAACAACTTTGGCCTTTTGGTAATTTTTGAAATGATTAATCCTTTCTCGTTCATAAACTAAAAATTAAGGGTTTAATTAAAATAAAGTAGCAACAAATACGTTCGTAATACCCTGTATTATGTTTTTCTTTTAACAAAATAAATCAATAATTTTATTTAAAATAACCGAGGCTCTTTTAATTGGTCTTAGCTTTGGGGGTCTACGGATATGACTTATATCCGCACTTACATAAAACTTTCCATTTCTGAATCATTTCTCAATATAGAACGAAGTCAAACGGTTGTGTATTATTTATTATTATAAATTAGTGCATCTAATTCTCATTACAAGCCTTCATTTAAGGTAAATGGTAATTCTAATGTTTTCTTTAAAGGATCACACATTTCGTCAAATATTACAACTAATAATTATTTCTTTATGTTACAGGCTTATTTTTTCGAATGGACTTGATGAATTTATGATGGAATTTAATTTTTTTCTTTTGCCATCGGTGGAAGAAGAGTGGAGCTTATAATTATCGAGTGAGTTTTAATTTGTTTTGTGATTTAACTAAGTTCGTGGGGTTTGTTTGTTTGCTGAGAAAAGTAAATAAGTTTTTTTACAAAAGTATTTAACAAAATGCTTAACTGTTAAGGCTCTTATTGAGGGGCTTTAAATATTTTTTTTTATTACTGGTTACTTTCAACATTGAATGAGGAAGCATTTACAAAATACATAGTAACAACAAAGACAAATTATTTTAACATGCTATTTATTTTATTATAAAGTAATACACCAATAATTATCGCACAATATAATTTAGCTATGAACGTACGAAATTCAAATTGTAAGAGAAATTTGCCTCCACCTTATTTGAATTCTTTTTTAAATTACCCATGTAGTTAGAACTGCCCTCCTTTGTTTGAATTATTTGATGTTCCTCAGCTGCCTCATATTCAATTTAGTTAGGCAAAGAGAGCTACAAGTTAAAATCTGAAATCTAATAGTAATTTATTTAAATTCATGGTTTAATGCTTGGTGCTTGGCGTGAGTTATTTTGTATCATTTCTAATTTGCGAATCCATCGAATCTTATCTATACTGCAATTAATTATTAATACTAGTAATGCAATAAAACAATTCATTTTAGTACAAATTAATGGGTTTTAATAATTCAAGTAACGAACAAAGGCCAAGTACATAAACGTGAGATATAATAATCAATTTCAAGCATTAATCAGATCGATATGTTTATCAATTAACTTTAAATTGTTCAAATAATTTTTAAATAATTAAAAATGTTTGGTGTATCCTATAGAATTACAATTTGCATTTAAGATTTATAAAAAATGACGAAAACAGGCACAGATCAAAATGTGCTTACAAAAGCTTACTTTTGAAAATTAGTCTTCTATTAAATCAATAATAAAATAAAACTAAACATATAAATTAAATGAAAACTTGAAAGCAATGCTTTATAAAGGTGCTTTTAACAACTATCAAACTGATTCATGCGAAGCAAACTATTTGTGAAAGCAAACGTTGCTTCTGTAATTTTGTAGTGGGCTATTTTAGTTCTTGATGTAGTTTGGCAATTACTTATATAATGACCACCACTTCCTTTTCATAAGTAGAAGGCACTTGCATGCAGAACACTAGTTGACCATAGTCTGGCTTCTAAAAATAATTGTTTGAAATATTCTATAAATTAAACCATAACTAACACACCATACATTAAATAATTATTGAATAATCCAAGATCCCAATATATTCTTAAAGTAAATCGGTATCAGCAATTCCAGGATGTTCAGAATAGACACAAACTATTCAATCGATTAGTAAATAAAGCAATGCTTTCGTATGGGCTTTGGATAGAATACATCGTTTCCTTAAATCAATATGATTGATTTAGATGTGCCAAAGTAAATTAGATATTAACAATTGTAGGAGTATAATCAGTTCCCTAACTGGTAATCAATTTAGGGAGTAGCAAAAAAGGTAAAGGAAGATGTTCCAAGTAATTAGTTGCAAATTGATTCAAAAGCATTCTACATAAGGTCCAAACAATAGACCAGCTAAAAAGATTAATTAATTAATTGTTTAAAATGATTTGATATTCATTAATTACTTTTACCATTATTGGTTAGAATGTTCAAATTTGAATAATCATTTTTGACTCTTTGGCAAAGGCTTTTACGAATTACACAAATCCAGTTTAAATAAGTTTCTATCTCCTTTAGGGGGTTATTTATTTTCGAATATCATTAAGTAGTAGTGTTTCTGCGTCCTGGAAAATATAAAATCAATAAATTATCGAGTTACATACTAAGTCTAAACATAATTTCGGTCAGACTTACAAAGTATGTATTTCATCAGCTTCTTGTTGAAATATTACAAACGTAGTAATATTAACACCATTAATATTATTACATTTGTAATATATCAATAAGAACCTAAAGAAAAACATACTTTTTAACGGTGGCCGTTCATTTAGAAGTCTAACCCTTACAATCTACAAATAACTTTCCACATTTACAATAGCTACCATTTTTAATAATCTTACTTCATTACAAAAATAGAAAGTGCTTTAATATACTCTTGCAAATTAATAATTAATTATAAATATGTAGTTTAGTGATTAATAACATTTACTAACATGCCGTAACCTATGTTTTTGTAGATTACCCCTCTTAGGTTATTTTTTATAAAATGTATGTTTACTACCCCAAAAATTCTGCCATCATGCGAGAGCCTTGTAGCGAGAGTAGGTAAAAACATCTGACTATCTGAAATAATTCTGTCAATATTTAGCATTGTAATCGAGCGGTGTTTAATTTATTTGAAAAAGTGATAATTTTACAATACTATATTTTTTTAGAATGAATCCATCTTCAATTACAAAAGTAGCTTAGTACAGGGGGATGTTAACCAAATCCAATGCAATGCCTAAAGGTGATTCGTCCACAATTTTTGAACAGGGTAATGTAAGACTGGTGTCGGCATAAGGAAGCCGTATGAGAAAATTGGATAAAAAGCTCCCATTGCAATTGATTTGCTATGTTATTATTATAATAAGGTAAATATTTACAACCTACCAGTAATAGCTCTTTCATCGGGATGATTAGAGAGTCGCTTCAGATAGTTTTTTGCTAGTCTGATAATTTTTTCTATTCCAAACAGTATGCCAGAATCCTCATGTAGATCCTCCTCAAGATCGTTCAAAGTATCTGCATAACTTTACTCTTGGATGTCTTAGCACATCCCCAAGCTGGACACCGTATGGCCAAACTGGTTTTACGATACACTTGTAGAGGAGTAATTTATTTTTCGTTGATAATTGTGAATTGTCACCTAAAAGTCAGCTTTTTAAATTTATGTCTGTTTTCGATGCAGAAATATTTACCTTTCATGTAAGTTTTATAAGTCTATTTTTATAATCATTAGTACATAAGATGTGTTTTGTAAGCATTCCGACCTTTGTGTGTCGGTGTTAAATTTAATAATTTAATAATAATCGGGCAACACAATTTAGAAATAAGGTTGTGGTATTTCCTTTATACATTGTTTTATAGCTAAAGACAGTTGTGGCTACCTGTACTGTGTACGGGGGCCCTTCTGTTTGACCCCATGTTTTAGGGTAGTTTTTAAGTTCAATACACAACACATTTTTCGATTTCTTGTGCCTATTTTGACTTCAAATTCATTTTATAAATTTTATTCTTACAATTAAAAGTAGATACTTTTATAGACGATTGGAAATAAATTTTTATTCAGTTTATTATTAAATATAAGGAATACTAAATTCAAAATTAATTGCGCATTTAGAATTAAGAATAACTGTTTATATTTTTTAATTAATTTGCGCCTGAAAGTAGGCAACTTCGTAACCCTTTCATGGTTGCGCCGTAAAGAAAAATCAATACTTCAAGATCGTCGATTCGACCAATAGCGAGCGAGCTTTTGGCTTCCATTGGTAGTCCCCACTATCTTTTATCTCTCAATGGCAGTTGAGGTGTAATCGGGCTGGGGTGTACAACTCTGGTCGAAAAAAAATAATTTGCTTCGTAGGGTAATTCTGCGGGGGATTTTGAGACGAGCGCTTCTTCTTCTAGGTTCCTCGGCCACAGATAACACGGATTGCAATTCTTTATTGTGTATTATACATTTTATTACAGGTTTAAGTTTAGGATAGGTCTGTGGGTGAAGTAGGTGCTTTACATCTACTTCCTCCATCAGGGATAGCTCAAGACCGCAGACATTCGAATGCGAATGTCCGCGCTTTTGATCTCTTATTGTAGACATAGTTAATAAGTAAGGGGATGTATAGGGGGAAAATTGAGAAAATAAATGTAATTTATGTATACGTATTCTTTTTTTTTTATTTAAAATTTACCTAATTAAAAAAATATAAAAATTAGAGGAAACTTTGTCAAAACGATATAAAAAATTTTTGATTTCGAATACCTCCTTATATATCATGTGATCCTGATACAAATTGACAAAATTTCGTTCGGTTTGCAAAATTAAGAAAACTATAGCCGCAGGCTACAAAAAAATTTTGATGAAAACTTGGGCAAAACGCACTAAATTTTGTCGATTTGTAACAGGAGTACAGAAGTGAGAAAAGGTAACTCAAAACTTTTGGTGGGAATAAAAGAAAAGTTTTGCACGTTAATACGGTTAGGCAAAATAAATTTTTGATTTCGAATACCTCCTCATATATCATGTGATCCTGATACAAATTGACAAAATTTCGTTCGGTTTGCAAAATTAAGAAAATTATAGCCGCAGGCTACAAAAAATTTTGAAGAAAACTTGGGCAAAATGAACTAAATTTTGTCGATTTGTAACAGGAGTACAGAAGTGAGAAAAGGTAAGTCGAAACTTTTGGCGGGAATAAAAGAAAAGGTTTGCACGTTAATAAGGTTAGGCAAAATAAATTTTCGCAAAAATGTAATTTCAAATCGCGAGTTACGGTCGGCCGAGTCGGCCGAGTCGGCCGAGGGTTTATCTTAGAGATTTTTAAAAATATTTTTCAAATCACCAGTATCCTACGGTCATTCGTCATTCGTCATTCGTCTCGTTCGGCTCGTTGCTCGTTGGATATATCTTAGAAATTTTTTAAAAATTTCATTTCCGTCCGGGAATCGAACTCGAGACCTTTCGAACAAACAATCGATCGTTTACCATGTGAGCTATGGCGTTATTACACAAAGTGTTTGTTTTAAACCTTATAAATTTAGTAGTTTTTATCCTATTAATTTAAAAATTATTTTTGAATGTACAAGCAGTTTTAGATGTAAAAGCCCACCTGACTCTTGCCCTTGCTCTTGCTCTTGCTCTCACAATTAATATCTAGGTATTAAAAGCCGGGTAACGACAAAGACTCTTTATTTTTTATAATCATTTTTACATTTTCTTTTACAGACTTTAAATAAATAAATAACACTTCAGAGTAATCTTTAAACAATCCAAGAAATTTAAGATTCAAATAATATTGATCTTCAAAGAGATAAATTCATTAACTAAATTTATCTTTAGATTGTTTAAAGGTACCTTTGAAAATAAAAAAATACAAATTAAAATTACAAATAGAGGGCAAGTTTAGAAGAAAAAATGTTACAATAACATTTAAAATAAACAATTTTGAATACAACTGAAATTTGTAATGACTTTTTCTAACGGAGCGTTTTCATTAACAAATCAAAGTCAACCAAAGATGAAATTTAAAGTGAGTTTCAAATGTAGAAGAGTGACTCTAATTTATAAAATAAGTTCTCAACTGAATATAGATTTATTAATTTCAAATGATTACTGAAAACGTCTACTTTGAATTAACAGAAAACAATTTAGAAAAATAAATTCAATCCAAAATAGCATTTTAAAAGTATGGTGTGTAATAATCTTATAAACTACCCTAAAACAATATGTCAAACAGAAGGGCCCCCGTGCACAGCACAGGTAACCACGACTGTCTTCAGCTAAGAAGAAACAACATCTAAGAAAATATCATGACCTTATTTACATACCGTATTATACATTTTCCTTAGTTAAAACGATTTCAAATAAAATTACTGTTCAAATTACACAAACTAAACTCGGGCCTTTTTCAATTTGATTAAATTTAACGCCGACACACAAAGACACAAATAGTTTCAAAAAACAACTTACTAACTAACAATAAAATAAATACAAAACAATAAATACAATAATAAGTACGACTACCCAAACAAAATTTTGGTACAAACGTTTACTTCTGCGTTTTAATTCTATTTCTATAATATGATTAAATTCGATTTTGAAAATGTGCTCTAGAAATGGTTATCCTTCTTAAGCATAGATGATCTCTTCAATTGGCGTTTCTTGCACGATAATGCAAGGATTCTCCACTGACGATTTTGGGAACGTCAATTAAGTGGTACACTGCTTCTATGGAGACATTGGAATGGCCCATGCGAGAAAAGATCTTCGGAAGAGTTCAGCCAAAGTGCAGGCTGAAAACATTTTAATTCATGAAAATCGCACCCTATACATATTATACATGTATCTTATGTAAAAAAGCCTCAGGATTCCGAATCCGTGTCGTTTGTAATGATTCGATCGAAAATAAAGACGCTACGATTTTTTTTGTGAATCAAGGGGTACGTTTTTCTATTCATTTAATTTGTATCGAAAATTTTCATTTTAGAGGGGAAGCGCGGGGAAATGACACCGGCTATGGTTACTAGGGGTACGTAGGAACATCTCCTGGCAATATAAAGCAATTCTATTTTTTTCATTTTATCTCAAAAAAACATGGGTTAAAACCCATCGATTTTGAATTTTCAAAACGTTTTCCCAAAGCTCTGGAATAGCACGCCTATGGTTTCTTATGCCTATCTGAAGCCAAAGAGGCTGCTAAATACGAATATGTATAGCTTTTAAATATTGGTCCGTAAATAACGGCGCTACAATTTTTTGAAAGTTCAAAATCGTGCCAAAATGAGCTCGTAAAATTGCAATTTTTTATGTTCGAAAAATTTACGTTGCGCCCTAAATTTATTTTACATGTATCTTATGTAAAAAAGCCTCAGGATTCCGAATCCGTGTCGTTTGTAATGATTCGATCGAAAATAAAGACGCTACGATTTTTTTTGTGAATCAAGGGGTACGTTTTTCTATTCATTTAATTTGTATCGAAAATTTTCATTTTAGAGGGGAAGCGCGGGGAAATGACACCGGCTATGGTTACTAGGGGTACGTAGGAACATCTCCTGGCAATATAAAGCAATTCTATTTTTTTCATTTTATCTCAAAAAAACATGGGTTAAAACCCATCGATTTTGAATTTTCAAAACGTTTTCCCAAAGCTTTGGAATAGCACGCCTATGGTTTCTTATGCCTATCTGAAGCCAAAGAGGCTGCCAAATCCGAATATGTATAGCTTTTAAATATTGGTCCGTAAATAACGGCGCTACAATTTTTTGAAAGTTCAAAATCGTGCCAAAATGAGCTCGTAAAATTGCAATTTTTTATGTTCGAAAAATTTACGTTGCGCCCTAAATTTATTTTACATGTATCTTATGTAAAAAAGCCTCAGGATTCCGAATCCGTGTCGTTTGTAATGATTGGATCGAAAATAAAGACGCTACGATTTTTTTTGTGAATCAAGGGGTACGTTTTTCTATTCATTTAATTTGTATCGAAAATTTTCATTTTAGAGGGGAAGCGCGGGGAAATGACACCGGCTATGGTTACTAGGGGTACGTAGGAACATCTCCTGGCAATATAAAGCAATTCTATTTTTTTCATTTTATCTCAAAAAAACATGGGTTAAAACCCATCGATTTTGAATTTTCAAAACGTTTTCCCAAAGCTTTGGAATAGCACGCCTATGGTTTCTTATGCCTATCTGAAGCCAAAGAGGCTGCCAAATCCGAATATGTATAGTTTTTAAATATTGGTCCGTAAATAACGGCGCTACAATTTTTTGAAAGTTCAAAATCGTGCCAAAATGAGCTCGTAAAATTGCAATTTTTTATGTTCGAAAAATTTACGTTGCGCCCTAAATTTATTTTACATGTATCTTATGTAAAAAAGCCTCAGGATTCCGAATCCGTGTCGTTTGTAATGATTGGATCGAAAATAAAGACGCTACGATTTTTTTTGTGAATCAAGGGGTACGTTTTTCTATTCATTTAATTTGTATCGAAAATTTTCATTTTAGAGGGGAAGCGCGGGGAAATGACACCGGCTATGGTTACTAGGGGTACGTAGGAACATCTCCTGGCAATATAAAGCAATTCTATTTTTTTCATTTTATCTCAAAAAAACATGGGTTAAAACCCATCGATTTTGAATTTTCAAAACGTTTTCCCAAAGCTTTGGAATAGCACGCCTATGGTTTCTTATGCCTATCTGAAGCCAAAGAGGCTGCCAAATCCGAATATGTATAGTTTTTTAAAAATTGGTCCGTAAATAACGGCGCTACAATTTTTTGAAAGTTCAAAATCGTGCCAAAATGAGCTCGTAAAATTGCAATTTTTTATGTTCGAAAAATTTACGTTGCGCCCTAAATTTATTTTACATGTATCTTATGTAAAAAAGCCTCAGGATTCCGAATCCGTGTCGTTTGTAATGATTCGATCGAAAATAAAGACGCTACGATTTTTTGTGAATCAAGGGGTACGTTTTCTATTCATTTAATTTGTATCGAAAATTTTCATTTTAGAGGGAAGCGCGGGAAATGACACCGGCTATGGTTACTAGGGGTACGTAGGAACATCTCCTGGCAATATAAAGCAATTCTATTTTTTTCATTTTATCTCAAAAAAACATGGGTTAAAACCCATCGATTTTGAATTTTCAAAACGTTTTCCCAAAGCTTTGGAATAGCACGCCTATGGTTTCTTATGCCTATCTGAAGCCAAAGAGGCTGCCAAATCCGAATATGTATAGTTTTTAAATATTGGTCCGTAAATAACGGCGCTACAATTTTTTGAAAGTTCAAAATCGTGCCAAAATGAGCTCGTAAAATTGCAATTTTTTATGTTCGAAAAATTTACGTTGCGCCCTAAATTTATTTTACATGTATCTTATGTAAAAAAGCCTCAGGATTCCGAATCCGTGTCGTTTGTAATGATTGATCGAAAATAAAGACGCTACGATTTTTTTTGTGAATCAAGGGGTACGTTTTTCTATTCATTTAATTTGTATCGAAAATTTTCATTTTAGAGGGGAAGCGCGGGGAAATGACACCGGCTATGGTTACTAGGGGTACGTAGGAACATCTCCTGGCAATATAAAGCAATTCTATTTTTTTCATTTTATCTCAAAAAAACATGGGTTAAAACCCATCGATTTTGAATTTTCAAAACGTTTTCCCAAAGCTTTGGAATAGCACGCCTATGGTTTCTTATGCCTATCTGAAGCCAAAGAGGCTGCCAAATCCGAATATGTATAGTTTTTAAATATTGGTCCGTAAATAACGGCGCTACAATTTTTTGAAAGTTCAAAATCGTGCCAAAATGAGCTCGTAAAATTGCAATTTTTTATGTTCGAAAAATTTACGTTGCGCCCTAAATTTATTTTACATGTATCTTATGTAAAAAAGCCTCAGGATTCCGAATCCGTGTCGTTTGTAATGATTGGATCGAAAATAAAGACGCTACGATTTTTTTTGTGAATCAAGGGGTACGTTTTTCTATTCATTTAATTTGTATCGAAAATTTTATTTTAGAGGGGAAGCGCGGGGAAATGACACCGGCTATGGTTACTAGGGGTACGTAGGAACATCTCCTGGCAATATAAAGCAATTCTATTTTTTTCATTTTATCTCAAAAAAACATGGGTTAAAACCCATCGATTTTGAATTTTCAAAACGTTTTCCCAAAGCTTTGGAATAGCACGCCTATGGTTTCTTATGCCTATCTGAAGCCAAAGAGGCTGCCAAATCCGAATATGTATAGTTTTTAAATATTGGTCCGTAAATAACGGCGCTACAATTTTTTGAAAGTTCAAAATCGTGCCAAAATGAGCTCGTAAAATTGCAATTTTTTATGTTCGAAAAATTTACGTTGCGCCCTAAATTTATTTTACATGTATCTTATGTAAAAAAGCCTCAGGATTCCGAATCCGTGTCGTTTGTAATGATTGGATCGAAAATAAAGACGCTACGATTTTTTTTGTGAATCAAGGGGTACGTTTTTTTATTCATTTAATTTGTATCGAAAATTTTATTTTAGAGGGAAGCGCGGGGGAAAAGACACCGGCTATGGTTACTAGGGGTACGTAGGAACATCTCCTGGCAATATAAAGCAATTCTATTTTTTCATTTTATCTCAAAAACATGGGTTAAAACCCATCGATTTTGAATTTTCAAAACGTTTTCCCAAAGCTTTGGAATAGCACGCCTATGGTTTCTTATGCCTATCTGAAGCCAAAGAGGCTGCCAAATCCGAATATGTATAGTTTTTAAATATTGGTCCGTAAATAACGGCGCTACAATTTTTTGAAAGTTCAAAATCGTGCCAAAATGAGCTCGTAAAATTGCAATTTTTTATGTTCGAAAAATTTACGTTGCGCCCTAAATTTATTTTACATGTATCTTATGTAAAAAAGCCTCAGGATTCCGAATCCGTGTCGTTTGTAATGATTGATCGAAAATAAAGACGCTACGATTTTTTTGTGAATCAAGGGGTACGTTTTTCTATTCATTTAATTTGTATCGAAAATTTTATTTTAGAGGGAAGCGCGGGAAATGACACCGGCTATGGTTACTAGGGGTACGTAGGAACATCTCCTGGCAATATAAAGCAATTCTATTTTTTCATTTTATCTCAAAAACATGGGTTAAAACCCATCGATTTTGAATTTTCAAAACGTTTTCCCAAAGCTTTGGAATAGCACGCCTATGGTTTCTTATGCCTATCTGAAGCCAAAGAGGCTGCCAAATCCGAATATGTATAGTTTTTAAATATTGGTCCGTAAATAACGGCGCTACAATTTTTTGAAAGTTCAAAATCGTGCCAAAATGAGCTCGTAAAATTGCAATTTTTTATGTTCGAAAAATTTACGTTGCGCCCTAAATTTATTTTACATGTATCTTATGTAAAAAAGCCTCAGGATTCCGAATCCGTGTCGTTTGTAATGATTGATCGAAAATAAAGACGCTACGATTTTTTTGTGAATCAAGGGGTACGTTTTTCTATTCATTTAATTTGTATCGAAAATTTTATTTTAGAGGGAAGCGCGGGAAATGACACCGGCTATGGTTACTAGGGGTACGTAGGAACATCTCCTGGCAATATAAAGCAATTCTATTTTTTCATTTTATCTCAAAAACATGGGTTAAAACCCATCGATTTTGAATTTTCAAAACGTTTTCCCAAAGCTTTGGAATAGCACGCCTATGGTTTCTTATGCCTATCTGAAGCCAAAGAGGCTGCCAAATCCGAATATGTATAGTTTTTAAATATTGGTCCGTAAATAACGGCGCTACAATTTTTTGAAAGTTCAAAATCGTGCCAAAATGAGCTCGTAAAATTGCAATTTTTTATGTTCGAAAAATTTACGTTGCGCCCTAAATTTATTTTACATGTATCTTATGTAAAAAAGCCTCAGGATTCCGAATCCGTGTCGTTTGTAATGATTGATCGAAAATAAAGACGCTACGATTTTTTTGTGAATCAAGGGGTACGTTTTTCTATTCATTTAATTTGTATCGAAAATTTTATTTTAGAGGGAAGCGCGGGGAAATGACACCGGCTATGGTTACTAGGGGTACGTAGGAACATCTCCTGGCAATATAAAGCAATTCTATTTTTTTCATTTTATCTCAAAAACATGGGTTAAAACCCATCGATTTTGAATTTTCAAAACGTTTTCCCAAAGCTTTGGAATAGCACGCCTATGGTTTCTTATGCCTATCTGAAGCCAAAGAGGCTGCCAAATCCGAATATGTATAGTTTTAAATATTGGTCCGTAAATAACGGCGCTACAATTTTTGAAAGTTCAAAATCGTGCCAAAATGAGCTCGTAAAATTGCAATTTTTATGTTCGAAAAATTTACGTTGCGCCCTAAATTTATTTTACATGTATCTTATGTAAAAAGCCTCAGGATTCCGAATCCGTGTCGTTTGTAATGATTGGATCGAAAATAAAGACGCTACGATTTTTTGTGAATCAAGGGGTACGTTTTTCTATTCATTTAATTTGTATCGAAAATTTTCATTTTAGAGGGGAAGCGCGGGGAAATGACACCGGCTATGGTTACTAGGGGTACGTAGGAACATCTCCTGGCAATATAAAGCAATTCTATTTTTTCATTTTATCTCAAAAACATGGGTTAAAACCCATCGATTTTGAATTTTCAAAACGTTTTCCCAAAGCTTTGGAATAGCACGCCTATGGTTTCTTATGCCTATCTGAAGCCAAAGAGGCTGCCAAATCCGAATATGTATAGTTTTTAAATATTGGTCCGTAAATAACGGCGCTACAATTTTTTGAAAGTTCAAAATCGTGCCAAAATGAGCTCGTAAAATTGCAATTTTTTATGTTCGAAAAATTTACGTTGCGCCCTAAATTTATTTTACATGTATCTTATGTAAAAAAGCCTCAGGATTCCGAATCCGTGTCGTTTGTAATGATTGGATCGAAAATAAAGACGCTACGATTTTTTGTGAATCAAGGGTACGTTTTTTTATTCATTTAATTTGTATCGAAAATTTTCATTTTAGAGGGAAGCGCGGGAAATGACACCGGCTATGGTTACTAGGGGTACGTAGGAACATCTCCTGGCAATATAAAGCAATTCTATTTTTTCATTTTATCTCAAAAACATGGGTTAAAACCCATCGATTTTGAATTTTCAAAACGTTTTCCCAAAGCTTTGGAATAGCACGCCTATGGTTTCTTATGCCTATCTGAAGCCAAAGAGGCTGCCAAATCCGAATATGTATAGTTTTTTAAAAATTGGTCCGTAAATAACGGCGCTACAATTTTTGAAAGTTCAAAATCGTGCCAAAATGAGCTCGTAAAATTGCAATTTTTATGTTCGAAAAATTTACGTTGCGCCCTAAATTTATTTTACATGTATCTTATGTAAAAAGCCTCAGGATTCCGAATCCGTGTCGTTTGTAATGATTGGATCGAAAATAAAGACGCTACGATTTTTTTGTGAATCAAGGGGGACGTTTTCTATTCATTTAATTTGTATCGAAAATTTTCATTTTAGAGGGAAGCGCGGGAAATGACACCGGCTATGGTTACTAGGGGGACGTAGGAACATCTCCTGGCAATATAAAGCAATTCTATTTTTTTCATTTTATCTCAAAAAAACATGGGTTAAAACCCATCGATTTTGAATTTTCAAAACGTTTTCCCAAAGCTTTGGAATAGCACGCCTATGGTTTCTTATGCCTATCTGAAGCCAAAGAGGCTGCCAAATCCGAATATGTATAGTTTTTTAAAAATTGGTCCGTAAATAACGGCGCTACAATTTTTTGAAAGTTCAAAATCGTGCCAAAATGAGCTCGTAAAATTGCAATTTTTTATGTTCGAAAAATTTACGTTGCGCCCTAAATTTATTTTACATGTATCTTATGTAAAAAAGCCTCAGGATTCCGAATCCGTGTCGTTTGTAATGATTGGATCGAAAATAAAGACGCTACGATTTTTTGTGAATCAAGGGTACGTTTTTCTATTCATTTAATTTGTATCGAAAATTTTTATTTTAGAGGGAAGCGCGGGAAATGACACCGGCTATGGTTACTAGGGGTACGTAGGAACATCCCTGGCAATATAAAGCAATTCTATTTTTTTCATTTTATCTCAAAAAAACATGGGTTAAAACCCATCGATTTTGAATTTTCAAAACGTTTTCCCAAAGCTTTGGAATAGCACGCCTATGGTTTCTTATGCCTATCTGAAGCCAAAGAGGCTGCCAAATCCGAATATGTATAGTTTTTAAATATTGGTCCGTAAATAACGGCGCTACAATTTTTTGAAAGTTCAAAATCGTGCCAAAATGAGCTCGTAAAATTGCAATTTTTTATGTTCGAAAAATTTACGTTGCGCCCTAAATTTATTTTACATGTATCTTATGTAAAAAAGCCTCAGGATTCCGAATCCGTGTCGTTTGTAATGATTGGATCGAAAATAAAGACGCTACGATTTTTTGTGAATCAAGGGGTACGTTTTTCTATTCATTTAATTTGTATCGAAAATTTTATTTTAGAGGGAAGCGCGGGAAATGACACCGGCTATGGTTACTAGGGGTACGTAGGAACATCTCCTGGCAATATAAAGCAATTCTATTTTTTTCATTTTATCTCAAAAAAACATGGGTTAAAACCCATCGATTTTGAATTTTCAAAACGTTTTCCCAAAGCTTTGGAATAGCACGCCTATGGTTTCTTATGCCTATCTGAAGCCAAAGAGGCTGCCAAATCCGAATATGTATAGTTTTTAAATATTGGTCCGTAAATAACGGCGCTACAATTTTTTGAAAGTTCAAAATCGTGCCAAAATGAGCTCGTAAAATTGCAATTTTTTATGTTCGAAAAATTTACGTTGCGCCCTAAATTTATTTTACATGTATCTTATGTAAAAAAGCCTCAGGATTCCGAATCCGTGTCGTTTGTAATGATTGGATCGAAAATAAAGACGCTACGATTTTTTTTGTGAATCAAGGGGTACGTTTTTCTATTCATTTAATTTGTATCGAAAATTTTATTTTAGAGGGAAGCGCGGGAAATGACACCGGCTATGGTTACTAGGGGTACGTAGGAACATCTCCTGGCAATATAAAGCAATTCTATTTTTTTCATTTTATCTCAAAAAAACATGGGTTAAAACCCATCGATTTTGAATTTTCAAAACGTTTTCCCAAAGCTTTGGAATAGCACGCCTATGGTTTCTTATGCCTATCTGAAGCCAAAGAGGCTGCCAAATCCGAATATGTATAGTTTTAAATATTGGTCCGTAAATAACGGCGCTACAATTTTTTGAAAGTTCAAAATCGTGCCAAAATGAGCTCGTAAAATTGCAATTTTTTATGTTCGAAAAATTTACGTTGCGCCCTAAATTTATTTTACATGTATCTTATGTAAAAAGCCTCAGGATTCCCAATCCGTGTCGTTTGTAATGATTGGATCGAAAATAAAGACGCTACGATTTTTTGTGAATCAAGGGGTACGTTTTCTATTCATTTAATTTGTATCGAAAATTTTATTTTAGAGGAAGCGCGGGAAATGACACCGGCTATGGTTACTAGGGGTACGTAGGAACATCTCCTGGCAATATAAAGCAATTCTATTTTTTTCATTTTATCTCAAAAAAACATGGGTTAAAACCCATCGATTTTGAATTTTCAAAACGTTTTCCCAAAGCTTTGGAATAGCACGCCTATGGTTTCTTATGCCTATCTGAAGCCAAAGAGGCTGCCAAATCCGAATATGTATAGTTTTAAATATTGGTCCGTAAATAACGGCGCTACAATTTTTTGAAAGTTCAAAATCGTGCCAAAATGAGCTCGTAAAATTGCAATTTTTTATGTTCGAAAAATTTACGTTGCGCCCTAAATTTATTTTACATGTATCTTATGTAAAAAAGCCTCAGGATTCCGAATCCGTGTCGTTTGTAATGATTGGATCGAAAATAAAGACGCTACGATTTTTTGTGAATCAAGGGGTACGTTTTCTATTCATTTAATTTGTATCGAAAATTTTATTTTAGAGGAAGCGCGGGAAATGACACCGGCTATGGTTACTAGGGGTACGTAGGAACATCTCCTGGCAATATAAAGCAATTCTATTTTTTTCATTTTATCTCAAAAAAACATGGGTTAAAACCCATCGATTTTGAATTTTCAAAACGTTTTCCCAAAGCTTTGGAATAGCACGCCTATGGTTTCTTATGCCTATCTGAAGCCAAAGAGGCTGCCAAATCCGAATATGTATAGTTTTAAATATTGGTCCGTAAATAACGGCGCTACAATTTTTTGAAAGTTCAAAATCGTGCCAAAATGAGCTCGTAAAATTGCAATTTTTTATGTTCGAAAAATTTACGTTGCGCCCTAAATTTATTTTACATGTATCTTATGTAAAAAAGCCTCAGGATTCCGAATCCGTGTCGTTTGTAATGATTGGATCGAAAATAAAGACGCTACGATTTTTTGTGAATCAAGGGGTACGTTTTTCTATTCATTTAATTTGTATCGAAAATTTTATTTTAGAGGAAGCGCGGGAAATGACACCGGCTATGGTTACTAGGGGTACGTAGGAACATCTCCTGGCAATATAAAGCAATTCTATTTTTTTCATTTTATCTCAAAAAAACATGGGTTAAAACCCATCGATTTTGAATTTTCAAAACGTTTTCCCAAAGCTTTGGAATAGCACGCCTATGGTTTCTTATGCCTATCTGAAGCCAAAGAGGCTGCCAAATCCGAATATGTATAGTTTTAAATATTGGTCCGTAAATAACGGCGCTACAATTTTTTGAAAGTTCAAAATCGTGCCAAAATGAGCTCGTAAAATTGCAATTTTTTATGTTCGAAAAATTTACGTTGCGCCCTAAATTTATTTTACATGTATCTTATGTAAAAAGCCTCAGGATTCCCAATCCGTGTCGTTTGTAATGATTGGATCGAAAATAAAGACGCTACGATTTTTTGTGAATCAAGGGGTACGTTTTCTATTCATTTAATTTGTATCGAAAATTTTATTTTAGAGGGAAGCGCGGGAAATGACACCGGCTATGGTTACTAGGGGTACGTAGGAACATCTCCTGGCAATATAAAGCAATTCTATTTTTTCATTTTATCTCAAAAACATGGGTTAAAACCCATCGATTTTGAATTTTCAAAACGTTTTCCCAAAGCTTTGGAATAGCACGCCTATGGTTTCTTATGCCTATCTGAAGCCAAAGAGGCTGCCAAATCCGAATATGTATAGTTTTAAATATTGGTCCGTAAATAACGGCGCTACAATTTTTGAAAGTTCAAAATCGTGCCAAAATGAGCTCGTAAAATTGCAATTTTTTATGTTCGAAAAATTTACGTTGCGCCCTAAATTTATTTTACATGTATCTTATGTAAAAAGCCTCAGGATTCCGAATCCGTGTCGTTTGTAATGATTGGATCGAAAATAAAGACGCTACGATTTTTTGTGAATCAAGGGGTACGTTTTCTATTCATTTAATTTGTATCGAAAATTTTATTTTAGAGGGAAGCGCGGGAAATGACACCGGCTATGGTTACTAGGGGTACGTAGGAACATCTCCTGGCAATATAAAGCAATTCTATTTTTTTCATTTTATCTCAAAAAAACATGGGTTAAAACCCATCGATTTTGAATTTTCAAAACGTTTTCCCAAAGCTTTGGAATAGCACGCCTATGGTTTCTTATGCCTATCTGAAGCCAAAGAGGCTGCCAAATCCGAATATGTATAGTTTTAAATATTGGTCCGTAAATAACGGCGCTACAATTTTTTGAAAGTTCAAAATCGTGCCAAAATGAGCTCGTAAAATTGCAATTTTTTATGTTCGAAAAATTTACGTTGCGCCCTAAATTTATTTTACATGTATCTTATGTAAAAAAGCCTCAGGATTCCGAATCCGTGTCGTTTGTAATGATTGGATCGAAAATAAAGACGCTACGATTTTTTGTGAATCAAGGGGTACGTTTTCTATTCATTTAATTTGTATCGAAAATTTTATTTTAGAGGAAGCGCGGGAAATGACACCGGCTATGGTTACTAGGGGTACGTAGGAACATCTCCTGGCAATATAAAGCAATTCTATTTTTTCATTTTATCTCAAAAACATGGGTTAAAACCCATCGATTTTGAATTTTCAAAACGTTTTCCCAAAGCTTTGGAATAGCACGCCTATGGTTTCTTATGCCTATCTGAAGCCAAAGAGGCTGCCAAATCCGAATATGTATAGTTTTTAAATATTGGTCCGTAAATAACGGCGCTACAATTTTTTGAAAGTTCAAAATCGTGCCAAAATGAGCTCGTAAAATTGCAATTTTTTATGTTCGAAAAATTTACGTTGCGCCCTAAATTTATTTTACATGTATCTTATGTAAAAAAGCCTCAGGATTCCGAATCCGTGTCGTTTGTAATGATTGGATCGAAAATAAAGACGCTACGATTTTTTTTGTGAATCAAGGGGTACGTTTTTCTATTCATTTAATTTGTATCGAAAATTTTCATTTTAGAGGGGACGCGCGGGGAAATGACACCGGCTATGGTTACTAGGGGTACGTAGGAACATCTCCTGGCAATATAAAGCAATTCTATTTTTTTCATTTTATCTCAAAAAAACATGGGTTAAAACCCATCGATTTTGAATTTTCAAAACGTTTTCCCAAAGCTTTGGAATAGCACGCCTATGGTTTCTTATGCCTATCTGAAGCCAAAGAGGCTGCCAAATCCGAATATGTATAGTTTTTAAATATTGGTCCGTAAATAACGGCGCTACAATTTTTTGAAAGTTCAAAATCGTGCCAAAATGAGCTCGTAAAATTGCAATTTTTATGTTCGAAAATTTACGTTGCGCCCTAAATTTATTTTACATGTATCTTATGTAAAAAGCCTCAGGATTCCGAATCCGTGTCGTTTGTAATGATTGATCGAAAATAAAGACGCTACGATTTTTTTTGTGAATCAAGGGGTACGTTTTTCTATTCATTTAATTTGTATCGAAAATTTTCATTTTAGAGGGGAAGCGCGGGGAAATGACACCGGCTATGGTTACTAGGGGTACGTAGGAACATCTCCTGGCAATATAAAGCAATTCTATTTTTTCATTTTATCTCAAAAACATGGGTTAAAACCCATCGATTTTGAATTTTCAAAACGTTTTCCCAAAGCTTTGGAATAGCACGCCTATGGTTTCTTATGCCTATCTGAAGCCAAAGAGGCTGCCAAATCCGAATATGTATAGTTTTTAAATATTGGTCCGTAAATAACGGCGCTACAATTTTTTGAAAGTTCAAAATCGTGCCAAAATGAGCTCGTAAAATTGCAATTTTTTATGTTCGAAAAATTTACGTTGCGCCCTAAATTTATTTTACATGTATCTTATGTAAAAAAGCCTCAGGATTCCGAATCCGTGTCGTTTGTAATGATTGATCGAAAATAAAGACGCTACGATTTTTTTTGTGAATCAAGGGGTACGTTTTTCTATTCATTTAATTTGTATCGAAAATTTTCATTTTAGAGGGGAAGCGCGGGGAAATGACACCGGCTATGGTTACTAGGGGTACGTAGGAACATCTCCTGGCAATATAAAGCAATTCTATTTTTTCATTTTATCTCAAAAACATGGGTTAAAACCCATCGATTTTGAATTTTCAAAACGTTTTCCCAAAGCTTTGGAATAGCACGCCTATGGTTTCTTATGCCTATCTGAAGCCAAAGAGGCTGCCAAATCCGAATATGTATAGTTTTTAAATATTGGTCCGTAAATAACGGCGCTACAATTTTTTGAAAGTTCAAAATCGTGCCAAAATGAGCTCGTAAAATTGCAATTTTTATGTTCGAAAATTTACGTTGCGCCCTAAATTTATTTTACATGTATCTTATGTAAAAAGCCTCAGGATTCCGAATCCGTGTCGTTTGTAATGATTGGGTCGAAAATAAAGACGCTACGATTTTTTTGTGAATCAAGGGGTACGTTTTTCTATTCATTTAATTTGTATCGAAAATTTTATTTTAGAGGGAAGCGCGGGAAATGACACCGGCTATGGTTACTAGGGGTACGTAGGAACATCTCCTGGCAATATAAAGCAATTCTATTTTTTCATTTTATCTCAAAAACATGGGTTAAAACCCATCGATTTTGAATTTTCAAAACGTTTTCCCAAAGCTTTGGAATAGCACGCCTATGGTTTCTTATGCCTATCTGAAGCCAAAGAGGCTGCCAAATCCGAATATGTATAGTTTTTAAATATTGGTCCGTAAATAACGGCGCTACAATTTTTTGAAAGTTCAAAATCGTGCCAAAATGAGCTCGTAAAATTGCAATTTTTTATGTTCGAAAAATTTACGTTGCGCCCTAAATTTATTTTACATGTATCTTATGTAAAAAAGCCTCAGGATTCCGAATCCGTGTCGTTTGTAATGATTGGATCGAAAATAAAGACGCTACGATTTTTTGTGAATCAAGGGGTACGTTTTTCTATTCATTTAATTTGTATCGAAAATTTTATTTTAGAGGGAAGCGCGGGAAATGACACCGGCTATGGTTACTAGGGGTACGTAGGAACATCTCCTGGCAATATAAAGCAATTCTATTTTTTTCATTTTATCTCAAAAAAACATGGGTTAAAACCC